>JAYKKI010000046.1:11185000-12432500 GCA_039881145.1 Druceiella hillmani | reverse complement strand
TTCAACTTAAACATTTGTCATAAGTAGAAAAATACGGCAAATAATATACCATAACGTACAAACATTTCCATCCTCTCCTCAAAATACATAAGAAACGAAATAGATATAAATTTAACCAAAAAATTAAATAAAGATTGCATAAAGCTGGTATTTGCTTCAATATTATATAATAATTAGGCAAAAGGACCTGTGCATATATTCAATGAGACAAAGGACCAAATTGAGGATATTGGCCATTTAGCATAACACAATTTCTGCAAACATTAGTTGAGATTTACAGTTAAATACTATGAAAATAACTTTACGACAAAAATACATCATCATGTAAATCGACTCCATTTTACATTAACAATCTGAGTGTTCCAATTTGCACATGTATCATAATTAAACATTAACATTATTGCAAAATAATTGTCATATACCGTTTATTATATGCGAACTGTGACGTAATTTTTATACCTCATAAAATAGACCATCCAACCGGTCCCGGTGACGTCATACCTCTACGTATAGAATACGTAGAGGTATGACGTCACATACAATCTAATTAATTTCAATCATTATTAAAATGTTATCTTTCATTTCAGCAAGAGTAAACAGTAATTGAATACAATACTCGTCACTTGCCTTGGTTGGGGTGCTATAATTTTTTGACTAACTCCATTAGTCACTACATACTCATTATATTTAGAAACGGTTTGATATCTAGAACGCTGGTCACAAATATTGAATTATTTGCCGCCAACTGACAACAAAAAGGTCAGCAAGTGTTCAGATTTTTATTGTTTTAATTTCGCTAATACGATTAAAGTGCATTGTATCTTCAATTGACATAGATTTAAAGTTAAAACTTTAGGTAAAACTTTTGAATTATAAGTACTTTTGAGTGAAGATGACATGTTAATAATAGTATTTTATTTCAATCTGAGAATTTACCAATTCCAGAGATGTGGTGATCATATTATAATATATTTTGAAAGAAGAAACCGGTCAACAACAGGTAGAACTTGCATTATATTTAGGCATTTATAAACATTAGGACATTTATAAACATTATATATAGGGTAGTATTTCTATTATTATTTTTACAAATAATTAATTTTTCACAACTTGACTATATCCCCACTATGTATTTCACAGAAATGACAAAAACCATCGCTATAATTTTCCTACAACCTTCGCGTAGATTTCTAAAAACCAGATTTTCCATGTCTGTAGGGTAAACAATTCTGGAAATAAGGAAAGGAGAATTTTTTGATATTAATATGATTTTTTTTTGTTATTTTGTATTCATCGTTATATTGCAATTGAATATTTTCACCCCATCCATGTGTCGTCGTTATTTTTTTGTAGTTCTTATGTATCTTGTATTCATGTTTAATCGAAAAGTTTAGCCTTTGTTAAGACAAACAGTTACCTGTAATGTAACATTAAATATATGTATGTAAATAAATAAATAAGTAAATATATAAACAAATGTTTTGAACAACTAAAAATTAATGAATATAATTATATACAGTGATAACGATATAAAAAAGAAAATTATCACAACTAAGTAGGCTACGAGAAGAGCTAGTAGTCTACTAGTTACGTTTTAGTCTAAAGAGGACATTATTTTAAATATTACGCCAATTTTGTACATATGCATAAAATGAAGAAAGAAGATAAGTGTAGTACATAGGTACAATGACAGTACTTTAAATTTTTGACTTTGATCCGACCTTATCTCAGCGGCATATACTTGATATTTTTAGTCCAAGTGTATAAAAATAATAACGTGTTGTCGACTGTATTTATACTAAATTATTTTAATATGTTCTATCGATATTTTACTTCCCCGCTACTTAATTATATTAGGAATTATTGAGTATTTAATATGCTACGTGGTCAATATCAGCGATGACTTATAATAAATAAAATAATTTCACTTCAAAAAAGGCACGGAACACTCGATGCTCAAACTAGACGTTTTGAACCGAAAATAATCAAGATAATGTGAAATTAATGTATACAATATGAGTGAATACGTCTATGTAACGGGTTATATTTTTTAAATAAACTATTTTCATTTATGTATTTAAGATAAAAGCAAGGAAACAACTAATCATTGTGTTACAATGGCGTATAGGCCGACATTATATATTTTTGATAATATTTATTTATTTTAACACCTTATTATATTCACTGTCACTACTTGAAACTAATGTTTTATATACAATGGATAGATTTTGATGACAGCTGACGATCAAAACTTAAACGAACATCGTAGCTTTTCCGAATCAAAAGTTATACTAGTTGCAAATCTCGATACGTAGCAAAATAACCTCAAAATGGCGGCGCTTCCCCCTCCACCGCGTGCGATGCGTCACTGTTCTCGCTTAGCGTAATGAATTCTTTGATCTTTTAGCTATCCAGTGGTATATTTTTTTATATAGAGGGTAGATTCGAAACTGCAACGCCAAACTGTATCCCTGATTTTGTTATCATTAGGTTTTTTGGATTGCCCCCGTATGGTAACAAATTTAAAGACGGATTCGCGTCAAAAGTATCATGTAAACTTGAAACGTGTCTTCTTTACATTGTCTTTAAATTACATAGTTAAATTACAATTTCACATATATAATATAAAATTTACTTTTTCAAACGCAATCATGACTCACAGCTCAGGTTTCTTTTAAATACTAAGGGCAGTTAAGGAAATTATTTAATTCCAAACTTATATACCATACATATATTTTGTATTTACATTTATTCTCAACATTCAATTATACACAAATGAAAGGCAAGTGTTCAAGTGTAAATCAATAATACTTTAAGTACATATCAACATTAAATATATTTGATGTTATTAAACGTTAATACTAAAGGCAGTTAAGAAAATTATTTAATTCCAAACTCTAATATAGCATACATACTTTTTGTATTTCCATTTATTCTTAATATTTAGTTATAAACAAATGAAAAACAAGTGTAAATCCGTAAGTTTTCAAGTGTAAATATGTAATACTTTACATCAGCAGAAAATACACGAAGGTAGAGAAATTCTAATATTGTTTTGGAGCTTAGTTTTCGGCACAGTCATTGACAAACATTGGTATATTTTTCCATTTTTTGTAACATGAATATCGGGTAATAAATTTCTAATACTTTATAAAGAAATATTTTGTCATTACTGATTTTTTTAGCTAGATCCCAAACAGGGATAAATATTGTTCAGCTTCATGGAATGGCTGGCGTAATAATGAAGAAAATTTTTTCCCTATTGTCATTTTCAGCCCGAGAGTTTGGATTCTAACAACGTGAGAAACATCTTACTCCTAATAAATATCTATTTCCGTAACACAATAGTTTAATAATATTTTTTCTTCATATTTTTTTTATCAAAACTCATTATAAATGCAACAATAATTTTTTTTTGGAACTAAAAAAGAGATAAGAATATATTTTTCTTTTAATTCGAACCATTATAAGTCATGTTTTTAAAACAGATCTAGCGGCTAATCATATACATAGACGTTGGCTTTGAATTGGTTAGACATAAAGTATGTCTTTACGTGGGTGCACATTGGCAATTATTGAAATTTGTACAAAAAAGAAGAAATCAATTGTAACCATTTTTCTAAACTCATATTCTAGAAAACAGATAATACTCAGGAGTATAATTTTATTCCATATAACCATTTACATTTATAATTTTCATCTTTAAATATGAGACCGACTAAATTTTCAAGTGAAATGCCAGGTTTAAAAGGATACCAAGCTGGTAATAACATTACTGACGTCAGTACCACGCACGAATAAACCTCTTTCAAATAATCGTGAAAATAAAGAAAAATTATGCTTTGAAGACACAGCTCTTTAAATAGACACTTAGTAATTCTCAGTAATTATTAAACCCATATAATATTCTGAATATAATTTGTTGTGCAACAATCCATTCTAAACCTAAAATACATGAGTGAATCACACCTGTGTCAAGTGCTTTTAATATTTTTGACTTCATTGACGTTGCAAAAGTAAATTTAAAAACAAGTAAGTCTTCTGGCATTAACCTCATAAAACCATCTAAAATACTTCAATTACTTTTAATTAGTTTTTACAAAGTATTCATGCCTAATTAAGTATTCAAATTTCCAAACACCTTAAACACAAGAAGTAACTAAACGGTTTATTACTTTTAATTCATTCTATGCAATTTAATTTCTTTTTATTTCTTGCTTTTTCTCATAATCATAAAATTTATTTGGCTAGTGATGTAACGATTCATTAATTTACTTACTCGACAGTATAGATATATAGTATATATGGCAGATTTATTAATACAGGGGCAATATCTATCAATTAACGATAACTTTATGCATATTTCAGTTTTTGACGAGACAAATAAATAAATATAAAATAAGCGTACATAACTATCAAGAGTTTCAGAAGCCAGACTTCTCTGCATATTTTTAAGGAAATATTGGGGTATTCCTTTTATAAAACCAGGTTATTTTACGGAAGGGGAACATTCTACTTTCTCTGATTTCTTATTTCCTGTCATTCTAATCTTGGTCCCTTCCTTTCTTCCTCTCTCAACCCCTTCTTTCATCATTCTCTCTCATTTTCCCTATGGTCGTAGTGGTGTAAAATATTATATTGAGAAAATAGAGAGTAACGTAAAATTAAATAAACTTGATTTAGTTTACTGGCTGTCATATTTTACCTTTTGTTATGATCTCATTTCTTGACACACGGAAATACAAAAAAAATAACTTTCAAGTGAAAAATTAAATTTACTGTTTTGTGTCTTAAATTTATACTAAGTGAATTCCGTAATCATCAGAACCAATTTAAACTGGTTGCGAGAAATATACGTGATGCATTTTACATGAAATCGTGTTATACTTGTTAAACATTTATTTTCAAAGTAAGAGTAAATTTGTGCTCTATTACATATAACAAGAAGTTTATATTAGATTTACTTAAGTAAAATGTACTATAATTAACTTCTCAGACTCTATCTGTGTATGCAAAAACCCTTCGCATTTCCATTGCCATAATTTCTTTTGGATCCTTTCAGCTACAAATTGACAGTGAAACGGGAAAACGGATTTCCATATTAGGAACGTTGAAGTGAATATGACATAGTAACAATGCGCAATACGCCGCGATAAGGTAAAGTGGGGATTATTTCAGTCCAGATTACATTAAATTTGTATATGAAGGAAGATGAATTTCGTATATTAGATATATACAAGACGACTTTTGTATATAAATATTAACAACTTTCATGATAGTAAAGTACATTATGATTTGCAGGACTACAGATGAAGTGTTTATAATAAGCTTTTCTGGCTTCCACACACCAAAAATCATAACAATGATACTCTTGCTTATTTTTTAATCTCTTTTTCTGTCATGATTCTTACGGCGATGTATGTTTCAAACAGTTTAAATAGGAAATTTCAATATTTATAGCTGAGACATCATGTCACATTTACCAAATGTAATGAAATAAATAAATCAGTATTTTTTATAGAAAATTGTACATAAGCTGACTTTATAAAAATTCGTATATTTAAATAAGCTCTTAGGCTCGAAACAATACGATAAAATTTTTTATTTATTTAATAAACTCTTTGCTACTGAAACATTTATAGTTAAACATAGTACGGTAATTTCATTAATTAAGTATAATTTATGAGTTTTAACTTATATGTTTAATAAAAGGCCACAATATTATTAAACGTTTGAGGTTCTAGTATCAGTATCTTTTACATACGAGAAAATTCTAACAGACTCGTTTAAGTCACTAAGGCTAATAGAAGAAAAAACAAAACATTGCTGACGAATCAATCGTGTAATTTTCCTTATTACTTTTTTTTAATAAGTGTTCACTTATCTCAAAAAAAACCGTAAGCAATGTTTTGAGTATTTATTATTTAATTTCTTAACGTGCAAGAATCCTGAAAATGCTTCAATAATCCAAAAACCTCTTCTGTGCGAAATAGAAATATCTAATAGCCTAATTGTTATGAAACTTACTTTATTCCGGTTTGAATTAATAGAGTAAACAAGACATTGCTTTTTCTACTCAATATATCATTAGTTAGCTAAATATTTCTATATAAATTAAAAAAAAGATATGAAGATTATTATGGGAAATGTAATGGTATTCCGGAGTTAAAAACTATTCATACATTGCAATTCATAGATCAGTGGCGCGCTCTCTGATTTTCTGCTGCATTTAATTAGTTATTGCAAAAATGACATAACATGACTTCTATACCAAACGATCGATCTAACTCGTATTTATAACGTAGTATCTCGTGTGGTAATCAGTTTACGGTAGCCAATTGTTTATTGCTAGAAAACTGTTGATGATGCCAATAGTGATATCCTTCCTTATACGAATTGGTGATGTGGGTTTGCACGGATATCATTAATTTGTCCTTTCGCCTTAAGAGACATCCAAAAAATTAACTCAATTTTTTCCGCAAAATTTTATTCGAATTTTATTGCGATGTTATTAAATTTCACCTTCCGTTGTTTGGAAACTTCCTTTCTTTTTTCGATTTTCATTTGGTAACGGTGACTGGAGTAAGGAATCGAGTTCAATAATTTAAGGAGTTCGAAAATAGTTTTCGAAAAACTTCAGAATATCTTCTATTTATTTCAAGGAATAAATCAGTTTAGTTGCCCCGTGATAGTGCCGTGCATTCAAGTATATTACATTACGGGAAATGGATTAAAATCGACATAAATTACTGATACTTCTTTATAAGTTGATAGTTGGGAACATTTATCGTCACAAAAGAAAAACTAAAATCGAATATATTTGGCGTTAAGTTTGTAAAAATTCATTATCACTTAATGTTTATCAACAACTAAATGAAACTACGGGATGTGGTATTATATCCATTTTATCTAAATTCATAACCACGACCTAGGTTTCGTTATATGATAACATCTTCAGGTGGGCAGTTTGAAGAGATTTCTTCAAATTCAAGAGGGCTTTCTTCAAATTACCCACCTAAAGATGATGCAATACAACGATACCCAGGTCGTGGTTAAAAATTAAAATAAATACTACATCACGTAGTTTCAATTAATAAAAATGAAAACAAAAAAAATTAGTGAGATTGGCTGAAACGATTAATAACTGATGACGAAAAGTGGATAACATATGTTAAACACAGATGCATACGCAGGGCTATAGCTTAGTACGGGACACAGAAGAACCTCAGTTCTCAAACTTGAACTGAATACATGAAAGATAATGCTGCAAAGAAATTTTCTATGAGATCATGGATCAGTCAACAAACTAAGCAGTCAATAGGAACGAATTAATTTTTCTTTACTATAGTAAATTTTTATAGTTTTATATATATATATATTATATATATATATATATATATATATATATATACATATATATATATATATATATATATATATATATATATATATATAATTAATATTAAATTTATTTGCTTTAATTCTATAAGAATCAGAAACGGCAAAACTTAAATACATTTGATTCACTGCAATATATCATATGAACATACTCTCATCATGAAAATTTACAAGTTAATGGTGTATTTATATAACAGGTCTTTTTTAAATTCTTTCATAATTCATTTCTTACGTACTTCATTCATAATGCCAGGTATTAAATTTATTTTAAGACGTGCATATAGCAAAAGGTTTGAGTTCATTAGACTTTATAAATTCATAACGATAAAAGACATCTGATTTGGGGAATAGAATGGGGCCAAAATTTATATTGATTAATAGTTTGAAAATAAAAATAGCTAAGTAATATCTACTTCCCATTAATACTCAAGGAAATGAAAGTTATTAAAAGCAGGAATGAACGAAATAATTAACAGAAAAGAAGAAAAATTAACAGAAAACTTGCTACCTAAATATATTTCCCGTTACCCGTACCCGTACGTTTCTCGTATAATATAACATTAATTTGTAAACTCCAATTATTAAATTCTTCTTTCGAGTTATACATTAGTGTAAGTAGCAACATGATAGAATGGCTAGTATTGCTTGAAACAAATTTGATATTATGCTTTAGAAGCAATACGAAATTTATTTTTACCTTACTATCTGCTGTTCGTATTGGTTCAATTGGTACGCTTTAAGATTTACATTTGATTGTTTATCCAAAAACATAGAGAGAAAACTCTTAATATTGGCATGAAAACCGTTTCTGCAAGTTGTTGGTATAGAAGAACATCATTGATAATACGATAAAAAGTTTTCTAGGGACAATAAAAAAGTTACCACATTACCGACGCTTTCTCTTACTGATCACATGGAAATGTCTCCAAGATAGTTGGATATCTGATTTTCGTATAAATACATCAAAGTATAAATACGTGCTACATCAAAGTATAAATACGTGCTACATCAAAGAACTTTACAAGGAGAAAATAAAATAAACAAGAATGTAATCCAATTAAATAAGCGCAAGATTGAAATGAAAATTCTAAAGGAGGCGATGTTAGCTATAAAATTTTCCTTTAATTTCTTTTTTCATTATTATTAAGTTATGATAGCTTTTAAATTAGGTAAATTATAGTTTCGTCAAGTTCATTAAAATAAAAGGGCGAACGCAATAATAATAGAAAAATATTTATTGATCTCATATATAAGCAATTTGCGATGACTTGTAGTGATATAAATATTTTTTTATTATATGAGAAATCTTGTAAGAGTGTATGCATTTGTTTTAAATCTAGTTGCAATTGAAAATTTATGAATGAAATTTTTATTTTAAAAACATTATTTAACAAATTTGATGATTCTGATGCAATACTGATACCTTCATGTTTCCCGTATGGTATTTCCTGTGTTGCTAGTATATTGTCTTGCACGAAAATTCGGAATACAATCGGTAAAAAAATTTCAGAAGAAATAATTTGAACGACAGTAACTTTTATTTAGTGAAAGTATTTTGAATTAATTAATTTTGTTATTTTACATTTTAATTTAATAGCATGATATTACAAAACGCATATAATGTCAAGTACATTATATGCGTTTTGTAATATCACAATAAATTTTAACTTATTTATTTCAAAACATGCGTTAAATCTATACAGTACAGAATTAATGAAAATGTAATATAAAACGAAACATATAAAGAGAAGTTAATTAAACGTATAACAGAGAATTAAATAAAAGGTTTTATTTAAGTTCAAATGTTAAATATTCATTTATTATCTAACGACAACCTATATGTCAATTTATACCCATATATTGCTCGTACGTCCCTCTATAATCTTTACTTTTTGTTCTCTCATACATATGGACAGACACATATACAAATATTCAAGTTCACTCGCCGCTTCTTGTCTTTCACTTTGCCCTTTTTAGTTGCGTTTTACTCTGAATTATGTCTCGAAAATTTTTTAATTGTTTACTTTCCCGACAATTTTCGCTTCGAAAAACCACAGTTATCCCATAATCAATAAGCCACAGTTATCACATCTAACGCAGTTTCAGTATCAACATCCGTCAGAACAACATCAAGATCTGTCGAGTCGGATAGATACTTTAAACCCATCATACTTGGATACACAAAGTAACAGTTTACTCTGAATTACGTCTCGAAAATATTTTAATTGTTTACTTTTCTCACAAATTTTATTTCGAAAAACCACAGTTATCAATAACACCTGATGCAGTTTCAGTATCAACATCCGTCAGAACAACATCAGCATCCGTTGAGTCTTATAGATACTTTAAGCCATATATATGTAAACTAACTTGAATACACAAAGTTACAATTTACTGAAATTATTGCCGTAATACTAAAATCAGAAAACAAGCAATACGTCAGAATGAGTAAATTTTTCAGCAAAATAAATTAATGGAAAACATTTTTTAAAGTTGCATTGCTAGCACATGGAGACTATTAAATTTCCAACTCGCCGATTCTTAATGTCATAGAAATCAACCTATGTGTGTTTATCGTATCTATATCTAACACTTACCGCCATCTTGTTGCTTTGCGTCAGCGTAAAAAACAGTCAGCGTAAAAATGTGGTGACATATATCCGAAAATGTTTGCACAGTTTTCTCAACAATTTTCATTTATAGACAATTAGATACAGTCGATTCTTTTGCTGCGAGTTTTGAAGAAGTAATAATCAAATAGTAAAATATCGGGTAAAAATAATTTTTTCTAAGTATTTTTTCCATTCGTTTTGACTAGCCAGTTTGTTAAATTATTTATCTGGTTGATTAATCCAGCCGATACTCCATAAACCTAACATTTAACCGATAATACTGGATACAGTAAACATAACTTATCGGTTAAAATGTTTTACATATTATCATTTAATATACCCACCTTAAAAAATTCTTTAACAGAGACAACTAAACTTGTTTCATACATCAAGAACAGACATCTAAAGTAATTTGAAGAGTATTAGGAAAAACATTAAATATGTCCCCATACAAGGAAGAAATATTGTTGGACATCGCATCGAGTGCGTCTTCATAGTACATGTCTTTTAGTATCAAAATTAAATTTAAATTACCATTTTTTATTCTCAATCATCCTTTTGCTTAGTATTTAATTTCAAAATAGCGACATGTAATGTTTATTTCCTTTTTGTGAACGTGGGTTTGAAAAATTTTAAAAGACATCTGCTATTAGACATTTAGAAATCTATATGATCTAACTTTATATGTATTACGATATGCATTTTGGCGCTTTTTATTCTTGACTAGCTTCCTAACTTACATTAACTAAAATAATCTTAATTTATATTAGTTGCAGATCACATTACATATAATTAATTATCACGCACTTTTCGACTACAAAAGGGGTAGACGTTTGAAGATTAAATTATGATAGATCAAATTTAAGTAGCCCGTGGACCTTTTTGCACACAATATATATAAAACGATCATTGTGTATTAAGTACGTTTTGCCGTAGCCTTCAAAGTTAACAAGGCAAGTCACGTTAACCCCGTCTGTATGACGTATCTCTCTAGACGAATCATCGTCACCCAATCAACGCCGCAAAGGAAAGGATCTTTCAAAGCGCCGGAAAGGTAAATTGGAATGTCCTTGCGATAAAATTCGTTACATTTATTTCTTATTTCGGCAAGAACATAAAACAGGACGTCATAAGGGAGCGTTCAGTAAGTTTAAATTTCGTCCTTTATATACATTGCATCTTGGCTTCGAATCAATTACGAATATTTGTATTTTGAGTTAATATATATTTGTTGTTATTTTTATAGTAACCTTTAACACGCAAACTAGTTAAAGTTTATATTTTGGCGGATTAAATTTAAGTGAAATGTTTTCTTTTTTCTTGGTATTCAGCTGCATATTATTTGAGACATTTATTTGCCAAATTTCACGTAGGTAGATGAAAAAGACACAGCCGTGAGTTAAATACAGAACGATCGACAGTGAAACAGAATCATTGAAAATAAGATAGTCCTTTATTTCACTGTGAAAACATATTATAATTTTTAAGCAAATTTCCAAATTAGAAAGTAACTAACGTGATAATAGAGAATAATAAGAGAAATGTTGGGACGAAATTTTATACATGACATCATTGTTGTTAATAACCAAATATATGTTATTGAATTTGTAATTAAAAATACCAACAGATAGGTGATAATTTAATTGATAAACGTTTCAAAATATGTACAAGTAAACGTAAATATGTAAGATAAAATATTATGGGAACTTAAAGTAGGTAAATGATCATTAAATACAATTTATTTTTCAGCCTTGTTATATCATGATATTTATTACATAATGACACACCGCGGTAGATAAGTTACAATATATTACAATTTCATATTGGTCATATAAACTTTTACAAATTTTGAATCTATAATTTGTAGAAAAGGTTTTTCTAAAAAATAAGTACAGTTCAAAAGTTAATAGATTATTAAAATAATTACTTAACTGGAAATATTTATAATTAAATATGCAATTATAAAGTAATGAAATACAATTAATGTGAATATTAATATTACTCGCGCGCTCACTCGCATACGTACAAGCGCGCACACGTGCGCTTGCACGCCCATGCACGCAGGCACGCTCACACGCACGCACGCACTCATGCACGCACGCACGCCCGCACGCAAACAAGCAAGTACGCACGCATACACGCAAGCACGAACGCACGCAAGCACGAACGCACGTACGCACACACACACACACACACATACATGTATACAAAATTGTTATTTGATAGATATTTGACATAAAAAATATATCTGAAAGGTACAGTGGGCAATATATTTTCATCTAAAAATTACAATTTTTAAATAGTTTGATAGGAATATTATATAGGCAATGCATTTTCGTTTTGAAAAATTAAAATTTTGTTAATTGTTTAATAGAAATATTATGTACCATCAAATGTTTATAAATCTCTAAATATGTACGGAACATTCGCATTGCAATTTCCAAGCATCGTGCTTGATAGGTTTTTTATTAACCAATATTTAAGCGAAGCTCAAAACCAGTAATACTCTTCATTAATCCAGCATTCATATATATACGTCATAAATTAGTCTAATGATGGAGTAATATTCTATATTTTTAGCGATGTGTACATGCAGTAAACATTCTATATTTTAAGCAATATGTACATGCAGTAAATTTGGTGAAAGTAATGTTTTTTATTAGTAAGCGACAATATTTATTTGTGAACCGAATATAAGCAACTACATGCAGCTATCAAATTGACACAAGGTTTTCTCGTTAAGTTGTTTCTATCGACGCTTCAATGGATATTGCTCAATAATGGACATTGCTCAAACCTTTTTTTAATCGAGAAACGGATTGATGTACTGTTTCAAGAAAAACGTGAAGGAAATGTTAATATCAAAAAAGCGTTAAATGCTTTGACAATCTTCTTGAATTTTTACCTTTATTAAGCATTTTGAAGCGGCATGTTAAATTTTTATCATAATTAGAGTTTTAAGCTACATTGGAAATATTTAAACTTATAATATTTACCTTTTAATCATAATATTCACCTTTATAATCATAATACAGTTATATAACTTATATTACTAACCGTTACAATATTATGCATAAATACGTTTAGTTCATATTAAGATTGGCCGACAGATATTAGAATAATTGGCTGGGCTACCATTTGCAATGAAATTGGCTGAATTTCGATAGATGAATTGGTATGCCATGCGTTACTTTTTGTAATATATTAATTTTGCCGAACGTATATACAATAATTACGACAGAGGATCCAGTGAACCCCAAGTCATCAGTCTGCTGCTGAATCGCACGTAAATTTTTATTGCGGTGGTTTCTCCTATAGGCGAAAAAAATATATAGAGATGACATTCCATACATCACACTTTTTTGTTTTTTAGTAAAAGCTACTTTCTTTGTTTTTGCACATATTGGATTCTTTTTTAATAATTGAATTGAATTTTCTGTTTTTGTCATTGTTTAAATTGTTTATCTTGTTTTATTGGTATATTTTAATATTTATTTTATAAAAGTGTCAAATATTAATAAAAAAATATTGTGATGATAGTAGGTACACATTATAGGGGGGGGGGGGAGGAGAAATCCATATTAATTGAGTAATAATGAAAAATAAGTCAATATTTTGTCATTAACTTTTAATTTTTTCATTTTGAGTTGTAAAAAATCGTTAAAAACATAAATTGCGTCAATTTTCCAAATACCACCATTACGCAAAATCAGTGACAAAGATATACAAAATACCGATTCATACCTTCATTTTTATTGATCTTTTTACAAATAAGTTTATTCATTAAAATTATAATAATCTCTAAAATGGTCTTCTAAACTTCAGTGATATTCTTGCAAACAATTCAAAAGGGATGAGTGCTAGAAGATCTAAAATTTTGCTGTTTGTTATAAGTTCAAAGACATAGAAAATAATTTTACGAATTTTCACGCATTAGAGCGGGCAAAAAAATGTAAAGTAGAATTATTAAAAAGGAAGTGGAAGAGAGATCACAAAAAAAGATGAAAACAAAGATTTTAATCTTTGACACAAAAAAGAGATACACGGCTCTACAATAAATCACCATGAAGTAAAATAGCGACTACAGGAAAATCATTTGCAAGGAATTTCAAATGATTTTCCTGTAGTCGAATTTAAAATTCAAATTAATATTAAAATCTGCGACGAATTACTACTAAGTAACACAATGTTAATCAAATTTTTCGCGGGAGCCCTTCAATTCAAATGTGCAAATTCAAAATAAATCATGAAAAAAACTGTAAATTTTAACGCAAGCTTTTTCATCACAATTAGAAGACTGTAATGAAGAGATGAATAATATAGACTTTCATGTATATGACATCTGTTTAGATAGCAGTGCAGTACATATTTTTAAGTACACTGTGCGCGAAGATAATTTAATGGGAGCATATTTAATACTGTAATTTTATGTAGGTACTTAAATAATTTTAAAAAAAGTGAAACTTAAGACACCATTATTTTTTTACTTAATACGAAACTTAATATTATATTATTAATTTATTATTTTTTCGACCTGATAGTTTCATGTATACGTCAGTTTAACATATTATTATGGTAATAAAAACTTTGGATGGCGGAGCCAAGAATTGTTTTAAGGGAAATTATTTTTTCATTAGCCATTAATAAAAAACCTGTCAAGTACGAGCAAAACTTGCATTATGAAGAATCCGTATACATTTGGGCTCGTATAAATATTTAAGGGTATCTAGTATTTATATATAACACTTTAGAAATATTAATTTTTCGTAATATAAATATTTTACTTACTGTATCTCTCACTGGCGTAAAACCATGATAAATATTTCCAAAATTATGGCCTATAGAATCATAAATAAAATATTCCTACGGTCTTAATTATTTTTCATAATTTTAGGTTCAGTAACTTCGGATGTAAGGCGGATATTTTTTGGTCTTTTTTTAGTTATCTCTGTAGATATAATATCTAAAATTATAAAAATTTTTAAATGTATAATTAGCCCTGTCGTACGGCAACACACATATACGGAATCAAAATTTTTTTTCCAGCACTTATTTATTTCCCCCTAAAATTTATATATGAATATTTTTAAGTGTTAGCTATGGAGATACGTGGAAGTTAGTATGCATTATTCAAGTTTCTACCTTAAGCAGTTCCTGATAAAACACCTGTGATAGACGGACAGATGGAAACGTGTGTGATCTCACAAGGGTTCTGATTTTTTACTTTTGAAGTACACAACCCTACTAAATCAAGATTATGGTACTACATCTTTAATTTTAATGTTCGGAAAAGCAAAAAATTACTGACTTAGGTCTAAATGATGATTTTGATAAGTGATTTTTGATAATGCAAATAGGCATATTTCTCAATAACCGCAGAATTACTAGTTTATTATCCCATAAGATTATAGATTATTATTCGGGTTGTTTATAATTTTGCATCACATTACCAAGATTTTTTAAATTTTTATGACAATAAAACACTTAAAATAAAAATAAAACAATAAAACACGCTAAAATTTTATTGTCAAAAATTTTACAAATTAGTTACATTGTTTTGTTCAAATAAGGAATAATTTCAAAATATTTAAATAAAATAAATTATAATACAAAATATTTTTGCAACCATTCGCATTATATTAAATATGTCATATTCGTTGCGATTCCAACCATTGTTTGCGTAATAATGTTTGCTTCTGAACGTGGAATGAAAATGGAAAAGTGTTCTAGATAAAATAAAATTACAAATACGATACACGTACTGTAAAAGAAAAATAAATTCCAGAGTAGTACAAAGTGGAAAATATTCGTTCATTATTTCTGAAAAATGCTTGTGAAGATAATATTTTTTTGGAAAAAAAGAAGAGTCGAGATGCTTAAACAAATTGTTTTAAGAGTGTTCAGTGACAAGATTGGTAATATTTTACTACTCAATGCCATTAATAAAAATAATATTCCTTATTAGAGTGTTTTATTTTATTTCATCAAAATACCATTTTTTTTTCTAATTTACACACATAAATTTGTTTTTAAATTAAACCGTAATAATCATGTTTTAACTAAATACAAGCTTAGTTTAAATTAACTTAAGCTTAGTTTTCTATTTGTGAAAAAACGATTCAACTTTCACCATTAACAGGGTATATTTATTGTGAGATTAAAACGAAGCTCGATTGGTATTAAAATCGATTGGTATGTCAAAATACCAGACATAAAACAAAAAAATGACTAATAACTTAGAGAAAAAATATATATTAAATCAAAACTTAACATGAAATTGTTATAAAATTATTACGAAACAACGCAACTGTATTTTCTATAACTCTCTAGAACACACTAAACATTCTAAATACACACACACACACACACATATATATATATATATATATATATATATATATATATATATATATATATATATATATATATATATATATATATATATATATACACATACATATATATATATATATATATATATATATATATATACATATACATATATACATATTCACTGGAAAATCTACAGAAATACACTCTTTTGCATAAGCAATAATGCAGTTAAGCGCTATGAAATCATGAAGTTACGTATGTGGATCTCAAACAGAACCTCTAGGACATCAGAGGTACACGAGTAAGCCTATGGATAGTCAGAAGGAGCTTCAGGCCGTCAATATACGTAGGTATCGCCCAGCTCGGGACCCTACATTGCTCCGTGAGCATCGACTTTTCCAAATTGAGATTCGCTCAAAAGTTTTCGTCATGGACTCAACAAGATTGGAATAGTGTTTTATTCTCCGATGAAGCTCGTATATCGATTAGTGGTGAGGATCAAAGTTGGCGAGTCTTACGAAGATCTGGATAGCGCTTCGCAGAAGTGTGCTTTGAAGAAATCACCCTTTACGGTGTAGGCTCCGCAATATTTTGGGCTGGTATTAACTCAGATGACCGTACCGAGTTAGTTTTTATTGAAAATGGCACACTTAATACTCAAAGGTTCATAACAGAGTTTCTTATTCCTCATGCCCAACCCGTATTAACAACAATTGGAGGCGAGTCCATTTTTATGGATGACAATGCTCGCACCCACCGCTCTAGAGACGTTGATGCATATATGCAGGACGCTGGAATTCGTCGGTTAGATTGGCCAGCTAGGAGTCCAGAACTCAATCCGATAGAACACATATGGTATAATCTCAAACGACGCATTAGAGCCGTAAAACTAGCTCAAGAAAACATTCAGGCCCTTAAAAATGTGATCGTCGCTGAATGGGAACGTATTCCTCAGGAAATGATAAAAAACGTAGTCAAAAGCATGCTTAGCAGATTAAGCGCATTGATTTTAGCTAGAGGAGGCCATACTCGTTACTACATTTTCAAATTTTATGTTAAATTAATAAAAAATATTATAAAATACACTTTAGCCATTTTTAATGTACCAGTATGAAAACGCTCGTCTGTGGACTTTATATCGTTTTTTTTTATTAATTCGCATTTTTAATGACTGAAGTAGGTAAAAACGATATCTCAATAATAGGTAACAATATTCTCATCATATCGCCATATAAAATGCATCAAATAATAATAAAATAACTCTGATATTGTTTATTCCTACAAGTGCCCGTTTTTTTTGCAAAAGAGTTTATATTGAGATAATGAGAATATGCTATGGATAAGGTCTATAAGTACTAAATGGGTGTGGTGCGAACGCATCCAAATCGTGATAACCATTATGATATTGGAGGTAGATTTTATAGTTCTCCATACACAGCCTGTTTAAATTCAAGCGTTTTTAATTTTATAGCTAGCAAGATAAGCATATGTGCTTCAAGCGTACGAAAACGGGAAGCTATGATTTTAAATCATTATTATAATAATGTTTAAATATATATTATAATAATTTATTATCATATTATTATAATAATGGAAAATACATATAAAGCAAGCGAACATATGACATAATCTAATTTAGAATTTCAAATACATGTTAACAATTCCGAGTCAAGGTTACGTGTCTTTATATAACGACACGTAATCTCACCGTTAATTATTAATAAGCCCCTTAACTGTTGGAAAGCGTAAATAAACATAGCCGCTTTAGTTCAAAACATGTTCTCAGCTTGCAATCAGACAACCACCGGAGAGCGACATGTTCCCACATTATTTAGATTGCAAACATATCTCCGATTTTCTCGCAAAAAATCCAATAATCAACACACAAAGCTCATCTATACTCGCGAACGAGTCTCCGAAGCGCTCAATACAAGCGCCTTGGCTTTATCGAGGCACCCTGAGTGTTACTCTACCCACTCAAGGGCTGTGAGGAAAATGCTAACCGACATTCACAATAGAGCAAGAAATTTTTCCTATTATATTTTCAATTCGCACCAGAGAATTGTTAAGTTATAAGTGATTTCGAAGATACAAATATATAGAAGAATTATATGAAAAATATTTATCAGAGATTGTGTATGATTTTTTATACATATTCTTTATTTCATGTTTCAAAATCCCGCTGATTATTGGCTTTGTAAAAAGTGCGTTTTATCTTCAATTAGTTACTATGCAACATGTTTTTACTTTGAAATTCTCAGCCCATAAATTTACTAACATATTACGAGTTCAAAAAATGCGATTAATGAAAGTAAGAATTATCGGTCAGTTACTTGAATACGTATTTATTTTAAGTGCATTTAAATAAAGAAAATGTGTTCCTTTCCCATCATGACCAATGAATCTAATGTAAAAAGTGATGATAAATAACATTGTATCTATTGCTGATGAGATATTCCATATATTATGAGGGGCTTGCTTCAATAACACAACGTGCTGCGTAGTTTATTTCTTACTTCTCGAAATAACCTATTTAATTGTATTAACAATTCCTATGACCATCTTGTTATAATTTATTTATAATAACTCGTATGTTAGAACATTCAATATAGGAAAATTAAATCTCAGCTCACTTTGTAAAAACCATCAAAAAACGGACTTCGCTGGCAACCTCAAAATAAGTCGTTTAAAGTAATATTTATCAAACAATGTAATAGTAGAATGATTCAGATAAAAATTTCTCTTATGGAACTCATGTGAACTTCTCATAGTGAACTCATGTTCTAAATGTGCGTGGGAAACGGCGGGCATATGTGAAGTGCATGCCAGCTTCTTTTGGGGCACGCCTAAATTTTGGGTCTCCAACATTAGAAATAACTGCGTGATGATTAAATTTTTGTAACCATTGCAATACATTTTTCTGTATGGGAATATAAGGATTAATTATTTCTCTATCATCAATATGTTTGTAATTTGAATTTGTTTAATATGGTTTAGAACTAATCATAAATTGTATAAAGTCGTCTTATATATTACTTTATTGTTGATCTTTTTATTAAATTAGAATATTTTTCGTATTTAAATGTATTTAATAAGATTTTATAAGACAAGTTGTTAAGACAAACAATTTTACCCAGTTTTTAACCTTGAGAGGGTTAAATTTGTACCATACGGTATTAGAGATGAACGTGGCTTTTTGTTAAGTAAACTATTGATTTAATTTAAAAAACTTACGTGTACTAAATACTGCCTACAATTTATAACCATATTTAGGACATTTACTAAAAATACTCAGGTATATGTGTACGCGCGTGTGTATGCGTGCATTTATTTATATTGATATGTATGTTTGAGTGAGTGCATATTTTGGTATCTGTGCATGTGTATGCGTATGTGTTATTTTGTAAATAATTTTAACATTCAAATGTATTTTTACTAAGATAAACGTTGGTTTTGGAAATCTTCGCCAATTTGACTATTCCACGTCTTCTTAGGTGTTGAGCGTGGAACTTTCCAGGTAATTAGTCTTTTCCGGCAGAGAAGCTTGAAAAATAAACCATCCAGTTTTATTCGACAAACGTGACCAAACCAACATAGATATCGTCATGAGATTAAGTGGGTGATTTTTTAACGTTATTATTAAGTGGGTGAAATGCAGATTTTGGTAGTTTAGTCGAATTTTCCCATTCAGGATGTGGTCGAGGTGCGGTACTCCAAGGATTAGTCAAAAAAAGTGCATTTCAAAGACAACTAGTTTTTCTGGATCCATTTAAAAACGTCCCGCAAAGAAGAATAAACAGGACAACTACTTGGAATAGGCGGTGTTAATATTAAGAGACATGTTTCTCTGTTTCAAATGGATCAATTGAGTGAAACAAAACTATTGTTGTTGAGCGAACCCTGTTGCAGTTCTCACTTGTAGCCCCCACTTTCTTCAATTGGCTTCTTTCGTGGTGAACAATATATAAGCATTATTTTTATTTTATCAGTGTTTATCCTCGACCCATCTGACGGACGGATGCTAGCACTTTAATTAAGGATAGTTATTACTTGAACATCAGAATCGGCAATAATTGCACTGTCGTCGTCAAACATTAGGTTGGTCAGGAAATTCTTTAGATTGTATTATACTCTTTGTTTTCGATCAAATACTTACCTCCTCTGAGATCACGTTCTCAGAGGAGGGGTGACTTGGGCGCACTTAAATATATCCCGGTTTTATTTGATAATTCCCCAAAAGTTGGTTTTTAATTCAAATATTACTGACGATAACAGTCCTTTTCTTACATCGGATCTTTCGTTCAAAAATTTGGTTGATACATCCTCGATTTGGTCGAAAGCCAGATTACTTTTTGGTAAAATCCGGGATCCGGACAAATGTAAATTTACTCCCCGAAAATAGTAATATCACTAACAATACAATTGTCAATGGTTTTATATTATTCGGGTGGCAAGAAGAAAGAAACGGGTGTCGAATTCATGGTCTACATTCATGTTATTCAGTCAAAAGTGTTATCGTCTTCGAAACAATTTCAAACCGTCTTGCTATTTTAGCCATTTATGGTATTATCAAGACGCATATTTTCGTAGTATATGCACTTATAGGTGTATAGGGCTGGAACATTATCAAAGATTCTATAATAAGCTGCAATATACGCTCAATTTTAAGAACCGATTTTCGTTGCAGGAGGTCTCATCGCGCATATTGGCAAATGGAGAAGCGGATGGAAACAGACCATGGGTCACTTTAACTATGGCGAAATTAATGATAATTAAGTTTTTCTACTGTTTTTTGCCGTAACTAATGATATTATCATCGAAAACACATTTTTTTTGCCTAAATTTGGTGGACAAATAGAAGAATTTTACCGTCAAACAGTATCGTGAACACAATCAAGAAGAACGGACAAAAATTTATTCAGATCGCGAAGCATATTGAAACAATTCGGCAGCAAATACTGAAGAGACGGCGAATGAAAACGAATTTCTGCTATTATACCAAACTATTCGGCAGCTCAGCGGAAAAACGAAATAATTCAATGACAACAACAAGAAAGGTGGGAGTAATTCTTTCAAGTGCTATATAATCAGAATTTGCCACTGTAGAAACCGTCATCGATCCCTTGTACCCATATCTATATACATATATATATGTATATATATATATATATATATATATATATAAATATATATATATATATATATATATATATATTTATATATATATATATATATATATATATATATATATATATGCGGCCCGGTACATGCATTAAAAATATTACAAACTAAAAAATTAAAAATGGTACAAATATTAAAAAAAATTAATTGGAATATCAAATTCATTTATTCAAACAAAAAAATATTTTATTAATTGCTAGCTATTTTAAAACATAATCCAAAACATTAGGATAAACAATATTTTTTGTTTTTTCCATTTTGAGCATGAATAAACAAATTCACACCACAAACGTTAAGTGTTTGCCCTTGGGCCTTGTTGATGGACATCGCAAATGATAAACGCACAGGATATTGTAATCGTTTGAATTCAAATGGCATATCAGTTGGAATCATAGGGATACGCGGTATCAAACAAACTTCTCCTTTTGATTTAGCAGTTAAGATCGTAGCTTCAATCAAATTTGGCAGTAACTTTTCCACTGCCAATCTGGTGTCATTACACAGTTTTTGTGGGTTAATATTTCACAATAATATAATCAAAGAACCAACTTTCAGATTCAAGCATTGCGGTGGCATGCCAGCCGGTTCCAATGAATTTCAAAATTCAATTGGATAATTCATTGCCTCATCTTGATTCATAACACTGTCAATTGATTTATATGTCGTGACTACACCTGGCAGTTTCGCTTGAATTTGAAAATTAATGGCATTGATATGAATGTTCTTCGGTGCTAAAATGGCGCGTTTTCTCAACCAATCATGATTTCTGTAATTCTGAAGAATATTCGGCAAAACACATTCAATCAATTCATCTATCGATTGCGCAATTGTACAAAAATTGTTCAGTACAGCGATCAATCCGTTGGTACTGTCGATTTGTATTTTGCCATCACCAATTTCTAACAATTGTTTTGAAAAGTGTTGGGCAGCTGGATCATTTTGTAGGTAAATACGCATATTAATGTTCAGTGTCAATTTTTGTACATATCTCCAAAGAACTGATGACTTCAAAAAGGCATTTATTTAATCAGCAGGAGTTGATCGAGGAATGACAGGCAATGTTTGTCGAAAATCCCCTAACAGTAATATCAAAGTACCACCAAAAAGCTGTTGATTACCACGTAAATCTTGCATTGTTCGATTAAATGCTTCTATTGACGTTAATCGCAGAACTTTGCCATAGCAGAATTTCTCGAAATATTGCAAGTTGGAGTTTCAATCACCTGTACATTCAACGTAAATTTTAATGCAGAGTGTGCGGTCCGACCACCATCTAATAATGTAGCGGCAATTCCCGAAGATGCAAGTGCCAATGCAATTTTCTGTTCCGATCGAATAGTTGCAAAAATTAATGATATAACGAACGTTTTGCCTGTACCACCAGGTACATCTAAGAAATATAATCCACCTACATTATTGGAAACGGCATGCATGATTGTGTCATATACATGTTTTTGCCGAATATTCATTTTGGTTATATTCGATTGTACAAATAAACGCAAATCATTAGAATTGAATTCCTGCTCACGTTGCAATTCACGATCAAACAAATCATGCATCTCACGATTTGGTGCGGTCATACGCAATTGTACCAATGCTTTATTTACAATTGTTAGACACATATCTTCAATTATTGTCAAAGCTTCGTTGTACATTTCCAAGGTAATCAACAAATCAGGATTTCTTGCATGATGACGAATGCGAATTAAAATATCTTCTGCCATATAATGTTTATGTATGTTCCATAATTCAAGTGGATTTGATGGCATACATGTTGATAATATAATGGCAAATAGCATTCGTATTTGTTGTGGATGAGCTGAAGTAGATGCATCTTGAAGCCAATCCCAATGTGCATCATCCTCCAATAAATGCAAGAATTGACATGCTTCACGATATGTTTGACACAAATGACCGTTGACTGTTCTCAATTCTTGAAATGATTTTGGGCCATTGTCGTTAACTAATAACAATCTCAAATAAAAACACTCAGCATTGTTTGGATGTACTGTATATATTCTTCCAATTGCATCTATTTTTAAAATGCCAGGATACCCATGGACTGCTGTTCCTTGTTTACGTCTTTGAAATTTTTTTGAAGACACATTCCATGTGTAATATTGAGGCACTTCAGAATATAACAAATTTATCGCCAAAAATTTCAGTTTTGCATAATTTTAAAAAAGCTGTCAACGTAGTCGCTGGTAGTTGTGCTGCTTTTTCCAATACATTTACTACATTAAAATAAACACGTTGGCCATTCTCAAGATGCACAGTCAAGTGAACAACCACAGGATGTCTTTCGTGCATTGGAAACGACATAATCCTCCAGACAGCTTCATTACTACTAATATAGCGCCCCATTTGATACTGAGTAATTTCATCATTTCTATTATCACCAGCAACAGTGAAACAGCCATATCGCTCCCTTTATTTACTGATACTTTATAACTGAATTACAATACTCTACATTTATATGAGCATTGAATATTTTTGATAATGGATAATACGGAACCACCCAACGATTACTTCAACGCCCTGGTTACGCATTCTAATGGTTGCCGTTTTGCCATTATCATTAGTTGATCTACGTCGCTACAATGGATATCCGTCATTGCCCGTTATTGTGTCTGAAGTAAATTGCCTTGGGTATCGTTTCGAACACTTTCCATCAATCATACATGGCGAATTCATATTTAGTTCACCGCGCGGACAATGTATCATGTCTTTAACGACAACTTGAAATAACTCAGGTTCAACAGTTTGATCAGGAATTTCAGCTGATATAACGTTATCGATTTGATCCGGAGTTATTTTATGTACCAACCAAATTAATATATGTGCGTGCGGCAATCCCCTTTGTTGCCATTCGATGGAGTACATATGGCTACGCACCTCTCCAAATACACATAATTTCACAATTAAATCCATAAGTGCTTTAAATTTTTGCCGAAAAACACGTGCTGTAATGTTATGACGATTAGTTGTTGACTGTCCATCAAATAAATTGTTTCTGATGTCATCCCACTGCGGATTACATGTAAATGTAATGAACAGATCCGGTCGACCGTATTTTCGTACATAAGACATTGCGTCTTGTGCATATTCGATATTCCGTGGGCTACCAATATACGAAGATGGCAATATAGATAAACGTCCGATGTCATTAACATTAGCATCATTCGCTATCGCATCTTGCAAATGAATATATTCTTCGGATCTTAATTTTGCTTGGTTGAAACGAATAAAATTAAGACGTTCAGTTTCTATTTTGGCATACATATCAACGATGTACTGATGATATAGTTTACCACATCTCAAGATATAATTTTGTTCTTGTGGACGAACCATCAATCGATACGAATAAAAATTCATTGCACTAATTTTGTAATCAATTTTAGGTAGATGTTGTATCGTAATTTTTATCATTTTTATCATAATTTTAGGTAGATGTTGTATCATAGTTTTTAAAACTATCGAATACTTTATGATTCATATTGATATAAACATGGGACAATCCTGTTGAAGTATGTACCTTAAACGTCGGCATAAAATCTAATAATTTTAGTAGCACCAAAAGAAGTCATTTGAAATGCCGAATTGTATTGTTCAATATGACTCAAAAAGTGCTTCGACTCTTGAGATGTCTCAAAAATTAATGAATACAATGGTTCGGGTGGAGTTTCTAATGCTGGCAATCTCACTTTGCCAGCAGCACAACAGATGCCTGGCGTTTCACCTGGAAAGTTAGCCGCATCACATTGTTGACATATTGCGTTCATCATTCCAATGTTTCCGTACATACTATAATCAATCTGACTGTTGTAATTAAAAGCACCATGCATCATTTTAGCCAAAACAGCACGACGTATTCGTGATCGCCGTGCAAGATTCGGTACAGGTACAGGGTCAACAGATCTATTTCGTGCATTACGTTCACGCTGCGATGCATTAGCTTGTGCGCGTTCATCTGAAGTCTGTAATCATCTTAGTAATGTCACATCATTTGCATTACGCGTTCGGCGACCTATAGTGCGACCTATATATGTAACAGTATATTGTACCTTGTTATTTTTTTTTTCAAATAAAGCATTTGATTGCCCTCCATTGAATTTTCATCATTATGCGACACTACTTTTGGAGTTTCGTTGTCAAATGCTATTTAAAGTTTACAAATGTTCTCAATTTGGAATCGTTTCCTTGCAACACTTTTTGAAATACAATCAAAATTACTGGATAAATGAATGCTTTGTAATGTGAAAAGAGTTATTAGTTTTTTTTCAATTTTTAATATACATTTTACTGTCATTAGATTAACTGGCTACTTGCGGAAAATTTCTTTGCTACCTGATACAAAGAAATTAAGATTTTATTTAAATAGTACCATCTTTTACAACCGCCTATACAATCGTGGTTGCTTGTTTAAGGAGTTTATATGGGGATAATGTAGCCGGATATTATGTTTTATACTAGATATGCACTATAAACTTTTAATTCTACTTTTAATATAGGTTTATTTAATATATTGGAGGAATGTGGTAAGCACGTGGTGTACTATTCTGTTTATTACGTAAACTATTTGATATTCTAAAGAGAAAATAGTTGGCAATGATTTTTTATATGCATTCTATGATTTCATTTTTAAACACCAATAAAAACAATTCAATTATAAATAATACAGAAGAAACACACCAGCACAAGGTAAAGAAGAAACACATAGAAAAAAATTTATTAATAAAAACAATTAAATTATTAAGAATGAAAACTATTTCTTCACGAAGGTCATTAAAATTTTTGACCTAGTCGTAACGTTAACAGTAGACAAAATACTTTCCGCTTATTCATTCACAAATATCCCTAATTATATCAACATATATATATTATATATATATATATATATATATATATATATATATATATATATATATATATATATATATATATATATATATATATATGTATATATATATGATACACAAAAATAACATATTCATACTAATATAATGATATAAATACCATGTGACGATATACCGTGTGTGGTAAATGTTGTCCACGCTGACTTTTTTCGGCAATATAGTGTCCGAATTGACAAGCCTGCCCTCAAATATAGATCAATCTACAGTTACAAAAATATACACAGCGTACTTGACTCGCGTATTATAGTGACTTCCACAAGTAATTAGCGCAATGTATTATGACCTACGGTATGCTCACTCGGAAGCAGCTACCGTTATCTCCTTGATTTTGTCTTCAAAACCCAGAAAGCTTAAGATTAATTGAAAGTTATATAGCTATCCCACTGACTTATTACTAATAGACTTTCCGCTATTTGACATTCGCTATTTACTTTTTGGATACATGCTTATTCACTTTAAAAAAAATAATGACGATCACACCTACAGTAATCGAGCGTGTCACAGTGGTGACTCAAAAATTTACAATTAACTCACTTCTGTCCTCCCAAAAATTAAACATACAACAAATGTTTCATTTAAAATATTGGTTACCCTCCGGTTAATTGTCAAGCACAGATCGGATATGGGAAGTCCTGCATCATATGCCGTCGCCATGGTGTGTTGGGTCGATCACAAGTCATATGGTCTTTGACGATGCGAAGCATCGCGGGGACCCAGGTTCGATTCCTGGTCGTTCGTTGAACGTAGCTGGACTGGTGTTGTGGTTGGCTGTAAGAGATTGCTCTCGTAACAATAAGTCTGCCATATGTATCAATTAGATACACAAAAATATATACATAAATGAAAGAAATTATCATTTCGAATACAGAATATTGTTCAGTATTACGTTTTATTTTTTGCAATTTGCAGCTAAATAATATACTAAGAATATTGGCACCTGTACTAAGTTTGAATAATCGTCAAACGACCATCTAAGTAGATTTAAATAATTTTGTGGTAGTAGGAAATATGCCAATTTTTTTGTTACAATTAACATCTAAATCTTTCTGGGATTAATGATTAAGAAACGTATTTAATTAAACGAAATAACGTTACAGAAATTAGTTAAAAATGGTGTCTAAGGGCGGGCGGGGAAGTTATTTTTCCCTGAAAATGTTAATGCAAACCATATATCGTAGGGTTTTTGTTAATTTATGACAAATCGTGTACCTTCTATTAAATATGTAAAGCTTTTCCTTTGGCGTATACTCGACCGTATAAAATATGATCTTGCAACGTGTATAATGTCGGGATCATAAAATTAAACTGCACACTTTAACACGTTTCACTAAGCGAAGTGGCGGGCGACATGCATGTGGTGGCGTGGAGGATGAAACCGCAATTTGCATCTTGATGAGGACAGCCACACTTTAGACCGTGCATTGTTGGGCGTAGCAATTAAAAATAAAAAGATAGCTTTAGCCTCCGGGCGCTGAGAGACGGGATAGAGCCTATGCCTGGAATCTGTGGATGGGGAAAAATGAATTTTCTTGCAACATTTTACTTACATTAGTTTAAAATACATGTATGTGTCCACATTTGGAGTATTAATGTTAATTCATATAATTATTACTTTATTCGTAGCAGTAAGACCTTATTTAAATAAGGCAATGTGTTTTTATCCAAAATTAAATTAAAATAATACTCGGCAAAATCTTTCATTTATTAAATATTAATGTCGAAAAAAGACATTGTTTTCACCAATATATAAATAAATTGGCTTGGCTGACAAATACTATTATACTAATTTTCTTAACGGATATTTATAAAAAAATCACAATTTTTTTCAGAAACTGTCTTTGATCAATTAAAAGTTAAAACCACATTTTTTAGACTTGTTATCTGCCCATACACTTGTCAGATCAATACGCAAAAATTAGTGGAATATTTTGAATACCAAATATGCCTAGGATTTAAATTGTAATCTGAGCGGTCTTTAGCTTTAATTGAATATTTTCTTTAGAAACTTTTTATCCGTTTTCTTGTGTGATTGTTTTTCAAAGCGTCACTTAAAAAACTACTCTATTTCAACGGAATTTTCTATATATAGCACAGAGTTCAAATTAAAATCTAAGCTATTTGTTGACGATTCCATCAACTAACGTCCTATTATATCAATTAAAAGAAAATAAAACATATTCTAATTAACATAAGAGACAGGAAAACTCAATCGGCCATATGTGCCAAAGTTAAATTCTGGCATAGTTAACACATTATACAATTTCTGGTTGGCTGGAAATGTAACTACTGATGGCGGGTTAAAAAATCTAAAAGCTTGTGGTCATCACCTCTCCATTGCATGAATCTGTTGTTTAACTTATAATGCACTTTGTAAACACATAATATTTATAATAATTAGAATTTTACGTGTTATGTTTACAGTTTTATCTAAAAACATTTCATTATTTTAATGTTTATATTTTATAAAAAAGTTGTTCCTCTTTGAACACTGAAGTGGAAAACGTAAGGTTACCCTGCGATCTTTTGGGTTAAAAGTAATTAACTTACCTATGCACGAATATATAATAAAACTAATGATTTATTATGTAAAATATGATGAAAATATATTTTAAATCAGTTCAGTTCAAAAAGAGTGGCGCTAAATTTTAGTTAAAAATGAGAGAATATTTATTTTCTATAACAAAAAAAATTACTAAGAAATCATCAAAAATTTATGTGCCGATAGTTATATCACAGGTTGAATAAGGCGTATTGGGTTATTAAAATTATATATTATTAACAATATTTCCAAAATTTTGTATTCTACTTCAAAATAACGTAAGGATATAACTTACTAAAAGACAAGAACTAACCTAACGTATTGACTTCTTAGGCCACATTTTCATTTTGCATACCTAGCCTAACCAGTGCTCTTGTCTCAAATATTATTTAGACTATGTTTTTTCTTCTTACTTATAGCTTATGTATTGTCGGTCGGATATCAGACTTTACTTTTATTTTCAAGGAACATTTTTAAGGAACACCAAATTAAACTATTGTTTAAGTTTTTTATTGGGACGTTGCATAAGTTTTTATTCGAAATTGGGTATGTTGCATAAGTTTTTTGTTGTAACTTATAGTGTACATCAGTGTATCCGAAAGTAACAACTTGTTAGTAGAAATTGTTAAGACTATCATAGCAATTATGTTTAAAATTTCAGCTAATATATCAATTATTTTTTTCTAGTCAAATGAACATTTGAGGAGCAAACATTATATATAAAATAATAAACTGTATACACGACTGTATTTGCAGTTAAAACATTGTAACTAATATACCGTGATACGATTACATTAATATAATTTGAAATTGATTCTGAGACGGACGCAAAATTTTATTAAAAAAGACTTAGTTTGATACGTAATTCTTTTATAAAATATTTAAGTGATGACACTCACTTGAAATCCTCGAGATCCTGCTTTGCAATACAATTTTACAAATAAATAAATTACTAGCCCCGCAATTTTAACAAGAAAATTAGTGTTTTATTTTAATAACAAAAATTTTAAGCCTTTTTGATTATATTACACAAAAAAAAATATTAATTTCCAAAATGTTATCGAAGTAAGTACAAGGATTTCACTAAGCTCACAAAGTGAATAGTAACAACGACCCATTATCGGCAAGAGCAAAGCGAAGAAATAAGGTCGAACATAATTTGAGCTCGTTTCGCAGAAAGAAATTTAGATAAAAAAAACTACTTAAAACTAGGATAATGTAATTCAATTATATTTAGATTTCACAAATATTTTCGTGTTTCATTGAAATGAAAAAATAATTTGTCTTCGGTAATTTTTTATTTAGTCAAAAACCTTTCTTTACGAACTGTCTTAGCCACAGAAGGAAAAATGTGTGAATAAATTATATTATTTCCACCTGGTAACTATTTTGAGTGAACTAAGAATTGACACCAAATTTCTGATTTCTTTCTACAAAATTTCAGCTAAAGGTATAATTTATTATTAAGTAAGTAGATTTCTTAATTTGAATGAAATAAAACACTAATTTATTTATTTCAATATAATGCAAAAAAACTTAAGGTAAACGAAAAATGTCCTAAATTGGTCCCAGTAGAATAGGCGTTTTAAATTATATTATTTTTAGTTCGACAATAGCTAGATATAAAATTACTTTAAGTAGTACATACCGGCGTCGACATTAATGAAAGGTCGACATTAATGAATATTAGGATATTGCTAAATTCATAAATGGCACCGATTAGAAATTTTTTGAGATCAATTTCTGTAAATTGTCCTAAATTTATTTTAAAATGTTTACAGCTTTATTTGAGTATCGAATGATAGTCAACTCATTCGATACTTAAATCCGAATTTGTGCTATACACGTCTAATTGACTATATGATCTAATTGAGATAAAGCTGAACTCCGTAAAAGGAAGTTTCCCTCACAGTCTTGATTTTCATTATTCACAGACTTCGAAAGTTTTTTCGATATTGCTATTTAAATATCTATTTTATTATCAGACCTATTTATACATTAGTAACATGTACTAAAATTTAAATAATATAGTTCTCATATAAAGTCTCGGAAGGACATTCAGGGTTTCTTGTTGCAGTTTTTGCTCTTAATAAAAAGAATCTCTTGTTGAATATTTGGTTATTTAGGGATTAAATATAAACATGATATATTTGTATCTTATAAAGAAATTTTGTTTAACCAACTGTAAACAAAATGTTTTTTCCGAGCTCCTTATGTGGTCAATCATCATCATCATCATCAGTTCCTGTCACTCCGGTTCGAGCATAGGGCAGACGTAAAATTTCTCCATTTGGTGCCGTCATCGGCCAGTTGCTTAACCTCTATCCAGGTCTTTCCAGCTGTCTTTGCTTCTTCCTGAACTGTTCTCTGCCAGGTCTTTCTTGGTCGGCCACATCGTCTCGCTACTTGGGAGTTCCAGTCAGGGGCTGCCTTCTCGATGACTTCGTCAGCCTTTCGTAGCGTCTGGCCGATCCAACGCCACTTCCTCTGCCTAATCTGGTCTGCGATGGGATTTGGTTCGTTGCAGCCCACAGATCCTCGTTCCTCTTCAACTCCGGCCACCTCACGTTCATGATACAGCGAAGGCCTGTAGTTGGTGACCCTCCACGTCTCACAGCCGTACATCAGGACGGATTTGATATTGGTGTTGAAGAGTTTGATCTTCGTCCTTTTAGAAATGGATCCACTTCTTCACACCGGGTATAGCTGGACGAACGCTACATTTGTCTTTCTCACCCTGCTCTTCACGTCCTCCTCGGCTCCTCCGTCCCTTGTCACTATACTTCCGAGATACTGAAAGCTCTCCACTTTCTTGACATTCGCCCAGCTTCAAGGGTGTATCAACGGTGGTATTGAGGCGCATCTCTTTCGTCTTGCCGACGCCTTCACCCTCTTCAGCTTGTCGTCAATGTCTCTGAAGGGCCTCGTCATAAGAAAAATGTTATCCGCGAAGTCGAGGTCCTCCAGCTTGTCCGTCATTCCCCACTGGATTCCTTGTCTTCTGCCATTTATAACTTTCCGCATCATCCTGTCAAGGACAAGCAGGAATAGTGTTGGGGAGAGGATGCACCCTTGTGTTACTCCTGCATTGACACTGATGGACTGCGTCAAAGTTCCCTCGTGCAAGACTTGATACTGGTAGTCCGTGTACATCTCCTTGATTATATTGAGAATTTTCATAGGGATGCCATACTCTGCCAAGGTGTTCCACATGACTGTTCTGTTGACCTAGTTAAATGCCTTCTAGAAGTCAATAAAGGTGAGGTACAGGTATTCTGCCATTCCGAGCTTTGTTCTAGGATGAACCTCAAGGTGTTTATGAGATCCACGCTACTCCTGTGTTTTCGGAAGCCCGCCTACTCTTTTCTGAGTCGCCGCTCCACCGCTTCCTTGATGCACTCCAAGATGACGCGGGAGAGAATTTTGCTAGGTACTGAAAGGAGAGTAATGCCCCGCTAGTTGTTATAGTCGGTAATGTCACCTTTCTTGTGCAGCTTGACGATGATTCCCCTTTTCCACTCAGTAGGCAGCTTCTCTTCGCTCAAAATTGTCTCTAGCGGTGGTTTAAGAAGTTTGGCTGTTGTCCCAACGTCGGCCTTGAGCATTTTTGTCGCGATGCCGTCAATGCCTGGTGCCTTGCCGGATTTGTTCGAGTTGGTCTTCCGTCGAGGTAAGCAACGTTCCGTCTTTGTTTCTAATGGGTCTTGACTTTTGGAAGCCTTTCCTTGCTAGTATTTTTGTGATGCCATAGAGTTCTTTTGCATCCCCTTTTTTAGCTGCGTTTTCTACTCTCTGCGCAAGATCTTCTATCCACGCCCTTCGGTCCCTCCTCACGCTCCGTTTCACCTTCCTGTCAACCTCAGCGTACTGTACCTGGGCAGCCGCCTTCTGCTGTCTACTGTTGTTGATAAGACTCTTGGCGTCCTTTCTCTTTCCAATATCTGACCAAGTTCCTTCTGACATCCAGTCCTTCTTCTTCGGGTCCTTGTACCCCAGCGCTTCTTCACTGGTTGCTTTGTAGACATATTTTGTCCTTGTCCAAGAGTTTTCCACAGTATCGATCTCTTCGGAATTTAAGGCTCGGAAGCGGTTCTTTAGTTCCACTTGAAACTGCTGGCGGATGTTTTCGCCTTTCAGTTTCGCCACGTCAAACTTTTTCTTCCTGTTCTGGAACTTTCTGTTGAACTGGGTGTCAATTTTCATTTTGAAGTCAGCTACTACCGGGTGATGATCGCTGCTAATGTCTGCTCCGCGTTTGTTCCGCACATCTCTCACTGATCTCCGAAATTTTCGACTGAATGCCATGTGGTCGATTTGGTTCTCCGTAGATTGGTCAGGAGACACCCACGTTACCTTATGGCAGTTCTTGTGGGGGAACACTGTTCCTCCAATTACCAAATCGTGTCTTGCGCAGAAGTCCACAAACTGTTCGCCGTTGTTGTTTTTATCACCTAGGCCGTGTTTACCCATGATATGGTCCAGCCCCGTGTTATTTCTTCCAACCTTTGCGTTCAGGTCACCGATGATGATGATCACATCCTTCCGGCTCGTTCCCATTACTGCGTCATTCAGGTGTTGGTAAAATTCTTCTTTTTGCTGTGTTTCTGCATCCTCTGTTGGTGCATAGCACTGTAGCACCGTGACGTTACGAACACGAGTCTTGAACCTCGCCGTCAGGAGTCTCGCTAAGAGTGGTTTCCACTCTATCAGGCTCCTCTTGGCCTCCTTGGTCAACAGGGTTATGTGGTCAAATAAAGGTATAAATAATACGGAAAGGCCTTACCTGTACAATGAGTGCACAAAAAACGTCCCAAAATAGATCCTATACAAGAACACATATTAGAATTATGTGTTTACGGTAAACTTAGGTGATATGATTATTTTGAAATACTAAGTACGACGAGTATGATTATTATAAGATATTCGTGACAAATATCAGTGACAAAATACTAGACGAATATGCGTGGCGTAATTTAATTGTAAGAGGGCTAGTATATATTAAATCTATATCATCTTACAGTCTCAGGAAATGTACAATAAGTCTTAATTTCAACTTATTATAAAGAGTTCAATACTCATATGCTTTATTTTTTATAGTTATAATTGACAGCAATTCCTATAGTTTCTAAAGTAGACATTTTTAATTAAATACAGTGTTTCCTTTTTCCTCGGTAATACCATAAATATTTATGGCAGCAGACTTGGGACTGGTAACTAAATGATGGGTTTGAAATAATTATTTAAATGGCATAGTTAAAAAATTAATGACGTTATTCACAATAATTACCCTTAATTTTAAAAAAATCATGTAATTAAATTTTTTTCTGTTTTATTTTGGTTCGATTATTTTTTTAAATCACTTTATATATTTGTTGTTTTTAATTAATTTATAATTTTAAGTTTAATTGCACAGCTGTTATACTTTAATGTTCTATAAAACATTAATTTTAAGAAAATTATTTCTGATTTTGCTTGAAGAAGGACTTAAACCTTAAAATGTGTTGTAAAACTAAAATAAAATTTCATCTAATTTTCTCTCATCGAGATGAGTACATCTTTCATTCAAAATGTAGGGAACATTTTATAGAAAAAATTCCGACACAAAGCAGGTTGAGCCAGAGAATTCACTATATTAATCGCCGATTTTGCGAGATTTGTGGAAAAGTTTTGGCTATTCTTCTACCAAACTAATGGATCTTTTTTAAATCTAATACTTTAATATAGTGCCGAACTTCCATAATTCCATGCGAATTTCACATACCTTTTGGATGAATATTGATCATTGCTTGGATATAATCATACCAAATCAATGACTTTTTGGGCTTTGGTTGCAAAGCTGTTTTGGATTTTTGCTGGTGCCGGTGTATTATTCCATTTCTCATTTAACGTTGCCGTTAATCTGTCTTTTGGTATTTTCTTCTGTCATCGGATCTTAGTGGTAAAGTTTATATCTAGGATCAAAGGATGTGCAAATCCCAATAGTTTTGCTATTTTCCAAGTTTGAGAATCTGTGGTGCAGTTCATTTAATATATCCTGCTTTACTTTTTCGATGACTGGGTTAAAATTACTTATTTCCATGTTTAGTAAAACTTCTATTAACCCTCTCGTGATAAGGATTAAAATACTTGCTGTGATATATTTTTGACCAGTAATTTCTTTATAACGTCTTCGCATAGTTTTAAATGATTAAATTTTTTTTTACAAATTCGAAACGCATAGTTTGTTAATATTTTCATAATGGCGTTTAACTTTACAATCGAACTATTAATATCTTCCTTTATTTTTACGATTTTTTTTACCACTTAGTATGTGAAATTCCACCTAATTACTACCTCCAGTAAAGGTCTCTTTGATAATTTATCTGATTGGCCCTGGTACTTTTTCAACTTTTCCCATTCTTGATTGCTTTTTTGACGTGAAACATCTTTCATTTCGATCAGAGGATGGTCACTTGCAAAAACCGTATGTAACGAAATATATTATGGCCAGATTGCCTATAACTTTGAAAGTTTAGCACCTACCGGCATTATTTTAGTACCATATTCTGTGTTTAATTAGTGACTACTGAACAATATCGATCGACTTGAACGGGAGTGGTCACGCTTGAAAACTCATACTTGTGGCCGTTAAATACTGCAGAATTTAAAAAAGTGTTGTTTTTTGTGGAAATTTGACGTGCTATACGTAACGTACAAAAGTGGCATACAAGAGCTAGGGTTGGAAGAGAGCTAGATTTCGTCTCTCAACGACCCATTTTGACCTCGAATTTACTTTAAAGTTGTTGTCTATATGACATGCTGGCACGGCCATGGATGAACCATTAACTAAGGATCGTATAACAGTTATGATAAAAGCAGTATGGGTCTCTCTTTGTATTATATCATTCCGTTATATTTTACATATTATTTTTTATGTATTTAATAAAACTCGTGAAATGATCTGATTACTACGTAATGATGTGACAACACAGAAAACACGTATATTAGAGATGCAGTTAAAATAAAATTTAAAGAGTTTATTCCCAATTTTGAGTAAACAAATCCGCTTTGAATAATCTATTAACACTTTTTTTTTGACCGTTTAAATTTTATTAAACAGAGCACAGCCGCAGTGGAACAGCATATGCATATTACGATTTAGCGGAGAATTCTTTGTGCGATTTTAAATAAATAGATGATATTTGATTTGAATGAGGAGCCCAGCCGTGGCGGTCACTGCTCCTAGCAACTTCACGTGACCTGAATTACGCGTGCCTTCTGTATTCGGCGACAGGTTCCTAGGTGAATCGTGCCGTTGGATTGCATTTACGACTATGTACGCGTCGCCTAAATTCGAATTAACGTACAACTAATAAAAACGACGCATTCTAAGTGGAATTTTATGGAAATGCAATTGACTCCATTAAATTTAACTTATAAATGCAGTTTTGGAATAATTAAGTATTAGCAGTGACACAAAGGTTGAAAAATTTAAGAGATTCGTTAGAAATAACTTCGATCCTAACTCGACTCAGTTTTTGATCATGAATATTTGCTTTTAAAAAAATTTAAATTTGAATTATGTTAATTCAATGAAATAATTATATATATATATATATATATATATATATATATATATCATATATATATATATGAATATAGTTCACAAGAAAATCATAACAAATATTAACTTTTATATGCACTTTAATAGTTGGTGGACTTTTCAAATTATTATAAAATGATAGAAAAATAACACCAAAAAATCCTTATAAGGATGTAAAATTTGCTTTTTCTTCTTTCATATTAATTGAAGATTTATACATTTGTGTCTATTCGGGACTGAGAAGAGTACAGAAATCAATTAGAAATCGTAGAGTCGAAAATCAAAATTAATAATAAAGTTTTTACTTTCTTTGTAGTACATGTTTTATTTGTAGCATACATAATAGACATGAATTTGCAAACTTTGAAGAAGAAACCGTGCTTTAATTGTTGATAAAGAAAGCACACTTCAATTTTCAACTAATTCTAATTAGTTTCCATAAATTTTCAAATGTCACGAAATTTTATTTTGAACTAGCTTCTTTAATCCAGCTTCTTTCATGACAAATTATTAAGTTTTCAGAAGGAAAGTGTAAATATCTAGTCAACAATTAATCATGACGACTTATAACCGTTGTAATATTTTGGTTTATTTTTAAACTTCGAAACGAAACTTACTTCAATTTCATTCTAAAAACAATAAAAACTTTAGTTAAAATTATTTACTAGTTTTGATGCAAAAAGATTACATACAAATACAAAAACGGGTAACAATAGATTAACTGAAAAAATATAGAAAAACGCTCAATTACTTTTTGTGGTCTTACATATATGTGTATTTATTAAATATGTAATGGAATGTTTAGTTTATTTTCTTAGCACTTTTCGAAATTTTCAAAATCGGTTGTGATAGTAATTCATGTTTATATAAAAAGTAAAAATGATAATTTATTTAAGTCTTATTTTCCGGTAGAGTGCAAGAAATATAAGCTTGCCTTCACAATAAAGTGGATATCGTCTAAGTTTTGAATAGTATAGACAGTACATATCTACTATCATACAACTGACTTAATTAATTATAATGATAATTAAGCAATGTAAACATCAAAACTAGATGTTGATGACTGACTTACTGAGAAAACTAGATCAAGAGAAATGAGAATGAATAGGTCATATGCTAGAAGATAGATAAATAAAAAATGGCAGGAGTAGTAGACAAAGTTGATAGGATGACGAATTAGAATAAATCGCTGGACCTAAGTGACCTAAGATCAGCCATTAATAGTAAAAAGTGGAAAGAGCCAAAGTAAGTATTTGTGGAAGGCAAACTGAAAAAAGGGATACGTTGTAATAGAAATATTAGAAATTATATTATTAACATAAGCATACTAAATTTTAATATCAAAACAAACTGTTATATTAAAAAGTGTATATGAAATTTTTCAGGATATCGAAATTACAAACAAATAGGCGTACTTTTGATGAAATCATTTCTATAAAACTTTCAAGCGGACTACGTATTATTTTTTCACTTTAGTGCGTCACTCACTCATCTGACACTGCATACTCTCTCTGGCTATTGGGAATTTTTTTAGCTTCTTTATTTAATATACGAAGTAATGGAAAGATGTTATATAAAAAGGAAAATTGCTGATTTTAAATTATCGTCATATTAAATGAGATTGAAAACGATTGGGAAAAATGCTTTTGAAATTATTCTAAAGTATTCTCCGAGTGAACGTAAGTAAAATGAATCCTTATAAATTAACACGTAGAAGTAAAATTCGTAAATATTTCATAACTCTCTGTCCTGCTACGTCATCCGCCTTGACCTTTAAAAAATATTTTTAAGGTAACTGTAAAAATAATACACGAAAAATTATGTTTTATAAAATTGTTTATATTAAGTAAGTACGTTTTGTATTGAAATATCAAATTACTTTATCTTCTTTTTAGCTGATCAACTGCGTTACCTCGGACCTAATAAAATCCATTAGTGAAAAATTAATTAGAATCAATTTTGCTGTTCTTACTATATGCGCGAACAAATTAGCAGGTTCACATATAGACACATAAAGAGACAAAAATTAAGGAAATAAATTTTTGTTCTTTTACTTTTGTTATATTACCCTAAATATTGTTCTTACCATTGACTTTTAGACAAGCAAATTGTAAAATTATATATATATATATTATGGCTGACTGAAAGAAATTGCTCATGTAGCAATAAGTCCGCCATATATACATAAACTTTAATAAATAAATATATATATATATATATATATATATACATACACACAAATACATAGCTATAGATATGCAAAGATGAAAAATAATAAATTCGTGCAGTGTAATTACTACGCGCAGTATATAACAGATACTTTGTTGTTGTTGCCATACTAAAATAATGGAAATGAATTTTTGGAAATTTTGAATTTGGATACCTTCTTATTTCTTTCATTAAAAATTACCTCGAATAAAAAAATCCATGAAAATTGAGAAAATAATTTTTATATAACGGTATCTATAATTAAATCTAAATTCAGTATAAGTAATTGAGAGTTTTTCTATATTTTTCCAATTAATCTAACGGTAACGTTTATGTATTTGTTTGTAATCTTGTTGTATAAAAACGAGTAAATAATTTTAAATAAAGTTTTTATTGTTTTAAAAACGAAATTGAAGTAAGTTTCGTTTCGAAGTTTAAAAATAAACCAAAATATTACAACGGTAATAAGTGGCCATGGTTAATTGTTGAGTAGATATTTACACATTGCTTCTGAAAACTTAATAATTTTCCATGAAAGAAGCTGGATTTTTATTTTGAACTTGCTTCCTTAAGTTCAAGATAAAACTTCGTAAACTTTTAAAATTTATGGAAACTAATTAGAATTAGTTGAAAATTGAAAAGTGTACTTACTTTCTCAACAATTAAGGCACAGTTTCTTTTTGAAAGTTGGCAAATTCATGTCTATTATGTATGCTACAAATAAAAAATATACTGCAAAAAAAGTAAAAACTTTATTATTCATTTTGATTTTTGACTATGATTTCTAATTTATTTTTGTACTATTCTCAGTCCTCAATACACACAAATGTGTAAAAATCCTATTAAAAGGAAAGAAGAAAAAACAACTTTTACATCCTTACCAGGATAGATTTTTTAAGGTTTTGTTTCTATAATTTTATAATAATTTGAAAAGTTTATCAACTCATTCGATTGTTAAGCTCATGTATATTTACTTATAACACACAGATAAACTTTGTGTCCTGTTACTATTATTATGTGCCTGTAAATCATTTTTTCGACAGTACAAAAAAGATCTAAAGTTCCTCACAAGCCCTTTAAAAAAAATTACATCTAAAAACAATTTAATAGTTATTTTACCATATAAATATTTAAAACTGGTAGTTATTACAAAAGACGCAGGTTGATATTATGTTTTACTATACCAAATACGAAATTTTTACGCTAAACATTTTCATAGAAAATCGAATGTGATAGATACGCGAGGGATCGTACAAGGGGTCCGTTTATCTTTTTAGTTATTTTAGATCTGTCAAATGCACTGGACATCATGTGATAAATCAAGTGTATGCAGCCAAAATGCCGTCAGAGTGGGAAAAATCGTACTGCCCACTATCGAGGACGTGAAGTTATTAAAGAACTTCAAAAACTGAGAAATATGAAAAACAAAATTAAGCAACGGGTAAAAGCTAATAAATTGATAAGAATGTCCAGATTGAGGCCACAAAACCACAAAATTCCGGTAGAAAGTGCAGCCAAACTGTTTTTGATAATATCTATATAATTAAGAAAACAGTCGACGGCATTCACCTTCATAAGTCACCTAAATAACGCTTCATTAACGAAATATCGTTATCGGAGTTATAGGAATTTGTTTTCTTCTGTTTATTCACCGTTGGTGCTCGCCGCTGCCTTTAAACATAGCGCCGAGCTGTTTCGAAACTTAATTTAACAAAAATATAACTCGAGATATTCTTTTAATTTAAGTTGCCTGCGGCGGTAGGAAATTTTTGTTATTTCCACACTTCGGTAACCGGTAGATACCTTATTACTACGCTCTGCGAATTAACTTTTTTATATCTTTTTTAAGAGCGAATATTCATGTAACGGCTTATTAACATTTGTTGTTATAGCAGAGGGCGACGCGCGTAACAAATTTACCAAAAAATATATAGTTTTTTTGATAATGTGTAGATGGTTACAAGTTGCTTGTGTGTTGACAAATTTGACAAATGTATATTAGGTTTTATAATATGGTATAGCTGGTTACTCTCTAATGGGATGCAATATTATGGATACATTTTTTGCCTATTGTTAAATCGGTCGAGCATTTACCTTTTCAAAAATAATATTTTGTAAATGTTGTTTAAAATATATTTTTCATCGTTTGAACATTATAATATTGAATAAAATCGTTTCAGTATTTATAAACATCGTTTTTTACTTTAAGTGTTGACGATCAAATATTTTGCATTTAATGGTTTATAGTATTATTATTGTCCCAGCCTATTTCATGTCTCCTTTTTGCGACTAATACTTTGAAGCAAAAATGGTGAATGATTTATTCAGTTTTCAAATTCTGCCTTAGAATGACATATGCAACTACACCCAATAACAGAATTTAAAGAAGGTAATATTTTATTACTGTGAAATATATTCATAGAATCAACCATGCCTTTACATTATCTTAACCTCAGTTTTTGTGACTCGGTATAGAATTATAGCTCATTAATTAATGCCCATAAATACGACTGAGTAAAACATATCCTAAGATTATTAAATTAAATAAATGTTTCATCTATAGTATATATTTGTAAACAACTTTTCTAGTTATTTTCAAGTGCAAGAATATTCAGACTGCTGCGAGAGTTCACCCACGAGAAAGCCGTATAAAGCTGACCGTACGTAGTAGTAATCCTCTCTTAAGCCAAGTTTAACATATTTCCACTTGTTAACTTTTATCACGAAAGAATATATTTAAAAAAATTCCTTATGAATAAGTGTGTATGGTATAAAAGGAAAACATGGTAAAATTTAATGTTTCGAACATTATCGATTAGGGGTGGACGTCATGAGTTTTGGTTTTTTATATCAAGCAGTTTTGGTATTCAAATCAATCAGGATCGGATTTTACTTTATTTAGAGTATTGGACGGATATGGTGTATGTAAGAAGTATCGTTTCGTTCATTACTGAATATATTTGATAATAGGAAAAGTTGCTTAGTACATGTCAAAGCAATTCAAATTGTGTTTATACTGCTTTTTAATCATTTCGCCAGCATATAGAAAATGAAAGCGTTGGCAATGGTTATTTGGGTCCCTTTTTTTGGTTTCCATACTATATTTTAGTTTATAAATAAGAATGAATAAATTGTATGACAAGTAACACGGAAATTATAATATGATCAAAAATAAAAACAGATTCTTATTTCAATAGGTTAAATTTCAAAACTTGTAGCCGCGTATTTATTGTAAATGATGATATTCGCAAATGTCTAATTTGGGTACGTACTACATCAACATATACACTATATACATAGACGACAAGTCTATAAATATATAATAATATAAATATAATAAAAATATTGACATTGGTACTAAGCTTCAATAATCTTTAGTCTCCTGAATGGCGTTCAACAATTTTATAATACCGAGAATTACGGTACATTTCATTATAACTAATTTCTAACAATTTCTGAGATCAAAAGTTAAGTAAGCTACTAATCATACATTATAGAACATAAGCAGACATAACGTCCATCCTATAAAAAGAATTGAATACAAACTATGTGTGATACGGTTGATGTTAATGCTTAAAAAATCGTCCCTTTGCTTTGTATTAAATATACGAGTACAAAGCTTTTCCTCGGCTTCTTACGACTGCATAAGATGTGAGCTTGCAGCGTGTATAATGATGGAATCATAAAATTAAATTGCATACTTTAGCAAGTTTCGTTTATGTCATTAGCAAGCGGCGAACATGTGGTCCCATGCAGGGGGAAATTGCCATTTTCGTGTTGATGAGGTGAGCTACGTGTGGGGATAGCCAAATTTTGGTCTGTGCATTATCAAACAGAAAAATTAAAAGTAAAAAGATAGATTTAGCGCCCAGAGATTGAGAATTGGAATAGTACTAAAGGCGAGTAAGAAGGAGGTGCAGATATACAATATCTAAAGAAATATGTATGTATGTGCTGACGTTTGGGTGTATTAAATAAATGAATATAAATTTTAGTTTATCGGTCGAAGCAAGGAAATATGACAATAAGTTTTCAACTAAAATTAAATTGAAACTAAATATGATCTTTCATTTTATGGTTCCATACCGCAAAAAGACAAAAAAAACTCTTATAAAATCACTTTGCTTTCCATCTGTGAATACCTTTTTCTCAAGAACATGTGGAGGCATCAAGTTGAAATAAATGCAAAATACTTAAATCGACGGCCATTGAAGCTCTAAAAAAACCAGCGTCAAGTCAATGGAATAATAATAAAAACCCTAAAAATAAGCATATTCTGACACTTGCAAATAAATCAAAACCTGTAGGGTACTTCCTGTTGACATAGAATCATAAAATTTGACAAAAAGCAAGATCCCACAGAGCAAGCAAAAGAAAAACAATTAGGAAATCGTTAATTTTTAGTCATATCACATATTTTTTTTAATATGCGCCTGTGAAAGGGATAATTATATAATAAAGAGTTTAATAGGAATATAATATACCATTAAATGTTTATAAATGCCTGAGCGTGTACGGAACCCTCGTAGTGAGAGTTCCACTCGTGTTTAACAGGTTTTTTTAAATGCCAATGTCTAAAAAACGTCGTTCTGTAATTATCAAGTGAAAAATTGGTTTGGATGATCAATACCATTATTTAAAATTATCCGTGGTGTGAACTTAGATATTTAATATTTATAGAAAATGTTTTATTGGAAGCATGTTTCTGATCAAGTGAAAGCCAAAACAAAATTTTTTGGAATTATTTTCTGTACATCAGTTTGTTCCGATCAGCAATCTCAAACTATTAAAAAAAAATTATAGGACTTTCAAAAAAATATTTATTAGAGTCTAGATTAAATCTAGGACGTCTTTATTCATTTAAACATAATTTAAAAATTACGTCATCTATCTTTCGATTGCATATAATTGTTAGGGCATCCATTGCAAAACAGTTACATCTATTTAAATACTATTTTCACTGAGTTATTCACAGGATTTGAATTACAATTATACTGCCTTTTAAATAAAAGAAATATTTTTAAGAGATTTTAAATGAAATTATTAACGCCTATGGTGTATGAGCGTGCCATCTGTTGAAAATTGATTAATAGAAATCATTAAAATTTACAATAAAATTAAGTTTAAAATATCAGCTGGTATCATTTAATTATTTCCGTCGAAAGACCTTTTAGATGCTCATACTAATAGTAATAAAAAGAAATAGACATGTTAATAAAAATTATACTCAAGTCAGTTTGCGGTCAAAAGTTCGTGACTAGTATATATGGACTAACATCCAAAAAATACTTTAAAAATTGAGGCACTTACAGTTTAAAACTGACCTTAAGACGGACGTAAAATTTTAATTTTTGGAAAAGGGTTGAATAAATTGTGTCCCGAACCACTTTTATTGAATACATCGTCACTTGCATCCCAGGGGTTTTGCATACGCGATATTAATTTATAATTAAATGAAATCATAGAGCAAAAATTATGACCAGGAAAGTAATATTTTATCATTTCAATAATACTTTGAAACATTTGTTCCTATGTTAACCAAATAGTTACTAATTGTTCATAAACTCTTACCCAAATACAAAGACCAAGGATGTACACTTGATTGTGGATGTGGACATATTTGCGCGTGAGACATAATATCGTTGATATTAGACGCAAGGAAATAAAGTCAAACATAGTTTAAGCTATTTTCGCGGAAAGCCACATAGAAATAAATGGCGTATGTCATAAATTAAAAATGGATATATATTAGAAAAAACACTATCAAAAATTTTAAAAAACTTAACAATATTCGTATATAATTAAAATGTAATAATTAAAATAAATATCTTTTCATACGCACACTTACGAATTTATCAGAAATATGAAAAATATGTTTTTTTCGATCATTTTTTTTATCCAGTCAAAATATATTTATTGTAAAATTGTTTTAGGTACTGAAAAAAAGGTTCTTGTACATTATATTTTTGCCACTTCATGACTATTTCAAATGAACTAGAATGTCACAACAAAATTCTGACCTCTTCCTTTTGAATCCCAGCTGAAGTTGAAATTAGGCTAACAAATGTCTTGAAGCTCAAAATTAGGCTAACAAATGTCTTGATTTTAATGAAATAAAAACTAATTTCTTAATACGACTACAATATGATTAAAATATGGGGTAAGAGAAAAATGTCTCAAATTAGTTTTAGTAGAATTGCTTTTAACAAACCGTAATCAAACGATTTTCTCATTTACACCACTACGGCTAGGTAAAAATTGCTCCAATATATTACTTAATGCCCTGATGAAGACCCAAATTAATGGATATAATAACAGCCACATTCCAAAATGGTACTGATCAGGAATCCTTTGCCATATATTTTTGTAAGTTGTTTTAAGTTGTAAGTTGGTCCATAGACTATTATTAAAGTACCGAAAGATAGTTGATTCGTATATGCTTTGCTGTATGATTCGATCAAATTGAAATAAATCGATAATCCCTTGAAGAAAGTTTTCCTTAAAATTGTGAGTTTTATTCAATAGAATTTTAAAGTATATTTTTTTCATAAAACTATTAACATGATTTTGAAGTACTCTAAACTTGATTTAAATGATCCATAGACTATTATAAAGTTTCAAAAGACAGTTAATGCGCATACTTTTGCTGTACGAGTACATGATCCAATTGAGATAAATCGGACATCCATTAAAGAAAAGTTTCTTTAAAATCGTGAGTTTTATTCAACAGACTTTGAAGATATTTTTCCTATGTAACTATTCAAAGCTATTGCTTATTGATATATTAAAACCTGTACTGATACTGGAATATTACAACTCCCGCACAATGTTTTAAGTCTTTGTTACAGATTTTTGTTTTTAATAAAAAGAAAAAGATAAGTTTTTTGTTACAAATTTTTGCTCTTAATTCTTTTTATTACACTATTTTACTCTTTTTATTACAACATATATTGAACAGTTATTTGATTACGGAATAAATACAGACATGAGGCACAAATTCTTTACTGCACAAATTACGCAATGGTGAAGATAATATTGGCTGTCTAACTTTTTCAACCATAGTAAAAAAGTTACGAGTTGCGTAAAGTATAAAATGTTAACTGACACAAACCAAATTATTTCGCTTGCTTCCTGTACCTCTATGTCACCTAACACTTAATGCAACCTTCATTTGTGCTTTATTCATACTTTAGCTTTATTTTAATTATACCTTTCAGATGTGCTAGTAATTCCAAATGCGCTACTTTTAGAAAAAACTTTGTAAAAAGAATTGTGTAATTTTCTTCCTCCTCAAGAATCTTTATGTTTTGACCTAAAATTTTTACTCGCAGAGGATTCTATAAGTCGATATATTTTAAACAAAGTAGATTATTTGCTTTGGGAAGTTGTTGACATTGAATGTATGTTGTTGACATTGTTGACATTGAATGCATTGAATGTATTCATGGAAAATGTAAATAGATATACAAACAAAATTATTTCACTTGCTTTCTGTACCAATGTTGTCACCAAGCACCTGAGGTCTTCAGTTGTGCGATGCTCATATTTTGTCAAACTATTAAATACGTTCTTTTAACTGTTTCATTTTTCAATTTACTTATTAGAATTAAGAGTTGATCTATTAAATTAAATACTTAAAATTCACTATTATTTTAATTATTATATACATAATAAGGCCTATAAAAAAGTCTAATTTGTAGGTGAATACAAACAACGTAACGACATTGAAAAGAAATGGAATTAAAGAAAAGTTATCACTTTTTATTCTTAACCTTTAAGTAAGCAAATATATCTGAACCACATTGATATTTTTTCTGCATTGGCCTCTTCAAATATTATTAAATAGTCCACAATAAAATGACAAGCCTTTCGGGATTTATCAAAAAATCCTTTACTTAAATTTAAATGAAATAGTGATGCATAATTGAAAAGTTTTAGTTTAACTTGCTTCGTGCCTCCAATTTCGTTCGTGTGAACTACTCAATTTATCGAGTTAATGGTAACCTAAATATGTGCCAATAATTAACATGGCCTATTATTAGGAGGCTGTTATTTTTTTATTTTGAAATTTTTAAAATTCATCTACGCAATTGTGTTCTTTAAATTAGTTAAACTTCATTTAAATGCATATTAAAGTTTTTATTCGATATGATAACACCAGTTGAATTTTGCTATTTGTATGTTAAAAATAGCAAAATTCAACTGATAAAATATACAAGAAAAAATATCAAGCGTAAGTGGAACTCACATCAAGGGATTTTGTAAGAATTTAGGCATTTCAAAATTTTAATTTTAAATAATATTCCTATTAAACTATTTACAAAATTTAAATTTTGTAGAACGAAACGCATTATTGTGCAAAGTTTCAACTTTTGCTATATTATAACACATATAGATAGACAGATATTTGGGGTTAGTAATTACACAAAATAAATTATAAGTTATTTTCATTCCACTTTTGAGAATTCCCGAAATCTGAGCCTAGTAATAATCAACTCCTATGTAAAAATTAACAATGCTAATAATGGTAAAATGTTTCTCTAGATGAAGTTCATGGGATATGGGCTTGCCTACATAATTGCATAGACAATCATGCAATTATGTAGGCATCATGCAATTATGTATGTTTTGGTTTCGAATAGTAGAGACAGTGCATTAAGATTGTTGCACTTCTAACCGAATTAAATACTTTTAATTTTAGTAATAAGTAAGAAGCAATAGTAAATGAAGAGAAATCAGAAGGAAGACAAACTACAGCAAATAAACTAACAGAAATAGATAAGGGGAAGGTCACTTGCTAAGAACTGACAGACTCTAGATGACAATAGAGGTAGAAGTAGACTTCAAAGAAGACTGATTAACAGAAATAGCTTGATCAAATTGGCAAAGATTAGCTGTGGACAGGAAATCGTAAAAAAATCCATGCAGATAAAATAAAAAAGAATGGAATTCCTCAATTAAATTTTCACCAATTATTTATGATTTTGCACACGTATCAAGACACCATGACAAAAGATACATTTCACAAAATATCAAATTAAGTTTAAAGAATTAACCAAAAATAAAAAAAAATAATCTTCATTATTCATAAGATTTTCAATAAGAGCGAAAGGATGTCCCTGACGTGAAAAATTAACTTTCATGTAAAAAAAGTGCGGGGTGCTCTCGACTTATATTTTTATATGACTCTACATTTACAAATAACTAGATATAAAAAAATTTACTTTCAAATTAAAAAAGCGCGGGATGCTCTGGAATTTTATTTTCAAAATGACTGTATCTTTATAAATAACCAGATATAAAAAATTAACTATAATTAATCTCAAGCACCCCATGCTTTGTTTAATATTAAGTTTCATTGTTGTGTCATGAGACACATCCTTTCGATCTTGACCGATATATTAATGTTTAAAGATAATTTTATATTTTTTTTTATTTCATATTGCAACAAAAGCATGTTCTCTTTAGTTTTTTTTGAACAAGAATTGTATCAAATTGACTGTTGCTTTATTCACATAATATAATATTTCACTATTATTCTTGTACAGAGTTTACCATAATTGTAAAATGTAATACCTCAAAAGAATTTTCGAAATGGATGTTTTGATATCTTGGGCATAACTTTATTTTTAAAGGATTAAGGTCACCAAAATATTTTTAATCTCGGCGTGTAACGTGCCAAAAAAGTTGATTTAACACGTAACTAGTCCACATGTGAAAAAAAAACCAAAAGTGTTATTAAAACTCTGAGTTTGAAGTTTCCATTCATACCTAGGCACATAGAAAAGTTCAAATATTTAAGGATTTGAAGTGTTCCAACTAAATTATTCATTAATGTCAATATTATATTGAATTTTTCAACAACAGTATAAATGCCTGGGAAAATCGTCACATTTCATATAATATTCTAGTCAGATTCAATTAAATTAGTACACGTATTTTGTTCACGGTTTTTGGTTCTGTAATTTCTGATGTAAGGTGGAAGGAAACATACACTTTATTGTATATTTTTGTGCATATCAATGAAGATACGTAACTTGAAAGTCTATATAGAAATTGTGTATCTGTCATATATCTATATAGATACTATTAATAATAACTTTTTTTTATTAATAGTATAATATATATTTTTATTAATATATAAAAACTTAATAAAAATAAAAACTTTTTTAAAAAAACTTTAATAAAAACTTTTTTTTTTTTACTAAAAGTAAAACTAAATTTAGTCCTACAAAATTAAAGTATGAACATTTTAAAATCTTAGCTACTACAAAATATTCTGGTTAGTTTGATCTATTACCATGCCAAATTTCGACATCATACAGTTTCTGAGCAAACGCTTATGACAGCAGACGGAAAACCGAAACGTAATTGATTTCCGTTGTTCCTGTTGACAAACCTTAACAAAAAAAGGGTTTATAAACGCGTCGAACTAAAAAAATTAAAAAAAAATTTATTACAAATATGAAATGAGGCCGAACTTGAAGGAACATTATAAGTTACTTTCAAAATTTACCGCATATTAATGGAAAATTTGAATTAGTCAAACCAAATCACAATCAAAGCATTAAAGAAAATAATAATTTTTCAAAATCCTAGTAAAAACCGAATGTTTTGTAATATTCTAATTATTCATATAGTTATTATAACGTTAATATAATTCGATTAATACTTGTACGCCCAAATGTTACACCTCCATTATGCGTGGCTGGTGCACACTTTACACAAATTTAATTGTGAAATTTTAATGCTACGCAGTTTCACTAAGGCAAAAATTAATAAATACATAATTTGCTATGCATCGTTTCTTCTAATAAATTTTCAAAATGAACAAAAGTTCGACGGTTGTACATACGTAAGTGGCTACACATAATAACCTCTGTAATTATTATGCCAAACAGTTCGCAGCATTCACTTTCATAAACCAGAGCCCCGTTTCATTAACGATGCGCTATCGTCTTCATGGTTATGCGAATTTGGTTAGTTCTCTTTATTCGCCAGCGGCGCTCACCGCTGCTTTAAAACTCAGCGCTGAGCTGCTTACTAACTTAATTTAACAAAAATATGACTCGAGGTATTCTTTCAAAATAAGTTGTCTCTCTTTGCGCCGGTGGGAAATTTTATAATATTATTTCCTCGCGCTGGTAACTGGCAGACATCTCGTTATTACGGTCTGCGAAATAATTTGTCCACGTTTTCTTGTACGGCTATGTCCATTAATTGACAGGCACTAAAAAGTAAGTAATATCTCCTTTAAATTATTTGCAAATGCTTATTATGCACAACGTATCATAGGCATAAAAATGTGATGCATATTTTGAAAATTATCTTATCCAAGATAATCATTACTAAACGGGCAAACTTTTTTCCTGTAGTCTTGCAGTTAGACTTTACTAATTCTATTTCTTTATTGATTTTTAACGTAATAGTTTTGAAATAAGGGGTATGCTTTTTTTTCGTATTTATTGGAATACCTTTTTTAAACATACAATTTAAAATTGTAACTGAATATTTTTGTGATCCTCGTAACAAGCCCTTTCAAATTATGTGTAATGTGAGAAACAAAAATAATTAAGGCTTTTATTAACTACCTGTTTTATTCTTATATAAATATTTTCAAAAAGTTAATAACAAATATGTGGTTTGATAAGATATGTTTTTATACTAATGTAATGTCTGTACGTTGCACGGTTTGTAAGAAAATCAACTGTAAATATTGGAAAACGTAAATATGTTGCCTATTGCATCTTTCACGGACATGAAAACTTATGCTACTGTATCTTTTAAAGGCGTGAAAACAAACGTGCATATTGGATAAATTATGACATGTATAATCATCACTATAGTTTCTCTTCAATATTGGTATGGGCTGGACCAAAAATTATAAAAAAACACATATTTTTTCGTAATTTATGGTTGTGCAGTTTCGGAATGATGAGGGTGTAATGTATATTTTTTTTATATTTTTCTGTATAACTCTGAAGATATTATACCTAAAATTACAAAAAAATATGTTTGAGAACGTCTAACCTGATCAAACGATACCCAGTATTATAAATGTTATTTAAATTTTTACTTAATTTACTAGTACTTTACTTACAGTACTTAATTTTGCCCACAAACATTTCATAATGAATATTTTCTTTGCTTATCACCTTAATGATTTTTGGGGAAAATGGTTGTAAATAATGGACGGATACACATGTGAGGGATATCATAAGAGTTCTATTTTGTTTGATGCATGGAACCCGAAAAAAACAAGAAGTGAGCTAAGTAGATCCAAAAGCCACTTAGCGCTTCAGCAGCACCAGATGCACTACAGACGGGCAGGAAGAAGAATCATCAAGATAAAGAACAAATTATGAAATAGCTTAATTTCATACAAAGATTCACGTACAAGAACGCACAAATGCATGTATGCATAAACGAAGCCGATGAGTCAAAGCCAAGCTGAAGAGGAAGTCAGTTCCTCTTACCGGCCGCCGTAGAGCCCGTTCATAGCCTTTTCTAATATATTGCAACTTAAATTTTTAATAGTATTATATTATAATAAATTTAATACAACATATTATTATATTATCGAGCTTTTGCAGTACCTGATACATAACTAGTGCAGTCAATTGAATCGGCAGACACTAGGAAAAAAAGACATCTCTCGTACGGGACATCATCCAGCGACCACACCGTTGTGAAGCATCCAGTGGCAGTATCGAACTACATAGGAACAGCATCGAATTGCAGTATCGAAATACATAAGTCTAACTTGGAAACAGTTTGATTATGCAATAGCTTCACGGTGTAGCAGACTCATTTCCTGGAAGGAAATGTAGATCCTGTGGTAAGAGCTATACAATTTTGCTCTTCCGAAAGAGGCGTTCCATAACCTTCTATTATTTTGAGTTCCATTTAATTCTGATGTATCAACTTAAAATCTGTTACATAATTTATGAGGCGAAATGACTTAAACCAGCACAAACGTTATCGATACAAATGATCTTAAAATGATAATTAACATTTTACCCAAATACGATGGAAACCGTAAAAAAGTGTTTTTAGGAAAAAAAATGTTTTCTCAGACATTTTGAAAAAAGCCTTAGCTTGTCTTGTTGAAACGAATTTTTCAAAATTTTTCATAGAGTTTAATCAAGAAATTTATTGTTTTCTTCAGAAATATTAGCATAAATAATATGTATGTTACAAACAAGGATAATTTTCTGGATTTAGATTTGCAATGCAATTTTATTTTTTGAGGATTAGAATTTGCTATACAAATGAAACTTCGTAATTTGAAAAGGATGTTTAACTCTTAACTGGGCCACACATAACTAATAACTGTATAGTTATTTCCTCATTAAAAACTTACATTAATATGCATTAAAGTAACGATGTCTATTAAAAAACAAATTTGAAAACCCCGAAAAAAAATGTAGTAAATATATGCCCTTTGGCTGGATAAAGATTTTTAGTACATTTTCATATCATGAAAAAATGATATGAAAATGTACTAAAAAGCACTTTTTCTAGAAGATATAATGATTATTACTCAATGAATTTTTGCATTATTATCATGAATTTTTTCCATACAAGGAGTCACAGAAAGAGGTACCTGGCATATTTTGCACTAATATTTCGTTATTTTTTCTTACTTCCTTGTGTTACATAACTTGCACCGTTTGAATGTTGATAGTTTGTGCCAGTGTTTTCCTTTTTGTGCTAATAGAGTATCGTCAGGCATACCATACACACCGCCTTTCTTCTTTTCATATACAGCAGGTTTGTATTTGTTTGATACTTCATATTCTTTTTTCAACCCACGAGACTCTCAGACGAAAATGTATGTGTGTGTTTTAACTATTTTCATTTCCAATTTTATACAAAATATACGTATTTATTGCAGCATTCTCAAAGAGAAACCAAAAAAGGCTTATCTATGTTTTTTGCACTATCGCTCTATAGAATAAGAGTCGAAATGGTCCACACCACCTTATTTCTTGTATATATTGCAATAGTCGATGGATACAATCTCTCTTTCTTAGTGCCATTTTTTGTCGTCTTTCTATTATTTTGATTTGGCTGGTAATTATTGCTCTTAACAGAAGATGTACATCCTTCGTGTCGCGCCATTTTACGACAGCAACTGGATGGCAGAAATGAAATGCGAATTCTCCAAGTGGCAGTTTCATTGCCTTTTGTTGAAAGTATTCCTCAGCAGTTTTGTTTTAACCCTTTTCTTTACATTCTTACTGCATCCAGCGAATATGTTCCGTTCATTTAAAGACTCTATAATTTCATTACAACTCGATACACAAGCCCTTCCTCATTTGCCTCTTTAAATATATCAACTTGATACGAGTATATATATCAACTTGATACAATTATCCACTCTTAGCATCACACCTGCACCATGTCTTTTACCTCTTTTATAGGTTTTAGAGGCATGTTTTATTTTTTAGAGTCTCTACCTATCAATTTGATCATGCTCTCGTCTATGGATTGACTTTCGGAATGGCTGGCATTTTTTTTAATATTCTATTGAGGAAGACAAGCATGGGGCTTATTTTTTTAAGCTTATCGTGATTGAGATGAGTCATTGGTAAATGAGTACTAACGTCACAAACATATTTTGTAAGGTCATTTTGAATCTTTTCATTGACATTGTTCGACATATCTTAGGGTTATTATGGGTTATTATGAAGTTCCAATATAATTCCCAAACATTATCACAATATATGACAAAAATCCTTTATTTCTTGCACATTGGTGTCGGTTCAAAACTAACTGCTTTTCAATATTGCATACTTGTTTGTGAAATCAACAATCACCATAAAAAGTTCTTCAGGAAATAAATTGTTGAAATAACATATATAAGTGTATTTCTATTGTTATAATTATCTGTAACTTTTAAGTTTTTGTGAAATTATAATCGTGAAAATCATAAATGTTTATACTCGACTCCCTACTCTTATGTAGAAGTTCTATATAAGTATAAAGTCCTGCTTCTGGTTCATTATTTTCTGGGGTTATAAAATTTTGATAAGACGTAGAACATCCTGGTACCAGATATACTGATTCATGATTTGCAGTTCTAGCTTGTTCTAGTTCAATAATATCAGAGGAATGGATCAGAGAATCATCTTGAAGGCTAGGGAAACTATCCGCTAATATGACCAATAATTCATGCTCTTATAATTCTTGTAATTTATCAAGAACTAAATCTAAATTTTGTGTTTGAAAATCCAAATTAGGCATTGTCGAATCATTATATTCCTCCTCATCCTTTTCTTCAAAAGATATCGTAGACTCGAGAAGGTCTTCTAATTCTTTATTGCGAAGCTGAAATTAAAAAGAAAAACAGTTAAAAATTTAAAAATCATGTATATTAAATATAGCTTCAGATGGGCAATGGTAATATATTTTCCACAAATTTTAAATATTTTTAGACCAAAATTCATAAACATTTTAGCAATTACCACTGAAATGGAAACCTCCTCTTTTGAAAAATGACGTTTGATATTAAAAGATCCGTTCAGAAATAAGCCTGTTATTTTTTGAAACATAGACAACATGTTCGAGATTATGACTTTGACATATAGCGGGAATATAGAGACCCTTGCTCAGTAATAATCCTTAGATTGTACATAGGGAAAATATAATACCTTTGCACTATTAAGGGTTAAAAAATAAGTTTCCTTTTTCAAATGTTTAATATACTTCTTACTTTAATGAAGTTAAATGGTGAAATTTTATTTTTTCCCTGAAACAAAAAAAAGGAAGAAAAACTATATATTAATAATAATATCACTAGTGTTTAAGACTAGTGTTAAATATTAGTAGAGTTACATACACACACACACACAGACAACTTCAAATTATCAGTCTCATATTACTAACAGTAAACTTAACTATATTAAAACATGGTATAACACTAAATAAAAGATCCTGATTAACCTAAGATTGGAAATATTTAAGCTCTGCGCAATTAACAACACAAGGGAAAACATGAAATAAATCGGTTACCATAGTATAAAACAAAATTCTTAAGTTTTAAATCGCGCATTAGTAATAAAAACTCTTAAGACCTCAAATATGATATAAATTACTTAGAGAATTTAAGATTAGATTATTAATCGAGTACTTATCAAAAGTCAGAAAATATTCGATTCAATAAAATTTACTAAATTTACTGTAAATTTATTATAAAATCATGGTTACTCTTAAGTTGCAAATGTAGGCTATTTTTACAAATAACTATAGGTTATTCACAAGTAAATGTTAATTTAAAACTAATATTAAAGAATATTTTTGTTTAAAAACACATTTTTATAAATATTATACCAAAAATATTTTTGAACGATCAAATAAAAAATGCTTTTATATAGTTTTTTTACTTGAAGATACATATTTTTTTTATTTTACTCTTATCCATCAGGCAATTGACCCAAAGCCGATTAAGTATTAATAGACAACATTTACAAACAAGTGGCTACTGCCTCCAAGTAAAAATGGTGAATTATTTATTAAAATTCCAAATTCTGCCTTAGAGTAACAGTTTTAGTAAAGTAAAAATATTTTACTTCTACGAAATATATTTATTAGAATGACTATATTCTAACATTGCCTGAGCAACTTTGTTGTGTCTCAGGTTAGAATTATAACTCATTAATAAGTTAATTAATTATTGACCGTAACTTGCCTATATGAAATTGAAATTTGAAGTATAATTTATAACCTTTACATTCCATTATACTATTTCATTATAAATGACATTTCTAGTTATTTTTCAAGCGCCAGAATAGTCGGTCTGCTAGGATAGTTCCCTCTGTGTGAGAAGTGATTCTCTCTTAAGTCTAATTAAGCCAAGTTTATTGTTTGTGCTTGAGATTAGTTCATTTTTACCACTCAAAATGGAATTTAAAATAAAAACTCATTCTCAGTGCGTAAGTACTTTATAAAAGGAAAAATATCTTCTTCATTTATTGTTTCTAATATTATTAATTATAGCTTCACGGTGAACGTAAATAATTTTTGGTATTTATATCAATCGAGCAAGGTTTTTACTTCATTTACAAAATTGGGGGAATGTGGCGTAAATAGTAAGATTCCGTTTTTTTCGCCTATTGTATTTGACATAACATTTTTTTTTATATATTTCAAAGAAACTCACTTTTTTATATTGTTGTCCAATAATTTTGCCAGCAATGCAAATAAAAATGTTGGCAACGACTATTTTGGTTTTATTTCTTCTTTGGTTTGTTTTCTACAATTTATTTTATGAATAAGTATAAAAATGTTTTTTGGTAAATAATAGAGAAACTTGATATAATTCAGACAAAAGCCCACTGAAATAATATGTTGATAAAGAAGAGTTATAAGTCAAATAAAAAGAAACGGTTTTTAATTGAATGAAGTTGAATTGTTAGAACTTGGCGCAACCGCGTATTTAATGTAAAATGAAGAGAAACTTTTATATAATTCAGACAAAAGCGCACAAAAAAAATATATTGATCATGAAAAGAGTTATAAGCCAATTAAAAAAAATGGTTTTTAATTGGCTGAAATGAAATTGTTAGAATTTGGCACAACCGCGTATTTAATGTAAAATGAAGAGAAACTTTTATATAATTCAGACAAAAGCGCACAAAAAAATATATTGATCGTGAAAAGAGTTATAAGCCAATTAACAAAAATGGTTTTTAATTGGCTGAAATGAAATTGTTAGAATTTGGCACAACCGCGTATTTAATGTAAAATGAAGAGAAACTTTTATATAATTCATACAAAAGCGCACAAAAAAAATATATTGATCATGAAAAGAGTTATAAGCCAATTAAAAAAAATGGTTTTTAATTGGCTGAAATGAAATTGTTAGAATTTGGCACAACCGCGTATTTAATGTAAAATGTAAATAAACTCAGCACTGAGTTGTCTCGTGACTTAATTTAAGAATATATCAATTTTCTTTTGACAGATAAATTTGCAAAGATCAACAAATATTTACGTACTATATCAAGATATATATAATAGAGAGCATGTCTGTAATTATATAATACAAATGTAATTAAAATAATAGCACTGTTAATAAGATTGACTAATCTTTAATAAGTATATCGTAGCAAGTATTATGCTAATTTTTTTAACTACAATTAAGATCAAAGGTTAAGTAAATTAAATAATAACACGAAACAACAATATAGAAGACAACCAGAAATTACGGCTTTACGTGTGTGAGGATTGGTAATTTTTTACAAAAAAAAATTAATATAAACTATCTCTACGATGGGATACAGTTGACATTAATATATAAGAAAGGGTAGGCCTTATAATAAATATGTAAAGCTTTTGTCCCAGCATACACCCAACAGCATAAGATGTGATCTTCCAGCGTGCATAATGATGGGATTATAAAATTAAACTGCATACTTTAGCATGTTTCATTTAGGTTCGTGGCGGACGGCGTGCATATGGTTTCGTGCAGGAGGAAATTGCAATTTGCATGCTGATGAGGGCGGCCACACTTTAGTCTGTGCATTGTCGGGCGGAGAAATTAAAAAGAAAAACCATACCAGCTTAACCAGCATATGAGTAAATCTGTTTAATTGATGGATTCTATTAATACAATTAATCAAAGCGTATGTTTGCCAATTAAATATGTTTATCAAATATTTTATCGGAAACGTATTTATGGTCAAGTAAAAGCCATGACTGTTTATTAGACCAGCAGGCAAAGAGTACTTGAGTAATTTCAATCCTATTTTCACTGCAATATTGCATCAGAATTACATAAGTTTATAAAAACATTGGCTACAAGCTGTGCTACAAGCTGAAACCGCGGGAGTTTCACTTGCTTGTAATTTGGTATAAGAAAAGTTATTAGAATTTTTTTCTCTCTCGTTTTGCTATTATCATACCAAATATTATCAAAACCCGTTCATTAACAAACAGACGATAATTTTTAAAACAATTTTTCTGGCTGCTGTTATAATTCATTACGCTAAATAAATCTTTTTAAAATGTAAAGAATTCACTCTGTCACTATTTTCATGTATGTACTTATAATTCAATAGAATTTTTATTCAATCCAATGTGATTTCAATCATTGTGTGTATCTGCTTATTAGAATGTCAATTAAAAATTATTAAATTTATCTAAATAAGTTTTTAACTGCAATAGTGCATAAGATTAATATTAAAATTTGAACTAAATTTTATCTCCTGTAAATAGTATGTAAATAATGTAAGGATGGCAAGTTATATCATTAGCGCTTATATAGTATGCACCTAAGCATGCCAGGTTAAACAGAGTCGAATAGAAATAGTCAATATTATTATTACTTACAAGTTTAAAGTACCAGTTGAATTACCAATTATTTTTATCCCGGTTAATTGAACTTTTGAGATTCAAGTGTATAATAAAAATGAATAATTTGATAACTGTAATACAAACATATAACATTGCGTAACTGACATACTGACACTGTAATACAAACAATACACTGTAATACAAACATATAAACAATACACTGTAATCAAACATATAAACTAATACACTACAAACATATAAAATTGCGTAACTGACATACTGTAATATTTATATAACCAAAACTCAAAATGAAAACAAAAACCTTTTAAAAATTTAAGAATCAACAACTTAAAGCTGACCTTAAGACGTAATTTGAAAAGTTAGTTATGGATTAAACATAGCTGTTGAGTACAATCAATACTAAAAGAGGAATTTGTAATTTCTTAGAAAAAAGTTTCTTTTTAGGGTACGTCAAAGTTTTTTCAAATAACTTATGAAAAATGATTACCTTGACATTTAAATACGTCAATAGGACAAGAAACAATCATGATATCAGAATAAAAAAGTTTATTCTGAAATCAATATAATTATATACAGCATAGTTTCAACAAATATAGCATTAACGAATAGATCATCAACATAAATGATTTTGCCCCGTGTCGGGGAACGTGAACTTTGTAACTTATTAAATTAAAACTCTTTCCTTTAGGGAACGTAATTCATCTTAATGTGGCCGACGCGTATATATTTGGGTTACGCATAAAATAGGAATAAAATATTAAATCCTCTTCGCGATTTTATTAAACTTTTTGAATCGTCACATGGAAAAGTTTTCCATTAATTTCGTTATTTACCGACGAATGTCAGTCAAGTTTTTCAATTTTCCATATGGCTTAGCGTAACGCAGCTACACAAAGTAACAACACAAGTAATTTTCCATATGTCTACAAGCTGTCGCAAATATGCGCCGCGGAAATCAAATAAATGAGAACCATCATTATTTGATTTCCGCGGCGCATATTTGCGACATTCTCTGATCGTTTGATGTTTTCCAAAAGTTTTAAACAAGATATGAGAATACTATGTTATAATGTGCTCTTGGGGGAATAATACGCATAGTTTAAAAGCCCTGTTGTTTATTTGGATAATATATTTAATGAAATATTCCAGTAGAATTTACACTATAATTGTTTTGCACACGCTTATTAACATAAGAAACTTGTTATATTTAAAGGTACGTAGTATATCTATTGAGCTTTTTACAGGTATTAATATGGTTTTTCATAATGTACATAATATATGAAGTAAACTTTCAAACACGTAAACTAATAACATTGTTGTCTGTGTTTTTATAATTTATTAAGTAAAATATATAAAAATAATATATGGATAGAAATAATTTCGCAATAGTATATTTCATTAATTTCATCTTTTTTTTACAATTTTAGCAAATATGGTTAAAAAACGGTAGAGGAAAGTAAAATTGGTGGAGGAGGGTAAAGCAAAACACTTTTGTACTCGTATCTTGCTAATAAGACGCGATTTAAACAAATTTAATAATATTTTTAGATTGAAATTAAAAATATTTATCTTCTTCCTAGGTGTTAACATAATTTAACGTTGCCTTGAAAAATTTTATAAGAATCGGTCTTTAACTTAAAGAGGGGTAATCGTCTAACATACCGACTGACAGATGGACAGCCGGACAAAACGATATTATAAAGGTTTCGCTTTTGCTATTTGACTACGCTAAATTTTTCCATTCAAAAATGTATGGCAACATTTGGCAGAAATAAACGATGTCGAAAACAGAGAAAAAGAAAACCTTCAGAAAACTTCAAAAAACGAAGAAGTTATTACTTTTTTAGTAAAAAGTTAGATCATTTTACCCTTTTCATTTATTGGCTCTTTGAAGTCAGTTCCATTATTGGTCAGAAAGTTTTCTTTTACTTTCCCATTTTCCGACTTCCGATATTTAATATTACAGAAACTATTATAAAACCGTAAATAGTTCAATAATGCCTCATTTACTGAAATGAAAACATGTATTTGCTGCATATAGTGAACATCCATAAAAATACATACAAACCTACTAAAAATACACATGAATGCATGTACTCCTATATATATATATATATATATATATATATATATATATAATAACATACACAACTTTCATGCAATATTGCATCAGAATTACATAGGCTCATATAATAACATACATAACAACACAACTTTCTTTTCCATCATCAAACCCTGGATGGGATCTCTGAGACTTACTGAATACTTGCAAAAATAAGATCAATTATTTTGAACTCCACTAGCACTGTCAAATTATCCAAAGGAACCGTTTTCTCTGATCCGTTGATGACTTCTTCGAGATGCCTCCGGATTTTATATAAAGTTATGAGTGAACATATATAAAAAATGTACGGATCAAACGGAAAACCTCCTCCTTATGAAAAAGCCGCAACTAGAGACCACCTGAACATCTTTTTAATAGCCCACCTGGAAATCTTTGCTAATAGCCCACCTGAAGATGTTGTAATACAACGAAACCTAGGTCGTGGTAAATAATTTAAAGAAAGTAGAAATAATACTACATCACGTAATTTCATTTATTTGTAAATAATGAATTTCTACAAAATTAACGCCAAATATATTCAATTTTTCAAACAGCATACAATAGAAACTTTACATTTTTATTTTCTGTGTATTAACTTTATTGTATTAATTATAATAATTTCAATTTCATGACACATCGACATTTTGTAAAAAAATATTACTAGTTTTATATCGTATTAATTCCATAAGAAGTGTTGTCAATACATAAAATAACACCTTGTCTTTATCATGTTCTAAATATCTGAATTTTATTTGATACATAACTATTATGGCAGTGGCAGAACATAAAAATATACATAAAGAATCAACGTATTTTAATACATTTCATATTCACGGAAAATGGGCAAATTTTTAATTAGATGATGAAGCAATTCCCCCAATGTTCATGAAAAAGGAATATTTAAAGGTTAGGTGACGAAAATCGTGGGTACATATTTTCATTTAAAAATTTCAACTTTTCTAACATCGTATCATAATTTGTTATATAAACGTTTATCTAAACCGCTTGAGTTATTTCTCCTATCACCATTTAATACTTTTGTTTACGTAAACCGCCAAATTATTCCTCTTTAGAATAGCGCAGTTGACTAAAAAAGACGCGGCCATATTTTATGTTTCCTTGCGTTATTTAACCTTGAAACTTTAATGCTACGTACAAAACATGTATTAACGTTTACGATCATAAAAAAGTTTAAAAGAACATGACAGTCTGTTTCCGCTCCACTTAGCAAACAAGGTCGCATGTGGAACAATGAACTTACACATTTGAAAGTTTTGTGATACAAAATCAAGCAGTACCCGAAATAATAGAAAAGCTTATTAAATATTTGTTGTTTAAGCGTACGTTATAGCGTATACTTTCGGTAAATTTCTAAGAAATTAACTACATCGTGGTTTTAAATTGTGGAAAATATTGACTTTTCAAGTCAGAAATCGGGTGAAATGAGGTTGAATTTATGAAGCGTATTTACAGAAAATAACTAGAAGGAAATAACATTAATTAAACGACGAAAACAGATGTGGTATATCCCTTAATATACTGTGAGTCAGGTTGTATTTTATTCCATTTCAGACCTGTTTAAGGGTTGATATTTCTCTCACCATACAGTAAGTGTATTTATTTTATATCATGTAGTGAGTAAGTGGAAGTAGGATATCTCAGTTGATCTTTATTTTTATATAATGATTTGTCTGCTGATTTTATGACAGTTTGTCTGCTCTAGGCTTACAAAGCGATGGATAGTTTTAAGAGTAACAATTTTGATTTTGATGTTAGTGTGGATGTATAGTAAGTAGGGATATCAAGGGTTTCAAATTTAGGCAGTGTTATAAAATACTGCATGATACCACTGATTAAGCTCCTAAATACTCTCTATCTACATTGATGTTAAAATAAAAATTGTAACATATAAAATTATTCCTTATCTTACGAGCCAAGTGCAAACGAACAATCATAAATTCAGTAGAGAATTCATTAAATATATGAGGTAATAGTTTAGTTTTAATTACGTGAGATAACAGTATACAAATGAAATATGTTACAAATTATAATGCTATAATTAAAAACAGAATGCTAATTTATAACATATTTTATCTGTAAGAAAAAGAAAATTAACAGCTTTCTGTAAGAGAAAGAAAAAAGATAACTAAATCTTCTACACAGAACTTTACCAGAATATCTTGTACGGTAAGGTTTAAATGACCGAAGCACTGAAGGACTGCTTCACACTAATCGATTGTTTGACCTAATGATAATTAAAAAATACTCACCAATTTTTTGAAAAACATAATAATGGCATTAATAAATCATATACCACACTCAGTGGTTACTGAGTAGCATGCGTTGCCACAATACTGCGGGTCGTGTGTTAAATGAATGGGACATTAGTGATATAACGGAATGACGTATAAACTATAAATGTGCTTTTCACTTCGGTGAAAAATTAAACTCCTGTTTGTGATAGTATTTGTCACAAGAATATAATTATATTGTACTACTATATTAGTCAATATCTGAATAGTTTCATATACTCTCTTCTTACGGATAGACAAAATATTGCATTTGCTAAGATAATTTTACACTGTACTGCAATATTTTCCATTATTTTTAAAGTAAAGCGTTTGAAGTATTGGGTGGTTTTTTATTATTTTTAGAATAATTGTTTGTAACGAATATATTAATATATCGTTCATATTTTGTTAAATTTCCTATTGCATTTTATTGCTTTAAAATTAATTACTTGCGATATATCTTACAGGCCAATATAAAATGTTATTTTTATTTTTATGTGAAAAAAAGCGTTTTCTAATTTATTTTATCGTACTAATTTTTATTAAACCGTTTTCGAAAAAAAAATTTCAGGAATTAGTTGTACAATAATATCTGAAAAAAAAATATATATACATATATATATATATATATATACATATACATATATATATATATATATATATATATATATATATATTTCATAAATTTATTTGTCACATTGTAACCTCTCACAACTGTGAACTAAATAAATGAAAATTACTAAAGACATTTTTATTTTACTTCTTACCATTCATGGTCTTTGAATTTATGTCTTATAAAAAAAATTATATTTGTTGTCAAATTATTAGTATAAATATAAAAAAAAATGTTACAGGGAAGGAAATGGAAAGAAAACGGACAAATCAGTCATAATTTATCTATTTAAAAATGTGAGCCACATCTCATTCACGTAAATAGTGAAAAAAGAAATAAATTTTGAAAATAATCAAAGTTATAATTATTTTAACAAAAGCAAGGCTCTTTTGAAGCTGTCCCTATATTCCTGTAAATAATTCGAACATGATTATGACCTATCAGAAGTTTGAGCGGAAGATCGCGCGAGCCCTATGTCGTTATCGAGGCGGACGGACGGGGCAAGTTCTCGCCGGCATTCTGGAATATTGGGGAAAAGTTGTTTCTAAGTCGCGCGTATTGTCGTCTAATATAAAAATGAGAACGGTTTTGCTTCGCTGTTGCGAAGTGAATATTAAAAGTTATAAATTGCTCGTCAGCTTCCTTTAACGATATTTGTTTCGTTATTGCGTTTTTGTGCTCGAAAATAAATTACGTATTGTAGGATTCGTATATATTTTTGGCGTAATGGATTTGGCGAACTTATTAATAATAAGTTAAAGTTGAGTTAATTTCGAGTTAGTCCTTTCTTTTTCAAATTCATATAAAACATGAATGGTTCTTGGCGAGCACGTTATCATTTATAGAATATATTTTAAAAAGGAACGAACAATATTTTAAAATATTTAATGCTATGTACATTTTTAATTATAAAAGCAATCGAAGCGCGTGCTATTTGACAACATTATTATTATTATTTGACAACATTATATTTATCAGCTATTTAACTCTGCTTCTTTCCGTTGAAAATAGCAGTAAATAATTTTTCCGTTTTACCACATTCGGATACAGAGTTTGTAAGTTTCAATGATGTAGGTAGTAAGGTAAAATAAACTACTTTCTTTCATTGCTTCAACTTAATACAGTTTCATTACTTTTTACTTGTACTAAACTAATTTGAAAAGCGAGATATGCGTAAATAGCATATGTTTCATTATTCCTGTGGTACTGTCAGCTGTTATATGGTATATTTCAATTTAAACCGAAACTTAATTTCATAATAAATTTATTGTCAGTGATCCGCATGAAAATTGGAAATACCGAACAATATAATCATCTCAGTGTTAGCCGTGCCCGTTAGTTATTGTAAATTTTCTTGCATACCGTTTGACATGCGGGAAAATTGTCCATAACAAATACGGGAAATTCAAGTTTACTATAGGTTCAAGTAGTATTGGTGAAATTGTATATGCTAGGTTTAAAAATTTAATTTCTTTTCTAACGCAACATTTTGAGACGAGCAATAGACGAATATTTTCTTAACAAAGAAAGTTATGAATTTATTATTGTAATCAAAACTCATTAAAATATGAACTAAAAATATTTAATTTACGTTTTAGTTATTATTTGTGTTTATCAAATTTCCAAGATCCTGCTAAATACGAACACACCCCCAGAACCTCAAGGAATATAGGTTGGAGAAATCTAAAAAATATTTGAGAATGTTCCTGATAATACTCGCATTTTTTGGGACTATTCATAGTGAATGCAAATATTGACCTTAAATGCAAAACAATTTTTTTTTATTTGGAAAATAATTTACTGTCAAGGCAGAACAATTTTTTTGCATCAAAAGACCGAAGTTAAGTCTTGTGTGAGATTAAACTTATAATAAATTCTTCCTTATAGGTACTTCAGGAGAGGGCCTCCGTGTACTTGAAGCCACTGAAAAAAGTAGAGAAATACCTTCTCTTATACTGTGGTTTCTCATCTAATAAACTCCGCGAACCTGGTATAATCGAACTTTACATATTAAGAGAAACAGATGAGCTTTTCAGTAAAAACCCGATAATTCTACAAGGACGAGGTACTTTCATGCACCCATCTTGAAGATTGATAACAATGTTACTTACGTAATGTATACAATTTCAATTATACTTTACTTAATACAATCATTATCAATTACTAATTATAAAATAACGTTTTACATTATAAATATATTGAAATTCGCAGATATAACTATTGGAGGAAAATTCCGAAGACCAACTTACAACGAAATTACGCAAATCTTATACCGTTGGAAAAACTTAACACTCCGCATTTGTATAAAAGCCATCACTTATTGAAAAAAGGAAAAAGACCCTAAATTTAAAACAATGTGATTTCATTATGATAACATTTATTTGAGAAATAGAATCTTTGATTATATATGTTACTGCTTTCACTAAAGAAATTGTTGTCAATGATTTAATATTTTTTTCGTTTGTTTTAAAAAGTACACCATCGCAAGTAAAGAGAAAATTACCTACAAATTAAGTGTTATTATATAAGACTGATACGAGGACAAGTGCTGTGCACATTAGGTAATAAAGTTAAATTGATTGAAAAAAGGTGTCAGTAAAGTTAAATTTATTAATAAAATCATAGACACTAAGCAATAATAAAGACAAAATAAACCAGATAGGTGGAAACAAGACCGTTTGAAATAAATTAATTTTGCTTTCTTCCGCTTAAAATACAATTAACACTTTTCTGTTTACGCGGGATTGAATGTATGTCGTTTTACGCGTTGTCTACGCCACTTGTGGGCTGATTTTAATTTGGCTTCAGCGTACGCGAGACACATAGGAGTCACATAACGGTACTTTCAGATGAATAACGAAGACGGTTTTGTATTTTTATCTGCAGTACAAACACATTTTCTAGAAAAAATTACAAAAGTATAAACTAGTATTTTGTATTTTCACAGATACTAGCAGTGACTCAATTGGCTATACATCTTAGCCACTACTATACGGTAACTACAAAATTGGGTCACTACTAGTCCTTCCAACTGAATACCCGGATTAAGTTCTTTCCTAGCTCGGTTTTAAGTATGAACAAATTCAATTATTTAGAGTACTAAAGGGTTCGAAAACAATACATACAAATTAATAATTTCAAAACGTGGCTTGATTTTGCCGATTTTCAATAATAACACATCCTCCGAACTGCTAGTTGCCTCCTATTTACTCCGTACATACCTATCTCATAAAAGGAGTTGAAAACATGTCTGATTGTGTACTGTTTCAAAATTGTATCGATCCAGCATTTTAAGAAATCTGAACAATAAGCTATATTTTAATATGAGCAAATATGAAATCATGACGCACTCTCGTTTACGTATTCTTTTCTGCAGTTATCAGTGGATTTGAATGGCACTCGAAAGGTGTATCACGCAAATGGGATCTCGTCACGTTAATGGACGATCATCTATCATTACAAAATTATATCATCTAAACCTATAAGGAGGTCTACAAGGGTTTAAATTTATCATACGATTCTCTCACGATTTCCATGATATTGAGTGTTTTGTGACTTTGTTCAACTCTCTAGTTCGTACAATCCTCGAACACCAAGTCATCCATTCTACATAAGAAGTAGCTCATATTCCCATATTGGTTCAAAAAGTTTAGTTAGTTAGAATATTACTTAAATTAATAACACGGTTTCTACCATTACCACATTATACTTCAGATTTTATAATAGTAGTGGCCGTAGTTAATTCCTTCCAAATCCGACGAGAAGTACATATGAGTTTTTCTGTTACATATTTATGTTGATAACTCCTCGATCTTGAGTTTGTTAATGCTTTATACTTTTGGCTCTTATGTGAGATGAAGTTATCATAGTTCGTCTGCCGAGAGCGCGCTCGATCATTCTGCAGCGCCTATATTTTTTCGGGCAATCACCAAGACGTTATTGAAAAAGTCATCATTTTAAAGTGATGAAATTTCAGATAACCTATGAGAGTACAACATAGTAAATAATTAGGAATAATTGCGTATTTTTAGTGTACTTAAAATGACGTCAATACTAAGAGATAAAAACAATACAATATAAATCAGGTGTACGAAGGTAAATAATTTGTCGAGGGATTGATCTCACAATATCTAGCAATGGACCCAATAAGAAAAGGTGGTAAATTAGATTAATTAAAAACAATATTGGTTTTAAAATATGACCAATGCAAGGAATTTGTTAGCTATAAGATATGCAGTTTTGCTGTTGACAACAACAAATATACACCTACAATATTATATCAAGCATTAATGCTGAAGATCATAGTAAAAAAGTTACGAGTTGCGTAAAGTAGGAAATGTTAATTGACACACAAACCAAATTATTTCGCTTGCTTCCTTTGCCAATATGTCACCTAGCATTTAATGAGATCTTCAGGTGTTCTTTATTGATGTTTTAGCTTTATTTTGATTATACCTTTCAGATGGGCTAGTAATTCCAAATGCGCTACTTTTGGAAAAAACTTTATAGAAAGAATTGTGTAAATTTCTTTCTTCCTCAAGAATGTTTAAATTTTGACCGAAATTTTTTACTTGCAGAGGATTCTATAAGTCGATACATTTTAAACAAAATAGATCATTTGCGTTAGGAGATGAAAATGTAAATTGATACACAAACAAAGTTATTTCGCTTGCTTTCTGTACCAATGTTATCACCAAGACCTCAAGTCTTCAGTTGTACGATGATCAAATTTTGTCTAACTATTCAATATATTCTTTTAACTGTTGTATTTTTGAATTTACTTATTACCATTAAGAGTTGATTTATTAAATTAAATACTTAAAATTCACTATTATTTTAATTATTATATACAAAATAAGGCCCATAAAAAAGTCTAATTTGTAGGTGAATACAAACAACTTAATGACATTAAAAAGAAATGATGTTAAATAAAACTTATCACTTTTTATTCTCAACCTTTAAGTACGCAAATATATCTGAACCATATTGTTCTTTATGTAAATTTTACGCAATTTTGTTCATTAAATTAGTCGAACTTCACTTAAATGTACATAAAAGTTTTTATTCGATATGACAACACCAGTTGAATTTTAATATTTGTATGTTAAAAATATCAAAATTTAACTGGTAAAATATAGAAAAACCCTCTCAAGCGTAAGTGTGTTGTGTGTGTTTTGTAAAAATTTAGGCATTTTAATTTTAAATAATATTTCTAGAAACTGTTTACAAAATTTTCACTTTGTAGAACGAAAACATTTTGCCTATTATATCTCTCAAAGGCGCATATTTGAAAATACTTTTCTTAGGTGATATAACTTCAAATTACGATTTTCCGATTTGTTCCCTTACTCATGCCGTAAAACCTTGCTTCTAGCCAAATTTCATGACCATAGGTCAATGGAAAGTACCCTGTAGGTAGTTTCCATAATTAATTCATGAGTTCCAAAATATGCGGTAAATAAGGCCGTATTTTTAGGATTCTTCTTGATTGCGCTGACTTAGAAGCTTATATTGTTATAGCTCCAAGGATCGTATAACTAAGTGTTTTAAATGAAATTCAACTTGATACCTCCACGCGTTCCTCAAATAGCGCATTGATAGGCCGACAGACGGACAATGAAGTGACCTCATAAGGGTTCCTCATTTTTTCTTTTGAAGTACGGAACCCTGAAAAACGCCTAATTCCTCTTTTTTAATCCGAGAATGCATTTTTAAAAATATTATTATTGTGCAAAGTTTCAAATTTGCTATATTATAACGCATATAGATAGATTAATATTTGGGGTTTGTAATTACAAAAATAAATTATAATTTATTTTCATTCCACTTTTGAGAATTCCCGAAATCTGAGCCTAGTAATAATCAACTCTTATGTAAAAATAATAATGCTAATAATACTAAGATGTTTCTGTAGACGAAGTGTATGGGATATGGGCTTGCCTACACAATTGCATAGACACCGTTTTGGTTTCGAATAGAAGAGATAGTGCATTAAGTTTATTGTACTACTGACCTAATTAAATACTTTTAATTTTACTAATAGTAAATGAGGAGAAATCAGAAGGAAGACCAACTGACAGAAAATAGACTTATAGAAATAGACCAGTGGAAGGTCACTTGACAAGAACAGATAGACACTAAATAACAAGAGGAGCAGAAGAAGACTTCAAGGAAGACGAATTAACAGAAATAGCTTGATAAAATTTGCGAAGACTGACCGTTGACAATACATCGTGAAAAAATTCAGACAAAACAAAAAATGACGGAATTTCTCAATTAAATTTTCACACACTACCAGATGTCCGAATTATTTACAATTATGCACACATATCAAGATACGATGGTAAAAGAATCAGTTCACAAAATAAAAAAAATTAAGCTTAAAAATCTAAAAACGAATAAGGTTTTAGCAATAAAAATCAAAAATATTAAAAATAATCTTTATTATTCATAAGATTTTTGATAAGAGCAAAAGGACTTCTGACGAAAGAAACGGTAAACGGAAACGGAAAGACTGACGTGAAAAAATTTACTTTCATGTAAAAAAAAACGCGGGGTGCTCCCGACTTATATTTTTATATGACTCTACCTTTACAAATAACTAGATATAAAAAAATTAACTTCCATATAAAAAAAGTGCGTTGTGCTCTCGGCTTATATTTTCATAAAGACACTACCTTTATAAATAAACAGATATAAAAAACTTAACGGTAACTAATCTCAAGCACCCCTAATCTCATACTTTGTTTAACATGAGGTTTCATTGTTTGTCATGAGATACATCCTTTCGCTCTTGAAAAAAAAGTAAAATAATCTTTACACATTAAGATATCGATCTTAATGTGTAAAGAGTATTTTACTTTTTTTTTATTTCTAATTGAATTTAAATAGATGTTTTGATATTTTGAATATAACTTTATTTTTAAAGAAATATATACTTTTAATCTCGGCATGCCAAAAAAAGTTGATGTAACAAAGAACTAGTACTATAAAATTTTTCCCTATAAAATTACGTTATGAACATTTATAATTTTGCACATTAAACATTACAAAATATTCTGGTTAGTTTGATCTATTACCATGCCAAATTTCCACATCATACGGTTTCTGAAAAAACGGTTATGACAGCACACGAAAAATCGAAACGTAATTTATTTCCGTTGTTCCTATTGATAAACCTAAACAATAAAAAAAGTTTATAAACGCGTCGAACTGAAAAAATCTGAAACAAATTTATTACAAATATGAAATGAAGCCGAACTTGAAGTAACATTATATGTTACATTCAAAACTTATCACATATTATTAAAAAATTTTAATTATTCAAACTAAAATCACAATCAAAGCATTAGATAAAATAATAATTGTTTAAAATCCTTGTACTAAAAACCGAATGTTTTGTAATATTCTAATTTTTCATAAAATTATTATGATGTTTATATAATTCGGTTAATATTTATAGGCTTAAATATTGCACATTCACTATGCGTAGCCGGTGCACACTTCACATAAATTTAATTGTGAAATTTTAATAATATGCAGTTTCAGTAAGGCAAAAATTAATAAATGCATAATTTGCCATGCATCATTTTTTCTAATAAATTGTCAAAATATACAAGAGTTAGACGGTTGTACAGGCGTAAGTGGCTACACATATTATTTGCTCGCGCTGATGACTGGTAGACATCTCGTTATTACGGTCTGCGAAATAACTTTTCCACATTTTCTTATATGGCTATGTCCGAGAATTAGCAGGAACTAAAGAGTAAGTAATATCTCCATTAAATTATTTGCAAATACTAATTATGCACAACGTATTTATATTGTTTACTAGAGCTTTCAACGGCGTAAAAATGTGGTGCATATTTTAAAAATTATATTACCCAAGATAACCATTATTAAACGGATAAACTTTTCCTATTCTTCCTTGATTTTTGACTTAGTAAGTATTTATAAATAAATAAATAAATGAATAAATAAAACCGCAGATATGTTGAATTAGTGGTATAACCTTTTTCTAACTTTCAGATACCCTTGCTATTGTATAAATAAATTACCGAGAATAACTTCCATTTAATTTTATTACATACACCGGAACGTTTGCATTGTACAACCTCATATAATAATAATTGAATTTATTACCCTCACTAAAATATTGGTATATCGTATAACTCTCGGAAATATAATAAAATCTACACCGCTCCCCTACAATAAATTCACTACCAGGGAAGTGGGAAAACCCACACAAACCAGGCTGCCACTATTGTACTTGAAACATATAAATGCTGTTGGATGTTTCTAAGAGTAAATCTTTGCTAATAGCTCACCTGAAGATGTTGTAATACAACGAAACCTAGGTCGTGGTAAAGAAATTAAAAAACACACACACACACATATACACACACTCACACACACACACACAAGAGCGGGCGCGCGCACGCACACACGCGCACGCGCGCACGCACGCGCGCTCTCGCACGCACGCGCGCTCTCGCACGCACGCGCGCTCTCGCACGCACTCAAAGATTCTAATTAACGTAAGATTGGAAATATTTAAGCTCTGCGCAATTAACAACACAAAGAAAAACATGAAATAAATCAGTTACACATAGTATAAAACAAAATTCTCAAGTTGTGAATGGCGCATTAGTAATAAAACTCTTAAGACTTCAAATATGATATAGATTACTTAGAGAATTTAAAATTAGATTATTAATTGAGTACTTATCAAAGGTCAGAAAATATTAAGTTCAATAAAATTTAGTAAGTTTAAAGTAAATTCAATACAAAATCATGGTCATTCTGAAGTTACAAACGTGGGCTATTTTTACAAATAACTGTAGGTTATTCACAAGTAATTGTTAATTTAAAATTAATATTAACAAATATTCTTATTTACAAACATATTTTTATAAATGTTATTTCAAAAATATTTTTCTTCGTTCAAATAAAAAATTCTTTTACATAGTTTTTTTACTTTTACTCGAAGATACATATTATTTTTTTAATTTTACTCTTGTCCATCAGGCAGTTGGCCCAAAGCCGATTAAGTATTAATAGTCAACATTTACTAACAAGTGACTACAGCCTACAAGTAAAAATGGTGAATTATTTATGCAAATTATAAGAATAATTAGAGTAACAGTTTTAGTAAATTAAAAATTTTACTTCAATGAAATATATTGATCAGAATGACTATATTCTAACATTACCTTATCAACTTTGTTGTGTCTCAGGTTAGAATTTTAACTCGTTAGTAAGTTAATTAATAATTACCCGTAACTTCGCCATGTAAAATTGAAATTCGGCGAAAAATATTGCTAGAGGAAATGAAAGTTTCATTTATAACCTGTACATTCCATTATACTATTTCATTATAAATGACGTTTCTAGTTATTTTTCAAGCGCTAGAATAATCGGTCTGCTGGGATAGTTCGCTCTCGAGTAAGTCACGAAAAGCTGATCGTATAAGAAGTAACTCTCTTTTAAGTCTAATTAAGCCAAGTTTGTTGTCTTTGCCTGAGATTAGTTCATTTTTACATGTAGATAAACTCAGCACTAAGTTGTCTCGTAACTTAATTTAAGAATATATCAATTTTCTTTTGGCAGATAAATTTGCAAAGATCAGCAATTGTTTACATACTATATCAAGATATATATGATAGACATAGAGAGGATGTTAGTTATCATCATCATCATATATATTAATACGCTAAGGTTAAGATGTTACACTCCCTTTTTAGAAAAAACCTCACAACTAATCCACATAAATTATATAACATTTTATAGATAATTGCTTGCTCTACCGGCATCTACAACTAAAAAATTTATTATTGCTATGGTATTTGCAAATTAATTAATTATTAAAATTATATACACAAAACAGCAATGCTGCCATCTAACGGCTCAACGTCAATATGACTGACGGTCGGTAAAATGTTTGTTTAATTTTAAATCCACTCACGTATAAATACAGTGGCGCTTTAGCTCAATGCTTTTGATACTTGCGCCTCTATATGTCAATTTTAGTAAAATATTTGTTTGATCTGTCATCTGAGCTTTCTAATGGAATAAATAATGCGAAGACTTCGCACGGGTCACGCTAGTTATATAATAATACAAATGTAATTAAAATAGTGGCACTGGTAATAAGATTGACTAATAGTTAAACTATCTCTCAAAAGGCATTCAATAATTATATCGTAGCAAGGATTATGCTAAATTTTTACTACGATTAAGATCTGACATTTCCTAAGATCAAAAGTTCAGCAAACTAACTAATAACACGTAACTACTATATAGAAGATAACCAGAAATTACGGCTTTGCATGTGTAAGGATTGGTAATTTTTTACAAAAAAAATTTAATACTAACTGTCTGTATGATAGGGTAGAGTTGATATTAATGTACAAAAAAGGGTAGACCTTATAATAAATATGTAAAACTTTTGTTCCAGCGAACACACGACCGCATAAGATGTGATCTTGCAACGTGGATAATGATGGGATTATAAAATTAAACTGCATACTTCAGTATGTTTCATTAAGCTTAGTGGCGGACTGCGTGCATGTGGTTTCGTGCACGAGAAAATTGCAATTTGCATGTTGATGAGGGCGGCCACACTTTAGTCTGTGCATTGCCGGGCGGAGAAATTAAAAATAAAAAATATACCGTTAGCGCCTGGTGGCTAAAAGCGAAATAGTTTCAACCGCGGAAGCTGCGGACGGGTGATAAGTGAATTTTCATGCGATTTTTTAACACATTCGCAACGTGTATCCACCGTCATTTAAGTGTATTAATATTAAAGAATATAATGATTAGTTTATTTGTAGTAGTAAATGATTAATGAAATAAAGAAGCAAGTTTGTAACAAAATTAAACAGATACGTTGCATCATGACATTCTAAACTTTTGTAATTATTAGTGCCAAACAAAAACCGTTCCATTTAAACAACACATAAGTAAATCTATTTAACTGATGAATTTTATTGATAAAATTATTCAAAACGTAAGTTTGTTAATTAAATATTTTTATCAAATATTTTGTCGGAAACGTATTTATGGTTAAATAAAAGCCAAGACTGATTATTAGACAAGCATGCAAAAAGTACTTGAGTAATTTTTTTTCACTGAAATATTGCATCAGAATTACATAGGCTTATAAAAATATTAGCTACAAGCCGAAACAGTGGAGGTTTCACTTGCGTGTAATTTGATATGAGAAAAGTTATTAGACTTTTTATTCTCTCTCGTGGTGATATTATTATACCAAATATAATCAAAACCCGTTCAGAAGATTTTCGTGATTGACGAATAAATTAAGAAACAGACAATCATTTTTAAAACAATTTTTCTGGCTGCTGTTATAATTCATTACGCTAAAACAAACGCTCTTTTTGAAATGTAAAGAATTGAATCTGTCAAAATTTTCATGTATATTCTTAGAATTCAATCTGCTTATTAGAATGTCAATTGAAAATTATTAAATTTATTTACATAAGTTTTTAACTGTCAAGAAAAAATCATGATCTCAGGAAAAAAAGTCTAATCCGAAATCAATATAATTATATACAGCATAGTTTCAATAAATATAGCATTAACGAATAGATCATCTACATAAGATGAGTTTACCCTGTGTCGCGGAACGAAAACTTTGTAACTTATTAAATTAAAACTCTTTCATATAAGGAACGCAATTCATCTTAATGTGGCCGACGCGTATATATTTGGGTTACGCATAAAATATGAATAAAATATTAAATCCTCTTCGCGATTTTATTAAACTTTTTGAATCGTCACATGTAAAAGTTTTCTATTAACTTCGTTACTTACCGACGAACGTCAGTCAAGTTTTTCAATTTTCCATATGGCTTAGCGTAACGCAGCTATACATAGTAACAACACAAGTAATTTTCCATACGTCTACCAGTTGTCGCAAATATGCGCCGCGGATATATGAAACAAATGCGAACCGGTCATTCTATGACCGTTCGATGTTTTTCAAAAGTTTTAAAGTAGATAGGAGAAGGCTGTGTTATCATGTGCTCTTGTGGGAATAATATGCACCGTTTAAAAGCTCTGTTGTCTATTTAGTTAGGTGATAATATTGGCGTAATGAAAAGAAGTGAATAAAATATTTAATGAAATATTCCAGTAGAATTTACATTATGAGTGTTATGAACACGGTTATTAATATAATACATTTGTTATATTTAAAGGTATGTAATATATCAATTAAGCTTTTTACAGGTATTAATATGGTTTTTCATAATGTACATATAATATCAAGCAAACTTTCAAACGCGTAAGACGAAATACATAGTAAATTTAAATGAATAGAAATAATTTTGCAATGATATATATAATTAATATCACAATTGTTTTCCCAATTTTGGCAAATGTGATTAAAAAACTGTAGAAGAAAGTGGAAGTGGGGGGGGGAGTGTAACGCAAAACACTTGAACTCTTATCTTGCTAAGAAGACGCGATTTAAACAAATTTAGTGATATTTTTGGATTGAAGTTAAAAATTGTTATTTTCTTTCTAGATGTTTACATAATTCAACTTAGTAGCTTTGCAAAATTTTATAGGAATCGGTCTTTAACTTAAAGAGGGTAATCATCTAACGTACCAACGGACAGATGGACAGCCGGACAAAACGATATTTTAAAGGTTTCGCTTTTGCCATTTGACTACTAAATTTTGCCATTCGAAAATGTATGGTAATATTTGCAAGAAATGAACGATGTCGAAAACAGAGAAAAGGAAAACTAACTTCGAAAAACGAAGAAGTTATTACATTTTTAGTAAAAAGTTATATCATTTAACGCTTTTCATTTATTGGCTCTTTGAAGTCAGTTCCTATCTATTTGTCAGAAAGTTTTTTTTACTTTCCTATTTTCCGACTTCCGATATTTAATATTACGGAAATTGTTATGAGACAATAAATAGTTCAATAGAAGAAAATAGGCATTTGCTGCATATAGTGAACATACATAAAAATATATACAAACCTACTAAAAAATATACATGAATCCAAGTTCTCATATATAGATCGTAACGCAGGCAGAATTGATGAATTATGCATATATATATATATATATATATATATAACGTTACTTTCTTTAGGATTCATTGTAATCGATGCTTCAGAAGTTTGTATACAGTTGTACATCCTTAATTAGTGTGAAATTTAATTGTATATGTCAAAACAATTTAAACGATTCCATGCTTGATAGGTTTAACGTTCCTTCAACATCTTTCGCCTCCGTCATCCGATCTGAGCCCGCACATGTAATCAAAGAATCCATCAAGATATTCCGAATGAATCTACCTGTCATGGTTATGGAGTTCTAACACAACTTTCTTTTCCATCATCAGACCCTGGATGCGATCTCTGAGACTTATACATATATATAGACTGACAAAGATAAGACCAATTATTTTGAACGTAAATAACACTGTCAAATTATCCAAAGTAACCGTTTTCTCTGATTCGTTGATGACTTCCTCGGGATGTCTCCGGAGTTAATTCAAATTTTCTCGTTATATTTATACTATATCATTTTGAAACTATGCCCTACCATTAAAAACAATTCAAAATTGATAAATCTGATATAAACTTATGAGCCAACATACATAAAAAAATTTACGGATCAAACAAAAAACCTCCTCCTTATGAAAAAGCCGATAATAAATGATGTTTACATTATGGCAGTTGACGTGAACCCAAACAAATTTAGGTCTCAATATAATTAAGGCTTTATAAAACTGTTCTGTAATACGATTCATGTAACAATTCTACAAGAAAATGGTTCACTGACTGTAACTAATTTTTTCTTCATTTTATTTCAGTGTTTTGTTTTATTTTATTGTTAAAATTTCCTCAATAAAAATATTATACCCACTGTGACTTTATTTTAGTATACTGCATTTCGTATTGATACTTCAGACATAAAATGTTATGGTTGATATATATTTTGATGCAGGCTTTCATTAAAGTGATTTATTAGGTAGTTAGGTATTTGTGTGCAACAAACGAAAGGGACTATTTAAGTGTTCCGTCTTAATGATTTTTACAAACGTCTTTAAATTAAGTGATACAGGATTAGGAAGAGCATGATCAGACTTTATATACAATTTAAGGATATTTGACCATTACATGAAGATTATATTACCAGATTAATATTACATGAATAATTATTTTCTATATATTAACTTTCTTGTATTGATTATAATAATTTCAATTTCATGTCACATCGACATTTTGTCAAAAAAATATTATTACTAGTAAATCGTATTAATTCCATAAGAAGTGTTACAAATACATAAAATAACATCTTGTCTTCAACATGTTTAAAATAGCTGAATTTTAATTGACACATCTATTATGACAGTGGCAGAACATAAAAATATATATTAAGAATCGAAATCTCTCCCAAAAAGGAATATTCAAAAATCGTGGTTATATACCTTCATTTAAAAATTTCAACTTTTCTAACATCATATCATAATTTGTGATATAAGCGTTTATCTAAACCGCTTAAAAAACGTTTATCTAAACTGCAAAATTATTTCTCTTTGGAATAGCGTTCTTTTATATTTCACGACCTTATTTAACCTTGAAACTTTAATGCTACGTACAAAACATGTATTAACGTTTAAACACATAAAGAAGTTTAAAAGAACATGACAGTTTGTTTCCGCTCCACTTACCAAACAAGGCCGCATGTGGAATAAAGAACTCACACATTTAAGAGAAGCTACTTTTTAACGCAAAATTGTGCAGTACCCAAAATAATGGAGGATCTTATTAAATATTTGTTGTCTAGTCGTATATTATAGGATATACATTACATAAATTTCTAACAAATTAACTACATCGTGGTTTAAAATTGTGGAAAATATTGACTTTTCACATCAGAAATCGGGTGAAATGAGGTTGAATTTATGAATCTATTTACAGAAAATAACTAGAAGAAAATAACGTTAATTAAACGACGAAAACAGATGTGGTATATCCCTTAATATACTGTGAGTCAGGTTGTATTTTATTCCATTTCAGACCTGTTTAAGGGTTGATATTTCTCTCACCATACAGAAAGTGTATTTATTTTATATCATGTAGTGAGTAAGTGGAAGTAGGATATCTCAGTTGATCTTTATTTTTATATAATGATTTGTCTGCTGATTTTATGACAGTTTGTCTGCTCTAGGCTTACAAAGCGATGGATATTTTTAAGAGTAACAATTTTGATTTTGATGTTAGTGTGGATGTATAGTAAGTAGGAATATCAAGGGTTTCAAATTTAGGCAGTGTTATAAAATACTGCATGATACCACTGATTAAGCTCCTAAATACTCTCTATCTACATTGATGTTCAAATAAAAATTGTAACTTATAAAATTTTTCCTTGTCTTACGAGCCAAGTTCAAACGAACAATTATAAATTCAGTAGAGAATTCATTAAATATATGAGGTAATAGTTTAGTTTTAATTACGTGAGGTAACAGTATACAAATAAAATATGTCACAAATTATAATGCTATAATTAAAAACAGAATGCTAATTTATAACATATTTTATCTGTAAGAAAAAGAAAACTAACAGCTCTCTGCAAGAAAAAAAAAATATAACTAAATCTTCTACACAGAACTTTACCAGAATATATTGTACGGTAGGATTTAAATGACCGAAGCACTGAAGGACAGCTTCACACTAATCGATTGTTTCACCTAGTGATAATTAAATAATACTCAACAATTTTTTGAAAAACAAAATAATGGCATTAATAAATCATATACAACACTCAGTTGTTACTGAGTAGCATGCCTGGCCACAAAAGGGCGGGTTGTGTGTTAACATAATGGAACATTAGTGATATAACGGAATGACGCAATAACTACAAATGTGCTTTCCACTTCGGTGGAAAATTGAAATCCTTTTATATGTATAAAATCCTATTATTATTGTAGTAGTTGGCACAACAGTATAATTACATTGTACTACTCTATGATTCAATATTTGAAGTAGTTTTAATTAAGTTCTTCTTAGGCATAAAAAAAATATTGCTAAGTTAATTTTACACAGTACTGTAATGTGTGCCATTATTTTTAAAGTAAAGAGTTTGAAATTACTGGATATTTTTATTATTTTTAGAAGATTTATTTGTAACGAATATATTAATGTATCGTTCACAATTTTTTTTTATCTTCCTTTTGCATTTTATTGCTTTAAAATTAATTATTTGATATGCATCTGGTACACCAATATAAAATGTTACAACTTTTATACAATAAATATTCTGGTTTGTATTTCTTCTTGTCTATTTTTATGTGAATATGAGGAAAGTTATTTATGGCCTTCAAGCTAAATTAAATAAAATAATAAAAAGCATTTGATTGTTTATTTTATCGTAGTAATTTTTATTAAATGATTTTCCGTCTAGGAATATAAATTTAAGTCGTTATAGGGAAACTATGAACACATTGTCACCTCTCTTAACTGTGAACTAAATAAATTAAAATTACTAAACATTTTCATTTTACTTCTTACCATTCATGATCTCTGAATTAAAGTTTTTCACAATAAATTATATTTGTTATCAAATTATTAGTATAAATATAAAAAAACGAGTATGCTTTAGACCACACGACTGAAGTAAAACTTACTGGCTATGAGCGAAAGAGAGAAAGAAAATGTGTACTCGCACCTCTCTCTCTTGTCCCTACAGTAATATACGAAACGTAACTCTCTCTCTTTCTGTCTTCACTAACACATATCTCCCTCTCAACTTCCGTTCGCTTCGCCCGATCACACTTTTCTTAACGTTCTCGTCACATTTACCAGCTTACTCCCCAAGTCAAGCATGCGTAAAGAAGTTTTACTTAAAAAAAAATGTTACAGAGAAGAAACTGGAAAGATAAATTTTCTGTTTAAAAATGTGAGCCACATCTCATTCACGTAAGTAAAGAAAAAAAAGGAATTAGTTTCGAAAAAAATCCAAGTTTTGATTATCTTCAGAAAAGCGAGGCTCTTTTAAAGCTGTCTCTACCTTCATGTAAATAATTCGATACATGATTATAACCTTTCAGAAGTTTGGGCGGAAGATCGCGCGCGCCCTATATCGTTATCGAGACGGACGGACGGGGCAGGTTCTCGCCGGCATTCTGGAATATTGGGGAAAAGTTGTTTCTAAGTCGCGCGTATTGTCGTCTAATATAAAAATGAGAACGGTTTTGCTTCGCTCTTGGGAAGTGAATATTAAAAGTTATAAATTGCTCGTCAGCTTCCTTTAACGATATTTGTTTCGTTATTGCGTTTTTGTGCTCGAAAATAAATTACGTATTGTAGGATTCGTATATATTTTCGGCGTAATGGATTTGGCAAACTTATTAATAATAAGTTAAAGTTGAGTTAATTTCGAGTTAGTCCTTTCTTTTTCAAATTCATATAAAACATGAATGGATCTTGGCAAGTACGTTATCATTTATAGAATATATTTTAAAAAGGAACGAACAATATTTTAAAATATTTAATGCTATGTGCATGTTTAATTATGAAAGCGATCGACGTATGTACATATTATCGAAGCGTATGCTATTTGACTCCAACATCGCTTTTTTCCGTTGAAAATAGCAGTAAATAATTTTTCTGTTTTACCACATTCGGATACAGAGTTTGTAAGTTTTAATGATGTAGGAAGTAAGTTAAAATAAACTACTTTCTTTCATTGCTTCAACTTAATACAGTTTCATTATTTTTTACTTGTACTAAACAAATTTGAAAAGCGAGATATGTGTAAATAGCAAATGTTTCATTATTCTTGTGGTACTGTCAGCTGTTATATGGTATATTTCAATCTAAACCGAAACTTCATTTCATAATAAATTTATTGTCAGTGATCCGTATGAAAATTGGAAATACCGAACAATATAATCATCTCAGTGTTAGCCGTGCCTGTTAGTTATTGTAAATTTTCTTGCATACCGTTTGACATGCGGGAAAATTGTCCATAACAAATACGGGAAGTTAAAGTTTACGATAGGTTTAAGTAGTATTGGTGAAATTGTACATGCTAGGTTTAAAAATTTAATTTCTTTTCTGATGCAACATTTTGAGAAGAGCAATAGATGAATATTTTCTTAACAAAGAAAGTTATGAATTGATTATTGTAATCAAAACTCATTAAAATATGAACTAAAAATATTTAATTTACGTTTTATTTATTATTTGTGTTTATTAAATTTCCAATATCCTGCTAAATACGAATACACCCCCAGAACCTCAAGGAATATAAGTTGGAGAAATCTAAAAAATATTTGAGAATATTCCTGATAATACTCGCATTTTTTGGGACTATTCATAGTGAATGCAAATATTGACCTTAAATGCAAAACAGTTTTTTTTATTTGGAAAATAATTTACTGTCAAGACAGAACAATTTTTTTGCATCAAAAGACCGAAGTTAAGTCTTGGGTGAAATTAAACTTATGATAATTTCTTCCTTATAGGTACTTCAGGAAAGGGCCTCCGTGTACTTGAAGACACTGAAAAAAAGTAGAGAAATACCTTCTCTTATACTGTGGTTTCTCATCTAATAAACTCCACGAACCTGGTATAATCAAAATTTACATATTATGAGAAACGGATGAACTTTTCAGTAAAAACCCGAAAATTCTACAAGGACGAGGTGCTTTCATGCACCCATCTTGAAGATTGATAACAATGTTACTTACGTAATGTATACAATTTCAATAATACTTTACTTAATACGATCATTGTCAATTACTAATTACAAAATAACGTTTTACATTATAAATATATTCAAATTCGCAGATATAACTATTGAGGGAAAATTTCGAAGACCAACTTACAACAAAATTACGCAAATCTTATACCGTTGGAAAAACTTAACACTCCGCATTTGTATAAAAGCCATCACTTATTGAAAAAAGGAAAAAGACCCTAAATTTAAAACAACGTGATTTCATTATGATAACATTTATTTGAGAAATAGAATCTTTGAATATATACGTTACTGCTTTCATTAACGAAAATTTTGTCAATGATTTAATATTTTTTTCATTTGTTTTAAAGAGTACACCATCGCGAGTAGAGAAAATTACCTACAAATTAAGTGTTATTATATAAGACTGATACGAGGACAAGTGCTGTGCACATTAGGTAATAAAGTTAAATTGATTGAAAAAAGGTGTCAGTAAAGTTAAATTTATTAATAAAACCATAGACACTAAGCAATAATAAAGACAAAATAAACCAGAGAGGTGGAAACAAGACCATTTGAAATAAATTAATTTTGCTTTCTTCCGCTTAAAATACAATTAACACTTTTCTGTTTACGCGGGATTGAATGTATGTCGTTTTCCGCGTTGTCTACGCCCCTTGTGGGCTGATTTTAATTTGGCTGCAGCGAACGCGAGAAACGTAAGAGTCGGTTTTGTTTCTTTATCTGTAGTCCAAACACATTTTCTAGAAAAAATTACAAAAGTATAAACTAGTACTTTGTATTTTCACAGATACTAGCAGTGACTCAATCGGCTATAAATCTTAGCCACTACTATGCGGTAACTGCAAAATTGGGTCACTACTAGTCCTTCCAACTGAATATCCGGATTAAGTTCTTTTCTAGCTCGGTTTTAAGTATGAACAAATTCAATTATTTAGAGTACTAAAGGGCTGGAAAACAATACATATAAATTATTAATTTCAAAACGTGGCTTGATTTTGCTGATTTTGAATAATAACACACCCTTAGAAATGCTAGTTGCCTCCTATTTACTCCGTACGTACCTATCTCATAAAAGGAGTTGAAAACATGTCTGATTGTCTACTATTTCAAAATTGTATCGATCCAGCATTTTAATAAATCTGAACAATAAGCTATATTTTAATATGAGCAAATATGAAATCATGACGCACTCTCGTTTACGTATCCCTTTCTGCAGGTATCAGTTGATTTTAATGGCACTCGAAAGGTATATCATCCAAATGGGATCTCGTCACGTTAATGGACGATTATCTAACATTACAAAATTATATCATCTAAACCTATAAGAAGGTCTACAAGGGCTTGAATTTATCATACGATACTCTCACGATTTCCATGATATTGAGTGTTTTGTGACTTTGTTCAACTCTCTGTTTCGTACAATTCTCGAACGCCAAGTCATTCATTCTCCATAAGAAGTAGCTCATATTCTCATATTGGTTCGAAAAGTTTAACTTAGTTAGAATATTACTTAAATTAATTACACGTTTTCTACCATTACCGGTTTACTTCAGATTTTATAATAGTAGTGGCCGTAGTTAATTCCTTCCAAATCCGACGAGAAGTACATATGAGTTTTTGTGTTACATATTTATGTTGATAAGTTCTTAACTTGAGTTTGTTAATGCTTTATACTTTTAGCTCTTATGTGAGAGGAAGTTATCACAATTCATTTCGTTTGTCGAGAGCGCGCACGATCATTTTGCAGACCCCATATTTTTTCGGGCAATCACCAAGACCTTATTGAAAAAGTGATAAATTGAAAGTGATAAAATTTTGGATAACCTATGAGAGTACAACATAGTAAATAATTAGGAATAATTGCGTATTTTTAGTGTACATAAAATGACGTCAACACTAAGAGATAAAAACAATACAATATAAATCAGGTGTACGAAGGTAAATCATTTGGCGAGGGATTGATCTCACAATATCCAACAATGGACCCAATAAGAAAAGGTGGTAAATTAGATTACTTAAAAGCAATATTGGTTTTTGAAATATGGTCAATACAAGGAATTTGTTAGCTATGAGATATGCGGTTTTGCTGTTTACAACAACAAATATACACCTACAATATTATATCAAGCATTAATGGTGAAGATCACAGTAAAAAAGTTACGAGTTGCGTAAAATAGAAAGTGTTAATAACACACAAACCAAATTATTTCGCTTGCTTCCTGTGCCAATATGTCACCTAGCATTTAATGAGATCTTCATTTGTGCTTTATTGATATTTTAGCTTTATTTTGATTATACCTTTCAGATGGGCTAGTAATTCCAAATGCGCTACTTTTGGAAAAAAAATTATAAAAAGAATTGTGTAAATTTCTTTCTTTCTCAAGAATTTTTACATTTTGACCTGAAATGTTTACTTGCACAGGATTCTATAAGTCGATATATTTTAAACAAAGTAGGTTATTTGCTTTAGAAGGGTGTCGACATCCGTATTGAATGTATTGATGGAAAATGTAAATTGATACACAAAGTTATTTCGCTTGCTTTCTGTACAAATAATGTCCAAAGAAAAGATGACCGAGCAACTGATGAGGTCTTCTTTTGTGCGATGCTCAAATTTTGTCTAACTATTCAATACATTCTTTTAACTGTTTTATTTTTGAACTTACTTGATACAATTAACAGGTGAATTATTAAAATCCACATTTAAAATTCACTATTATTTTAATTATTATATACATACAAGTTAAAGAAAACTTATTACTTTTTATTATCATGCTTTAAGTAAGCAAATATACCTGAACCACATTGATTTATTTAACTCTTTATTTTTCCTGCATCGGCCTTTTCAATCATTATTAAATAGTCCACAATAAAATTATATAAGCCTTTTGCAAAATTTAGCTGTTAAAATTCAGCTGTGAAAAAACCTGTCAAGCGTAAGTGGAACTCGCAAATGGAATTCAACTTGATACCTCCAAGCTTTCCTCAAATAGCGCCTTGACAGGCAAACAGACGGACAATGAAGTGACCTCATAAGGGTTCCTTTTTTTTCTTTTGAAGTACGGAACCCTGAAAAACGCCTAATGCCTCCTTTGTAATCTTGGAATGCATTTTTAAAAATATTATTATAAAATATATAATTAACGCATGTGCGTTATAAAATAGCAAAAGTTTAAACTTTGCACAATAATAATATTTTTATTATAACCCCAAATATCAATATATCTATATATAAATGATAGATTGATAATTGGGGTTAGTAATTATAAAAGTATATTATAATTTATTTTCATTCAATTTTTGAGAATTCCCGAAATCTGAACTTAGTAATAATTAACTCTTATGTAAAAATTAATAATGCTAATAATACTAGGATGTTTCTCTCGACGAAGTATATGCGATATGGGCTTGCCTATACAATTGCATAGACTCCGTTTTGGTTTCGAATAGAAGAGATAGTGCTTTAAAGTTATTGTACTACTAACCTAATTAAATACTTTTAATTTTACTAATAAATAAAAAGCAAAAGTAAATGAGGAGAAATCAAAAGAAAGGCCAACTACAGAAAACAGACTCACAGAAATAGACAAGTGGAAGGTCACTTGACAAGAACAGACAGACACTAAATGACAAGAGGAGTAGAAGAAGACTTCAAGGAAGACGAATTAACAGAAATAGCTTAATATAATTGGCGTAGACTGACCGTTGACAGGAAATCGTAAAAAAATCCAGATAAAACAAAAAATGACGGAATTTCTCAATTAAATTCTCACCCACTTCCAGATGTCTGAATTATTTATAATTTTGCATACGTATAAAGATACGACTTCAAAAGAATCATTTTGCAAAACAAAAAAATTAAATTTAAAAAATCTAAAAAATTATGAGGTTTTTAGCAATAAGAATAAAAAATATTAAAAAATATCTTTATTATTCATAATATTTTTGATAAGAGCAAAATGATGTCCCTGAAGTGACTTTTATGTAAAAAAAAGCACGGAGTGCTTCCGACTTATATTTTCATATGACTCTACCTTTATAAATAACTAGATATAAAAAGAATTAACCTTCATATAAAAAAGTGCGTTGTGCTCTTGGATTATATTTTCATAATGACACTACATTTATAAATAACCAGATATAAAAAAATTAACGATAACTAATCTCAAACACCCCTAATCTCATACTTTGTTTAACATTAGGTTTCATTGTTTTGTCATGAGATACATCCTTTCGCTCTTGACCGATATCTTAATGTGTAAATATTATTTTACTATTTTTTTTATTTCATATTACAACAAAAACATATTCTCTTTAGTTTTTTGAAACTTAAATTTTATCAAATTTACTATAGGTTTATTCACATAATATAATATTTCACTATTATTCTCGTATAGAGTTTAGTATAATTGTAAAATGTGATATCTCAAAAGAATTTTCGAAATAGATGTTTTGATATTTTGAATATAACTTTATTTTTAAAGAATTAAAGGTCCTCAAAATACTCTCTCTCGACGTGCCAAAAAAAGTTGATATAATGAAAAACTAGCCTACATGTGAAAAAAACGGAAAGTATGATTAGAACTCTCACTATGAAGTTTCCATACATACTAGGCACATAGAAAAGCTAAAAGATTTAAGGGTACGAAATGCTCTTACTAATTTTTTTGTTAATGTCAATGTTATACTGAATTTTTTTAAAACTGTATAAGTACCTAGAAAAATCATTATATTTCATGTAATATTTTAGTCAGATTTAATTAAGTGAGTGCACGTATTTTGTTCACGGTATTTGGTTCTGTAATTTCTGATATAAGGTGGAAGGAAAGATACACTTATGTTTTTGTGAATATCTCTGAAGATAATCACAAAAACATAAGTGTGTAACTGGAAATGTAACTGGAAATTCTGTATAGAAATCAAGTATCTATCATATATCTCTATAGATACTTTTATTAAAAAAATTGTTTTATTAAAAGTAAAATTAAATTTGCTCCAATAAAATTACGGTATGAACATTTATAATTTTGCACATTAAACATTACAAAATATTTTGGTTAGTTTGATCTATTACCATGCCAAATTTCCACATCATACAGTTTCTGAGAAAACGGTTATGACAGCACACGGAAAATCGAAACGTAATTTATTTCCGTTATTCCTGTTGATAAACCTAAACTATAAAAAAACGTTTATAAACGCGTCGAACTGAAAAAATCTGAAACAAACTTATTACAAATATGAAATGAAGCCGAACTTGAAGTAACATTATATGTTAATTTCAAAACTTATCACATATTATTAGAAAATTTTAATTATTCAAACCAAAATCACAATAAAAGCATTAGAGAAAATAATAATTGTTTAAAATCCTGGTACTAAAAACCGAATGCTTTGTAATATTCTAATTATTCATAAAATTATTATGATGTTAATATAATTCGATTAATATTTACAGGCCTAAATATTGCACATTCATTATGCGTAGCTGGTGCACACTTCACATAAATTTAATTGTGAAATTTTAATTATATGCAGTTTCAGTAAGGCAAAAATTAATAAATGCATAATTTGCTGTGCATCATTGTTTCTAATAAACTTTCAAAATATACAAGAGTTCGACGGTTGTACAGACGTAAGTGGCTACACATAATAACCTCTATAATTATTATGCCAAACAGTTCGCAGCATTCACCTTCATAAACCAGAGCCCCGTTTCATTAACGTTGCGCTATCGTCTTCATGGTTATGCGAATTTGGTTAGTTCTATTTATAAGCCAGCGGCGCTCGCCGCTGCTTTAAAGCACGGCGCTGAACTGCTTCCTAACTTAATTTAACAAAAATATTACTCGAGGTATTCTTTCAAAATAAGTTGCCTGTCCTTGCGGCAGTGGGAAATTTTATATTATTTCCTCGCGCTGATAACTGGCAGACATCTCGTTATTACGGTCTGCGAAATAACTTTTCCACATTTTCTTATATGGCTATGTCCGGGAATTGGCAGGAACTAAAGAGTAAGTAACATCTCCATTAAATTATTTGCAAATACTAATTATGCACAACGTATTTATTTTGTTTACTAGAGCTTTCAATGGCGTAAAAATGTGGTACATATTTTAAAAATTATATTACCCAAGATAACCATTATTAAACGGATTAACTTTTTCTATTCTTCATTGATTTTTGACTTATCAAGTATGTATAAATAAATAAATATATGAATAAATAACACCGCAGATATGTTGAATTAGTGGTATAACATTTTTCTCACTTTCCGATACCCTTGCTTTTGTATAAATATATTACCGAGAATAACTTCCATTTAATTTTATTACATATACCGGAACATTTGCATTGTACAACCTCATATAATAATAATTAAATTTATTACCCTAACTAAAATACTGGTATATCGTATAACTCTCGGAAATATAATATAACCTACACCGCTCCCCTAAAATAAATTCACTAACATAAGCAGTGGGAAAGCCCACACAAACCATGCTTCCGCTATTGTACTTGAAACATATAAATGCTGTTGGATGTTCCTAAGAGTTAATATCTGCTAATAGCTCACCTGAAGATGTTGTAATACAACGAAACCTAGGTCGTGGTAAAGAACTTGAAGAACGTAGAAATAATATTACATCACGTAGTTTCATTTAATTGTGAATAATAAATTTCTACAAAATTAACGCCAAATATATTCGGTATTTCTGTTTTTATATTTACCTATAACTTTTAAGCTTTTTATGAAATTATGGTCGTGGAAATCAAAAATGTTTGTACTTGACTCCCTATTCTTATGTACAAGTTCCATGTAAGTCTGAGGTACTGCTTCTAGTTCATTATTTTCTGGAGTTATAACATTTTGATAAGACGTAGAACGTCCTGGTACCAGAGATATTGATTCATCAGTTGCAGTTCTAGGTTGTTCTAGTTCAACAATATCAGACGGATGGATCAGAGAATCATCTTGGAGGTTGGGGAAACTATCTGCTAATATGACCAATAATTCAGGCTGTGATAATTCTTGTAATTTATCAAGAACTGAATCTAAATTTTGTGGTTCAAATTAGGCATTGTCGAATCATTATTTTCCTCCTCAACTTCTTCTTCAAGAGATATCGTAGACTCGAGAATGTCTTCTAATTCTTTATTACGAAGCTAAAATTAAAAAAAAATAATATAAAAAATAATATAATCAAATATAGCTTCAGATGGGCAATGGTAATATATTTTCCTATTCGTTTAAATATTTTTTGACCAAAATTCATGAACCATTTTCAATTGCAACTATTAAACCTCTCTACAAACTAATATTCTACAAAATATAAAAAAACATTCGAATTACCTTTTTTCGTTTCGATATTATTTTAATATTTTCCACTAAATAGCTGAAACCATCGTAATGGAAACCTCCTCTTTTGAAAACTGACGTTTTATATTAACAGATCAGTTCGGAAATAAGCCTGTTATTTTTTTAATCATAGACATATTCGAGATTATATGTTTGACATGTAGTGGGAATATAGAGACCTTTGCTTGGTAAAAGCCTTAGATTGTACTTATGGAACATATATTACAACTGCCCTATTAAGGGTTAAAATAAGAAGTTTCCCTTTTCAAATGTTTAATGTACTTCCATGAAGTTAAATGGTGAAATTTTATTTTTTCCCTGATACAAAAAAAAAGAAGAAAACTATTTATAATAATAGTACCAGTCTTTAAGGCTAGTAATAAATAGTAGTAGTGTTACACACATACACACACACACACACATACACATGTGTGTGTATATATATATATATATATATATATATATATATATATATATATATATATATATAGTCTTGTAAGGCCTTTAACTTTTCGTTTTTTTTTTCTAAAACGACGACAATTTCAAATTAACAAGCTTATATTAGTAACAGTAAACCCAACTATATTTTTTAAAACATGGTATAACACTAAATAAAAGATTCTAATTAACGAAAGATTGGAAATATTTAAGCTCTGCGCCATTAACAACACAAAGGAAAACATGAAATAAATCAGTTACGCATAATATAAAACAAAATTCTCAAGTTGTGAATCGCGCATTAGTAATAAAACTCTTTAGACTTCAAATATGATACAGATTACTTGGAGAATTTAAAATTAGATTATTAATTGAGTACTTATCAAAAGTCCGAAAATATTTGGTTCAATAAAATTTACTAAGTTTAAAGTAAATTCATGACAAAATCATGGTCATTCTGAAGTTACAAACGTGGGCTATTTTTATAAATAACTGTAGGTTATTCACAAGTAATTTTTAATTTAAAGTTAATATTAACAAATATTCTTATTTACAAACATATTTTTATAAATGTTATGTCAAAAATATTTTTCTTCGTTCAAATAAACAATTCTTTTACATAGTTTTTTTACTTTTACTCGAAGATACATATTATTTTTTTAATTTTACTCTTGTAAATCAGGCAGTTGGCCCAAAGCCGATTAAGTATTAATAGTCAACATTTACCAACAAGTGACTACTGCCTACAAGTAAAAATGGTGAATTATTTATTCAAATTCCAAATTCTGCCTTAGAGTAACCGTTTTAGTAAAGTAAAAATTTTACTTCAATGAAATATATTTATTAGAATACCTATATTCTAAAATTACCTTGTCAACTTTGTCGTGTCTCAGGTTAAAATTTTAACTCATTAGTAAGTTAATTAATTATTATCCGCAACTTCGCCATGTGAAATTGAAATTCGGCGGAAAATATTGCTAGAGGAAATGAAAGTTTCATTTATAACCTTTACATTCCATTATACTATTTCATTATAAATGACGTTTCTAGTTATTTTCCAAGCGCTAGAATAATCGGTCTTCTGGGATAGTTCGCTCTCGAGTAAGTCACGTAAAGCCGATCGTGTAAGAAGTAATTCTCTTTTAAGTCTAATTAAGCCGAGTTTGTTGTCTATGCCTGAGATTAGTTCATTTTTACCACTCAGAAATGGAATTTAAAATAAAAACTCATTCTTAGTGCGTAAGTACTTTATAAAAGGAAAAATATCTTCGTAATTTAATGTTTCTAATATTATTGATTATAGCTTCAGGTTCATAATAGACCATTTTTGGTATATATCATTTTTGGTATATATGTCAATCGAACAGGGTTTTTACTTGATTTACAAAATTGGGGGAATGTGGGGTATATAGTATAATTTCGTTTTTTTGCCGATTATATTTAACGTAAAAAAATATTTGATATATGTCAAAGAAACTCACGTTGTTTTTTTATACTGTTGTCTTATAATTTTGGCAGAAATGCAAAAAAAATTGTCGGCAATGACTATTTTGGTTTTATTTCTTTTTTGGTTTGTTTCCTACAATTTATTTTATGAATAAGTATAAAAATATTTTTGGTAATTAATAGAGAAACTTTTGATATTATTCAGACAAAAGCCCACTGAAATAATATGTTGATAAAGAAGAGTTATAAGTCAAATAATAAGAAACGGTTTTTAATTGAATGAAGTTGAATTGTCAGAACTTGGCGCAACCGCGTATTTAATATAAAATGAAGAGAAACTTTTATATAATTCAGACAAAAGCCCACTGAAATAATATATTGATAAAGAAGAGTTATAAGTCATATAAAAAGAAACGGTTTTTAATTGAATGAAGTTGAATTGTTAGAACTTGGCGCAACCGCGAATTTAATGTAAAACGTAGATAAACTCAGCACTAAAATGTCTCGTAACTTAATTTAAGAATATATCAATTTTCTTTTGGCAGATAAATTTGCAAATATCAACAATTGTTTACATACTATATCAAGATATATATGATAGACATAGAGAGCATGTTTGCTATTATATAATAATACAAATGTAATTAAAATAATAGCACTGATAATAAGATTGACTAATAGTTAAACTATCTCTCAAAAGGCATTCAATAATTATATCGTAGCAAGGATTATGCTAAATTTTTACTGCAATTAAAATCTGACAATTTCTAAGATCAAAATTTAGGCAAATTAACTAATAACACGTAACTACAATATAGAAGATAACCAGAAATTACGGCTTTGCATGTGTGAGGATTGGTAATTTTTTACAAAAAAAAATTTAATACATGCCATATATATGATGGGATAGAGTTGATATTAATGTACAAAAAAGGGTAAACCTTATATTAAATATGTAAAACTTTTGTCCCAACGAACACACGACCGCATAAAATGTGATCTTGCAGCATGTATAATGATGGGATTATAAAATTAAACTGCATACTTCAGCATGTTTCATTAAGCTTAGTGGCGGACGGCGTGCATGTGGTTTCGTGCACGAGAAAATTGCAATTTGCATGTTGATGAGGGCGGCCACACTTTAGTCTATGCATTATCGGACGGAGAAATTAAAAATAAGAAATATAGCGTTAGCGCCTGGTGGCTAAAAGCGAAATAGTTTCAACCGCGGAAGCTGCGGACGGGTGATAAGTGAATTTTCATGCGACTTTTAACACATTCGCAACAAGTATCCGCCGTCATTTAAGTGTATACATTAAAGAATATAATATTAAAGAATATAATGATTAGCTTATTTGTAGTAGTAAATGATTAGTGAAATAAAGAAACAATTTTGTAAAAAAGTTAAACAGATACGTTGCATCATGACATTCTAAACTTTAGTAAGTATTAATGCCAAACAAAAACCGTCCCATTTAACCAGCACTTAAGTAAATCTATTTAACTGATGAATTTTATTAATAAAATTATTCAAAGCGTTTGTTAATTAAATATTATTATCAAATATTTTGTTTTGTTTTAAAAGCCTATTTATAGTTAAATAAAAGCCAAGACTGATTATTAGACCAGCACGCAAAAAGTACTTGAGTAATTTTTGTTCACTGAAATATTGCATCACAATTACATAGGCTTATAAAAATATTAGCTACAAGCCGAAACAGTGGAGGTTTCACTTGCGTGTAATTTGTTATGAGAAAAGTTATTAGACTTTTTATTCTCTTGCGGGGTTCTATTATTATACTAAATATCATCAAAACCCGTTCAGAAGATTTTGCGTGATTGACGAATAAATTAAGAAACAGACAAACAATAAATTTTAAAACAATTTTTCTGGCTGCTGTTATAATTCATTACGCTAAAACAAACGCTCTTTTTGAAATGTAAAGAATTCAATCTGTCAAAATTTTTATGTATATACTTAGAATTCAATCGAATGTGATTTCAATCATTGCGTGTATCTGCTTATTAGAATGTCAATTAAAAATTATTAAATTTATCCACATAAGTTTTTAACTGCGATAGTGCATACAATTAATATTAAAATTTGAGCTAAATTGTATCTCCCGTAAATATATTGGCCTATAAATATTGCTGTAAGGATGGCAAATTATATTATTAGCGGTTATATAGTATGAACTTGAGCATGCCAGTTTAAAAAGAATTGAATAGAAATAGTTGACACTATTATTACTTACAAGTTTCAAATACCAGTTAAAGTAAGAATTATTTTTATCCCGGTTAAATGAACTTTTGACATTCAAGTGTATACACGAGGGAAAAAAAGGCCCATTAATAAAAATGAATAATTTCACAACTAATACAATGCAATACGAAAATACAAAATTTCGTAACTAACATACTGTAATATATAAATAGCCAAAACGCAAAATGAAAACAAAAACGTTTCGAAAATTGAAGAGTCAACAACTTAAAACTGACCTTAAGATGTAATTTTAAAACTTAGTTATGGATTAAATATAGACGTTAAGTATAATTAATACTAAAAGAAGAATTTATAATTTCTTAGAAAAAAGTTTGTTTTTATGGTACGTCAAAGTTTTTTCAAATAACTTATTAAAAATGATTACTTTGACATTTAAATACGTCAATAGGTCAAGAAAAAATTATGATCTCAGGATAAAAGAGTCTAATCCGAAATCAATATAATTATATACAGCATAGTTTCAATAAACATTGCATTAACAAATAGATCATTTACATAAGATGATTTGACCCTGTGTCGCGGAACGTAAACTTTGTAACTTATTAAATTAAAACTCTTTCATATGGGGAACACAATTCATCGTAATGTGGCCGGTGTGGATATATTTGGGTTACGCATAAAGTATGAATAAAATATTAAATCTTCTTCCCGATTTTATTAAACTTTTTGAATCGTCACATGGAAAAGTTTTCTATTAACTTCGTTACTTACCGACGAACGTCAGTCAAGTTTTTCAATTTTCCATATGGCTTAGCGTAACGCAGCTACACATAGTAACAACACAAGTAATTTTCCATACGTCTACCAGTTGTCGCAAATATGCGCCGCGAATATATGAAACAAATGCGAACCGGTCATTCTATGCCCGTTCGATGTTTTTCAAAAGTTTTAAAGTAGATAGGAGATGGCTGAGTTATCATGTGCTCTTGTGGAAATAATATGCACCATTTAAAAGCCCTGTTGTCTATTTGAATAGGTGATAATATTGGCGTAATTCTCGCAAAAGTGAATAAAATATTTAATGAAATATTCCAGTAGAATTTACACTATGAGTGTTTTGCACATGGTTATTAATATAATACATTTGTTATATTTAAAGGTAAGTAGTATATCAATTAAGCTTTTTACAGGTATTAATATGGTTTTTCATAATGTACATATAATAACAAGTAAACTTTCAAACGCGTAAGACAAAATACATAGTAAATTTAAATGGATAGAAATAATTTTGCAATGATATATATAATTAATATCATAATTTTTTTCACAATTTCGGCAAATGTGTTTAAAAAACTGTAGAAGAAAGTGGAAGTAGGGGGGGGGGTTTAACGTAAAACACTTTTGAACTCTTATCTTGCTAAGAAGACGTGATTTAAACAAATTTAGTAATATTTTTGGATTGAAGTTAAAAATTGTTATTTTCTTCCTAGATGTTTACATAATTCAACTCAGTAGCTTTGCAAAATTTTATAAGAATCGGTCTTTAATTTAAAGAGCGTAATCATCTAACATACCAACGGACAGATTTATTGGCTCTTTGAAGTCAGTTCCACTATTTGTAAGAAAGTTTTTTTTACTTTCCCATTTTCCGACTTCCGATATTTAACATTACGGAAATTGTTATGAGACAATAAATAGTTCAATAAAAGAAAATAGGCATTTGCTGCATATAATGAACATACATAAAAATATATACGAACCTACTAAAAATATACATGAATCAAAGTTCTCATATATAGATCGTGACGAAGGCAGAATTGATGAAATATGCATTTATACATATACATATACAAATATATATATATATATATATATACATATATATATATATATATTATATGTTTATTATACGTTATACGTTTATCTAAACCTAAGCGCTTTAGATAAATGTTTATAGTTGTTTCTTCTATCACCATTTAATATTTTCGTATACGTAAACTGCCAAATTATTTCTCTTTGGAATAGCGCAGTTGGCTACAAAATACGCGGCCTTCTTTTATATTTCACGACCTTATTTAACCTTGAAACTTTAATGCTACGTACAAAACATGTATTAACGTTTAAACACATAAAGAAGTTTAAAAGAACATGACATTTTGTTTCCGCTCCACTTAGCAAACAAGGCCGCATGTGGAATAAACAACTCACACATTTAAGAGAAGCTACTTTGTAACTCAAAATTGTGCAGTATCCAAAATAATGGAGGATCTCATTAAATATTTGTTGTCTGGGCGTATATTATAGGATATACATTACATACATTTCTTAGAAATTAACTACATCGTGGTTTTAAATTGTGGAAAATATTGACTTTTCAAGTCAGAAATCGGGTGAAATGAGGTTGAATTTATGAAGCGTATTTACAGAAAATAACTAGAAGGAAATAACATTAATTAAACGACGAAAACAGATGTGGTATATCCCTTAATATACTGTGAGTCAGGTTGTATTTTATTCCATTTCAGACCTGTTTAAATAAATATATATGGCTGATATTTCTCTCATCATACAGTAAGTGTATTTATTTTATATCATTTAGTGAGTAAGTAGAAGTAGGATATCTCAGTCGATCTTCATTTTTAGTATAATGATTTGTCTGCTGATTTTATGACAGTTTGTCTGCTCTAGGCTTACAAAGCGATGGATATTTTTAAGAGTAACAATTTTGATTTTGATGTTAGTGTGGATGTATAGTAAGTAGGAATATCAAGGGTTTCAAATTTAGGCAGTGTTATAAAATACTGCATGATACCACTGATTAAGCTCCTAAATAATCTCTATCTACATTGATGTTCAAATAAAAATTGTAACTCATAAAATTATTCCTTGTCTTACGAGCCAAGTGCAAACGAACAATCATAAATTCAGTAGAGAATTCATTAAATATATGAGGTAATATTTTAGTTTTAATTACGTGAGGTAACAGTATACAAATAAAATATGTTACAAATTATAATGCTATAATTCAAAACAGAATGCTAATTTATAACATATTTTATCTGTAAAAAAAAGAAAACTAACAGTTCTCTGTAAGAAAAAGAAAAAAGATAACTAAATCTTCTACACAGAACTTTACCAGAATATCTTGTACTGTAGGGTTTAAATGACCGAAGCACTGAAGGACTGCTTCACACTAATCGATTGTTTCACCTAATGATAATTAAATAATACTCAACAATTTTTTGAAAAAGGAAATATTGGCATTAATAAATCATATACCACACTCAGTTGTTACTGAGTAGCATGCGTTGCCACAATACTGCGGGTCGTGGGTTAAATGAATGGGACATTAGTGATATAACGGAATGACGTATAAACTATAAATGTGCTTTTCACTTCGGTGAAAAATTAAACTCCTGTTTGTTATAGTAATTGTCACAAGAATATAATTATATTGTACTACTATATTAGTCAATATCTGAATAGTTTCATATACTCTCTTCTTAGGCATAGACAAAATATTGCATTTGCTAAGATAATTTTACACTGTACTGCAATATATGCCATTATTTTTAAAGTAAAGCGTTTGAAATATTGGGTGGTTTTTTATTATTTTTATCGTTCACATTTTGTTAAATTTCCTTTTGGATTTCATTGCTTTAAAATTAATTACTTGCGATATATCTTATACGCCAATATAAAATGTTACAAATTTCACACAATAAATATTTTGGTTTCCATTTCTTATTTTTATTTTTATGTGAATATGAGGAAAATTATACACGGTCTTCAAGCTAAGTTAAATAAAATAATAAAAAGCGTTTTCTAATTTATTTTATCGTAGTAATTTTTATTAAACCGTTTTCGAGAAAAAAATTTCATGAATTATTTAGTTTTACAATAATATCTGGAAAAAAAAAAAATATATATATATATATATATTTCATAAATTTATTTGTCACATTGTAACCTCTCACAACTGTGAACTAAATAAATGAAAATTACTAAAGACATTTTTATTTTACTTCTTACCATTCACGGTCTTTGAATTTATGTATTATAAAAAAAATTATATTTGTTGTCAAATTATTAGTATCAATATAAGAAAAAAATGTTACAGGGAAGGAAATGGAAAGAAAACGGATTAATTAGCCATAATTTATCTATTCAAAAATGTGAGCCACATCTAATTTACGTAAGTAGTGAAAAAAGAAATAAATTTTGAAAATAATCAAAGTTATAATTATTTTAACAAAAGCAAGGCTCTTTTGAAGCTGTCCCTATATTCATGTAAATAATTCGATACATGATTATGACCTATCAGAAGTTTGAGCGGAAGATCGCGCGCGCCCTATATCGTTATCGAGGCGGACGGACGGGGTAGGTTCTCGCCGGCATTCTGGAGTACTGGGGAAAAGTTGTTACTAAGTCGCGCGTATTGTCGTCTAATATAAAAATGAGAACGGTTTTGCTTCGCTCTTGCGAGGTGAATATTAAAAGTTATAAATTGCTCGTCAGCTTCCTTTAACGATATTTGTTTCATTATTGCGTTTTTGTGCTCGAAAATAAATTACGTATTGTAGGATTCGTATATATTTTCGGCGTAATGGATTTGGCGAACTTATTAATAATAAGTTTAAGTTGAGTTAATTTCGAGTTAGTCCTTTCTTTTTCAAATTCATATAAAACATGAATGGATCTTGGCAAGCACGTTATCATTTATAGAATATATTTTAAAAAGGAACGAACAATATTTTAAAATATTTAATGCTATCTGCATTTTTAATTATGAAAGCGATCGACGTACGTACATATTATCGAAGCGCATGCCATTTGACTCCAACATCGCTTTTTTCCGTTGAAAATAGCAGTAAATACTTTTTCTGTTTTACCACATTCGGATACAGAGTTTGTAAGTTTCAATTATGTAGGAAGTAAGTTAAAATAAACTACTTTCTTTCATTGCTTCAACTTAATACAGTTTCATTATTTTTTACTTGTACTAAACAAATTTGAAAAGCGAGATATGCGTAAATAGCAAATGTTTCATTATTCCTGTGGTACTGTCAGCTGTTATATGGTATATTTCAATCTAAACCGAAACCTAATTTCATAATCAATTTATTGTCAGTGAACCGTATGAAAATTGGAAAAACCGAACAATATAATCATCTCAGTGTTAGCCGTGCCTGTTAGTTATTGTAAATTTTCTTGCATACCGTTTGACATGCGGGAAAATTGTCCATAACAAATACGGGAAGTTCAAGTTTACGATAGGTTTAAGTAGTATTGGTGAAATTGTATATGCTAGGTTTAAAAATTTAATTTATTTTTTAACGTAACATTTTGAGACGAGCAATAGACGAATATTTTCTTAACAAAGAAAATTATGAATTTATTATTGTAATCAAAACTAATTAAAATATGAACTAAAAATATTTAATTTACGTTTTAGTTATTATTTGTGTTTATCAAATTTCCAAGATCCTGCTAAATACGAATACACCCCCAGAACCTCAAGGAATATAGGTTGGAGAAATCTAAAAAATATTTGAGAATGTTCCTGATAATACTCGCATTTTTTGGGACTATTGATAAAGAATGCAAATATTAACCTTAAATGCAATACAGTTTTTTTTTATTTGGAAAATAATTTACTGTCAAGGCAGAACAATTTTTTTGCATCAAAAGACAGAAGTTAAGTCTCGTGTGAAATTAAACTTATGATAAATTCTTCCTTATAGGTACTTCAGGAGAGGGCCTCCGTGTACTTGAAGCCACTGAAAAAAAGTAGAGAAATACCTTCTCTTATACTGTGGTTTCTCATCTAATAAACTCCACGAAACTGGTATAATCGAACTTTACATATTAAGAGAAACAGATGAACTTTTCAGTAAAAACCCGAAAATTCTACCAGGACGAGGTGCTTTCATGCACCCATCTTGAAGATTGATAACAATGTTACTTACGTAATGTATACAATTTCAATAATACTTTACTTAATACAATCATTATGAATTACTAATTATAAAATAACGTTTTACATTGTAAATATATTAAAATTCGCAGATATAACTATTGGGGGAAAATTCCGAAGACCAACTTAAAACGAAATTACGCAAATCTTATACCATTGGAAAAATTTAACACTCCGCATTTGTATAAAAGCCATCACTCATTGAAAAAAGGAAAAAGACCCTTAATTTAAAACAACGTGATTTCATCGTGATAACATTTATTTGAGAAATAGAATCTTTGATTATATATGTTACTGCTTTCACTAACGACAATTTTGTCAATGATTTAATATTTTTTTCGTTTGTTTTAAAAAGTACACCATCGCAAGTAAAGAGAAAATTACCTACAAATTAAGTGTTATTATATAAGACTGATACGAGGACAAGTGCTGTGCACATTAGGTAATAAAGTTAAATTGATTGAAAAAAGGTGTCAGTAAAGTTAAATTTATTAATAAAATCATAGACACTAAGCAATAATAAAGACAAAATAAACCAGAGAGGTGGAAACAAGAGCATTTGAAATAAATTAATTTTGCTTTCTTCCGCTTAAAATACAATTAACACTTTTCTGTTTACGCGGGATTGAATGTATGTCGTTTTCCGCGTTGTCTACGCCACTTGTGGGCTGATTTTAATTTGGTTGCAGCGAACGCGAGACACATAGAAGTCACATAACGGCACTTTCAGATGAATAACGAAGACGGTTTTGTTTTTTTATCTGTAGTCCAAACACATTTTCTAGAAAAAATTACAAAAGTATAAACTAGTACTTTATATTTTCACAGATACTAGCACTGACTCAATTGGCTGTAAATCTTAGCCATTACTATACGGTAACTGCAAAATTGGGTCACTACTAGTCCTTCCAACTGAATACCCGGATTAAGTTCTTTTCTACCTCGGTTTTAAGTATGAACAAATTCAATTATTTAGAGTACTAAAGGGCTCGAAAACAATACATACAAATTAATAATTTCAAAACGTGGCTTGATTTTGCTGATTTTGAATAATAACACACCCTTAGAAATGATAGTTGCTTCCTATTTACTCCGTACGTACCTATCTCATAAAAGGAGTTGAAAATATGTCTGATTGTGTACTGTTTCAAAATTGTATCGATCCAGCATTTTAATAAATCTGAACAATAAGCAATATTTTAATATGAGCAAATATCATGGTATCATGAAACCATGACGCACTCTCGTTTACGTATCCTTTTCTGCAGGTATCAGTTGATTTTAATGGCACTCGAAAGGTGTATCATCCAAATAGGATATCGTCACGTTAATGGACGATCATCTAACAATACAAAATTATATCATCTAAGCCTATAAGAAGGTCTACAAGGGCTTGAATTTGTCATACGGTACTCTCACGATTTCCATGATATTGAGTGTTTTGTGACTTTGTTCAACTTTCTGTTTCGTACAATCCTCGAAGTCATCCATTCTCCATAAGAAGTAGCTCATATTCTCATATTGGTTCAAAAAGTTTAACTTAGTTAGAATATTACTTAAATTAATTACACGGTTTCTACCGCTACCGGTTTTCTTCAGATTTTATAATACTAGTGACCGTAGTTAATTCCTTCCAAATCCGACGAGAAGTACATATGAGTTTTTGTGTTACATATTTATGTTGATAAGTCCTTAACTTGAGTTTGTTAATGCCTTATACTTTTAGCTCTTATGTGAGAGGAAGCTATCATAATTTATTTCGTCTGTCGAAAGCTCGCACGATCATTCTGCAGCCCCCATAATTTCACGTCTTGGTGATCGTTATTGAAAAAGTGATAATTTTAAAGTGATGAAATTTCGGATAACCTATGAGAGTACAACATAGTAAATAATTAGGAATAATTGCGTATTTTTAGTGTACATAAAATGACGTCAACACTAAGAGATAAGAACAATACAATATAAATCAGGTGTACGAAGGTATCTCACAATATCCAACAATGGACCCAATAAGAAAAGGTGGTAAATTAGATTACTTAAAAACAATATTAGTTTTAAAATATGGTCAAAGCAAGGAATTTGTTAGCTATGAGATATGCGGTTTTGCTGTTTACAACAACAAATATACACCTACAATATTATATCAAGCATTAATGTTGAAGATCACAGTAAAAAGTTACGAGTTGCGTAAAGTAGAAAATGTTAATAATACACAAACCAAATTATTTCGCTTGCTTCCTGTGCCAATATGTCACCTAGCATTTAATGAGATCTTCATTTGTGCTTTATTGATATTTTAGCTTTATTTTTATTATACCTTTCAGATGGGCTAGTAATTCCGAATGCTCTACTTTTGAAAAAACTTTATAAAAATAATTGTGTAAATTTCTTTCTTCCTCAAGAATGTTTACATTTTGACCTAAAATTTTTACTTGCACAGGGTTCTATAAGTCGATATATTTTAAACAAAGTAGATTATTTGCTTTGATAGGGTGTCGACATCCGTATTGAATGTATTCATGGAAAATATAAATTGATACACAAACAAAGTTATTTCTCTTGCTTTCTGTACCAATATTATCACCAAGCACTTGAGGTCTTCAGTTGTGCGATGCTCAAATTTTGTCTAACTATTCAATACATTCTTTTAACTGTTTTATTTTTGAATTTACTTATTACCATTACGAGTTGATTTATTAAATTCAACATTTAAAATTCACTATCATTTTAATTATTATATACATAATAAGGCCCGTGAAAAAGTTTAATTTATAGGTGAATACAAACAACGTAACGAAATTAAAAAGAAAAGAAGTTAAAGAAAACCTATCTCTTTTTATTCTCAACCTTCAAGTAAGCAAATATATCTTAACCAAATTGATTTATTTATTAACTCTTTATTTTTTCTGCGTCGGCCTCTTTAATTATTATTAAATAGTCCGCAATTAGCAAAAAATCCTTTATGTAAATTTAAATGAAATAGTGATGCATAATTCAACAGTAATATTAGTAGTATTCATAATTCCTAGTTTAACTTGCTTCGTGGCTCCAATTTCGTTCGCGTGAACTACTCAATTTATCGAGTTAATGGTAACCTAAATATGTAGCCAATAATTAGCAGGCTGTTATTTTTTATTTAGAAATTTTTAAATTTATTTACCCAATTTTGTTCTTTAAATTATTTAAACTTCACTAAAATGTATATGAAATTGTTTATTCCTTATGACAATATCCGTTAAATTTTGCTAATTTTATGTTAAAAATAGCAACATTCAACTGGTAAAATATAGAAATAAACCTGTCAAGAGTAAGTGGAACTCGCACTACGGGGATTTTATAAATATTTAGGCATTTAAAAATTTTTATTGTAAATAATATTCTTATTAAACTATTTACAAAATTGTAATTTTGCAGAACAAAAACATATTGCCTATTGAATCTCTGAAAGGCGCATATTTGAAAAAAACTTTTCTTAGGTGATATAACCACAAATTACAATTTTCCTATTTCTTCCTTCATTCGTACCATAAAATCTTGCTTCTTGCCAAATTTCATGACCATAGGTCAATGGAAAGTACCATATCCATACTACCACATTCATGAGTTCCAAAATATGCGATAGATAAGGCCCTATTTTTAGGATTCTTTTTCATTGCGCTGACTTAGAAGCTGGATTTTTTGAAGCTCCAAGGGACCGTATACCTAAGTATTTCATATTAAATTCAACTTGATACCTCCACGCATTCCTCAAAAAGCGTCTTGACAGGCCAACAGACGGACGATGAAGTGATCTTCATAAGGGTTCCTTTTTTTCTTTTGAAGTACGGGACCCTGAAAAACGCTTAATTCCTGCTTTGTATTCCTAGAATGTGTTTTCAAAAATACTATTATTGTGCAAAGTTTCAACTTTTGCTATATTATAACGCATTTAGATAAATTAATATTTGGGGTTAGTAATTATAACAAATAAGTTATAATTTATTTTCATTCCACTTTGAGAATACCTGAAATCTGAGTCTAGTATTAATCCGCTCTTATATAAAAATTAACAATGCTAATAATAATAAGATGTTTCTCTAAGCGAAGTGAATGAGATATGGGCTTGCCTACACAATTGCATAGACACCGTTTTGGTTTCGAATAGCAGAGATAGTGCATTAAAGCTATTTTACTACTAACCTAATTAAATACTTTTAATTTTATTAATAAGTAAAAAGCAATAGTAAATGAGGAGAAATCAGAAGGAAGACAAACTACAGAAAATAGACTTACATTTTTACTTACATTTAAATTAACTTAGGTCACTTGCCAAGAATAGACAGACACTAGATGACAAGAGGAGTAGAAGAAGACTTCAAAGAAGACGAATTAACAGAAACAGCTTAATCAAATTGGTAAGACTAGCCGTTGACAGTAAATCGTAAAAAAATCCATGCAGACAAAAGAAAAAATAACGGAATTTTTCAATTAAATTTTCACCCACTAACAGATGTCCTAATTATTTATAATTTTGCACACATATCAAGATACGATGACAAAATAATCATTTCATAAAATAAAAAAATTAAGTTTAAAAAATCTAAAAAAGAACAATGTTTTTAGCAATATGAATCAGAAATATTAAAAAATATTCTTTATTATTCATAAGATTTTCGATAAGAGCAAAATGATATCCCTGACGTGAAAAAATTTACTTTCATGTAAAAAAAAGCGCAGGGTGCTCTAGATTTATATTTTTAAATGACCTTAACAAATAACTAGATACAAAAAAGTTAACTTCTATGTAAATAAAATACGGGTGCTCTAAGCTTATATTTTCACTAATGACTCTTCCTTTATAAATAACCAGTAATAAAGAAAATAACGATAACTAATCTCAAGCACATTAATCCATTATGTCAATTTCATTAATGTCAATGTTATATTGAATTTTTCAAAAACTGCATAAATACCTAGGAAAATCGTTATATTTCATATAATATTTTAGTCAGATTTAAATAAGTCTAATTTTGTTCACGGTACTTGGTTCTGTGATTCCTAATATAACGTGAAAGGAAACATACATTTTTTATATATTTTTGTGAATATTTCTGAAGATATGTAACTTGAAATTCTGTATAGAAATCCTGTATCTATCATATATCTGTATAGATATTTCTAATAAATTTTTTTTTGTTAAGAGTTAAATTAATTTAAATTAAATTTGCCACTATAAAATTACGGTATGGAGATTTTGAAGTTCTAGACACTATAAAATATTCTGGTTAGTTTGTTATATTACCATGCCAAATTTCCACATGATACGGTTTCTGAGAAAATGGTTATAATAGCACATGGGAAACCGAAACGTAATTTATTTTCGTTGTTCCTGTCGATAAACCTAAACAATAAAAAAAATTTATAAACGTTCCGAAATGAAAAAATCTGGAACAAATTTATTACAAATATGAAATGAGGCCGAACTTGAAGTCACATTATTGGTTACTTTCAAAACTTACCAGATATTAAGAGAATATTTTAATTAATCAAACAAAATCACAGTAAAAGTAATAAAGCAAATAATAATTGTTTAAAAATCCTGGTATTGAAAACCGAATGTTTTGTCTTATTCTAATTATTAATAAAGTTATTATGATATTAATAAAATTCCGTTAATATTTGCTAGCCCAAATGTTAGACATCCATTATGCGTGGCTAGTGCACATTTCCCATAAATTTAATTGTGAAATTTGAACATTACGCAGTTTCAGTAAGGTAAAAATTAATGAATACATAATTTGCTATGTAATTAGCTGTACACCATTTTTTCTTAAAAATGTTCAAAATGTGCAAGAGTTCAACGGTTGTACAGACGTAAGTGGCTACATATAATAACCTCTATAATTTTTATGCCAAACAGTTCACAGTATTCACCTTCATAAACCGGAGCCCCGTTTCATTAACGTTGCGCTATCGTCTTCATGGTTATGCGAATTTGATCAGTTCTCTTTATTCGCCAGCGACGCTCGCCGCTGCTTTAAAACCCAGCGCTGAACTGCTTCCTAACTTAATTTAAGAAAAATATGACTCGAGGTATTCTTTCAAAATAAGTTGCTTCTCCTTGCGATAGTTGGAAATTTTATATTATTTCCTCGCGCTGATAACTGGTAGACATCTCGTTATTACGGTGTGCGAAATAACTTTTCCACTTTTCTTATACGGCTATGTCCGGGAATTGGCAGGAACTAAAGAGTAAGTAATATCTCCATTAAATTATTTGCAAATACTAATTATGCACAACGTACTTATATTGTTTACTAGAGCTTTCACTGGCGTAAAAATGTGATGCATATTTTAAAAATTATATTACCCAAGATAATCGATAATAAACGGATTAACTTTTTTCCTGTAATCTTGTAGTCAGATTTTACTAATTCTGTTTCTTCATTGATTTTTTGCTTAATAGTTTCAAAATAAGGGGAATACTCTTTTTTGTGTATTTATTGGAATACCTTTTTAAATATGCAATTTCAAATTATAACCAAATATTTTTGTCCTTTTTTGAAATTAATACATAATGCAAGCAATAAAAATAATTAAGGCTTTTATTAACTGCCTCCTGCATTCTTATCTAAATACTTCAAAAAGTTAATAGCAAATATGAGGGTTGATAAGATATATTACTATACCAATTTAAAGTATGTACGTTGCACGTTTTCTAAGAAATTCAACTGTGAATATTGGAAAACGTAAATATATTGCCTACTGCATCTTTCACAGACGTGAAAACCTATGCTACTCTATCTTTTAAAGGCGTGAAAATATGGTGCATATAGAATAAATTATGACATCTACACTAGTTTCCCTACAATATTTGCATGGGCTGGATCAAAAATTATGAAAAAACACATATTTTTTCATAATTTCTGGTTGAGCAGTTTCGGAATGATGAGGGGATAATATTTATTTTTATGATATTTTTCTGTATCACTGTAAAGATATAATACAATATTATAAAATATATATAATAATATAATACAATATTAAAAAATATTATAAAATTACGAAAAAATATGTTCAAGACCGTCTAACCTGATCAAATGACGCCCAGTATTATAAATATTATTTAAATTTTTTTCCAGTACATTATTTTGCCCCCAAACATTTCATAATGAATATTTTTTCACAAATGGTTGTTAAGAACGGACGGATACACGTGAGTGATGTTATAAGAGTTCCGTTTTTGTTTTTGAGGAAAGAAACCCGAAAAAAACAAAAAGTGAAAAGTGTTAAGTAGGTCCAAAAGCCACATAGCGCTTAAGCAGCACCGGATGCGCTACAGACGGACAGTAAGAAGAATCATTAAGATAAAGGTCAAATTATGAAATAGCTTCATATCATACAAAGATCCACCTACAAGAACGCTCATCTATGCACAAACGAAGCCGATGGGCCAAAGCCAAGCTAAAGAGGAAGTTAGTTCCTCTTACCGGCCGCCGTAAGGCTCGTTCGTAGTCATGTCTAATATATTGTACCTTAAATTTGAAATATTGTAATTAATCTAATATAACAAATTAATATATTATCGAGCTTTTGCAGTACCTGCTACACTAACTGGTGCAGTCGATTGAATCGGCAGCCACTAGAAAAAGAAAACACCACTCGTGCAAAGAAACACCATCATACAGTGATCACACCGTTATGAAACATCCAGTCGCAGTATCGAACTACATGAGAACCGTAGACGTCTAACTTGAGAACAGCTTGATGGTGCAACACCTTCACGGTGTAACAGACTCATTTCCGGGAAGGAGATGTAGATCTTGTGGTAAGAGCTATACAATTTTTCACTTCCGAAAGAGGCCTTCCATAATCTTCTATTATTTTGAATTCTATTTATTTATTTATTTATTTATCACCTATGGAGAAAAAACAGATACAAGTCATAGTGAAATACAAAATAAGAGTTTTTTGACAATAAAGTTAACTTATATCCTAACATTCCCCCATGAAAGTAATATTCTACATACATATATCCTTAGTCTTTTCTAGATATTTCCATGATACATTAAATATTCAGAAATTTTATAAAATATCAAATTAAATTTTAATAAAGTAATATTGTTAACAATCAAGCAATAACTATTGAAATTATTGAAATCAGCCTTTCATTTACAGTTCACTGTAACAGTTATCAATAATAGAATTAATAGTAATCACTATCCCACTTATAATAATATCGATTAAAGAAAAAAAAAAAAAAGACAGAATATCACGTCGATTTGAATAAATGAAAATGTAGTGTCAAAGCTTTCAAAGGACTAATGGTTGTATAGTATCCGTTTAACTGACTGTTTGTATTGAAGTACTGAGCTGGCAAATATATCTAGAGAATGAAATTTTCCGTCGCAATCATCACAAAGCCTGCGTAGTGGTACACGAGCACCAGCATTAGTGCGAGCGGTAGGTAGATGGAACAGTGCGATGCTACGGGTCGCTCTCCCTGGCACACGAAACTGCAACTGATTCACTATATCGGCGCAATCATAACGACTATGGCAAATATTATAAAGTACAATTGCTCCGAGTTCGATACGCCTTTCGTGGAGAGTAGGGTATTTGAATGTATACAATGCATTATAATAGTCTATTTTGGGTGTATTGAAGCGATATTGCAATGTTCGTATAAATCGTTTTTGCAATCTTTCGATCATATCAGAATATGTAAGATAGTAAGGATTCCAGACGGCAACAGCATATTCAAGTTGAGATCGCACAAGACTTGTGTAGAGGATGCGATACGTTCTCATTTGCTTAAAGGGTTTGGTAGTTCGTAAGACAAAGCCTAGCAAAGCCTAAGCTCGCAATGTGATCTGCTTTACGTTAACATCAAAATGTAGCTTTTGATCAAACATTACACCAAGGTCACGTATGCAATTCACAGATTCCAAAGAATGACCACCTATGTCATAGGTATGAAAATAGATTGTCTTATTTTTAGAAAAGCTGGTCGATTTACACTTACTGTGACTTAATTGTATCTTGTTTATTCTGCAATACGCATCTAGTCTTTTAAAATCTTCTTGTAACTTCGACTGATCAGAAGAATTTCTTATTTTGGAGAAAATCTTTAGGTCGTCAGCATATAACAGGAACTTGCTGTGTTTAAAACAATTGCTGATGTCATTTATAAAGATGATAAATAAAAAGGGACCCAATATGGAGCCTTGAGGTACCCCTGAAGTCACGGGAACATGAGGTGATATAAAACCGTTAATTGTTACTGCTTGTTGCCTGTTGCTGAGATAGGAGACGAACCAACGAAGTAAATTGCCCTTTAAACCGTTAAAAGAGAGTTTTTTCAGCAAGATGAGATGATCAACCTTGTCGAAAGCTTTTTTAAAATCTGTGTAGATGGAATCAACCTGTGTCCTGCAATCCATAGATTTAAAGAGATAATGTTGACCTGTTCCGTACGAATCTATGCTGCTCCTCAATAATATGCCGATGCAATGTCGGATAAATCCTATTGTGAACCACTTTTTCAAATACCTTAGACACTGCTGACAAAATGGATATAGGCCGATAATTTTCGACAGATTGTTTACATCCAGATTTATATACTGGTATTATATGTACATCTTTCCAGCACCCGGGAAACGTACCCTGCGCGATACACATGTTAAATATTGTAGTGACTGGAGCAGAAATCGTATCGTGTGTGTTTTTAAGAAATATAGGTTCAATGTTGTCTGGACCTGCTCCCTTATTGGGATTGATTTTCTTGAGGGCATTAGTTATTTCATCTCTTTGGAAGCGGATGGAGGTGATATTAATATCCATCTGAAGTGCTAAATTGTGATGAGGAGGTAGGTTTTGTTCGAAGGATTCACAAATATTATTTGGATCTAGAGGTGGGTTCCTTTCAAAGGTAGATTTGAAGAACTTAGAAAACATTTGGCATATCATTTGAATGTCATTCGATTCATAGCCTTCGAAATTCATCGACGATGGGTATCCTTCTGACTTCTTTAGTGATGACACGTATGACCAGAAATCTTTTACATTGTTATTAATTAGTTTCTCAGTATTTTGGACGTAGTCATGAAAACAAGACCGGGATATTTTCTTAAATTGACTTCTTAATTTAAAGAAATTTAAGTAATCGGAGAAGTTACCGTATAATTTCCATTTTACCCAGAATTTTTCTTTACGTTTACTTACCTGTATAAATTTAGGAGTGTATCAAGTTGGATGTTTTCTTGATTTTTGTGGTTTCTTTGTAACTAATTTATTGATAATATCAAAAATAATAATATAAAATCTATCCACAGCGCAGGTAGCTGAAAACTGGTGGAACTCTTTTTCCCAGTTTATGGATTCTAGCGCTTTATTGATTGTAGTATAGTCGCACTTGCAGAAATTGTACTTTGAGTTGTCTGCCTTATTCATCGCGATCTCTGTACAGCAATCAATTGTGAGGAGGAAAGTAGGATGATGGCGGTCCTCACGAAGTAGTGGTTCCGCAGAAGAGAGTTTACATTTATAATTACTCAGTGCGATATCGAGAGTCCTGTTATTACAATTTTTAAGGTAATTAAGCTGTTGCAATTTCATGAACGAGGTGACGCCAGTAACAAGGGCAAGTAAGGAGTCAGAGCTGTCATTTATGATGCCATAGGGACAATTTTCCATAAACTGATAATTTAGGGTTGGAATATTGTAATCACCAACAATTAATATGTGGTTACTTAAATTATCAGTATATAAATTTTGTAAATTTCAGAAATGTTTTTTATAGATATTTTGCGAAAATTTCGGTGGGATATAAACAGCACAAAATATAAGGGAGAAATTCTTCATTCGCAAAGAAATAAATAGTTCCTCCAAATCCTCGTTTTCCCATTGACGGCAACGCTTTGCAATAAGCTTTGTCATAACCGCAATAAAAATTCCACCTCCATACGATTTAATGCTACTGGATAGATTTCGATCACGTCGAAACACCGTGTATTGGTCGTTTTGGTGGAGCCAAGTTTTGACAAGTACGATTACGTCGTAATTCATGTTCGAATATTCATGCGCAGTTCATTAGTCTTGGTTCTAATTCTGCCACAATTTTGATAATAAACTGATAATTTTGCTAGTTCGTTCATATTTTACAAATGAATGTTTAGTTTAACTTAGAATAAATGAAATACAATACAATCAAAATACAAGATTGCTGAAACCTATCCAGCAGACAATTACAATACAAACATAACACTAACAGATCGACAAAGAAACTATACAGGAGTTGGATACTATAACAATATTTAAATTTTCGACTTTGTTTGACTGTATAATAATAATTCAAATTATTTCCAATCGTGAATAACATAGGAAAGTGATTAATATCAACACTAGAGCTCAAATCATTACATTCTATACATATTACACATAACATATAGATAGTTTTGAGAGTAAATATGCTGTTAAAGAATAATCACATTTTCTGGATATCGTTTTCGCACTTGATTACGGAAGACTTATCCCCGGCACGTTTCCTGACATAAATTTTCCCATTTCGTACCCAAACATACTCGTAGCCTTTCCGTTTTTTTGCGGCACGTACTTTTGCGTGATGTATTTTTTTGTGTAACGTAAGATGTTCATTTATATAAATCTTTTGTTCCGAATAATTCCATGCATTGCGATGAACTTTCCTATCTGATGTATCAACTTAAAATCTGTTAAATAATTTATGAGGCGAAATGACTCAAACCTGCACAAACGTTATCGATACAAGTAGTCCTAAAATAATAATTAACATTTTACCCAAATACGATGGAAACCCTAAAAAAGTGTTTTGAAGAAAAGAAATTGTTTTTTCCTCAGATATTTTGAAAAAAAGTCTTAGCTTGCGTTGTTGAAATTAATCTTTTAAAATATGTCATGGAGTTTAATCAATGAATGTATTATTTTTCACAGAAATACTAGTGTAAATAAAATATATGTTACATACAAAGATAATGCCGTATTTTCAGGATTTAAATTTGCAATACAATTTGATTTTTTACAATTTGACTTCGTAATTTGAAAAGGATGTTTAACCCTCAACTAGTCCAGACACTGACTGCATAGTTATTTCCTCATTAAAAACTTACATTAATATGCATTAAATTAACAACGTCTATAAAAAAAAAATTAAAAACCCCTGAAAAAAAATGTGGGAAATATATGCCCTTTGGCTGGATAACGACATGCCTGGCTTGGATCAACCATTATTTTTTATAATTAATATGATATAAAAATGTACTAAAAAACACTTTTTCTAGAAGATATAATGATTATTACTCAATAAATTTTTGCATTATTTTCATGATTTTTTTCCGTACAAGGAGTCACACGAAGAGGCACCTGGCATATTTTGCACTCATGTTTCGTTCCTTTCCCTTACTTCCTTGTGCACTTGCACCGTTTGAATATTGACAGTTTGAACTAGTGTTTTCCTTTTTGTGCTAAAAGAGTATAGTCAGGCACACACTGCCTTTTTTTCATATACGGCAGGTTTGTGTTTTTTTGATGCATTATATTCTTTTCTCAATCGACGAGCCAATCTCAGACTAAAATCTCCGTGTGTGTTCAAAATATTTTCATTTCCAATTTTATACAAAATATACATCTTTATTGCAGCATGCTCAAAAAGAAACCAAAATAGACTTATCCATGTTTTTTGAACTTTCGTCATATAGAATAAGAGTCGAAATAGTCCACACCACCCCTATTTCTAGTATACCTTGCAATAGCCGATGGATACAATATTTTTTTCTTAGTGCCATTTTTTGTCGTCTTTTTATTATTTCGATTTGTCTGGTAATTATTGCTTTTGACAAAAGATGTACATCCTTCGTATCCCGTCACTTTATAACAGCAACTGGATGGCAGAAACGAAATGTGAATTTTCCAGGTGATAGTTTCATTTCCTTTTATTGAAAGTGTTCCTCAGCAGTTTTGTTTTTAACCCTCTACTTTGCATTCTTACCGCGCCCATTAATATTTAAAAACGTTCTATAATTTTATTGCAACTCGGTATCAAAGTCCTTTCTCATTTGCCTCTTTACCTTTTCCAGTAAACATATCAACTTGATATAAGTATCCACCCTTATCATACCTGCACCATGTCTTGTACCCCTTTTATAAGTTTTACAGGCATGTTTTGTTTTTTAGAGTCATTGCCCTTACATTTGATCATGCTCTCGTCTATAGATTGACTTTGGGAATGGCTGGAATTTTTTTTTAATGTTCTATTGAGGAAGGCAAGCATGGGTCTTATTTTTTTAAGCTTATCGTGATTGATAATGAGTCATTGTCAAATGAATACTAATGTCACAAACATATTTTGCAAGATCATTTTGAATCTTTTCATAGACATTTTTTGACTTATCTCAGGGTTATTATAAACTCGGAACGAGTTCCAATATAATTTCCAGGTAAGGGTATATTCCCATCATTATCACAATATATGAAAAAACTTTTATTTCGTCCAAAACTTACTTCTCTTCAATATTGCATACTTCTTTCAACATAAAAATTTCTTCAGGAAATAAATTGTTGAAATAGCATATTTAAGTGTATTTCTATTGTTATAATTACCTGTAACTTCTAAGCTTTTTGTAAAATTATGGTCGTGGAAATCAGAAATCTTTGTATTCAACTCCCTATTTTTATGTAGAAGTTCCATTTAAATTTGAGGTACTGCTTCTGGTTCACTATTTTATGGAGTTATAAAATTTTAATAAAACTTAGAAGGTACTGGTACCAGAGATACTGATTCATGAGTGGCAGTTCTAGGTTGTTCTAGTTCAATAATATCAGAGGATAGATGAGAGAATCATCTTGGAGGCTAGGGAAACTATCTGCTAATATGACCAATAATTCATGCTGCGGTAATTTTTTTAATTTATCAAGAAATTAATCTAAATTATGTGGTTGAAAGTTCAAATTAAGCAAATTATAAATTTTCTCCTCATTCACGTCGTCAGAAGATATCATAGACTCGAGAATGTCTTCTAATTCTTTATTACGAAGGTAACATTATAAAAAAAAATTAAAATTTAAAATCCATACACATTAAGTATAGCTTCAGAAGAGCAATAATATATTTTTCACATAGTATAAATATTTTTTTAACAAAATTCATGAAACATTTTATCAATTACACCTAATAAACCTCGTCACAACTAATATTACAGAAAATGTAATAAAACATTCCAGTTACCTCTCTTCGTTTCGATATTACTTTAATCTTTTCCACAAAATAGCTAAAATCGCTGAAATGAAAACCTCCTCTTTTGAAAAATGCCGTTTGACGTTGACAGATCCGTTCGGAAATAAGCTTGTTATTTTTTTAATCATAGACAACATGTTCGAGATTATAAGTTTGACGTATAGTGGGAATATAGAGATCATTGCTCGGTAAAAGCGTTAGATTGTACATGTATAAAATACATTACCTTTGCCCTATTTAGGGTTAAAATAAGAAATTCAAATGATTAATATACTTCTTACTTCCATAAGATAAATAGTGAAATTTTATTTTTTCCCTGATACAAAAAAAAGAAGAAAAACTCTACATTTATAATAATAGAACTAGTCTTTAAGGCTAGTGTTAAATAGTAGTAGAGTTACATGCACACACACTCACATATATATATATATATATATATATATATATATATATATACATATATATATATATATATATATAGTTTTGTAAGGCTCTTAAGTTTTTGTTTTTTTTTCTCAAAAACGACGACAATTTCAATTTATCAATCTTATATCAGTAACAGTAAACCTAACTATATTTATTAAAACTTGATATAACCCTAAATTAAAAATTCTAATTAACGTAAGATTGGTAATATTTAAGCTCTGCGCAATTAATAACACAGAGGAAAACATGAGATAAATCAGTTACACATAGTATAAACAAAATTCTTAAGTTATGAATCCCGCATTAGTAATAAAAACGCTTAAAACTTCAAATATGATATAAATTATTTAGAGAATTTAAAATTAGATTATTACGTTACGTTTCAAAAAAAATTTACTATGTTTCAATTTATCATTACAAAATCATGGACACTCTGAAGTTACAAACGTTGGCTATTTTTACAAATAACCCTAGGTTATTGACAAGTAATTGTTAATTTAAAATTAATATTAAAAAATATTCTTATTTAAATACATATTTTTGTCAAATATATTTTTCGTCGTTCAAAATAAAAAATGCTTTTACATGGTTTTTTTTACTTTTAATCAAAGGTACATTTTTTTTTTTAATTTTACTCTTGTCCATTAGGCAGTTGGCCCAAAGCCGATTAGGCATTAATAGTCAGAATTTACAAACAAGTGACTGCCCCCAAGTATGATTTATTCAAATTCCAAATTCTGCCTCAGAGTAAGTAGTTTTAGTGAAGTAAACATTTTACTTCAATGAAATATATTTGTTAGAATGACTATATTCTAACATTGCCTTGGTAACTTTGTTGTGTCTCAGGGTAGAATTGTAACTCATTATTAAGTTAATTAATTATTGCCCGTAACTATTAACTCTAACAATATCTGCCACCGAAATTGAAAATCGGTGGCAGATATTGTTAGAGTTAATGAAAGTTTCTGTTATAACCTTTATATTCCATTATACTATTTCATTATAGATGACTTTCTAGTTATTTTTCAAGCGCTATAATAATCGGTCTGCTGGGATAACTCCCTCTTGAGTAAGCCACAAGCTGATCGAGTGAGAAGTAATTCTCTCTTAAGTCTAATAAAGCCAAGTTTGTTGTCTGTGTCTTAGATTAGTTCATTTTTACCACTCAAAAATGAAATTTAAAATAAAAACTCATTCTTAGATTAATTATATTCTTAATTTAATGTTTCTAATATTATTGATTCGTACATAATCAATCATTTTTGGTATTTATGTCAATCGAGTATGGTTTTTACTTCATTTACGAAATTGGGGGAATGTAAGATTCCATTTTTTCGCCGATTACATATGACATAAAAAAAATTTGATATATGTCAAAGAAACTCACGTTGTTTTTTTATACTATTGTCTAATAATTTTGGCAGCAATGCAATAAAAAATGTTGGCAATGACTATATTGGTTTTATTTCTTTTTTGGTTCATTTTCTACAACTTATGTTATGAAAAAGTATAAAAATATTTTTTGGTAAATAATAGAGATACTTTTATATAATTCAGACAAAAGGGCACAGAAATAATATAATGATCAAGAAAATGTTAAAAGCCAAATAAAAAAACGGTGTTTAATTGAATGAAGTGAAATTGTTAGAACTTGGCTCAACCGCGTATTTATTGTAAAATGTAAATAAACTCAGCACTGAGTTTTCTCGTAACTTAATTTAAAAATATATTAATTTTCCTTTGGCAGATAAATTTACAAAGATCGACAATTGTTTACGTACTATATTAAGATATATATAAGAGACATAGAGAGCTTGTCTTTAATTATATACTAAAACAAATGTAATTAAAATAATAGGACTGGTAATTACATTGACTAATCGTTAAACTATCTCTTAAAACGCCTTTAATAATTATATCGTAGCAAGGATTATGCTAATTTTTGTAACTACAATTAAGATCTGACAATTCCTAAGAACGAAGGTTAAGGAAATTAACTAATAACACGAAACAGCAATATAGATTAGTAATTTTTTACGAAAAAAAATTTAATATAAACTATTTGTACGATGGGATACAGTCCATATTAATATATAAAAAAGGGTAGGCCTTACAAAAAAATTGTAAAACTTTTGTCTCAGCGTACATCCGACCGCATAAAATGTGATCTTGCAGCGTGTATAATGATGGGATTATAAAATTAAACTGCATACTTCAGCATGTTTCATTAAGCTGAGAGGCGAATGGCGTGCATGTGGTTTCATGCAGGAGGAAATTGCAATTTGCATGTTGATGAGGGCGGCCACACTTTAGTCTGTGCATTGTCGGGCGGAGAAATTAAAAATAAAAAATATAGCGTTAGCGCCTGGTGGCTAAAAGTGAAATAGTTTCAACCGCGGAAGCTGCGGACGGGTGATAAGTGAATTTTCATGCGACTTTTTAACAAATTCGCAACGTGTATCCGCCGTTATTTAAGTGTATTAATATTAAAGAATATAATGATTAGTTTATTTGTAGTAGTAAATGATTAATTAAATAAAGAAGCAAGTTTGTAACAAAAGTTAAACAGATACGTAGCATCATGACATTCTAAACTTTTGTCAGTATTAATGCCAAAAAAAACCGTCCTATTTAACCAGCATATAAGTAAATCTATTTAACTGATGAATTTTATTAATAAAATTAATCAAAGCGTAAGTTTGTTAATTAAATATTATTATCAAATATTTTATCGAAAGCGTATTTATGGTTAGCTAAAAGCCAAGACTGATTATTAGACCAGCATGCAAAAAGTACTTGAGTAATTTTTTTTAACTAAAATATTGCATCAGAATTACATAGGCTTATAAAAATATTAGCTACAAGCCGAAACAGTGGGGGTTTGGTATGAGAATTAGAGTTTTTTAGAATTGAGAATATGAGTTATTAGAGTTTTTATTCTCTCTCGTGGTGGTATTATTATACCAAATATCATCAAAACCCGATCAGAAGGTTTTGCGTGATTGACGAATAAATTGAGAAACAGAGAGACAATAATTTTTAAAACAATTTTTCTGGCTGCTGTTATAATTCATTACGCTAAATAAATCTTTTTAAAATGTAAAGAATTCAGTCTGTCACAATTTTCATATTATAATTCACTTATAATTCAATAGAATGTTTATTCAATCGAATGTGATTTCAATCATTGCGTGTATCTGCTTATAAGATTGTCAATTAAAAATAATTAAATTTATCTAAATAAGTTTTTAACTGCAATAGTGCATAAGATTAATATTAAAATTTGAACTAAATTTTGTCTCCTGTAATTAGTATGTAAATAATGTAAGGATGGCAAGTTATATCATTAGCGCTTATATAGTATGCACCTGAGCATGCCAGGTTAAACAGAGTTGAATAGAAATAGTCAATATTATTATTACTTACAAGTTTCAAGTACCAGTTGAATTACCAATTATTTTTATCCCGGTTAATTGAACTTTTGAGATTCAAGTGTATAATAAAAATGAATAATTTGATAACTGTAATACAAACATATAAAATTGCGTAACTGACATACTGACACTGTAATCTAAATAATACACTGTAATGTAAACATATAAACTAATACACTGTAATACAAACATATAAAATTGCGTAACTGACATACTGTCATATTTAAATAACCAAAACTCAAAATGAAAACAAAACCTTTTAAAAATTTAAGAATCAACAACTTAAAGCTGACCTTAAGACGTAATTTGAAAAGTTAGTTATGGATTAAATATAGCAGTTGATTACAATCAATACTAAAAGAGGAATTTGTAATTTCTTAGAAAAAAGTTTCTTTTTATGGTACGTTAAAGTTTTTTTCAAATAACTTATGAAAAATGATTACCTTGACATTTAAATACGTCAATAGGACATAAAAAAATCATGATATCAGGATAAAAAAATTTAATCTGAAATCAATATAATTATATACAGCATAGTTTCAACAAATATAGCATTAACGAATAGATCATCAACATAGATGATTTTGCCCCGTGTCGGGGAACGTAAACTTTGTAACTTATTAAATTAAAACTCTTTCCTTTAGGGAACGCAATTCATCTTAATGTGGTCGACGCGTATATATTTGAGTTACGCATAAAACATGAATAAAATATTAAATCCTCTTCGCGATTTTATTAAACTTTTTGAATCGTCACATGTAAAAGTTTTCCATTAACTTCGTTACTTACCGACGAACGTCAGTCAAGTTTTTCAATTTTCCATATGGCTTAGCGTAACGCAGCTACACATAGTAACAACACAAGTAATTTTCCATATGTCTACGAGCTGTCGCAAATATGTGCCGCGGAAATAAAATAAATGCGAACCGGTCATTCTCTGATCGTTTGATATAATGTGTTTGTTATAATGTGCTCTTGGGGGAATAATACTCATCATTTACAAGCCCCATTGTTTATTTGGATAATATATTTAATGAAATATTCTAGTAGAATTTACACTATAAGTGTTTTGCACACGCTTATTAACATAAGAAACTTGTTATATTTAAAGGTACGTAGTATATCTATTGAGCTTTTTACAGGTATTAATATGGTTTTTAATAATGTACATAATATATGAAGTAAGCTTTCAAACACGTAAACTAATAATATTTTTGTCTGTGTTTTTGTAATTTATTAAGGAAAATATATAGAAATAATATATGGATAGAAATAATTTCATCTTTTTTTTACAATTTTAGCAAATATGGTTAAAAAACGGTAGAGGAAAGTAGAAGTGGGGGAGGAGGATAACGCAAAACACTTTTGAACTCGTATCTTGCTAATAAGACGCGATTTAAACAAATTTAATAATATTTTTTTATTGAAATTAAAAATATTTATCTTCTCCCTAAGTGTTGACATAATTTAACGTTGCCTTAAACAATTTTAGAAGAATCGGTCTTTAACTTAAAGAGGGGTAATCGTCTAACATACCGACTGACAGATGGACAGCCGGACAAAACGATATTATAAAGGTTACTCTTTTGCTATTTGACTACACTAAATTTTTCCATTCAAAAATGTATGGTAACATTTGGCAGAAATGAACGATGTCAACAGAGAAAAAGAAAACCAACTTCAAAAAAGGAAGAAGTTATTACTTTTTGAGTAAAAAGTTAGATCATTTTACGCTTTTCATTTATTGGCTCTTTGAAGGCAATTCCATTATTGGTCAGAAAGTTTTTTTTTACTTTCTCATTTTCCGACTTCCGATATTTAATATTACAGAAATTATTATAAGACGGTAAATAGTTCAATAATGCCTCATTTACTTAAATGAAAACAGGTATTTGCTGCATATAGTGAACATCCATAAAAATACATACAAACCTACTAAAAATACCATGAATGCATGTAGTTGATTTATTAAATTAAATACTTAAAATTCACAAAATAATCACTAATTTAAAAAAATTAACTTTCATATAAAAAAAGTGCGTTGAGCTCTCGGCTTATATTTTCATAAAGTAAAAAATATAAATAACCAGATATAAAAAACTTAACGGTAACTAATCTCAAGCGCCCCTAATCTCATGTTTTGTTTAACATTAGGTTTCATTGTTTTGTCATGAGATACTTCCTTTCGCTCTTGACCGATATCTTAATGTGTAAAGATTATTTAACATTTTTTTTTATTTCATATTGCAACAAAAGCACATTCTCTTTAGTTTTTTTTAAACTGGAATTTTATCAAATTTATTATAATATTTCACTATTATTCTCGAATAGAGTTTAGTATAATTGTAAAATGTGATATCTCAAAAACATTTTCGAAATAGATGTTTTGATATTTTGAATATAATTTTATTTTTAAATAATTATAGGTCCTCATAACACCTTTAATCTCGGCATGCCAAAAAAAGTTGATGTAACAAAGAACTAGCCTACATGTGAACAAAACGGAAAGTATGATTAGAACTCTCACTATGAAGTTTCCATACATACTTAGGCACATAGAAAAGTTTAAAGATTTAAGGGTACGAAATGCTCTTACTCAATTATTTGTTAATGTCAATGTTATATTGAATGTTTAAAAACTACATAAATACCTAGAAAAATCGTTATATTTCATGCAATATTTTAGTCAGATTTAACTATGTTAGTGCACGTATTTTGTTCACGGTATTTGGTTCTGTAATTTCTGATATAAGGTGAAAGGAAAGATACACTTATGTTTTTGTGAATATCTCTGAAGATTTAATGAGCTTAAAATTTTGTATAGAAATCCTATAACTATCATGTATCTCTGTAGATACTTTTAATAACAATTTTTTTTTATTAAAAGTAAAATTAAATTTTTCCCTATAAAATTACCTTATGAACATTTATAATTTTGCACAATAAACATTACGAAATATTCTGGTTAGTTTGATCTATTACCATGCCAAATTTCCACATCATACGGTTTCTGAGAAAACGGTTATGACAGCACACGGAAAATCGAAACGTAATTTATTTCCGTTCTTCCTGTTGATAAACCTAAACAATAAAAAAACGTTTATAAACGCGTGGAACTGAAAAAATCTGAAACAAATTTATTACAAATATGAAATGAAGCCGAACTTGAAGTAACATTATATGTTACTTTGAAAACTTATCACATATTATTAGAAAATTTTAATTATTCAAACCAAAATCACAATAAAAGCATTAGAGAAAATAATAATTGTTTAAAATCCCGGTACTAAAAACCGAATGTTTTGTAATATTCTAATTTTTCACAAAATTATTACGATGTTTACATAATTCGGTTAATATTTATAGGCCTAAATATTGCACATTCATTATGCGTAGCCGGTGCACACTTCACATAAATTTAATTGTGAAATTTTAATAATATGCAGTTTCAGTAAGGCAAAAATTAATAAATGCATAATTTGCTATGCATCATTTTTTTTAATAAATTTTCAAAATATACAAGAGTTCGACGGTTGTACAGACGTAAGTGACTACACATAATAACCTCTATAATTATTATGCCAAACAGTTCGCAGCATTCACCTTCATAAATCAGAGCCCCGTTTCATCACGTTGCGCTATCGTCTTCATGGTTATGCGCATTTGGTTAGTTCTCATTATAAGCCAGCGGCGCTCGCCGCTGCTTTAAAACTCAGCTCTGAACTGCTTCCTAACTTAATTTAACAAAAATATGACTCGAGGTTTTCTTTCAAAATAAGTTGCCTGTACTTGCGGCAGTGGGAAATTTTATATTATTTGCTCGCGCTGATGACTGGTAGACATCTCGTTATTACGGTCTGCGAAATAACTTTTCCACATTTTCTTATATGGCTATGTCCGAGAATTAGCAGGAACTAAAGAGTAAGTAATATCTCCATTAAATTATTTGCAAATACTAATTATGCACAACGTATTTATATTGTTTACTAGAGCTTTCAACGGCGTAAAAATGATAAGATAACCATTATTAAACGGATAAACTTTTTCTATTCTTCATTGATTTTTGACTTAGTAAGTATTTATAAATAAATAAATAAATGAATAAATAAAACCGCAGATATATTGAATTAGTGGTATAACCTTTTTCTAACTTTCAGATACCCTTGCTATTGTATAAATATATTACCGAGAATAACTTCCATTTAATTTTATTACATACACCGGAATGTATGCATTGTACAACCTCATATAATAATAATTGAATTTATTACCCTCACTAAAATATTGGTATATCGTATAACTCTCGGAAATATAATAAAATCTACACCGCTCCCCTACAATAAATTCACTAACAGGGATGTGGGAAAACCAACACAAACCAGGCTTCCGCTATTGTACTTGAAACATATAAATGCTGTTGGATGTTTCTAAGAGTTAATCTTTGCTAATAGCTCACCTGAAGATGTTGTAATACAACGAAACCTAGGTCGTGGTAAAGAAATTAAAAAAAACACACACACACACACACACAAGCGCGGGCGCGCGCACGCACAAACGCGCACGCGCGCACGCACACAAAGATTCTAATTAACGTAAGATTGAAAATATTTAAGCTCTGCGCAATTAACAACACAAAGAAAAACATGAAATAAATCAGTGACACATAGTATAAAACAAAATTCTAAAGTTGTGAATGGCGCATTAGTAATAAAACTCTTAAGACTTCAAATATGATATAGATTACTTAGGGAATTTAAAATTAGATTATTAATTGAGTACTTATCAAAGGTCAGAAAATATTTGGTTCAATAAAATTTACTAAGGTTAAAGTAAATTCATTACAAAATCATGGTCATTCTGAAGTTACAAACGTGGGCTATTTTTACAAATAACTGTAGGTTATTCACAAGTAATTGTTAATTTAAATTAATATTAACAAATATTCTTATTTACAAACATATTTTTATAAATGTTATTTCAAAAATATTTTTCTTCGTTCAAATAAAAAATTCTTTTACATAGTTTTTTTATTTTTACTCGAAGATACATACTATTTTATTAATTTTACTCTTGTCCATCAGGCAGTTGTCCCAAAGCCGATTAAGTATTAATAGTCAACATTTACCAACAAGTGACTACTGCCCCCAAGTAAAAATGGTGAATTATTTATTCAAATTCCAAATTCTGCCTTAGAGTAACAGTTTTAGTAAAGTAAAAATTTTACTTCAAAGAAATGTATTTATTAGAATGACTATATTCTAACATTACCTTATCAACTTTGTTGTGAATCAGGTTGGAATTTTAACTCGTTAGTAAGTTAATTAATTATAACCCGTTACTTCGCCATGTGAAATTGAAATTCGGCGGAAAATATTGCTGGAGGAAATGAAAGTTTCATTTATAACCTGTACATTCCATTATACTATTTCATTATAAATGACGTTTTTAGATATTTTTCAAGCCCTAGAATAATCGGTCTGCTGGGATAGTTCGCTCTCGAGTAAGTCACGTAAAGCTGATCGTGTAAGAAGTAACTCTCTTTTAAATCTGATTAAGCCAAGTTTGTTGTCTGTGCCTGAGATTAGTTCATTTCTACCGCTCAGAAATGGAATTTAAAATAAAAACTCATTCTTAGTGCGTACGTACTTTATAAAAGGAAAAATATCTTCTTAATTTAATGTTTCTAATATTATTGATTATAGCTTCAGGTTCATAATAGATCATTTATGGTATATTTTCGGTATATATGTCAATCGAACAGGGTTTTTACTTCATTTACGAAATTGGGGGAATGTGGGGTATATAGCATAATTTCGTTTTTTGCCGATTATATTTGACATAAAAAAATTTTTTGATATATGTCAAGAAATTCATGTTTTTTTATACTGTTGTATAAAAAAACATGAATTTTGGCAGCTATGCAATTTATTTTATGAATCAGTATAAATATATTTTTGGTAATTAATAGAGGAACTTTTGATATAATTCAGACAAAAGCCCACTGAAATAATATATTGATAAAGAAGAGTTATAAGTCAAATAAAAAGAAACGGTTTTTAATTGAATGAAGTTGAATTGTTAGAACTTGGCGCAACCGCAAATTTAATGTAAAATGTAGATAAACTCAACACTAAGTTGTCTCGTAACTTAATTTAAGAATATATCAATTTTCTTTTGGCAGATAAATTTGCAAAAATCAACAATTGTTTACATACTATATCAAGATATATATATAATAAACATAGAGAGCATGTTTGTTATTATATAATAATACAAATGTAATTAAAATAATAGCACTGGAAATAAGATTGACTAATAGTTAAACTATCTCTTAAAAGGCATTCAATAATTATATCGTAGCAAGGGTTATGCTAATTTTTTACTACAATTAAGATCAAAAGTTGAGCAAATTAACTAATAACACGTAACTACTATATAGAAGATAACCAGAAATTACGGCTTTGCATGTGTGAAGATTGGTAATTTTTGACAAAAAACAATTTAATACGAACTATCTGTATGATAGGATAGAGTTGATATTAATGTACAAAAAAGGGTAGACCTTGTAATAAATATGTAAAACTTTTGTCCGAGCGAACACACGACCGCATAAGATGTGATCTTGCAGCGTGTATAATGATGGGATTATAAAATTAAACTGCATACTTCAGCATGTTTCATTAAGCTTAGTGGCAGACGGCGTGCATGTGGTTTCGTGCAGGAGAAAATTGCAATTTGCATGTTGATGAGGGCGGCCACACTTTAGTCTGTGCATTGTGGGGCGGAGAAATAAAAAATAAAAAATATAGCGTTAGCGCCTGGTGGCTAACAGCGAAATAGTTTCAACCGCGGAAGCTGCGGACGGGTGATAAGTGAATTTTCATGCGACTTTTTAACATATTCGCAACATGTATCCGCCGTTATTTAAGTGTATTAATATTAAAGAATATAATGATTAGTTTATTTGTAGTAGTAAATGATTAATTAAATAAAGAAGGAAGTTTGTAACAAAGTTAAACAGATACGTTGCATCATGATATTCTAAACTTTTGTAAGTATTAATGCCAAACAAAAACCGTCCCATTTAACCAGCATATAAGTAAATCTATTTAACTGATGAATTTTGTTAATAAAATTATTCAAGGCGTAAGTTTGTTCATTAAATATTATTATCAAATATTTTATCGGAAGCGTATTTATGGTTAAATAAAAGCCAAGACTGACTATTAGACCAGCATGCAAAAAGTACTTGAGTAATTTTTGTTCACTGAAATATTGCATCAGAATTACATAGCCTTATAAAAATATCAGCTACAAGCCGAAACAGTGGGGGTTTCACTTGCGTGTAATTTGGTATGAGAAAAGTTATTAGTTTTGTTTTTATTCTCTCTCGTGGTGGTATTATTATACTAAATATCATCAAAACCCGTTCAGAAGGTTTTGCGTGATTGACGAATAAATTAAGAAAGAGAGAGACGATAATTTTTAAAACAATTTTTCTGGCTGCTGTTATAATTCATTACGCTAAATAAATCTTTTTAAAATGTAAAGAATTCACCCCGTCACAATTTTCATGTATATACTTATAATTCAATCGAATGTGATTTCAATCATTGCGTGTATCTGCTTATTAGAATGTCAATTAAAAATTATTAAATTTATCTAAATAAGTTTTTAACTGCAATAGTGCATAATATTAATATTAAAATTTGAACTAAATTTTATCTCCTGTAAATAGTATGTAATTAATGTAAGGATGGCAAGTTATATCATTAGCGCTTATATAGTATGCACCTAAGCATGCCAGGTTAAACAAAGTTGAATAGAAATAGTCAATATTATTATTACTCACAAGTTTCAAATACCAGTTAAAGTATCAATTATTTTTATCCCGGTTAAATAAACTTTTGAGACTCAAGTGTATAATAGAAATGAATAATTTCATAACTAATACAATACGATACAAACATATAAAATTGCGTAACTGACATACTGTAATATTTAAATAACCAAAACTCAAAATGAACAAAAACCTTTTAAAAATTTAAGAATCAACAACTTAAAGCTGACCTTAAGACGTAATTTGAAAAGTTATTTAAGGATTAAGTATAGCAGTTGAGTACAATCAATACTAATAGAGGAATTTGTATTTTCTTAGAAAAAAGTTTCTTTTTATGGTACGTCAAAGTTTTTTTCAAATAACTTATGAAAAATGATTACCTTGACATTTAAATACGTCAATAGGACATAAAAAAATCATGATATCAGGATAAAAAGTTTAATCTGAAATCAATATAATTATATACAGCATAGTTTCAACAAATATAGCATTAACGAATAGATCACCAACATAGATGATTTTGCCCTGTGTCGCGGAACGTAAACTTTGTAACTTATTAAATTAAAACTCTTTCCTTTAGGGAACGCAATTCATCTTAATGTGACCGACGCGTATATATTTGAGTTACGCATAAAACATGAATAAAATATTAAATCCTCTTCGCGATTTTATTAAACTTTTTGAATCGTCACATGTAAAAGTTTTCCATTAACTTCGTTACTTACCGACGAACGTCAGTCAAGTTTTTCAATTTTCCATATGGCTTAGCGTAACGCTGCTATACAAAGTAACAACACAAGTAATATTCCATATGTCTACGAGCTGTCGCAAATATGCGCCGCGGAAATTAAATAAATGCGAACCGGTCATTTTCTGATCGTTTGATGTTTTCCAAAAGTTTTAAACAAGATAGAATACTATGTTATAATGTGCTCTTGGGGGAATAATACGCATCATTTAAAAGCCCTGTTGTTTATTTGGATAATATATTTAATGAAATATTCCAGTAGAATTTACACTATAAGTGTTTTGCACACGCTTATGAACATAAGAAAGTTGTTATATTTAAAGGAACGTAGTATATCTATTGAGCTTTTTACAGGTATTAATATGGTTTTTCATAATGTACATAATATATGAAGTAAATTTTCAAACACGTAAACGAATAACATTGTTGTATTGTGTTTTTGTAATTTATTAAGTAAAATATATGTAAATAATATATGGATAGAAATAATATCGCGATAATATATTTAATTAATTTCATCTTTTTTTTACAATTTTAGCAAATATGGTTAAAAAACAGTAGAGGAAAGTAGAAGTGGGGGAGGGGGGTAACGCAAAACACTTTTGAACTCGTATCTTGCTAATAAGACGCGATTTAAACAAATTTAATAATATTTTTGGATTGAAATTAAAAATATTTATCTTCTTCCTAGGTGTTAACATAATTTAACGTTGCCTTGAAAAATTTTATAAGAATCGGTCTTTAACTTAAAGAGGGGTAATCGTCTAACATACCGACTGACAGATGGACAGCCGGACAAAACGATATTATAAAGGTTTCGCTTTTGCTATTTGACTACACTAAATTTTTCCATTCAAAAATGTATGGTAACATTTGGAAGAAATGAACGATGTCGAAAACAGAGAAAAAGAAAACCAACTTCAAAAAACGAAGAAGTTATTACTTTTTAGTAAAAAGTTATACCATTTTATCCTTTTCATTTATTGGCTCTTTGAAGTCAGTTCCATTATTGGTCAGAAAGTTTTCTTTTCCTTTCCCATTTTCCGACTTCCGATATTTAATATTAGCGAAATTATTATGAAACCGTAAATAGTTCAATAATGCCTCATTTACTGAATGAAAACAGGTATTTGCTGCATATAGTGAACATCCAAAAAATGCATACAAACCTACTAAAAAATACACATGAATGCATGTACTCCTATATATATATATATATATATGTGTGTGTGTGTGTGTGCGTGTATATATATATATATATATATATATGTATATATATACACGCACACACACACACACACACATGTATATATATATATATATATATAATAACATTACTCTGTTTTGGATTCATTGTAATCGATACTTCAGAAGTTTGTATACAGTTGTACATGCTTAATTACTTCGAAATTTTATTGCATATGTCAAAACAATTCAAAAGATTCCATACTTAATGGGTTTAACATTCCTTCAACATCTTTCGCGTCCGTCATCGGATCTGAGCCAGCACTTGTAAACTAAGAATCCATCAAGATATTCTCAATTAATCTACCTGTCATGGTTGCGGAGTTCTGACACAACTTTCTTTTCCATCATCAAACCATGGATGAGATCTCTGAGACTTACTGAATACTTCCAAAAATAAGACCAATTATTTTGAACTCCACTAGTACTGTCAAATTATCCAAAGGAACCGTTTTCTCTGATCCGTTGATGACTTCTTCAAGATGCCTCCGGAGTTTATATAAAGTTATGAGTGAACATATATAAAAAATGTATGGATCAAACGGAAAACCTCCTCCTTATGAAAAAGCCGCAACTAAATGATGCGTACATAATTGCAGTTGCTGCGTATATTATGACTTACAAATGGCTCACTGACTGAAACTGTTTTTTTTTCATTTTATTGCAGTGTTTTTTTTTAATTTTAGTGCTATAAACTTTCTTAATAAAAATTTTACAGTCACTATGATTTTATTTTAGTATACTGCATTTCATATTGATACTTCAGATATCAAATGTTATGGTCGATATATATTTTGATGCAGGCTTTCATTAAATTGATTTATTAGGTAGTAAGGTATTTGTGTGCAACAAACGAAAGGGATATTTAAGTGTTACGTCTTAGTGATTTTTACAAAGGTTTTTAAGTAAGTGATAAAGGATTAAGAAGAACATGATCAGACTTTGTATACATTTTAAGGATATTGGGCCATTACATGATGATTCAACAGAATACACAATTAAATGAAACTACGTGATGTAGTATTATTTCTACTTTCTTTAAGTTCTTTACCACGGCCTTGGTTTCGTTGTATTACAACATCTTTGGGTGATCTATTAGCAAATATTCTTTCTAATAGCCCACCTGAAGATCTTTCTAATAGTACACCTGGAAATCTTTGCTAATAGCCCACCTGAAGATGTTATACCTAGTTTTATATCGTATTAATTCCATAAGAAGTATTGTAAATACATAAAATAACACCTTGTCTTTATCATGTTCTAAATATCTGAATTTGATTTGATATATACCTATTATGGCTGCCACTGCCATAAAAATATACATAAAGAATCAACGTATTTTAATACATTTCATATTCACGGAAATGGGCAAATTTTTGATTAGATGATGAAGCAATTCCCCCAATGTTCATGAAAAAGGAATATTTAAAGGTTAGGTGACGAAAATCGTGGGTACATATTTTCATTTAAAAATTTCAACTTTTCTAACATCGTATCATAATTTGTTATATAAACGTTTATCTAAACCGCTTGAGTTATTTCTCCTATCACCATTTAATACTTTTGTTTACGTAAACCGCCAAATTATTCCTATTTGGAATAGCGCTGTTGACTAAAAAAGACGCGGCCTTATTTTATGTTTCCTTGCGTTATTTAACCTTGAAACTTTAATGCTACGTACAAAACATGTATTATCGTTTACGATCATAAAGAAGTTTAAAAGAACATGACAGTCTGTTTCCGCTCCACTTAGCAAACAAGGTCGCATGTGGAACAATGAACTTACACATTTGAAAGTTTTGTGATACAAAATCAAGCAGTACCCGAAATAATAGAAAAGCTTATTAAATATTTGTTGTTTAAGCGTACGTTATAGCGTATACTTTCGGTAAATTTCTAAGAAATTAACTACATCGTGGTATTAGATTGTGGAAAATATTGACTTTCACGTCAGAAATCGGGTGAAATGAGATTGAATTTATGAAGCGTATTTACAGAAAATAACTAGAAGAAAATAACATTAATTAAACGACGAAAACAGATGTGGTATATCCCTTAATATACTGTGAGTCAGGTTGTATTTTATTCCATTTCAGACCTCTTTAAGGGCTGATATTTCTCTCATCATACAGTAATTGTATTTATTTTATATCATGTAGTAAGTAAGTGGAAGTAGGATATCTCAGTCGATCTTTATTTTTAGTATAATGATTTGTCTGCTGATTTTATGACAGTTTGTCTGCTCTAGGCTTACAAAGCGATGGATAGTTTTAAGAGTAACAATTTTGATTTTGATGTTAGTGTGGATGTATAGTAAGTAGGGATATCAAGGGTTTCAAATTTAGGCAGTGTTATAAAATACTGCATGATACCACTGATTAAGCTCCTAAATACTCTCTATCTACATTGATGTTAAAATAAAAATTGTAACATATAAAATTATTCCTTATCTTACGAGCCAAGTGCAAACGAACAATCATAAATTCAGTAGAGAATTCATTAAATATATGAGGTAATAGTTTAGTTTTAATTACGTGAGATAACAGTATACAAATGAAATATGTTACAAATTATAATGCTATAATTAAAAACAGAATGCTAATTTATAACATATGTTATCTGTAAGAAAAAGAAAATTAACAGCTTTCTGTAAGAGAAAGAAAAAAGATAACTAAATCTTCTACACAGAACTTTACCAGAATATCTTGTACGGTAAGGTTTAAATGACCGAAGCACTGAAGGACTGCTTCACAGTAATCGATTGTTTGACCTAATTATAATTAAAAAATACTCACCAATTTTTTGAAAATCGAAATATTGGCATTAATAAATCATATACCACATTCAGTGGTTACTGAGTAGCATGCATTGCCACAATACTGCGGGTCGTGTGTTAAATGAATGGGACATTAGTGATATAACGGAATGACGTATAAACTATAAATGTGCTTTTCACTTCGGTGAAAAATTAAACTCCTGTTTGTTATAGTAATTGTCACAAGAATATAATTATATTGTACTACTATATTAGTCAATATCTGAATAGTTTCATATACTCTCTTCTTAGGCATAGACAAAATATTGCATTTGCTAAGATAATTTTACACTGTACTGCAATGTATGCCATTATTTTTAAAGTAAAGCGTTTGAAATATTGGGGGGTTTTTATTATTTTTAGAATGATTGTTTGTAACGAATATATCAATGTATCGTTCACAACATTTTGTTAAATTTCCTTTTGCATTTTATTGCTTTAAAATTAATTACTTACGATATATCTTATACGCCAATATAAAATGTTATAAATTTCATACAATAAATATTTGGGTTTTCATTTCTTATTTTTATTTTTATGTAAATATGAGGAAAATTATATACGATCTTCAAGCTAAGTTAAATAAAATAATAAAAAGCGTTTTCTAATTTATTTTATAGTAGTAATTTTTATTAAACCGTTTTCGAGAAAAAAAATTCATGAATTATTTAGTTTTACAATAATATCTGAAAAAAAATATATATATACATATATATATATATATATATATATATATATATATATATATATATATATATATATTTATATATATATATATATATATTTCATAAATTTACTTGTCACATTGTAACCTCTCACAACTGTGAATAAGTAAATGAAAATTACTAAAGACATTTTTATTTTACTTCTTACCATTCATGGTTTTTGAATTTATGTTTTATAAAAAAAATTATATTTGTTGTCGAATTTTTAGTATAAATATAAAAAGAAATGTTACAGGGAAGGAAATAGAAAGAAAACGGACAAATCAGTCATAAGTTATCTATTCAAAAGTGTGAGCCACGTCTCATGCACGTAAGTAGTGAAAAAAGAAATACATTTTGAAAAAAATCAAAGTTATAATTATTGTAACAAAAGCAAGGCTCTTTTGAAATTGTCCCTATATTCATGTAAATCATTCGATACATGATTATGACCTATCAAAAGTTTGGGCGGAAGATCGCGCGCGCCCTATATCGTTATCGAGGCGGACGGACGGGGCAGGTTCTCGCCGGCATTCTGGAATATTGGGGAAAAGTTGTTTCTAAGTCGCGCGTATTGTCGTCTAATATAAAAATGAGAACGGTTTTGCTTCGCTCTTGCGAAGTGAATATTAAAAGTTATAAATTGCTCGTCAGCTTCCTTTAACGATATTTGTTTCGTTATTGCGTTTTGGTGCTCGAAAATAAATTACGTATTGTAGGATTCGTATATATTTTCGGCGTAATGGATTTGGCAAACTTATTAATAATAAGTTAAAGTTGAGTTAATTTCGAGTTAGTCCTTTCTTTTTCAAATTCATATAAAACATGAATGGATCTTGGCAAGCACGTTATCATTTATAGAATATATTTTAAAAAGGAACGAACAGTATTTTAAAATATTTAATGCTATGTGCATTTTTAATTATGAAAGCGATCGACGTATGTACATATTATCGAAGCGTATGCCATTTGACTCCAACATCGCTTTTTTCCGTTGAAAATAGCAGTAAATAATTTTTCTGTCTTACCACATTCGGATACAGAGTTTGTACGTTTCAATGATGTAGGAAGTAAGTTAAAATAAACTACTTTCTTTCATTGCTTCAACTTAATACAGTTTCATTATTTTTTACTTGTACTAAACAAATTTGAAAAGCGAGATATGTGTAAATAGCAAATGTTTCATTATTCTTGTGGTACTGTCAGCTGTTATATGGTATATTTCAATCTAAACCGAAACTTCATTCCATAATAAATTTATTGTCAGTGATCCGTATGAAAATTGGAAATACCAAACAATATAATCATCTCAGTGTTAGCCGTGCCTGTTAGTTATTGTAAATTTTCTTGCATACCGTTTGACATGCGGGAAAATTGTCCATAACAAATACGGGAAGTTAAAGTTTACGATAGGTTTAAGTAGTATTGGTGAAATTGTACATGCTAGGTTTAAAAATTTAATTTCTTTTCTGACGCAACATTTTGAGAAGAGCAATAGATAAATATTTTCTTAACAAAGAAAGTTATGAATTGATTATTGTAATCAAAACTCATTAAAATATGAACTAAAAATATTTAATTTACGTTTTATTTATTATTTGTGTTTATTAAATTTCCAATATCCTGCTAAATACGAATACACCCCCAGAACCTCAAGGAATATAGGTTGGAGAAATCTAAAAAATATTTGAGAATGTTCCTGATAATACTCGCATTTTTTGGGACTATTCATAGTGAATGCAAATATTGACCTTAAATGCAAAACAGTTTTTTTTATTTGGAAAATAATTTACTGTCAAGGCAGAAACATTTTTTTGCATCAAAAGACCGAAGTAAAGTCTTGTGTGAAATTAAACTTATGATAATTTCTTCCTTATAGGTACTTCAGGAGAGGGCCTCCGTGTACTTGAAGCCACTGAAAAAAAGTAGAGAAATACCTTCTCTTATACTGTGGTTTCTCATCTAATAAACTCCACGAACCTGGTATAATCGAAATTTACATATTATGAGAAACGGATGAACTTTTCAGTAAAAACCCGAAAATTCTACAAGGACGAGGTGCTTTCATGCACCCATCTTGAAGATTGATAACAATGTTACTTACGTAATGTATACAATTTCAATAATACTTTACTTAATACGATCATTGTCAATTACTAATTACAAAATAACGTTTTACATTATAAATATATTCAAATTCGCAGATATAACTATTGGGGGAAAATTTTGAAGACCAACTGACAACAAAATTACGCAAATCTTATACCGTTGGAAAAACTTAACACTCCGCATTTGTATAAAAGCCATCACTTATTGAAAAAAGGAAAAAGACCCTAAATTTAAAACAACGTGATTTCATTATGATAACATTTATTTGAGAAATAGAATCTTTGATTATATATGTTACTGCTTTCACTAACGAAAATGTTGTCAATGATTTAATATTTTTTTCGTTTGTTTTAAAAAGTACACCATCGCAAGTAAAGAGAAAATTACCTACAAATTAAGTGTTATTATATAAGACTGATACGAGGACAAGTGCTGTGCACATTAGGTAATAAAGTTAAATTGATTGAAAAAAGGTGTCAGTAAAGTTAAATTTATTAATAAAATCATAGACACTAAGCAATAATAAAGACAAAATAAACCAGAGAGGTGGAAACAAGACCATTTGAAATAAATTAATTTTGCTTTCTTCCGCTTAAAATACAATTAACACTTTTCTGTTTACGCGGGATTGAATGTATGTCGTTTTCCGCGTTGTCTACGCCCCTTGTGGGTTGATTTTAATTTGGCTGCAGCGAACGCGAGAAACGTAGGAGTCGGTTTTGTTTTTTTATCTGTAGTCCAAACACATTTTCTAGAAAAAATTACAAAAGTATAAACTAGTACTTTGTATTTTCACAGATACTAGCAGTGACTTAATCGGCTATAAATCTTAGCCACTACTATACGGTAACTGCAAAATTGGGTCACTACTAGTCCTTCCAACTGAATAACCGGATTAAGTTCTTTTCTAGCTCGGTTTTAAGTATGAACAAATTCAATTATTTAGAGTACTAAAGGGCTGGAAAACAATACATACAAATTAATAATTTCAAAACGTGGCTTGATTTTGCTGATTTTGAATAATAACACACCCTTAGAATTGCTAGTTGCCTCCTATTTACTCCGTACGTACGTATCTCATAAAAGGAGTTGAAAACATGTCTGATTGTGTACTATTTCAAAATTGTATCGATCCAGCATTTTAAGAAATCTGAACAATAAGCTATATTTTAATATGAGCAAATATGAAATCATGACGCACTCTCGTTTACGTATCCCTTTCTGCAGGTATCAGTTGATTTTAATGGCACTCGAAAGGTATATCATCCAAATGGGATCTCGTCACGTTAATGGACGATCATCTAACATTACAAAATTATATCATCTAAACCTATAAGAAGGTCTACAAGGGCTTGAATTTATCATACGATACTCTCACGATTTCCATGATATTGAGTGTTTTGTGACTTTGTTCAACTCTCTGTTTCGTACAATCCTCGAACGCCAAGTCATCCATTCTCCATAAGAAGTAGCTCATATTCTCATAATGGTTCAAAAAGTTTAACTTAGTTACAATATTACTTAAATTAATTACACGGTTTCTACCGTTACCGGTTTACTTCAGATTTTATAATAGTAGTGGCCGTAGTTAATTCCTTCCAAATCCGACGAGAAGTACATATGAGTTTTTGTGTTACATATTTATGTTGATAAGTCCTTAACTTGAGTTTGTTAATGCTTTATACTTTTAGCTCTTATGTGAGAGGAAGCTATCATAATTTATTTCGTCTGTCGAGAGCGCGCACAATCATTCTGCAGCCACCATATTTTTTCGGGCAATCACCAAGACCTTATTGAATAAGTGATAATTTGAAAGTGATAAAATTTCGGATAACCTATAAGAGTACAACATAGTAAATAATTAGGAATAATTGCGTATTTTTAGTGTACTTAAAATGACGTCAACACTAAGAGATAAAAACAATACAATATAAATCAGGTGTACGAAGGTAAATAATTTGTCGAGGGATTGATCTCACAATATCCAGCAATGGATCCAATAAGAAAAGGTGGTAAATTAGATTAATTAAAAACAATATTGGTTTTAAAATATGGTCAATGCAAGGAATTTGTTAGCTATAAGATATGCAGTTTTGCTGTTTACAACAACAAATATACACCTACAATATTATATCAAGCATTAATGCTGAAGATCATAGTAAAAAAGTTACGAGTTGCGTAAAGTAGGAAATGTTAATTGACACACAAACCAAATTATTTCGCTTGCTTCCTGTGCCAATATGTCACCTAGCATTTAATGAGATCATTTGTTCTTTATTGATGTTTTAGCTTTATTTTGATTATACCTTTCAGATGGGCTAGTAATTCCAAATGCGCTACTTTTGGAAAAAACTTTATAAAAAGAATTGTGTAAATTTCTTTCTTCCTCAAGAATGTTTACATTTTGACCTAAATTTTTTACTTGCAGAGGATTCTATAAGTCGATACATTTTAAACAAAGTAGATCATTTGCGTTAGGAGGGTATCGACATCCATATTGAATGTATTCATGGAAAATGTAAATTGATACACAAACAAAGTTATTTCGCTTGCTTTCTGTACCTATGTTATCACCAAGACCTCAAGTCTTCAGTTGTACGATGATCAAATTTTGTCTAACTATACAATACATTCTTTTAACTGTTGTATTTTTGAAGTTACTTATTACCATTAAGAGTTGATTTATGAAATTAAATACTTAAAATTCACTATTATTTTAATTATTATATACAAAATAAGGCCCATAAAAAGTCTAATTTGTAGGTGAATACAAACAACTTAACGACATTAAAAAAAAATGAAGTTAAATAAAACTTATCACTTTTTATTCTCAACCTTTGAGTACGCAAATATATCTGAACCATATGGATTTATTTATTAACTCTTTATTTTTTCTGCGTCGGCCTCGTCAATTATTATTAAATAGTCCACAATAAAATGACAAGCCTTTCAAGATTTAGCAAAAAATCCTTTATGTAAATTTAAATGAAGTAGTGATGCATAATTCAAAAGTTTTAGTTTAACTTGCTTCGTGCCTCCAATTTCGTTTGCGTGAACTATTCAATTTATCGAGTTAATGGTAACCTAAATATGTAGTCAATAATTAGCAGTCTATTATTATTTTTAATTTCAAATTTTAAAATTCATCTACGCAATTTTGTTCATTAAATTAGTTGAACTTCACTTAAATGTATATAAAAGTTTTTATTCGATATGACAACACCAGTTGAATTTTACTATTTGTATGTTAAAAATATCAAAATTCAACTGGTACAATATAGAAAAACCCTCTCAAGCGTAAGTGGAACTCGCACTACGGGGGTTTTGTAAAAATTTAGGCATTTTACTTTTAAATAATATTTCTAGTAAACTGTTTACAAAATTTTCATTTTGTAGAACGAAAACATATTGCCTGTTATATCTCTCAGAGGCGCATATTTGAAAATACTTTTCTTAGAGGATATTACTGCAAATTACGATTTTCCGATTTTTTCCCTTACTCATACCGTAAAACCTTGCTTCTTGCCAAATTTCATGATCATAGGTCAATGGAAAGTACCCTGTAGGTACTTTCCATAATTGATTAATGATTTACAAAATATGTGGTTAATAAGGCCGTATTTTTAGGATTCTTCTTGATTGCGCTGACTTAGAAGCTTGATTTTTTATAGCTCCAAGGGACCGTATATCTAAGTATTATAAATAAAATTCAACTTGATACCTCCACGCGTTCCTCACATAGCGCATTGACAGGCCGACAGACGGACAATGAAGTGATCTCATAAGGGTTCTCTTTTTTCTGTTGAAGTACCGGACCCTGAAAAACGCCCAATTCCTCCTTTGTATTCCTAGAATGCATTTTTAAAAATAATATTTTTGTGCAAAGTTTTGCTATATTATAACGCATATAGATAGATTGATATTTGGGGTTTGTAATTACAAAAATAAATTATAATTTATTTTCATTCCACTTTTGAAAATTCCCGAAATCTGAGCCTAGTAATAATCAACTCTTATGTAAAAGTAATAATGCTAATAATACTAAGAAGTTTCTATAGACGAAGTGTATGGGATATGGGCTTGCCTACACAATTGCATAGACACCGTTTTGGTTTCGAATAGAAGAGATAGTGCATTAAGGTTATTGTACTACTGACCTAATTAAATACTTTTAATTTTACTAATAAGTAAAAAGCAATAGTAAATGTGGAGAAATGAGAAGGAAGACCAACTACAGAAAATAGACTTATAGAAATAGACAAGTGGAAGGTCACTTGACAAGAACAGACAGACACTAAATAACAAGAGGGCAGAAGAAGACTTCAAGGAAGACGAATTAACAGAAATAGCTTGATAAAATTTGCGAAGACTGACTGTTGACAGTAAATCGTGAAAAAATCCAGACAAAACAAAAAATGACGGAATTTCTCAATTAAATTTCCACCCACTACCAGATGTCCGAATTATTTATAATTTTGCACACATATCAAGATACGATGGTAAAAGAATCATTTCACAAAATAAAAAAATGAAGCTTAAAAAGAATAAGGTTTTTAGCAATAAGAACCAAAAATATTAAAAAATAATCTTTATTATTCATAAGATTTTTGATAAGAACGAAAGGACGTCTGACGAAAGAAACGGTAAACGGAAACGGAAAGACTGACGTGAAAAAATTAACTTCGATGTAAAAAAAAATGCAGGGTGCTCCCGACTTAAATTTGTATATGATTGTACCTTTACAAATAACTAGATATAAAAAAATTAACTTTCATATAAAAAAAGTGCGTTGTGCTCTCGGCTTATATTTTCATAAAGACACCTTTGTAAATAACCAGACATAAAAAAACTTAACGGTAACTAATCTCAAGCACCCCTAATCTCAAGCTTTGTTTAACATTAGGTTTCATTGTTTTGTCAGGAGAGACATCCTTTCGCTCTTGACCGATATCTTAATGTGTAAAGATTATTTTACATTTTTTTTTATTTCATATTGCAACAAAAGCACATTTTCTTTAGTTTTTTTTAAACTGGAATTTTATCAAATTTAATATAATATTTCACTATTATTCTCGTATAGAGTTTAGTATAATTGTAAAATGTGATATCTCAAAAGCATTTTCGAAATAGATGTTTTGTGAAAAAAAACGGAAAGTATGATTAGAACTCTCACTATGAAGTTTCCATACATACTTAGGCACATAGAAAAGTTTAAAGATTTAAGGGTACGAAATGTTCTTACTAAATTTTTTGTTAATGTCAATGTTATATTAAATGTTCCAAAAACTGTATAAATACCTAGAAAAATCGTTATATTTCATGTAATATTTTAGTCAGATTTAACTAAGTTAGTGCACGTATTTTGTTCTCGATATTTGGTTCTGCAATTTCCGATATAAGGTGGAAGAAAAGATACACTTATGTTTTTGTGAATCTATATATCTCTAAAGATTTAATGAGCTTGAAATTCTGTATAGAAAATCTATAACTATCATATATCTCTATAGATACTTTTAATAAAAAAAATTTTTTATTAAAAGTAAAATTAAATTTTTCCCTATAAAATTACGTTATGAACATTTATAATTTTGCACATTAAATATTACAAAATATTCTGGTTAGTTTGGTCTATTACCATGCCAAATTTGCACATCATACGGTTTCTGAGAAAACGGTTATGACAGCACACGGAAAATCGAAACGTAATTTATTTTCGTTGTTCCTGTTGATAAACCTAAACAATAAAAAAACGTTTATAAACACGTTGAACTGAAAAAAATCTGAAACAAATTTATTACAAATATGAAATGAAGCCGAACTTGAAGTAACATTATATGTTACTTTCAAAACTTATCACATATTATTAGAAAATTTTAATTATTCAAACCAAAATCACAATCAACGCATTAGAGAAAATAATAATTGTTTAAAATCCTGGTACTAAAAACCGAATGTAAAACTCAGTGCTGAACTGCTTCCTAACTTAATTTAACAAAAATATGACTCGAGGTATTCTTTCAAAATAAGTTGCCTGTCCTTGCGGCAGTGGGAAATTTTATATTATTTGCTCGAGCTGATGACTGGTAGACATCTCGTTATTACGGTCTGCGAAAAAACTTTTACACATTTTCTTATATGGCTATGTCCGGGAATTGACTGGAACTAAAGAGTAAGTAATATCTCCATTAAATTATTTGCAAATACTAATTATGCACATGTATTTATATTGTTTACTAGAGCTTTCAACGGCATAAAAATGTGGTACATATATTAAAAATTATATTACCCAAGATAACCATTATTAAACGGATAAACTTTTTCTATTCTTCATTGATTTTTGACTTAGTAAGTACGTATAAATAAATAAATATGTGAATAAATAAAACCGCAGATATGTTTTATTAGTGGTATAACCTTTTTCTAACTTGCAGATACCCTTGCTTTTGTATAAATATATTACCGAGAATAACTTCCATTTAATTTTATTACATACACCGGAACGTTTGCATTGTACAACCTCATATAATATTAATTGAATTTATTACCCTCACTAAAATATTGGTATAACGTATAATTCTCGGAAATATAATAAAATCTACACCGCTCCCCCACAATAAATTCACTAACAGGGAAGTGGGAAAACTCACATAAACCAGGCTTCCGCTATTGTACTTGAAACATATAAATGCTGTTGGAAATTCCTAAGAGTTAATCTTTGCTAATAGCTCACCTGAAGATGTTGTAATACAATGAAACCTAGGTCGTGGTAAAGAACTTAAAGAAAGTAGAAATAATATTACATCACTTAGTTTCATTTAATTGTGAATAATAAATTTCTACAAAATTAACGCCAAATATATTCGGTATTTCTATTGTTATATTTAAATATAACTTCTAATCTCTTTGTGAAATTATGGTCGTGGAAATCAGAAATGTTTGTACCTATTCTTATGTACAAGTTCCATGTAAATCTGAGGTACTGCTTCTAGTTCATTATTTTCTGGAGTTATAACATTTTGATAAGACGTAGACGTCCTGGTACCTGACATACTGATTCATCAATTGCAGTTCTAGATTGTTCTAGTTCAACAATATCAGACGAATGGATCAGAGAATCATCTTGCAGGCTAGAAAACTATCTGCTAATATGACCCAAAATTCATGCTGTGATAATTCTTGTAATTATTCAAGAACTGAATCAAAATTTTGTGGTTGAAAATTCAAATTAGGCATTGTCGAATCATTATTTTCCTCCTCAACTTCTTCTTCAAAAGATATCGTAGACTCGAGAATGTCTTCTAATTCTTTATTATGAAGCTGAAATTTAAAAAAAACAGTTAAAAATTTAAGTCATGTACATCGAGTATAGATTCAGACGGGCAATGGTAATATATTTTCCAATTAGTTTAAATATTTTTTGACCAAAATTCATGAATCATTTTCAATTGCAACTATTAAACCTCCCTACAAACTAATATTCTACAAAATATAAAAAAACATTCGAATTACCTTTTTTCGTTTCGATATTATTTTAATATTTTCCACTAAATAGCTGAAACCATCGTAATGGAAACCTCCTCTTTTGAAAAGTGACGTTTGATATGAACAGATCAGTTCGGAAATAAGCCTGTTATTTTTTTAATCATAGACATATTCGAGATTATATGTTTGACATGTAGTGGGAATATAGAGATTGCTTGGTAAAAGCCTTAGATTGTACTTATGGTACATATATTACAACTGCCCTATTAAGGGTTGAAATAAGAAGTTTCCCTTTTCAATTGTATAATGTACTTCCATGAAGTTAAATGGTGAAATTTTATTTTTTCCCTGATACAAAAAAAAGAAGAAAACTATTTATAATAATAGTACCAGTCTTTAAGACTAGTAATAAATAGTAGTAGTGTTACACACATACACACACACACACATGTATATATATATATATATATATATATATATATATATATAGTCTTGTAAGGCCTTTAACTTTTCGTTTTTTTTTTTCTAAAACGACGACAATTTCAAATTAACAAGCTTATATTAGTAACAGTAAACTTAACTATATTTATTAAAACGCGGTATAACACTAAATAAAAGATTCTAGTTAACGAAAGATTGGAAATATTTAAGCTCTGCGCAATTAACAACACAAAGGAAAACATGAAATAAATCAGTTACGCATAGTATAAAACAAAATTCTCAAGTTGTGAATCGCGCATTAGTAATAAAACTCTTCAGACTTCAAATATGATATAGATTACTTAGAGAATTTAAAATTAGATTATTAATTGAGTACTTATGAAAAGTCAGAAAATATTTGGTTCAATAAAATTTACTAAGTTTAAAGTAAATTCATTACAAAATCATGGTCGCTCTGAAGTTACAAACGTGGGCTATTTTTACAAATAACTGTAGGTTATTCACAAGTAATTGTTAATTTAAAATTAATATTAAAAAATATTCTTATTTACAAACATATTTTTATAAATGTTATATCAAAAATATTTTTCTTCGTTCAAATAAAACATTATTTTACATAGTTTTTTTACTTTTACTCGAATTTATATTATTTTTTAAATTTTACTCTTGTCCAACAGGCAGTTCTCCCAAAGCCGATTAATAGTTAACATTTACCAACAAGTGACTACTACCTCCAAGTATAAATGGTGAATTATTTATTCAAATTCCAAATTCTGCCTTAGAGTAACAGTTTTAGTAAAGTTAAAATGTTACTTCGATGAAATATATTTATTAGAATGACTATATTCTAACATTACCTTATCAACTTTGTTGTGTCTCAAGTTAGAATTTTAACTCATTAGTAAGTTAATTAATTATTACCCGTAACTTCGCCATGTGAAATTGAAGTTCGGCGAAAAATATTGCTAGAGGAAATGAAAGTTTCATTTATAACCTTTACATTACATTATACTATTTCGTTATAAATGACGTTTCTAGATATTTTTCAAGCGCTAGAATAATCGGTCTGCTGGGATAGTTTGCTCTCGAGTATGTCACGTAAAGTTGATCGTGTAAGAAGTAATTCTCTTTTAAGTCTAACTAAGCCAAGTTTGTTGTCTATGCCTGAGATTAGTTCATTTTTACCACTCGGAAATGGAATTTAAAATAAAAACTCATTCTTAGTGCGTACGTACTTTATAAAAGGAAAAACATCTTCTTAATTTAATGTTTCTAATATTATTGATTATAGCTTCAGGTCTAGACCATTTTTGGTATATATCATTTTTGGTATATATGTCAATCGAACAGGGTTTTTACTTCATTTACGAAATTGGGGGAATGTGGGGTATATAGTATAATTTCGTTTTTTTGCCGATTATATATGACGTAAAAAAAAATGTTTGATATATGTCAAAGAAACTCACGTTGTTTTTTTATACTGTTGTCTTATAATTTTGGCAGCAATGCAAAAAAAAATTGTCGGCAATGATTAATTTGGTTTTATTTCTTTTTTGGTTTGTTTCCAATAATTTGCTTTATGAATAAGTATAAAAATATTTTTGGTAATTAATAGAGAAACTTTTATATAATTCAGACAAAATCCCACTGAAATAATATATTGATAAAGAAGAGTTATAAGTTAAATAAGAAGAAACGGTTTTTAATTGATTGAAGTTGAATTGTTAGAACTTGGCGCAACCGCGTATTTATTGTAAAATGTAGATAAACTCAGCACTAAGTTGTCTCGTAACTTAATTTAAGAATATATCAATTTTCTTTTGGCAGATAAATTTGAAAAGATCAACAATTGTTTACATACTATATCAAAATATATATAATAGACATAGAGAGCATGTTTGTTATTATATAATAATACAAATGTAATTAAAATAATAGCACTGGTAATAAGATTGACTAATAGTTAAACTATCTCCCAAAAGGCATTCAATAATTATATCGTAGCAATGATTATGCTAAATTTTTACTACAATGTAAATCTGACAATTCCTAAGATCAAAAGTTAGACAAATTAACTAATAACACGTAACTACTATATAGAAGATAACCATAAACTACGGCTTTGCATGTGTGAGGATTGGTAATTTTTGACAAAAAAAAATTTAATGCAAACTATCTGTTTGATAATATAGAGTTGATATTCATGTACAAAAAAGGGTAGACCTTGTAATAAATATGTAAAACTTTTGTCCCAGCGAACACACGACCGCATAAGATGTGATCTTGCAGCGTGTATAATGATGGGATTATAAAATTAAACTGCATACTTCAGCATGTTTCATTAAGCTTAGTGGCGGATGGCGTGCATGTGGTTTCGTGCACGAGAAAATTGCAATTTGCATGTTGATGAGGGCGGCCACACTTTAGTCTGTGCATTGTCGGGCGGAGAAATTAAAAATAAAAAATATAGCGTTAGCGCCTGGTGGCTAAAAGCGAAATAGTTTCAACCACGGAAGCTGCGGACGGGTGATAAGTGAATTTTCATGAGACTTTTTAAAACATTCGCAACATGTATCCGCCCTTATTTAAGTGTATCAATATTAAAGAATATAATGATTAGTTCATTTGTAGTAGTAAATAATTAATGAAATAAAGAAGCAGGTTTGTAACAAAAATTAAAATGATATGTGGCATTATGACATTCTAAACTTTTGTAAGTATCAATTCCAAACAAAAACAATTCTATTTAACCAGCATATGAGTAAATCTGTTTGATGGATTCTATTATAAAATGAATCAAAGCCTAAGTTTGCTAATTAAATATTTTTATCAAATATTTTTTCGGAAGCGTATTTATGGTTAAATAAAAGCCAAGACTTTTTATTAGATCAGCATGTAAAAAGTACTTGAGTAATTTTTTTTCACTGAAATAATGCATTAGAATTACATAGGCTTATAAAAATATTAGCTACAAGCCGAAACAGTGGGCCGAAACACTTGCGTGTAATTTGGTATGAGAACAGTTATTAGAGTTTTCATTGTCTCTCGTTGTGCTATTATTATACCAAACATCATCAAAACCCGTTCAGAAGATTTTGCGTGATTGTTATTCGTCAATTAAGAAACAAATACAAAGACAATAGGATAATAAGAAACAGACAATCAAATTAAGAAACAGACAGACAATATTTTTCAAAACAATGTTTCTGGCTGCTGTTATAATTCATCACGCTAAAACAAACGCTCTTTTTGAAATGTAAAGAATTCAATCTGTCAAAATTTTTAAGTATATACTTAGAATTCAATCTAATGTGATTTCAATCATTGCGTGTATCTGTTTATTAGAATGTCAATTAAAATTTATTTAACTGCGATATTGTATACAATTAATATTAAAATTTGAGCTAAATTGTATCTCCCGTAAATATATTGGCCTATAAATATTTCTGTAAGGATATAGTATGAACTTGAGCATGCCAGTATAAAAAAAATTGAATAGAAATAGTTAATACTATTATTACTTACAAATTTCAAATACCAGTTAAAGTAAGAATTATTTTTATCCCGTTTAAATGAATTTTGAGATTCAAGTGTATACACGAGGAAAAAAAAGGCCCATTAATAAAAATGAATAATTTCACAACTAATACAATACAATACGAAAATGAAAAATTTCGTAACTAACATACTGTAATATATAAATGGCCAAAACGCAAAATGAAAACAAAAACGTTTCAAAAATTGAAGATTCAACAACTTAAAACTGACCTTAAGACGTAATTTTAAAACTTAGTTATGGATTAAATATAGACGTTAAGTATAATTAATACTAAAAGAGGAAATTGTAATTTCTTAGAAAAAAGTTTGATTTTATGGTACGTCAAAGTTTTTTCAAATAACTTATTAAAAATTATTACTTTGACATTTAAATACGTCAATAGGTCAAGAAAAAATCATGATCTCAGGATAAAAGAGTCTAATCCGAAATCAATATAATTATATACAGCATAGTTTCAATAAATATAACATTAACGAATAGATCATCTACATAAGATAATTTTACCCTGTGTCGCGGAACGTAAACTTTGTAACTTATTAAATTAAAACTCTTTCCTATAGGGAACGCAATTCATCTTAATGTGGCGGACGCGTTTATATTTGGGTTACGCATAAAGTGTGAATAAAATATTAAATCCTCTTCGCGATTTTATTAAACTTTTTCAATCGTCACATGTAAAAGTATTCTATTAACTTTGTGACTTACCGACGAACGTCAGTCAGGTTTTTCAATTTTCCATATGGCTTAGCGTAACGCAGCTACACATAGTAACAACACAAGTAATATTCCATACGTCTACCAGTTGTCGCAAATATGCGCCGCGAATATGTGAAACAAATGCGAACCGGTCATTCTATGACTGTTCGATGTTTTTCAAAACTTTTAAAGTAGATAGTAGAAGGCTGAGTTATCATGTGCTCTTGTGGGAATAATATGCACCATTTAAAAGCCCTGTTGTCTATTTAGATAGGTGATAATATTGGCGTAATTCTCGCAAAAGTGAATAAAATATTTAATGAAATATTCTAGTAGAATTTACATTATGAGTGTTTTGCACACGGTTATTAATATATTACATTTGTTATATTTAAAGGTATGTAGTATATCAATTAAGCTTTTTACAGGTATTAATATGGTTTTTTCATAATGTACATATAATATCAAGTAAACTTTCAAACGCGTAAGACGAAATACATAGTAAATTTAAATGGATAGAAATAATTTTGCAATGATATATATAATAAATATCATAATTTTTGTCGCAATTTTGGCAAATGTGGTTAAAAAACTGTAGAAGAAAGTGGAAGTAGGGGGGGGTGTAATACAAAACACTTTTGAACTCTTATCTTGCTAAGAAGACGCGATTTAAACAAATTTAGTGATATTTTTGGATTGAATTTAAAAATTGTTATTTTCATCCTAGATGTTTACATAATTCAACTTAGTAACTTAAACAGGGTAATCGTCTAACATACCAACGAACAGATGGACAGCCGGACAAAACGATATTATAAAGGTTTCGCTTTTGCCATTTGACTGCACTAAATTTTGCCATTCCAAAATGTATGGTAACATTTGCAAGAAATGAAAGATGACGAAGAGAAAAGTAAAACCAACTTCGAAAGAATCATTTAACGCTTTTCATTTATTAGCTCTTTGAAGTCAGTTCCACTACTTGTCAGAAATTTTTTTTTACTTTCCCATTTTCCGACTTCCGATATTTAATATTACGGAAATTGTTATGAGACCATAAATAGTTCAAAAATGCTTCATTTACTGAAATGAAAACAGGCATTTGCTGCATGTAGTGAACATACGTAAAAATATATACAAGCCTACTAAAAAATATACATGAATGCATGTTCACATATATAGATCGTGACGCAGGCAGAATTGATGAAATATGCATTTAAGCATATACATATATATATATATGTGTGTGTATATATATATATATATATATATATATATATATATATATATGTATATATATATATATATATATATATATATGTGTAAATGTATAAATGCATATTTCACATCCTTAATTGTCCGTATTGTACATCCTTAATTAGTTTGAAATTAATTGCATATGTCAAAATAATTTAAACGATTCCATACTTGATAGGTTTAACATGCCTTCAACATCTTTCGCCTCCGTCATTCGATCTGAGCCCGCACATGTAATCAGAGAATCCATCAAGATATTCTGAATGAATCTACCTGTCATGGTTGTGGAGTTCTAACACAACTTTCTTTTCCATCATCAGACCCTGGATGCGATCTCTGAGACTTACTGAATACTTACAAAGATAAGACCAATTATTTTGAACTCAAATAGTACTGTCAAATTATCTAAAAGAAACCGTTTTCTCTGATCCGTTGATGACTTCCTCGGGATGTCTCCAGAGTTTATTAAAATTTTCTCGTTATATTTATATTGTATCATTTTGAAGCTATGCCCCACCATTAAAAACAATTTAAAATTGATCACCATTAAAATCTGATATAAACTTATGAGCCAATAATAAAAGCCGATAATAAATGATGCGTACATTATGGCATTTGACGTGAACCCAAACAAGTTTAAGTTTCAATATAATTAAAGCTTTATAAAACTATTCTGTAATGCGATTAATGTACCAATTCTACAAGAAAATTATTCACTGACTGTAACTAATTTTTTCTTCATTTTATTTCAGTGTTTTGTTTTTTTTTATTGCTTAAAATTTCCTCAATAAAAATATTATTACCACTATGATTTTATTTTAGTATACTACATTTCGTATTCATACTTCAGACATAAAATGTTATGGTCAATGTAAATTTTGATGCAGGCTTTCACTAAATTAATTTATTAGGTAGTGAGGTATTTGTGTGCAACAATCGAAAGGAACTATTTAGTGATTTTTACAAAGGTCTTTAAGTTAAGTGACACAGGATTAGGAAGAACATGATCAGACTTTATATACAATTTAAGGATATTTGATTATATAGAATAATTATTTTCTATATATTAACTTTCTTGTATTGATTATAATAATTGCAATTTCATGCCACATCGACATTTTGTAAAAAAAATATTACTACTGGTAAATCGTATTAATTCCACAAGAAGTGTTACAAATAACAAATACATAAAACAACATCTTGTCTTCAACATCTTCAAAATAGCTGAATTTTAATTGACACAACTACTATGGCACTGGCAGAATATAAAAATATATATCAAGAATCGAAATCTTTCTCAAAAAGGAATATTCAAAAATTTGGTGACGAAAATCGTGATTATTTACTTTCATTTAAAAATTTCAACTTTTCTAACATCGTATCATAATTTGTCATATAAACGTTTATCTAAACTTAAGCGGTTTAGATAAACGTTTATAGTTGTTTTTTCTATCACCAATTAATATTTTCGTATATGTAAACTGCCAAATTATTTCTCTTTGAAATAGCGCAGTTGGCTACAAAATACGCGGTCTTCTTTTATATTTCCCAACCTTATTTAACCTTGAAACTTTAACACTACGTACACAACATGTATTAACGTTCAAGAACATAAAAAAAGTTTAAAAGAACATGACAGTTTGTTTCCGCTCCATTTATCAAACAAGGTCGCATGTGGAACAATGAATTTACACATTTGAAAGTAGGTACTTTGTAACACAAAATCGGGCAGTGCCCGAAATAATGGAAGAGTTCATTAAATATTTGTTGTCTAAGCGTACGTTATAGTGTATACTTTTGGTAAATTTCTAAGGAATTAACTATATCTCGGTTTTGAATTGTGGAAAATATTGACTTTTCACGTCAGAAATCGTATGAAATGAGTGAAATTTTGAAGTGTATTTACAGCTTCTGTAAACTAGAAGAAAGTGATGTTAATTGAACGACGAAAACAGATGTGGTATATCCCTTGATATACTCTGATTCAGTTTGTATTTTATTCGATTTCAGACCTGTTTAAGGGCTGATATTTCTAACATCATACAGTAATTGTATTGATTTTATATTATATCATCGTAAGTGGAAGTAGGATATCTCAGCCGATCTCTATTTTTCATTTAATGATTTTTTTACTGATTTTATGACAGTTCGTCTGCTCTAGGCTTACAAAGCAATGGATATTTTTAAGGTTAATAATTTTGATTTTGGTGTCAATGTGGATATAAAGTAATTAGGAATATCAAGGATTTCAAATTTAGGCAGTGTTATAAAATACTGCATGATACCACTGATTAAACTCCTACATTCTCTTTATCTACATTGATGTCCAAATAAAAATTGTAATTTATGAAATTATTCCTTGCCTTACGAGCCAAGTGCAAACGAGCAATCATAAATTCAGTAGAAAAGTCATTGAATGTATGAGGTAATAGTTTCTTTTTAATGTAACAGTATACAGATAAAATATGTTACAAATTAGCATTTTATAATTTAAAACAGAATGCTAATTTATAACATATTTTATCTGTAAGAAAAAGAAAACTAACATCAAAATCTTGTACACAGAGCTTTACTTTTACTAATGATAATTAAATATTACTCAACAATTTTTTGAAAAACAAAATAATGGCATTAATAAATCATATACCACACTCAGTTGTTACTGAGTAGCATGCGTGGCCACAAAAGTGCGGGTTGTGTGTTAACAGAATGGAACATTAGTGATATAACGGAATGACGTATTAACTACAAATGTGCTTTTCACTTCGGTGGAAAATTAAAATCCTATTATATACAAAAAATCCTATTATTATTATAGTAGTTGGCACAACAGTATAATTACATTGTACTACTCTATAAGTCAATATTTGAAGTAGTTTTAATTAAGTTCTTCTTAGGCATAAAAAAAATATTGCTAAGATAATTTTAGACAGTACTGCAATGTGTGCCATTATTTTTAAATTACTGGATATTTTTATTTATTTGCGTTTGAAATTACTGGATATTTTTATTAATTTTAGAAGATTTATTGGTAACGAATATATTAATGTATCCTTCACAATATTTTTAAATCTTCCTTTTGCATTTTATTGCTTAAAAATCAATTACTTGATATACATCTTACACGCCAATATAAAATGTTGCAACTTTTATACAATAAATATTTTGGGTTTGTATTTCTTATTGTTTATTTTTATGTGAATATGAGGAAAGTTATTTATGGCCTTCAAGCTAAATTAAATAAAATAATAAAAGCATTTTCTATTTTATTTTATCGTAGTAATTTTTAGTTTTACAATAATATCGGAAAAGATACGTATATTTTTCATAAATTTATTTTACGCCTAGGAATATAAATTTAAGTCGTTATAGGGAAACTGTGAACACATTGTCACCTCTCTTAACTGTGAACTAAATAAATGAAAATTACTAAACATTTTCATTTTACTTTTTACCATTCATGATCTTTGAATTAATGTTTACAAAAAATTATATTTGTTATCAAATGATTAGTATAAATATAAAAAAAAACGAGTATGCTTTAGACCACATGACTGAAGTAAAACTTACTGGCTATGAGAGAAAGAGAGAAAGAAAATGTGAGCTCGCACCTCTCTCTCTTTTCCCTACAGTAATATACGAAACGTAACTCTCTCTTTCTGTCTTCACTAACACATATCTCCCTATTAACTTCCGTTCGCTTCGCCCGATCACACTTTTCGTAACATTCTCGTCACGCATTCACCAGCTTACTCCCCAAGTCAAGCGTGCGTAAAGAAGGTTTACTTCAAAAAAAATGTTACAGAGAAGAAACTGGAAAGAAAATGAACAAATCAGTCATAAATTTTCTGTTTCAAAATGTGAACATCTCATTCACGTAAGTAAAGAAAAAAAGGAATTAGTTTCGAAAAAAATCAAAGTTTCGATTATCTTCAGAAAAGCGTGGTTCTTTTAAAGAAAGACCTTCGTGTAAATAATTCGATACATGATTATAACCTTTCAGAAGTTTGGGCGGAAGATCGCATGAGCCCTATATCGATATCGAGGCGGACGGAAGGCGCAGATTCTTGCCGGCATTCTGGGATATTGGGGAAAAGTTGTTTCTAAGTTGCGCGTATTGTCGTCTAATATAAAAATGAGAACGGTTTTGCTTCCCTCTTGCAAAGTGAATATTAAAAGTTATAAATTGCTCGTCAGCTTCCTTTAACGATATTTGTTTCGTTATTGCGTTTTTGTGCTCGAAATGTATGGAGAAAGTAAATTACGTATTGTAGGATTCGTATATATTTCCGGCGTAATGGATTTGGCGAACTTATTAACAATAAGTTAAAGTTGAGTTAATTTCGAGTTAGTCCTTTCAGCTTCAAATTCATATAAAACATGAATGGATCTTGGCAAGCACGTTATCATTTATAGAATATATTTTAAAAAGGAATGAAAAATATTTTAAAATATTTAATGCTATGTGCATTTTTAATTATGAAAGCCGTCGACTTACATACTTATTAACGAAGCGCGTACCATTTGACTTCAACATCGCTTCTTTCCGTTGAAAATAGCAGTAAATAATTTTTTCTCTTTTGCCACATTCGGATATAGAGTTTGTCAGTTTCAATAATGTAGGAAGTAAGTTAAAATAAACCACTTTCATTGCTTCAACTTAATGCATATCTGTAAAGAAAATATTAAAATTTTAGAAAAGCCGCAAATAATTTTAAATGTTTCTTCTAGTATGTTAAAGTATAATTATTAAAACATGAAAGCAGGTCCACTAAGAATCAGATTCACTCTAATAGACTTTAGTCCCAAATTTTTTTTAAGTTACATACATTTCTTAATTTAAAATTTTTAAAATTGTTTTTACTTGTACTAAACAAATTTGAGAATTGAGATCTGGTAAATAGCAAATTTTTCATTGTTCCTGTGGTACTGTCAGCTGTTATATAATATATTTAAATTGAAACCAAAACTTCATTTCATGATAAATTTATTGTTAGTGATCCGTATGAAAATTGGAAATACTGAACAATATAATCATCTCAGTGTTGGTCCTGCCTGTTAGTTATAGTAAATTTTCTTGCATGCTGTTTTACATGTGGGAAAATTATCGATAAGAAACACGGGAAGTTCAAGTTTACCATAGGTTTAAGTAGTATTGGTGAAATTGTATATGCTAGGTTTAAAAATTAAATTTCTTTTCTAGCGCAACATTTTGAGAAGAGCAATAGACGAATATTTTCTTAACAAAGAAAGTTATTAATTTATTAATGTAATCAAAACTCATTAAAATATGAATTAAAAATATTTAATTCACGTTTTAGTTATTATTTATTTTTATCAAATTTCCAAGATCCTGCTAAATACGAATACACCCCCAGAACCTCAAGAAATATAGGTTGGAGAAATCTAAAAAATATTTGAGAATGTTCCTGATTCGGTACATATTGATCAAAAATTTACATTATTTCATGTAATTTTTTTTCCACACCGATGTTTTAAAATTTCACATCCTGGTATATTTGACCAAGAATTAATTAATTGTTATCTCCACAAATTATATAATTTCCGACAAATGGAAAGTCACCATATTTTTGTTGCTTCCATAATTATACAATGAAATGTTATCAATACCTTTATAAACTTGCATTCTGTAAATTATAACACTATTATGATTATAAGATCGTTCTGTGAGCATTCTCAACCAAACAAAATTTTGAGTAAGTATTGAGTGCCAAATTAAATTTTTGTTATATAAAATTTTATCAAAAAACAACTTATTTTATTAGAGTCGAGAGTCAACTCGCATTTGCATCGCTGGTCACCGTACGACTATTCATAGTGAATGTAAATATTGACCTTAAATGCAAAACAGTTTTTTTTCATTTAGGGAATAATTTATTTTCAACGCAGAATATTTTTTTTGCATTAAAAGACCGAAGTTAAGTCTTGTGTGAAATTAAACTTATTATAAATCCTTCTTTGTAGGTACTTCGGGAGAGGGCCGCCGTGTACCTGAAGCCACTGAGAAAAAGTAGACAAATACCTTCTTCTATACAGACTGTAGTTTCTCATCTATTACACTCTACGAACCTGGTATAATCGGACGATACATATTAAGAAAAACAGATCAACATTTCTGTAAAAACCCGAAAAATTCTATAAGGACAAGGTGCTTTCATGCACACACCTTTAAGATTGATAACAATGTTTCCTACGTAATTTATAAAATTTCAATAATACTTAAAACATTCATTTTGAATTACTAAATATAAAATGACTTTGTATATTATAAATATATCCAAATTTGCAGAGATATACTTATTGCGGGAAAATTCCAAATAACAAATGACAACGAAATTACGCAAATCTTATACCGTTGGAAAAATTTAACACTCCACATTTGTATAAAAGCCATCACTTATTTTAAATAGGAAATAGGCCCTAAATTGAAAACATCGCGATTTCACTATGATAACATTTATTTGACAAATAGAACATTTGATTATATGTATTACTGATTTCACTAAGATTTTGTCAGTGATTTAATATTTTTTTTCCTTTGTTTTAAAGAAGGTACACCATCGCAAGTAAAAAGAAAATTAACTACAAATTAAGTGTTATTACATAAGACTAATACGAGTATAAGTGCTCTGCACATTACGTAATAAAGTTAAATTTATTTAAAAAAGTGTCAGTAACGTTAAATTTATTAAAAAAATCATCGACACTAAGCAATGGGAAAGCCGAAATATAGCAGTCAGGTGGAAATAATATTAAAATACAATTAACACATAAATTAAATCCCCAATTAAAATACAATTAACCCATTGATTTAATTTATTTCGTTTTCCGCGTTGTCTACGCCCCTTGTGGGCTAATTTTAACTTGGCTACAGCGAACGCGTGACAAGTAGGAGTCATATAACGGCATTTTCAGATGAATAACGAAGACGGTTCTGTATTTTTATCTGTAGTCAAAACATATTTTATGGAAAAAATTACAAAAGTCAAAACTAGTACTTTGTATTTTCACATATACTAGCAGTAACTCAATTGGCTATAAATCTTAGCCACTACTATACGGTAACTACTAAATTGGGTCACTACTAAGTTCTTCCAACTTAATACCCGGATTGAGTTTTTTTCTAGGTCGGTTTTATGTAGGAACGAATTCAATTGTTACTAAAGTGCTACTACTAGGGGAATTACTAAAGGACTCGAAAACTATACATACAAATTAATAATTTCAAAACATGGCTTCATTTTACTGAATTTGAATAATAACTTACCCTCAGAACTGCTAGTGGTCTCCTATTTACCGTTGATTTGAAACTCATAATAGGAGTTAAACTCATGTCTGATTGTGTACTGTTTCAAAACCGTATCGATCCAACATTTCAAGAACTCTGAGCAATAAGCTACATTTGATTATGAGCAAATATGAAATCATGACGCACTCTCGTTTACGTATCCCTTTCTGCAGTTATCAGTCAATTTGAATGTCACTCAAAAGACGTATCACCCGAATGGGATCTCGTCATGTTAATGGACGCTCATGTAACATTACAAAATTATATCAACTAAACCTATAAGGAGGTCTACAAAGGTTTAAATTTGTCATACAATTCTCTCGCGATTTCCATGATATTGAGTGTTTTGTAACTTTGTTCAACTCTCTAGTTCGTACAATCCACGAACACCAAGTCATCCATTCTCCGTAAGAAATAGCTCATATACTCAAATTGTTTAAAAAAGTTTAACAGATTGTAACTTAAATTGATTACACGATTCTTACCGTTACTGGTTTCCTTCAGATTGTATAATAGTAGTAGCCGTAGTTAATTCCTTCCAAATCCGACGAGAAGTACTTTGATCATATATTTTGGTGTTACATACTTATGTCGATAACTCCTCGGTTTTGAGTTTGTCGACGCTTTATCCTTTTAGCTCTTATGTGAGAGGAAGTTATCATAACTTATTTCGTCTGCCGAGAATGAGCACGATCATTCTGCAGCGCCCATATCTTTTTCGGGCCATCACCAACGCTTTATTGAAAAAGTGATAATTTTTTGGTCCTATTGAAAGATTTAAGAAGGCGATTGTGGGGTTGCTTGAGAGTTTTCTCTTAATAATTAATTATTTTGTATTTAATTTCAATTTTTGTCTGTTTTTTTCGGTTTTATTAATTATTATCCATATTATCCTACAAACCTATTGTAATTTTGATCCTTGCGTATATTCTACGCTTTTGATCAACCAGTAAGTTGAACATGGAATTTTATTTAAAAAAATAAATATAAATATAAAAAATATGAAAGAAAAATGCGAAGAATTTTGCTAAAACCATATTAAAAAATTTATTTGAAATTTAAAGTAGGGACGGTGTGAAAGTGGTCTAAAAGAAAATGAGTAGATGATGTGGGTCTCTTCAAAATGGGCGGAAGTAGGAAATTGATTGTTTCCATGTGCCCTTTGTTTTGTTTTTTATTCTTCTCTTCCTTCACCCCCTCAGTAAATCAAGCAGGGAGCTTTATATACATTGTCTTACATTTTATTTATTATTACGAAGTACCATTCAGTTATTTTGACTCTGCTTTGTAACAGCCGTTGTGGGTACTTGTTTGTTTACAATTTAATATTACGCTAAATAAAATACAACGAAAATATATTCGAAGCCTTCATTAAATAGCTTTTATCGAATTTTGTGCAAGTGTCGTGACTGAAAGCGTTTTAGGAAGTTGAACGCTTCAATTATATTTTCTGGTCTTTTGTTCTTTTTGCGATTTTTTTTACATTTTTAGGGTTATTAATAACAAAATATCTGCAGATTATTTTATGAGTAAATGTTCCATAACGGGCTTACCGTACATTTCGTTGTAATTAGAGTCGTTCACAAAAGTATCTGCACGCTGAGTAAACTCCAGGTGTCGAGTAGCGATGTCTGTATAATTAATTAAATTTGTAACAAAATATATCTATGGATAGTATTAATTTGAAGTCTAATTAGATCAATAGTTTCATTTGAAAACAATATAAATAAAAATTTACCTTTCAAAGCTTTGAGGCACTTCTAATAAAATCAAAAGTTAGTGACAAATATATTGTTAATACTTAGTTGGTCTTCCCTTTATTCAGAAATTGATCTTGAGCCATTTACATCGTATTGATTCTATAGCAAAATTATTTAAAAAAATTGTTTTGAAGTTGTACACATAGAACACAACTGTTTGTGCAATAACGCTGTTGCTGCGTCACAAACAAACAGCTTAAAAAAGAGAAGGGAATAGCGAAAATTGTGGCAGAAATATTGAAAAATGGTACACCCAGAATCATTTTAATTAATTTATTTGTATTTAAACTTGACAACTTTTGAAATTGTTTTCAAACGTTTTCATTTTTTTAATATACTACACTATGCCTTTAGTGAAAATAAAAAAATACTTTATGTTAATCAGACCAATTACATAATTCCAAAGTAATTATTTTGAAAATAATTTGCAGACTTTCTTTTAACGTTTTGTTGCTCCTCTCTGTGCGCATGCTAGTTATGGGATGGTAGTTGAGATTAAAATGACAGGCAATAGTTAAAACGTGAGTTTGGCATAGGAAATGGAATATGTTCAACTGTTTTCAAAAATTTAACTATTTTATTTTATCTTCCCGTACTGCTCCTTAATGCCAGTCAGGGGATTTTAAGATTGTACGGACATTTTCGGAACGTGTTACAGCTAAAGTAAACTCGTCGGAAAAGTATGTATTTTTCGTCCCTTCTTTTTTATATTCATCAACGTAAAAGGTATCCCTACCATTGAGTATTCTAAGTCAACCCGATCGATGCTTATTTAATACCCCACCTGTGGAATTATACTTTCCAAGAATTTGTACATCAAAAGGGTGAATGAAAAGCTTAATAAAATAACTCAAACATTTGTTTGTCTGCCACAGATATTTTTCTTAAAAACGGCTTAACGTAGAAACTGGGAATTTGGTAAAATAACAAAATATATTAACAGCCTACCTTGGACTAGTAGTAAACTAGTAATTTATTTATAATATTCATATAAGAATTAAAAGGAAGGAAATTAAGCACACAATTTGTTTCAAATGGAGCTGCCGTGCATCATTTTAAACGGTTTTGAGGAATGTAAAAATAGGTTTTCATATTTTTTTCTCACATGGCAATTTAAATGTTTCTTATTACATTTCATTTTTAATATCGCGTGCTTATGCACTACACTAAATATAACTTTTTAATGTCGTATACTAATGCGTTACGACATCGGATATTATTTGAAAAATTTATGGTATATTATTTTTTATATTGTATGCACAATGCTGTAAATAAGTATCAAATTTACAAGAGAAAAACCAGTATTATTTAATTAATGACTTTTCGTGTATATTTTTGTAGTTATTTATTACTTTCAAAAATTTAAATTAGATTTATCAGTACGTATACATACATATGTTGGTTGTCTGGTGATTTCTTTGATATGACACGAAGGATCATGTGTCATAACAAAGAAATCATCCATCGTTAAATATATGAAAGTTATACAGCCTCATGAATTGTTACGTAAAACTCAAACCAGTAGATAAAACTTCAACCAACGAGTAGCGTCATACAAACGGCGAGTATGAAGCTAATCAATTAACTGTCTCTAGGAAATTAAAAATTAGGTATTTTTCTGGATGTCATATTTTAAGTTTAATGAATCCATAAGCACTTAATCTTATTGGTTTAAATTTTATATGATATGTTATTCTCCTTGAATTTTTTATCTCAATAGGTAACGCCCAAAAATATTTACATGGAAAATTTAGGGAGGGGGGGAGAGCAATTGAATAATCGGATTTTATTAATTTCCTATGTATGGTGTCGCTTGAAAGGGTTAAAATATTTCATCATTTTGGAAAATATATCTTCAGAGATATTTGATAAATATCCCCACTCCCATTATTTTCGTAACTATTGAACTTAATATTATGACAAAGGTTTTTATATGTCTATGCATAGGTGTAAAAAATTATAGCGTTATGCTAAATATTATAACGTTTTAAACGTGCACCGCAAAAAAATAACATTATAACATAACTCAATAGAAATACTATGTACATCTAAATGTCTCTAACTGCTCAAATGTTTACAGAACGATTATGTGTGCCATTATCATTTGTTTTTTATTGTTTATTATTTGTTTTTTTTATTATTAATTCAATTTTCCAATATAGATTTGAATATTTGTCAATTTGAATGTGCAATATCCGTTGAATTTTTGGTTCAAATGAAGTGTCGTGGTTAATTTTTTTTATTTATAGAATATTACACACGGATGTAGTCATTGCTTCACGCCTGTATATACCCGTGTATATTTCCCACCTGCCTACTAATATATTATTGCCTTATGCATCACTATTATATATTAATACATACGTATATATTAATACATACTTACGTATATATTAATACATACTGTACGTATATATTAATACATACTTACCTGTCTACTCTTATTCTAGTTGCTTTATGTCTTTTTATATACCTGTACATATAAACTCACATACTTGCTTAATAATGTTTTAATTACTTCATATATTTCCTTCACAAATTTTCCCATGTTTTGGCTACTATATACTTTTGTATGTACCTAAATATATATACCTACCTACTTGATTTACCGACTTTCTTGTTTATGTCAAGAGAAGCAAGTAAATCAAAACACGATAAATTTACTCTGCATCACAAAAGAATTCCCATTACCGAATTAAAGCTCCATCATTAGACCTTGATTCTGGTTAAGGACATATTTATGTTATCGTAACGTGTCGAACTTTTAGAAATTTTGTTAATAGGTTATCCTCACATGTATTCAATCCGAACTTATGGTACCTGTGCTGTTCACTTTTTATATCCCTGATAAAATTCTGCTAAATTTTTATGGAGCCATTACCTTTCCAAATAAAAAAATATGAAGCTATATATACAAAAAATAGTTGCTTAATTCCTTTTTATATAGGTGTATATACTTACCTATCTGCTTATTTTATCACTTTCTTACCAAAATCAAAACAAGTCTGACGAATCCAAATTTGGGGAGTTTAGTACTATTCCCTGAAGAATATCTATCACCACTTTCCCACTCCATCATCATTATTTTGCCAAAAAGATTTGTATCGTCCTCAGTCTTCTGTAAACTCTAAGAAATGTTGTTATCAGATTACTTTTAGACCTATAACATCCAAACTCGTTCGCAACACTTGTAATGTTCATTTTAAAAGAATTATATTGCAAATTGTTAACTTACATATTACAAAATTTTTACGACGCCACATTGAGGGTTAAAGAAATCAACCAGATCGGCTGATAAGTTTTCGCAAAAATAATGTCAGTTAAGTTATATTTATTAATAAAATCATAGACACTAAGCAATGACAAAGCCGAAATAAACTGAAGAGGTGGAAATAAGACCATTTGAAATAATTTTGCTTTCCTCCGATTAAAATACAATTAACACTTTTCCTTTTTGCACGAGATTGAATGTATGTCATTTTCCGCGTTGTCTACGCCCCTTGTGGGCTGATTTTAACTTGGCTGTAGCGAACGCGAGAGACGTAGGAGTCACATAACGGCACTATCAGATGAATAACGAAGACGGTTTAGTATTTTTATCTGTAGTCTAAACACATTTTATAGAAAAAATTACAAAACTCAAAACTAGTACTTTGTATTTTCACAGATACTAGCAGTGACTTAATTGGCAATAAATCTTAGCCACTACTATACGGTAACTGCAAAATTGGGTCACTACTAGTCCTTCCAACTGAATACCCGGATTGAGTTTTTTTCTAGCTCTGTTTTAAGTATGAACAAATTCAATTATTGAGAGTACTAAAGGGCTCGAAAACTATACATACAAATTAATAATTTCAACTCATGACTTGGTTTTGCTGATTTTGAATAATAACTTACCCTTAGAACTGCTAGTTGCCTCCTATTTACTTCGTACGTACCTATCTCATAATAGGAGTTGAAAACATGTCTGATTGTGTACTGTTTCAAAATTGTATCGATCCAGCATTTTAATAAATCTGAACAATAAGCTATATTTTAACATGAGCAAATATGAAATCATGACGCACTCTTGTTTACGTATCCTTTTCTGCAGTTATCAGTTGATTTTAATGGCACTCGAAAGGTGTATTACCCGAATGGGATCTCGTCACGTTAATGGACGATCATCTAACATTACAAAATTATATCATCTAAACCTATAAGAAGGTCTACAAAGGCTTGAATTTATCATACGATACTCTCACGATTTCCATGATAATGAGTGTTTTGTGACTTTGTTCAACTCTCTAGTTCGTACAATCCTCGAACGCCAAGTCATCCATTCTCCATAAGAAGTACCTCATATTCTCATATTGGTTCAGAAAGTTTAACTTAGTTAGATTATTACTTAAATTAATTACACGGTTTTTACGGTTACCGGTTTCCTTTAGATTTTATAATAGTAGTGGCCGTAGTTAATTCTTTCCAAATCCGACGAGAAGTACTTTGGGAATGAGTTTTTGTGTTACATATTTATTTTTATAACTCCTCGGTCTTGAGTTTATTAATGCTTTATACTAGAGCGCGCACGATCATTCTGCAGCGCCTATATTTTTTTGGCCAATCACCAAGACGTTATTGAAAAAGTGATAATTTTAAAGTGATAAAATTTCGGATAACCTATGAGAGTACAACATAGTAAATAAATCATAATTATTTAGGAATAATTGCATATTTTTGGTGTTTATAAAATGACGTCAACACTAAGAGATAAAAATAATACGATATAAATAAAATGTATGAAAGTAAATAATTTGGCGACGGATTGATCTCACAATATCCAGCAATGGACCCAATAAGAAAAGGTGGTAAATTAGATTAATTAAAAACAACATTGGTTTAAAATATGGTCAATGCAAGGAATTTGTTAGCTGTGAGATATGCCGTTTTGCTGTTTACAACAACAAATATACACCTACAATATTATATCAAGCATTAATGGTGAAGATCACTGTAAAAAAATTACGAGTTGCGTAAAGTAGGAAATGTTAATTAACACAAACCAAATTATTTCGCTTGCTTCCTGTGCCAATATGTCACCTAGCATTTAATGAGATCTTCATTTGTGCTTTATTGATATGTTAGCTTTATTTTGATTATACCTTTCAGATGGGCTAGTAATTCCGAATGCTCTACTTTTGAAAAAAACTTTATGAAAAGAATTGTGTAAATTTCTTTCTTCCTCAAGAATGTTTACATTTTGACCTAAAATTTTTACTTGTAGAGGGTTCAATGAGTCGATATATTTTAAACAAAGTAGATTATTTGCTTTGGGAGGGTGTCGACATCCGTATTGAATGTATTCATGGAAAATATAAATTGATACACAAACAAAGTTATTTCGCTTGCTTTCTGTACCAATATTATCACCAAGCACTTGAGGTCTTCAGTTGTGCGATGCTCAAATTTTGTCTAACTATTCAATACATTCTTTTAACTGTTTTATTTTTGAATTTACTTATTACCATTACGAGTTGATTTATTAAATTCAACATTTAAAATTCACTATCATTTTAATTATTATATACATAATAAGGCCCGTGAAAAAGTTTAATTTATAGGTGAATATAAACAACGTAACGAAATTAAAAAGAAGTGAAGTTAAAGAAAACTTATCTCTTTTTATTCTCAACCTTTAAGTAAGCAAATATATCTGAACCACATTGATTTATTTATTAACTCTTTATTTTTTCTGCGTCGGCCACTTTAATTATTATTAAATAATCCGCAATAAAATGACATAAGCCTTTTGGGATTTAGCGAAAAAGCCTTTATGTAAATTTAAATGAAATAGTGATGCATAATTCAACAGTAGTATTAGTAGTATTCATAATTCCTAGTTTAACTTGCTTCGTGCCTCCAATTTCGTTCGCGTGAACTACTCAATTTAGCGAGTTAATTGTAACCTAAATATGTAGCCAATAATTAGCAGGCTGTTATTTTTTTATTTAGAAATTTTAAAAATTTATTTACGCAATTTTGTTATTTAAATTAGTTAAACTTCACTAAAATGTATATGAAATTTTGTTATTCCTTATGACAATATCCGTTAAATTTTGCTAATATTATGTTAAAAATAGCAACATTCAACTGGTAAAATACAGAAATAAACCTGTCAAGCGTAAGTGGAACTCGCACTACGGGTGTTTTATAAATATTTAGGCATTTAAAAATTTTTATTGTAAATAATATTCCTATTAAACTATTTACAAAATTGTAATTTTGCAGAACGAAAACATATTGCCTATTGAATCTCTGAAAGGCGCATATTTGAAAAAAACTTTTCTTAGGTGATATAACCACAAATTACAATTTTCCTATTTTTTCCTTCATTCGTACCATAAAATCTTGCTTCTTGCCAAATTTCATGACCATAGGTCAATGGAAAGTACCATATCCATACTACCACATTCATGAGTTCCAAAATATGCGATAGATAAGGCCCTATTTTTAGGATTCTTTTTGATTGCGCTGACTTAGAAGCTTGATTTTTTAAAGCTCGAAGGGACCGTATACCTAAGTATTTCATATAAAATTCAACTTGAAACCTCCACGCATTCCTCAAAAAGCGTCTTGACAGGCCAACAGACGGGCGATGAAGTGGTCTTCATAAGTGTTCCTTTCTTTCTTTTGAAGTACGGGACCCTGAAAAACGCCTAATTCCTGCTTTATATTCCTAGAATGTGTTTTCAAAAATATTATTATTGTGCAAAGTTTCAACTTTTGCTATATTATAACGCATTTAGATAAATTTATATTTGGGGTTAGTATTTTAAATGACCTTAACAAATAACTAGATACAAAAAAATTAACTTCCTTGTAAATAAAGTACGGGTGCTCTAGGCTTATATTTTTACTAACGACTCTTCCTTTGTAAATAAACAGTAATAAAAAAATTAACGATAACTAATCTCAAGCACCCTATGCTTTCTTCAACATCAAGTTTCATTGTTTTGTCATGAGATACATCCTTTTCGCTATTGACCGATATCTTAATGTTTACAGTTATTTTACATTTTTTTTTCTTTCATATTACAACACGAGTATGTTCTCTTTAGTATTTTTTGAAACTGGAATTTTATCAAATTTATTACAGCTTTATTGACATAATATAATATTTCCCTTTTATTCTTGTATAGAGTTTAGTATAATTGTAAAATGTGATATTTTTTAAATAGGTGTTTTGATATTTTGAATGAAACTTTATTTTTAAATAATTAAAGGTCACCAAAATATTTTGAATCTCGACGTGTGACGTGCCAAAAAAGTTGATGTAACATAAAACTACACTACATGTGAAAAAAAACGGAAAGTATGATCGGAACTCTCACTACGAAGTTTCCATACATACTAACTACATACTACATCCATACATACTAGGAACATAGAAAAGTTTAAAGATTTAACGGTACGAAATGATCTTACTAAATTATTCATTAATGTCAATGTTATATTGAATTTTTCAAAAACTGCATAAATACCTAGGAAAATCGTTATATTTCATGTAATATTTTAGTCAGATTTAAATAAGTCTAATTTTGTTCAAGGTATTTGGTTCTGTGATTCCTGATAAAACGTGAAAGGAAAGATACTTTTTTTGTATATTTTTGTGAATATTTCTGAAGATATGTAACTTGAAATTCTGTATAGAAATCCTGTATCTATCATATATCTTTATAGATATTTCTAATAAAATTTTTTTTGTTAAGAGTTAAATTAAATTTGCCACTATAAAATTACGGTATGAAGATATGTAGAATATTTTATAAATTACCATGCCAAATTTATAAAATATTCTAGTTAGTTTGTTACATTACCATGACATAAATTTTGCCATTTCGCCCAAACATACTCGTAGCCTTTCTGTTTTTTCGCGGCACGTACTTTTGCGTGAAGTATTTTTTTGTGTAACGTAAGATGTTCATTTATATAAATCTTTTGTTCGGAATAATTCCATGCATTGCGATGAACTTTCCTATCTGATGTATCAACTTAAAATCTGTTATATAATTTATGAGCCGAAATGACTCAAACCTGCACAAACGTTATCGATACCAGTAGTCCTAAAATAATAATTAACATGTTACCCAAATACGATGGAAACCCTAAAAAAGTGTTTTGAAGAAAAGAAATTGTTTTTTCCTTAGACATTTTGAAAAAAAGTCTTAGCTTGCGTTGTTGAAATTAATCTTTTAAAATATGTCATGGAGTTTAATGAAATAATTTATTATTTTTCACAGAAATACTAGTGTAAATAAAATATATGTTACATACAAAGATAATGCCGTATTTTCAGGATTTAAATTTACAATATAATTTGATTTTTTACAATTTGACTTCGTAATTTTAAAAGGATGTTTAACCCTCAACTAGTCCACACATAACTAATAACTGTATAGTTATTTCCTCATTAAAAACTTACATTAATATGCATTATACGTCTATATAAAATTCATACGTATACATATATATATATTCAACGTCTATAAAAAAAAATTAAAAACCCCTGAAAAAAAATGTGGGAAATATATGCCCTTTGACTGGATAACGACATGCCTGGCTTGGATCAACTATTATTTTTTATAATTAATATGATATAAAAATGTACTAAAAAACACTTTTTCTAGAAGATATAATGATTATTACTCAATAAATTTTTGCATTATTGTAATGATTTTTTTCTGTACAAGGAGTCACACAAAGAGGCACCTGGCATATTTTGCACTCATGTTTCGTTCCTTTCTCTTACTTCCTTGTGCTACATAACTTGCACCGTTTGAATGTTGACAGTTTGAACTAGTGTTTTCCTTTTTGTGCTAAAAGAGTATCGTCAGGCACACACTGCCTTTTTTTCATATATAGCAGGTTTGTGTTTCTTTGATGCATTATATTCTTTTCTCAATCGACGAGCCAATCTCAGACGAAAATCTCCGTGTGTGTTCAAAATATTTTCATTTCCAATTTTATACAAAATATACATCTTTATTGCAGCATGCTCAAAAAGAAACCAAAATAGGCTTATCCATGTTTTTTGAACTTTCGTCATATAGAATAAGAGTCGAAATGGTCCACACCACCCCTATTTCTTGTATACCTTGCAATAGCCGATGGATACAATCTTTCTTTCTTAGTGCCATTTTTTGTCGTCTTTTTATTATTTCGATTTCCCTGATCCTTCGTATCCCGTCATTTTATGACAGCAACTGGATGGCAGAATATATATAGTTTCATTTCCTTTTGTTGAAAGTGTTCCTCAGCAGTTTTGTTTTTAACCCTCTAATTTGCATTCTTACTGCGCCCAGTAATATTTAAAGACTTTCTATAATTTCATTGCAACTCGGTACCAAAGTCCTTTCTCATTTGCCTCTTTACCTTTTCCAGTAAACATATCAACTTGATATAAGTATCCACCCTTATCATCATACCTGCACTATGTCTTGTACCCCTTTTATAGGTTTTACAGGCATGTTTTGTTTTTTAGAGTCATTGCCTTTAAATTTGATCATGCTCTCGTCTATAGATTGACTTTGGGAATAGCTGGAATTTTTTTTTAATGTTCTATTGAGGTGAGTCATTGTCAAATGAGTGGTAACGTCACAAACATATTTTGCAAGATCATTTTGAATCTTTTCATAGACATTTTTTGACTTATCTCAGGGTTATTATAAACTCGGAACGAGTTGAAATATAATTCCCAGGTAAGGGTATATTCCCATCATTATCACAATATATGAAAAAACTTTTATTTCTTGCGCATTGGTGTCAGTCCAAAACTTACTTCCCTTCAATATTGCATACTTCTTTTTAACATAAAATTATCTTCAGGAAATAAATTGTTGAAATAGCATATTTAAGTGTATTTCTATTGTTATAATTACCTGTAACTTCTAAGCTTCTTGTAAAATTATAGTCGTGGAAATCAGAAATCTTTGTATTCAACTCCCTATTCTTATGTAGAAGTTACATGTAAATTTGAGGTACTGCTTCTGGTTCACTATTTTCTGGAGTTATAAAATTTTAATAAAACTTAGAAGGTACTGGTACCAGAGATACTGATTCATGAGTGGCAGTTCTAGGTTGTTCTAGTTCAATAATATCAGAGGATAGATGAGAGAATCATCTTGGAGGCTAGGGAAACTATCTGCTAATATTACCAATAATTCATGCTGTGGTAATTTTTGTAATTTATCAAGAAATTAATCTAAATTATGTGGTTAAAAGTTCAAATTAAGCAAATCATAAATTTTCTCCTCATTCACGTCGTCAGAAGATATCAAAGACTCGAGAATGTCTTCTAATTCTTTATTACGAAGCTAAAATTATAAAAAAAATTTTAAATTTAAAAACCATTCACATTAAGTATAGCTTCAGAAGGGCAATAATATATTTTTCATATAGTTTAAATATTTTTTTAACAAAATTCATGAAACATATTATCAATTACACCTAATAAACCTCGTCACAACTAATATTACACAAAATGTAATAAAACATTCGAGTTACCTCTCTTCGTTTCGATATTATTTTAATCTTTTCCACAAAATAGCTAAAATCACTGAAATGAAAACCTCCTCTTTTGACAAATGCCGTTTGACGTTGACAGATCCGTTCGGAAATAAGGTTGTTATTTTTTTAATCATAGACAACATGTTCGAGATTATAAGTTTGACGTATAGTGGGAATATAGAGATCATTGCTCGGTAAAAGCGTTAGATTGTACATGTGGAAAATATATTACCTTTGCCCTATTAAAGGGTAAAATAAGAAATTCAAATGTTTAATATACTTCTTACTTCCATGAAGATAAATGGTGAAATTTTATTTTTTCCCTGATACAAGAAAAAGAATAAAATCTCTACATTTATAATAATAGAACTAGTCTTTAAGGCTAGTGTTAAATAGTAGTAGAGTTACACGCACACACACTCACATATACATATGTATATATATTTATATATATATATATATATATACATATATATATATATATATATATATATACATATATATATATATATATATATATATATATATACATATATATATATATGTATATATATATATAGTTTTGTAAGGCTCTTAAATTTTTGTTTTTTTCTCGAAAACGTCGACAATTTCAATTTGTCAATCTTATATCAGTAACAGTAAACCTAACTATATTTATTAAAACATGATATAACCCTAAATTAAAAATTCTAATTAACGTAAGATTGGAAATATTTAAGCTCTGCGCAATTAACAATACAGAGGAAAACATGAGATAAATCAGTTACACATGGTATAAACAAAATTCTTAAGTTATGAATCGCGCATTAGTAATAAAAACGCTTAAGACTTCAAATATGATATAAATTACTTAGAGAATTTAAAATTAGATTATTAATAGAGTACTTATCAAAAGTCAGGAAATATAGGTTTCAAAAAAATTTACCATGTTTAAATTTATCACTACAAAATCATGGACACTCTAAAGTTACAAACGTGGGCTATTTTTACAAATAACTGTAGGTTATTGACAAGTAATTGTTAATTTAAAGTTAATATTAAAAAATATTCTTACTTAAAAACATATTTTTGTCAAATATATTTTTCGTCGTTCAAATAAAAAATGCTTTTACATGGTTTTTTTTACTTTTACTCAAAGGTACATTTTTTTTTAATTTAACTCTTGTCCATTAGGCAGTTGGCCCAAAACCCATTAGGCATTAATAGTCAGAATTTACAAACAAGTGACTACTGCCTCCAAGTATGATTTATTCAAATTCCAAATTCTGCCTTAGAGTAACAGTTTTAGTGAAGTAAACATTTTACTTCAATGAAATATATTTGTTAGAATGACTATATTCTAACATTGCCTTGGTAACTTTGTTGTGTCTCAGGGTAGAATTGTAACTCATTATTAAGTTAATTAATTATTGCTCGTAACTTCGCCCATGTGAAATTGAAAATCGGTGGCAGATATTGTTAGAGTTAATGAAAGTTTCTTTTATAACCTTTATATTCCATTATACTATTTCATTACAAATGACATTTCTAGTTATTTTCCAAGCGCTAGAATAATCGGCCTGCTGGGATAACTCCCTCTTGAGTAAGCCACAAGCTGATCGAGTGAGAAGTAATTCTCTCTTAAGTCGAATAAAGCCAAGTTTGTTGTCTGTGTCTGAGATTAGTTCATTTTTACCACTCAAAAATGAAATTTAAAATAAAAACTCATTCTTAGATTAATTATATTCTTAATTTAATGTTTCTAATATTATTGATTCGTACATAATCAATCATTTTTGGTATTTATGTCAATCGAGCAGGGTTTTTACTTCATTTACGAAATTGGGGGAATGTGGCGCATATAGTAAGATTCCATTTTTTCGCCGATTGCATATGACTTAAAAAAAATGTGATATATGTTAAAGAAACTCACGTTGTTTTTTTATACTGTTGTCTAATAATTTTGGCAGCAATGCAAAAAAAATTGTTGGCAATGACTATTTTGGTTTTTTTCTTTTTTGGTTTGTTTCCTACAATTTATTTTATGAAAAAGTATAAAAATATTTTTTGGTAAATAATAGAGATACTTTTATATAATTCAGACAAAAGGGCACAGAAATAATATAATGATCAAGAAAAGAGTTACCGTTTTTTTTATATTCGCGAAACACCGTTTTTTTTATTTGGCTTTTAGCCAAATAAAAAAAACGGTGTTTAATTGAATGAAGTGAAATTGTTAGAACTTGGCGCAACCGCGTATTTATTGTAAAATGTAAATAAATTCAGCACTGAGTTTTCTTGTAACTTAATTTAAAAATATATTAATTTTCTTTTGGCAGATCAATTTGCAAAGATCAACAATTGTTTACGTATTATATTAAGATATATGTAATAGACATAGAGAGGTTGTCTCTAATTATATATTATACTAACAATTTCACTTCGTACTAATACAAATGTAATTAAAATAATAGCACTGGTAATTAAATTGACTAATCGTTAAACTATCTTTTAAAACGCCCTTAATAATTATATCGTAGCAAGGATTATGCTAATTTTAGTAATTATAATTAAGATCTGACAATTCCTAAGAACGAAGGTTAAGGAAATTAACTAATAACACGAAACAACAATATAGAAGATAACCAGAAATTACGGCTTTGCGAATGTGAGGATTAGCAATTTTTTACAAAAAAAAAATTTAATATAAACTATTTGTACGATGGGATACAGTTCATATTAATACATAAAAAAGGGTATACCTTACAATAAATATGTAAAACTTTTGTTTCAGCGTACACCTGACCGCATAAAATGTGATCTTGCAGCGTGTATAATGATGGGATTATAAAATTAAACTGCATACTTCAGCATGTTTCATTAAGCTTAGTGGCGGACGGCGTGCATGTGGTTTCGTGCAGGAGGAAATTGCAATTTGCATGTTGATGAGGGCGGCCACACTTTAGTCTATACATTGTCAGGCGGGGAAATAAAAAATAAAAAATATAGCGTTAGCGCCTGGTGGCTAAAAGCGAAATAGTTTCAACCGCGGAAGCTGCGGACGGGTGATAAGTGAATTTTCATGCGACTTTTTAACACATTCGCAACATGTATCTACTGACATTTAAGCATATTAATATTAATGAATATAATTATTAGTTCATTTGTAGTAGTAAATGATTAATGAAATAAAGAAGTAGATTTGTGACAAAAATTAAAATGATATGTTGCATTATGACATTCTAAACTGTTGTAAGTATCCATTCCAAACAAAAACCATTCTATTTAACCAGCATATGAGTAAATGTGTTTGATGGATTCTATTATAAAATTAATCAAAACGTAAGTTTGCTAATTAAATATTTTTAACAAATATTTTATCGGAAGCGTATTTATGGTTAAATAAAAGATAAGACTTTTTATTAGATCAGCATGTAAAAAGTACTTGAGTAATTTTTTTTGACTGAAATATTTCATCAGAATTACATGGGCTTATAAAAATATTAGCTATAAGCCGAAATAGTGGGAGTTTCACTTGCGTGTAATTTGCTATGGGAAAAGTTATCACATTTTTTATTCTCTCTCGTGGTGCTATTATTATACCAAATATCATCAAAGCCCGTTTAGAAGATTTTGCGTGATTGACGAATAAATTAAGAAACAGACAGACAATAATTTTTAAAACCATTTTTCTGGCTGCTGTTATAATTCATTAAGCTAAAACAAACACTCTTTTTGAAATGGAAAGAATTCTATCTGTCAAAATTTCCATGTATATACTTAGAATTCAATCGAATGTGATTTCAATCATTGCGTGTATCTGCTTATTAGAATGTCAATTAAAAATTATTAAATTTATCTACATAAGTTTTCAACTGCGATAGTGCATACAATTAATGTTAAAATTTAAGCCAAATTGTATCTCCTGTAAATATATTGGCCTATAAATATTGCTGTAAGGATGGCAAATTATACTATTAGCGGTTATATAGTATGCACCTGAGCATGTCACTTTAAAAAGAATTGAATAGAAATAGTTAATACTATTATTACTTACAAGTTTCAAATACTAGTGAAAGTATCAATTATTTTTATCCCGGTTAAATGAACTTTCGAGATTTAAATGTATACACGGGGAAAAAAGAGGCCCATTAATATAAATGATTAATTTCATAACTAATACAATGCAATACGAAAATGCTAAATTGCGTAACTAACAAACTGTAATATATAAATAGCCAAAACGCAAAATGTAAAAAAAAAACGTTTCAAAAATTGAAGAGTCAACAATTTGAAACTGACCTTAAGACGTAATTTTAAATCTTAGTTATGGATTAAATATAGACGTTAAGTACAATCAATACTTTTGTAATTTCTTCGAAAAAAGTTTGTTTTTATGGTACGTCAAAGTTTTTTCAAATAACTTATTAAAAATTGTTACTTTGACATTTAAATACGTCAATAAGTCAAGAAAAAATCATGATCTCAGGATAAAAAAGTTTAATCTAAAATTAATATAATTATATAGAGCATAGTTTCAATAAATATAGCATTAACGAATTGATCATCTACATAAGAAGATTTTATCCTGTGTCGCGGAACGTAAACTTTGTAACTTAATAAAATAAAACTCTTTCCTATAGGGAACGCAATTCATCTTAATGTAGCGGACGCGTATATATTTGGGTTACGCATAATGTATGAATACAATATTAAATCCTCTTTGCGATTTTATTAAACTTTTTGAATCGTCACATGTAAAAGTTTTCCATTAACTTCGTTACCGACGAATGTCAGTCAAGTTTTTAAATTTTCCATATGGCTTAGCGTAACGCAGCTACACATAGTAACAACACAAGTAATTTTCCATACGTCTACCAATTGTCGCAAATATGCGCCGCGGATATATGAAACAAATGCGAACCGGTCATTCTATGACCGTTCGATGTTTTCCAAAAGTTTTAAAGTAGATAGGAGAAGGCTGTGTTATAATGTGCTCTTGGGGGAATAATATGCACCATTTAAAAGCCCTGTTGTCTATTTAGATAGGTGATAATATTGGCGTAATTCTCGCAAAAGTGAATAAAATATTTAATTAAATTTTTTTTTGCAGACGTTAACATAATACATTTATTATATTTAAAGGTATGTAGTATATCAATTAGGCTTTTTACAGGTAATTTTGGCAAATGTGGTTAAAAAACTGTAGAAGAAAGTGAACGTGTGGGGAGGGGGGATTTAACGCAAAACACTTTTGAACTCTTATCTTGTTAAGAAGACGCGATTTAAACAAATTTAGTGATATTTTTGAACTGAAGTTGAAAATTTTTATTTTCTTCCTAGATGTTTACATAATTCAACTTAGTTGCTTTGCAAAATTTTATAAGAATCTGTCTTTAACTTAAAGAGGGGTAATCGTCTAATATAACCAACGGACTGATGGACAGCCGGAAAAAACGATATTATAAAGGTTTCGCTTTTGCCATTTGACTACACTAAATTTTGCTATTCGAAAATGTATGGTAACATTTGCAAGAAATGAAAGATGTCGAAAACAGAGAAAAGGAAAACCAACTTCGAAAAACGAACTTTTTTAGTAAAAAGTTATATCAGTTAACGCTTTTAATTTATTGGCTCTTTGAAGTCAGTTCCACTATTTGTCAGGAAGTTTTTTTTACTTTCCCATTTTCCGACTTCCGATATTTAATATTACGGAAATTGTTATGAGACCATACATAGTTCAATAATGAAAACAGGCATTTGCTGCATATAGTGAACATATGTAAAAATATGTATAAACCTACTAAAAAATATACATGAATGCATAAATGTTCTCATATATAGATCGTGATGCAGGCACAATTGATGAAATATACATTTATACATATATATATATATATATATATATATATATATATATATATATATATATATATATATATATATATATATATGTATATATATATATATATATATATATATATATATATATATATATATATATATATATATATAACGTTACTCTCTTTTGGATTCATTGCAATCGATGCTTCAGAAGTTTGTATACAGTTGTACATCCTTAATAACTTTGAAATTTAATTGCATATGTCAAAACAATTTAAACGATTCCATACTTGACAGGTTTAACGTTCCTTCAACATCTTTCGCCTCCGTCATCCGATCTGAGCCCGCACATGCAATCAAAGAATATATCAAGATATTCTGAATGAATCTACCTGTCATGGTTGTAAAGTTCTGACACAACTTTCTTTTCCATCATCAGACCCTGGAGGCGATATCTGAGACTTAATGAATACTTACTAAGATAAGACCAATTATTTTGAACTCAAATAACACGGTCAAATTATCCAAAGGAACCGTTTTCTCTGATTCGTTGATGACTCCCTCGGGATGTCTCCAGAGTTTATTAAAACTTTCTGGTTATATTTATATTGTATCATTTTGAAACTATGACGTACCATTAAAAACAATTTAAAATTGATAAATCTGATATAAATTTATGAGCCAACATACATAAAAAAATGTACGGATCGAAGGGAAAACCTCCTTCTTATGAAAAAGCCGATAATAAATGATGTGTACATTATGGCAGTTGACCTGAACCCAAACAAGTTTAAGTTTCAATATAATTAAATCTTTATAAAACTATTCTGTAATACGATTAATGTAGCAATTCTACAAGAAAATGATTCACTGACTGTAACTAATTTTTTCTTCATTTTATTTCAGTGTTTTCTTTTATTTTATTGCTTAAAATTTCCTCAATAAAAATATTATAACCACTGTGATTTTATTTTAGTATACCATATTTCGTATTCATACTTCAGACATAAAATGTTATGGTCGATATAAATTTTGATGCAGGCTTTCACTAAATTAATTTATTAGGTAATGAGGTATTTGTGTGCAACAATCGAAAGGAACTATTTAGTGATTTTTACAAAGGTCTTTAAGTTAAGTGATACAGGATTAGGAAGAACATGATCAGACTTTATATACAATTTAAGGATATTTAACCATTACATGAAGATTATATAGAATAATTATTTTCTTTATATTTCCTTGTATTGATTACAATAATTTCAATTTCATGTCACATCGACATTTTGTAAAAAAAATATTACTACTGGTAAATCGTATTAATTCCACAAGAAGTGTTACAAATACATAAAATAACATCTTGTCTTTATAAAATAACATCTTGACATAAAAATATATATTAAAAATCGAAATTTTTCTCAAAAAGGAATATTCAAAAATTTGGTGACGAAAATCGTAGGTATATACTTTCATTTAAAAATTTCAACTTTTCTAACATCGTATCATAATTTGTCATATAAACGTTTATCTAAACCTAAGCGCTTTAGATAAACGTTTATAGTTGTTTCTTCTATCACCATTTAATATTTTCGTATACGTAAACTGCCAAATTATTTCTCTTTAGAATAGCGCAGTTGGCTACAAAATACGCGGCCTTCTTTTATATTTCACGACCTTATTTAACCTTGAAACTTTAATACTACGTACACAACATGTATTAACGTTTAAGAACATAAAAAAGTTTAAAAGAACATGACAGTTTGTTTCCGTTCCACTTAACAAACAAGGTCGCATGTGGAACAATGAACTTACACATTTGAAAATAGGTACTTTGTAACACAAAATCGGGCAGTACCCGAAATAATGGAAGAGTTCATTAAATATTTGTTATCTAAGCGTACGTTATAGTGTATACTTTCGGTAAATTTCTAAGGAATTAACTATATCTCGGTTGTGAATTGTGGAAAATATTGACTTTTCACGTTAGAAATCGTTTGAAATGAGTCTGAAATTTAATAGTGTATTTACAGCTTCTGTAAACTAGTTAATTGAACGACGAAAACAGATCTGGTATATTATTTGATGTACTCTGATTCAGTTTGTATTTTATTCGATTTCAGACTATTCTATTGTAGCGGTTATGTGTTAACAGAATGGAACATTAGTGATATAACGGAGTGACGTATTAACTACAAATGTGCTTTCCACTTCGGTGGAAAATTAAAATCCTATTATATGTATAAAATCCTATTATTATTGTAGTAGTTGGCACAACAGTATAATTACATTGTACTACTCTATGATTCAATATTCGAAGTAGTTTTAATTAAGTTCTTCTTAGGCATAAAAAAAATATTGCTAAGATAATTTTACGCAGTACTGCAATGTGTGCCATTATTTTTAAAGTTAAGCGTTTGAAATTACTGGATATTTTTATTATTTTTAGAAGATTTATTTGTAACGAATATATTAATGTATCGTTCACAATTTTTTTAATCTTCCTTTTGCATTTTATTGCTTTAAAATTAATTATTTGATATGCATCTTGTACGCCAATATAAAATGTTACAACTTTTATACAATAAATATTTTGGTTTGTATTTCTTATTGTTTATTTTTATGTGAATATGAGGAAAGTTATTTATGGCCTTCAAGCTAAATTAAATAAAATGATAAAAAGCATTTTATTGTTTATTTTATCGTAGTAATTTTTATTAAATGATTTTCGTGAAAAAATATAATGATTTATTTAGTTTTACAATAATATCTGAAAAGATACGTATATTTTTCATAAATTTATTTTACGCCTAGGAATATAAATTTAAGTTGTTATAGGGAAACTATGAACACATTGTCACCTCTCTTAATTGTGAACTAAATAAATAAAAATTATTAAACATTTTCATTTTAATTCTTACCACTCATGATCTCTGAATTAATGTTTTACAGAAAAAATTATATTTGTTATCAAATGATTAGTATAAATATAAAAAAACGAGTATGCTTTAGACCACACGACTGAAGTAAAACTTACTGGCTATGAGAGAAAGAGAGAAAGAAAATGTGTGCTAGCACCTCTCTCTCTTGTCCCTACAGTAATATACGAAACGTAACGCTCTCTCTCTCTGTCTTCACTAACACACATCTCCCTCTCAACTTCCGTTCGCTTCGCCCGATCACACTTTCCGTAACGTTCTCGTCACATTCACCAGCTTACTCCCCAAGTCAAGCGTGCGTAAAGAAGTTTTACTTCAAAAAAATGTTACAGAGAAGAAACTGGAAAGATAAATTTTCTGTTTAAAAATGTGAGCCACATCTCATTCACATAAATAAAGAAAAAAAGGAATTAGTTTCGACAAAAATCAAAGTATCGATTATCTTCAGAAAAGCGAGGCTCTTTTAAAGCTGTCTCTACCTTAGATAGTTCGATACATGATTATAACCTTTCAGAAGTTTGTGCGGAACATCGCATGCGCCCTATATCGATATTGAGGCGGACGGAAGGCGCAGATTCTTGCCGGCATTCTGGGATATTGGGGAAAAGTTGTTTCTAAGTCGCGCGTATTGTCGTCTAATATAAAAATGAGAACGGTTTTGCTTCCCTCTTGTGAAGCGAATATTATAAGTTATAAATTGCTCGTCATCTTCCTTTAACGATATTTGTTTCGTTATTGCGTTTTTGTGCTCGAAATGTATGGAGAAAGTAAATTACGTATTGTAGGATTCGTATGTATTTTCGGCGTAATGGATTTGGCGAACTTATTAATAATAAGTTAAAGTTGAGTTAATTTTGAGTTAATCCTTTCTTCTTCAAATTCATATAAAACATGAATGGATCTTGGCAAGCATGTTATCATTTATAGAATATATTTTAAAAAGGAACGAACAATATTTTAAAATATTTAATGCTATGTGCATTTTTAATTATGAAAGCAATCGAAGCGCGTGCTATTTGACACCAACATCGCTTCTTTCCGTTGAAAATAGCAGTAAATAATTTTTCCATTTTACCACATTCGGATACAGAATTTGTAAGTTTCAATGATGTAAGAAGTAAGTTAAAATAAACTACTTTCTTTCATTGCTGCAACTTAATATAGTTTCATTATTTTTTACTTGTACTAAACAAATTTGAAAAGCGAGATATACGTAAATAGCAAATGTTTCATTATTCCTGTGGCACTGTCAGCTGTTATATGGTTTATTTCAATTTAAACCGAAACTTCATTTCATAATAAATTTATTGTCAGTGATCCGTATGAAAATTGGAAATACCGAAAAATATAATCATCTCGGTGTTGGTCCTGCCTGTTCGTTATAGTAAATTTTCTTGCATACCGTTTGACATGCGGGAAAATTGTCCATAACAAACACGGGAAGTTCAAGTTTACGATAGTTTTAGGTAGTATTGGTAGTATTGGAGAATATCTTTTCTAACACAACATTTTGAGAAGAGCAATAGATGAATATTTCGTTAACAAAGACAGTTATAAATACATTATTGTATTCAAAACTCATTAAAATATGAACTGAAAAATATTTAATTTACGTTTTAGTTATTATATATTTTTATAAAATTTCCAAGAACCTGCTAAGTATCAATATACCCCCAGAACCTCAAGGAATATAGGTTGGAGACATCTAAAAAATATTTGAGAATGTTCCTGATTCGGTAAATATTGATCAAAAACTTATTATTTCAGGTAGTTTTTTTTCAACACCCATGTTTTAAAATTTGACATCCTGGTATATTTAACCAAGAATTATTTAATTTTTATCTTCACAAATTATATAATTTCCGACAAATAGGAAGTCATCATATTTTTGTTGCTTCCGTAATTATGCAATGAAATGTTATTAATACCTTTATAAACTTGCATTCTGTTAATTATAACTCTATTATGATTATAAGATCGTTCTGTGAGCACTCTCAACCAAACGAAATTTTGAGTGAGTATTGAGTGCCAAATAAAATTATTCGAATATAAAATTTTATGAAAAATAAACTTTTTTTATTTGAGTTGAGAACCAACTCGCATTTTTTGGGACTATTCATAGTGAATGCACATATTGACCTTAAATGCAAAACAGTTTTTTTTCTATTTAGGGAATAATTTACTGTCAAGGCAGAACAATTTTTTTGCATTAAAAGACCGAAGTTAAGTCTTGTGTAAAATTACACTTATGATAAATTCTTCTATATAGGTACTTCAGGAGAGGTACTTGAAGCCACTGAAAAAAAGTAGAGAAATACCTTCTCTTATACTGTGGTTTCTCATCTAATACACACCACGAACCTAGTATAATCGAACTTTACATATTAAGAGAAACAGATGAATTTTTCAGTAAAAACCCGAAAATTCTACAAGGACGAGATGCTTTCATGCACCCATCTTGTAGATTGATAACAATGTTACTTACGTAATGTGTACAATTTCAATAATACTTTACTTAATACAATCATTATGAATTACTAAATATAAAATAACGTTTTATATTATAAATATATTCAAATTCGCAGAGATTTAACTATTCGGGGAAAATTCCGAAGACCAACTTACAACAAAATTACGCGAATCTTATACCGTTGGAAAAAACTTAACACTTCACATTTGTATAAAAGCCATCACTTATTGGAAAAAAGAAAAAGGCCGTAAATTTACAACAACGTGATTTCATTGTGATAACATTTATTTGAGAAATGGAATCTTGGATTATATGTGTTACTGCTTTCACTGACGAAAATTGTATCAATGATTTAATTTGTCTTTCGTTTGTTCAAAAAGGTACACCATCGCAAGAAAGGAGAAAAATAACGACAAATTAAGTGTTATTACATAAGACTAATACGAGATCAAGTGCTGTGTACATTAGGTAATAAAATAAAATTTATTAAAAAAAGTGTCAGTAAAATAAAATTTATTAATGAAATCATAGACACTAAGCAATGAGAAAGCCGAAATAAACCAGAGAGGTGGAAATAAGGCTGTTTGAAATAAATTAATTTTCTTCCGATTAAAATACAATTAACACATTTCTGTTTACGCGGGATGTAATGTATGTCGTTTTCCGCCTTTCCAACGCCCCTTGTGGGCTGATTTTAACTTGGCTGCAGCGAACGCGAGAAACGTAGGAGTCACGTAACGGCACTTTCAGATGAATAACGAATACGTTTTTGTATTTTTATCTGCAGTCCAAACACGTTATAGAAAAAATTACAAAAGTCGAAACTAGTACTTTGTATTTTCACGAATATTAGTAGTGACTCAACTGGCTATAAATCTTAGCCACTACTATACGGTAAATTGAATCACTACTAGTCCTACCAACTGAATACCCGGTTTGAGTTTTTTTCTACCTCAGTTTTAAGTAAGAACAAATTCAATCATTGAGGGGCTCGAAAACAATACATACAAATTAATAAGTTTAAAACATGGCCTTATTTTGCTGATTTTAAATAATAACTTACCCTCAGAACCGCTAGTTGCCTCCTATTTACCTTTGATTTAAAACTCATAATAGGAGTTGAAAACATGACTAATTGTGTACTGTTTCAAAATTTGTATCGATCCAGCATTTCAAGAAATCTGAGCAATAAGCTAAATTTTATTATGAAATCATTACGCTAGTTTACGTATTCCTTTCTGCAGTTATCAGTTGATTTGAATGGCACTCGAAAGACGTATCATCCGAATGGGATCTCGTCACGTTAATAGACGATCATCTAACATTACAATATTATATTATCTAAACCTATAAGGAGGTCTACAAGGGCTGGAAACCTACAAGGGCTTGAATTTATCATAAGATACTCTCACGATTTTCATGATATTGAGTGTTTTGTGACTTTGTTCAACTCTCTAGTTTGTACAATCCTCGAACACCAAGTCATCCATTATCCGTAAGAAATAGCTCATATACTCATATTGGTTAATAAAGTTTAACAGATTGTAACTTAAATTGATTACACGATTTTTACCGTTACTGGTTTCCTTCAGATTTTATAATAGTAGTAGCCGTAGTTAATTGCTTCCAAATCCGACGAGAAGTACTTTGATCATATATTTTTTGTTACATATTTATGTTGATAACTCCTCGGTCTTGAGTTTGTTGACGCTTTATCCTTTTAGCTCTTATGTGAGAGGAAGTTATCATAAATTATTTCGTCTGCCGAGAATGAGCACGATCATTCTGCAGCGCCCATATCTTTTCCGGGCAATCACCAACGCTTTATTGAAAAAGTGATAATTTGTTGGTCCTATTGAAAGATTTAAGAAGGCGATTGTGGAGTTGATTGTGAGTTTTCTCTTAATAATTAATTATTTTTATATTTAATTTCAATTTTTGTCTCTTTTTTCGGTTTTATTAATTATTATCCATATTATCCTACAAAACTATTGTAATTTTGATCCTTGCATATATTCAGCGTTTTTGATCAACTAGTAAGTTGATTTATTTAAATAAATAAATATAAAAAATATGGAATATATGAAAGAAAAATGCGAAGACTTTTTCTAAAACCATATTAACAAATTTATTTCAAATTTGAAAGCACGGACGGTGTGAAAGTGGTCTAAAAGAAAGTGGGTAGATGATGTGGGTCTCTTCAAAATGCGCGGAAGTAGGAGATTGATTGTCTTCATGCGCCCTTTGTTTTGTTTTTTTTCTTCTCCCCTTCACTCCCCTCAATAAATTGAGCAGGGAGCTTTATGTATATTGTCTTACATTTCATTTATTGTTACGAAGTATCATTCAGTTATTTTGGCTCTGCTTTGATAACAACCTTTCTGTGTACGTGTTTGTTTACAATATATTATTACGTTGAATACAATACGACGAATATATATTCGAAGCCTTTATTAAATAGCTTTTATCGAATTTTGTGCAAGCGTCGTGACTGAAAGCGTTTTAGGAAGTGGAATGCTTTCATTATATTTTCTCGTATTTTGTCCATTTTGAGATTTTTCTTACATTTTTAGGGTTATTAATAACAAAATTTCTACAGATTTTTTTATGAGTAAATGTTCCGTAATGGGCTTACCGTACATTCCGTTGTAATTAGAGTCAGTCACAAAAGTATCTGCTAGCTGAGTAAACTCCAGGTGCGGAGTTGCGATATCTGTATAATTAATTAAATTTGTAACATAATATATCTATGGATTCTACTAATTTGAAGTGTAGTTTAGTAAATAATTTCATTCGAAAAAAATATCAATAAAAATTTACCTTCCAAAACTTTAGCGCAATTCTAATAAAATCAAAAGTTAGTGACAAATATATTGTTAATACTTAGTCGGTCCTCCCTTTGTTCAGAAATTGATCTTGAGCACTTAACATACTATCGATTCTATAACAAAATTATTCATAAAAATAGTTTGGAAGTTGTACACATAGAACACAACTGTTTGTGGAATAACTCTGTCGCTGCGACACAAACGAACAGCTTAAAAAAGTAGCAAGCAGAAAAGGGAGTAGAAAATTGTGGCAGAAATATTGAAAAGTGGTACACCCAGGAAAACTTGTAAATAATTTATATGTGACAACTTTTGAAATTGTTTTCAAACATTTTCATTTTTTTAATATACTAGATTATGCTTTATGCAAAAATTAAAAAAGGTTTTATGTTAATCAGACCAGTTAGATAATTACAAACTAATTATTATTTTGAACCTAATTTGCAAACTTCATTTTAACCTTTTGTTGCTCCTCTCTGTGCGTACGCTAGTTATGCGATGGTAGTTGAGATTAAAATGACAAGCAATACTCAACCCGTGAGTTTGACATACGAAATGGAATATGTTCAACTGTTTTCAAAAATTTAATTATTAGCATTTATGGAATTTTCTTTGACGCTTTATGTAAAGTTTTTCTTCGTACATCATTATTCGTAATCGTTCAATTTATTTTGCGTTTTTTATGCGTATAAATTTAATCAAGTAAATACAGATAATTTTCACTTCTGGTGTAGATATTGACCAAAACGTATCTCTACCTCCAGCGTATTCGATAATAGATAAAGAAAGTTGACTTTGCGCTATATTAATTTTCTTTTATTACCTCCAATAATATTGAACTCATTTTCATCAGTCAATGAAAATTATTTTCAAAATTTTAAAATGTATGTCTTAATATTTGATTAAAATCTTACATTTATTTCTAATGTGCTTTTTCCCGTATTGCTCCTCCATGCCAGTTAGGAGATTTTAAAATTGTGCGGACATTTTTGGAACGTGTTACAGCTAAATTAAACTCATCAGAAAAAGCCTGTATGTAATTTTCGTCCCTTCTTTTTTATGTTCATCAATGTAAAACGTATTCCTACCTATAAATATTCTAAGTCGACCCGATCGATATTTATTTAATACCACACCTGCGGAATTATACTTTTCAGGATTTCGTATATCAAAAAGAGAATGAAACACTTAATAAATTGGTTTTCATATTTTTTCTCATATGGCAATTTAAATGTTTCTTATTACATTTCAATTTTAATGTCGCATACTTATGCACTACACTAAATATAACTTTTTTAATTTTGTATACTAATGCGTTACGCCATCGGATATTATTTTATTAAAATTTATGTTAAATTGAACATTATATTCTTTTTATATATAAATATAATCTTGTATAATGGTGTAAATCGGTATCCAATTTTCAAGAGAAAAACCGGTATTATTTAATTTATGACACTTCTTGTATATTTTTGTAGTTATTTATAACTTTCAAAAACTAAAGTTAGGTTTGTCAGTAAGTATAAATACATATTTTTTTGTCTGGCGATTTCTTTGATATGATACGAAGGATCATGTGCTACATCCGTGCTATCGCTAAACTTATGTAAGTTATATAGCCTCATGAACTGTAATCTTATGATTGTGTAATCTACTCAAACCAGTAGATAAAACTTCATCCAACGAGTAGAGTCATACAAACGTCGAATACGAAGCTAATCAATGAAATGTCTGTGGGAAGTTAAAAATTTGGTATTTTTCTGGAAGCCATATTTTAATTACAATAAATTCATAAGCACTTAATCTTATTGGTTTAAATTTCATCTGATATGTTATCCTTCTTTGATTTTATATCTTAATAGCTAACTCTTGAGTACTCGGATTTTATTAATTTCGTATGTAATATATGGTGTAACTTGAAAGGGTTAAAATATTTCATTATGGGAAATGTATTTTAAGAGATATTTCGAAAAATACGCAAAACATGTACACCTTTCACATTATTTTCGTATTTATTAAACTTAATATTGTGACAAACGTTTTCATATGCCATAGGTATAAAAAATTATATCGTTATCCTAATATTACAACTTTTGAAATGTGCACCGCGTTGGAAAAAATTAACATTCCTAAATAAATCAATAGAAATACTATGTACATCTAAATGTCTCTAACTGCCTAAATGTTTACAGAACGATTGTGTGTGCCACTATTATTCGTTTTTCAATTCATCATTCATTTAATTATCCAATGTAGATTTGAATATTTTTTCAATTTGAATGTGCAATATCCGTTGAATTGTTGGTTCAAATGAAGCGTCGTGGTTAATTTCTATTTTATTGATAGACCCTGCAGTCATTGCTTCATAGTTTTGCAGGCATAGTTCCCTGCAGTCATTGCTTCATGCCGGTACATACCTGTGTATATTTCCCACCTACCTACTAATATATTATTGCCTTCGTATATGTTAATACTTACTTACCTGTCTACTCATATTCTAGTTGCTTTATGTATTTTTATATACCTGTACATATATACTTACATACCTACCTGCTTAATAATGTTTTAATTACTTCATACATTTCCTTCACTTACTTCACGAATGTGTTGACTGCTTTCTGCTTTTGTATGTACCTGAATATACAATCCTACCTACATAATTTACCGACTTTCTTGTTTATGTCAAGAAAAGCAAGTAAATCAAAACACGATAAATTTGCTCTGCCTCACAAAAAAATTCCCATTACCGACTTAAACCGTCATCATGAGGCCCTTGATTCTGGTTAGGGACATATTTATATTGTTGTTAGACGTGTCGAACTTTTAGAAAATTTGTTAAAGAAAATTTGTTTGAGGTTATCCTCAGATGTATTCCGTCCAGACTAATGGTACCTGTGCTGTTCACTTTCTACGTCCCTGGTAAAATTGTGTTAAATTTTTATGGAGCCATACCGTCCCAAACAAAAAATATCAAGTAATATGTACGAAAAAGAGTTGCTTAATACTTTTTATGTGGGTGTACATACTTACCTATCTGTTTATTTTGTCACTTTCTTACCAAAGTCAAAACAAGTCTGACGCATCCAAATTTGGTGAGTTTAGTACTATTCCCTGAAGAAAACCTATTACCACCTTCCGACTCCAACACCATACCCTTATTTTCCCAAAAAAAATTGTATCGTCCTTCTTAGTCTTAGTCTTTTTAAACTCTAAAAAATTATATTTTTAGATTACTTTTAACCTATAACATCCAAACTCGTTCCCAACACTTGTACTCTTCATTTTTAAAGAATTATATAGCAAATTGTTAACTTACATATTACAAAATTTTTATGACACCACACTGAGGGTTAAAGAAATTAGCCAGATCGGCTGATAAGTTTTCGCAAAAAATATCGTATTTGTGATTTGTCTAATGATTTACATAAAATTTTGACGGATTCATTTCTTTTTTTTTAAATTAAATTTATAACAGTGTGTTTGTTCTAATTCAGTAGTGTTGTTTCTAATCTTTACCCATGGACCCAATACTCTATGGAATTTCGTCAATATAAATTATATCATCTTTAACTGCATTCATAGAGATGATTTAATAAAGTTAATGCTCGATCATCATTTATGTGCTTCGAGAAAGGCAAGTATACTAAATAGTATCCTTATATTCGGTACCAAAATTTCAATTGTTGTGGACAAACTTCAATAAGGTTTATAAGTTTATCAGGACATAAAATTATTGACTCTTCATCCAAGTCCAGGATTTTGATAGTGATTAATCTTTTTATACTTTAATTACTTTAAGTTTCCATTAAATAAATATGTTTTTTAGTATAGTGGTAGGGCCATTGTTTTATGTCACGATAATTTCTCTTTAATGTTAATTGAACTTCTGTGAAATTAATTTTAATCACAGAAAACACATTACATTTACAAAAAATTCTCAGAATTTAAACAGACATTGCGTCATACATGAATCCCTGCCTTATGTTTTATGTCGCTTTAGTTAAACCAAAGATAAAGGTAATCTTTTTATCCTTACAAGGAATGCCATATCTTTTGCTGCCAGAAACGTTGTTAGAATTTGATATATAACTACTCCAATTATTATGCACAAACTCTGTAGCATAAGTATAAAACAAAGGTAGCAATTGGTAAATTATTTTTTAAAAAAATATCTTAAACTAAAATATGATACTTCATAAAAACGATTCTACTTTTTTGCCATAGCACTAGGTATTTGCAAAGTATTAATCTCTAAAGAAAGAAGATGACATAATTAGCATAATCGCTCAAATAGTGCCAACTTGGTAACTTACTAATAAAAAGTAAATGATTATAATTTTGGAATGAACTTAAAACAATATTTATTTTGATTCTGTTTCTTCGCGTAATTCAAATTAATTGCGCTGTAAATTACATAAAAATCGGTCTTCAACCAAAAGAGTTATCTTGTAATATACCAACAAACAGACGGGTAGACGAAGAAAATGGTTTCCGCTATTTACTATTTGGCTACACTAAATTTTGTCATTGTAACCTGCCAAGAACGTATTTAAAACTAACATGAATAGAAATACTAGTATTTTTAAACATACCGGTAAACCAGGATAACTTAAGTAGCTCAAAAGGATAAACTGCAACCTAGTAAATTGATTCACATGTAGTCCCTCGAAAAATGTTTGACGTAAAAAATTGATATTTGGCATAATAATATAAAACATATTGATCTACATATAACTCACAACTAAACGGTCAACAATATTAACATAAAAGCTGTAAATGGGTAAACAACGAAGTAATTTTTCCTTTCCTTTTATCAGTCTGTTGAAAGTAATCAAAATACGAAAATTATTTTTTGAATAAAATAGTTTAAATGACTTATACTCGCCTCTTCAGTCTCCAAAATTATTGCGGTAAAAATTATTAACTAAAAGATCATTGCTGGGACTTTATCTAAAGCTTACAGAAAAACTGGAGCAATCACTTTTTACGTTCGTGAAAGATTTAGGTAGTGATGAACAATAATGACATTTGTAAGCTATAAACCATTAAAAACAAAAAAACACTTTTTACTTAAATAAGTGTGTACAGACGATGACAATGCATGTTCTACTAATAATAAACAAATGTTATTCATTAACAGTTTCATTTGAATATAATCAATTAAGTCTTTTTTCTCCTGATATATTTTTATTTTTCCAAATTACTAGGCAAATATTAAAAATAAGAAATTCATTTAAAATAAATGAAGAAGGAAAATAATTGAATCGAAATAAGACTCTTAACCCCAATTAATAAAATTATTTTACGCAATTTATATCTCCTTAATTCGAAATATTATTATCTTCTCAACTTCAAAAAGCTCTTTAAATGTTATTCAAGTAAAGGGCAATTACTCATCAAATTAAATAATTACTCATTCAAGTTCATAAACATTTGACTAATCACAATGTTATATTACGAACAGGAAAGTTCGTATTTTTTATCGTTTTGGGAATTATCCTTTGTAAATATTAAGAAATAACTGAGTTATGCATGACTTTTCTCGTTAACCTAAATTATATGTAGGTACGTTGCGATAGTTACTGTAAAAATTAATCAACTATGAGAATATGACTTTTTAGACGGATGACTATTATGGATGCCTATATTTATTTAGTTCAGAAGCTTAAAATCAATAATTTTACGATTATGTAAAAATACGCATTGTCCAAATCATCATCAAAATTCCTTAATAATTGCATCACAATCAATGTTTTTCTAGACGATATTTTGTTATTAACCAGTGACCGGAAATATTTTTGCGACTAAAATTTAAAGAAAATTTATAAAATTATTAAAACTATTTAAATTGCATTGATAATATCGAAGTTTATAGTTGATTCTCCTATCTAATTAGATAGTTGATACTGCAGAACATTTAATGCTTGACGATTTATTGGTTGACGAAGGGGTGAGAACAAATGAACAAAAAAAAGGGTGAAATCAAAACATTGTACTTTTCACATTATATTGATTCAATCGATACAAAAAGAAAAATTTGTGATTTTTTTTAAAGTTTACTTTTAGAGTATCTAAATTTTTTTTCAAAAAACTTATTGATAATTATTACTTTGTTATTGACGCTCAACTTATAGCTCAAGAAAAACCGTATTATCACCATAAAAAAGTTTAATTCAAAATCAATATAAGGTGTAACTATTTACCGTATAGTTTCAATAAATATAATATTAGCAAATATATCATCTACATGGGTTGATTTTACTGTCTTGTGGAACGTAAGCTTTGTAATTTATTAAATTAAAACTTTTTCATGAAATACTGTAGGCGACGCGATTCATCTTAATATAGGCGACGCGTATAAATTTGAGTTACGAATAAAATATAAAAAACCTCTTCACGGTTTTATTAAACTTTTAGAATCGTCATGTGTAAAAATTTCCATTAACTCCGTTACTTACAGACGAAAATCAGTCAAGTTTTCCAATTTTCAATTTGGCTTAACATAGCGCAGCTATACATAATAACAACACAAGTAATTCTCCATATGCCTGCGAGCTTGCGCTGTGGATATGTGAGACAGTACAGTAGCTAACTAGATGGAAACGTCATTAAGTGAACGACGAAAACAGATGTTGTGTATCCCTTAATATCCTATGACTCCGTTTATATTTTATTCGATTTCAGACCTGTATAAGGGTTGATATTTCTAACATTATACAGAAGTTATACTAATTTTATATGATGTCGTCATAGATGGAAGCAGCATATTTCCGGCGATTTTTTTTAACTTAATCATTTTTCTGCTGATTTTATGATAGTTTGTCTGCTCTAGGGTTACAAAGCGATGGATATTTTTACAAATAACAATTTTGATTTTGATGTTAACTAGGTAGATCTAACTAGGTAGATCACGGAATTCAAATTGAACCAGTGTTATAAAATACTGCGTGCTAAATACTATCTATTAATTCCTAAATACTATTTATCTATATTGATGTTCAAATAAAAATTGTAACTTATAAAAATATTCCTTGCTTTGCAAGCCAAGTACAAACGAACAATCATAAATTCAGTATAAAAGTTATTAAATGTATGAAGTAACCGCTTATGTTTATTTACATAAAGTAACAGTGAACAAATAAAATGTGTTACAAATTAGCATTCTATAATTTAAAACTGAATGCTAATTTATAACATATATTATCTGTAAGAAAAAGAAAACTAACATCAAAATCTGATACACGGAACTTTACCAGAATGTCTTGTACGGTAGAGTTTAAATGATAACTGCTTCACACTAATCGATTGTTTTATCTAATAATAATTAAACAATACTTAAAAAAAATTTGAAAAACGAAATAATGATATTAATAATCTTATACCACAGTCAGTTATTACTGAGTAGCTTGCATGGCCACAACAGTGCGGGTCGTGTGTTAAGAGATATAATGGAATGACGTATCTATATATATATAAAACAAAGTCGTGTTAGTTAGACTGTTTATAACTCAAGAACGGCTGGACAAAGTTTTTTGATTTTTGTGCTTTTGGATTTGTCTTCATTGGGAATAGGATAATAAGTAATAAAACATTGGAAAAATTGACGAAAAAAAATTTTATTTTTAGGGATTGACTGATTTCGGAGAATATTTTATTTTTTCGTCTCGGCTTCGAGAAGTTTCCTTGGGCATTGGTAAAGTAAGAAAATTACAAATAATAAATGAGTTTAAAACGTATCTGTTCTGTGTATAAGCAGAAAAAATATGTTATAAATGACAAATACAGTCAAAACTTATAAATGGTTTTCAACAATTTTTTTCAGTTTTCGTTATTTATCGCATTGGAATTCGTTTAAATGTATTCCTTTCAAATGATTTTTCCTGAAATTCATCAGCGAAAATGATTTCAAATAGGTAGTTGAATTAAGTTTGATGAAGTGCACATTGTGAAACGTTGTACCTTCGAAGATGTTCACTTTGATTTGACATTTGTGATTGTACGCACATCGATAATCGCTTCATTATGTAACAAATTACAATGCCAATCATTCGGTGTTTGTAGCCTTTATCTAGGAAATGAATGTTTCTTTCAAGGTCAATTGTATGTAGCATGTTCACGTGTCGGCAAACCATCCGCTTTGTTCTTTCTCGCGCTTGCACCTGACAATAATACAAAAACTGTCACATGTCATAAGGTGCTTCAATGAAGGGAATCGACCAGAGTGCAACCCATCCAGAAAACAGTTTACTAGAAAGTAGTGCAACTATGCTAAGCCAATCATTTCGATTCGCTTCAATAAAGCAAATGTCTTCCTGCGACTTGAATTACATTTATTTAATGTATGTAATTAAAATATTTTTTAATTTGATTTTTGTACATTTATTGAATTTAATTAATTTTCAGTATGCATTTTATTTTAATAAAAAACTGAATTTAATTCAGCCAATAAGTTACCACAATATTTATTGATTCTGAGGCGGTACGAAATTCGCCGGGTAAGCTATAAATGTACCATCCAGCTCGGTCGAAAATTAAACTCCTATTTATTATAGTAGTTGGCACAACAGTATAATTACATTGTACTACTCTATTAGTCAATATTTAAAGTAATTTTAACTAATATCTTCTTAGGCATAGACATAATATTGCATTTGCTAAAATAATTTTATACAATGAAATAGGTGCCATTATTTTTAAACTTTGGAAGATATATTTGTAACGAATATATTAATATATCATTCATAATGTTTGTTAAACTTCCTTTTCAATTTTATTGCTTTAAAATCAATTATTTGGGATATATTTTATACGCTAATATATAATGTTACTATTTTTATGTGAGAAATATTTTGGTTTTTATTTTTTATTGTTTGTTTTCATGTGAATACGAGGAAAAAAATGTTTACTCATCACAATAAACTGAATAAAATAGTAAAAAGAAAAGTATTTCCTATTTTATTTATGGTAGTAATTTTTAATAAACCGTTCAGGTAAAGAAACTGAATTATTTAATTTCGCAATAATGTCTTTGAAAAAATATATATTTGTCTTGAATTGGTTTCACGCCTAGGAATGTAATTTTCAGTAGGTATAGGGAAACATTGAAAACAATGTCACCTCTCACAGCTATAAACTAATTAAATGAAAATTATTAAAGGCATTTTGATTTTACTTCATACCATTCATGATCTTTCGAATAATTGCTTTATAAAATAATTATACTTGTTATCAAAATATTAGTCACACTTAAATTAAACTACGTGATGTAGTATTATTTCTACTTTCTTTACCACGACCTAGGTTTCGTTGTATTACAACATCTTCAGGTAGGATATTAACAAAGATTAACTCTTAGGAACAACCAACAGCATTTATATGTTTTAAACACAATAGCGGAAGCCTGGTTTGTGCGGATTTTTCCATTGCTTATGTGAGTGCGTTTATTGCAGGGGCGCAGTGTAGGTTTTATTATATTACCGAGAATTGTACAATATACCAATATTTTAGTGAGGGTAATAAATTCAATTGTTGTTATTATGTGAGGTTATACAATGTAAACTTTACGGTGTATGTAATAAAATTAAATGGAAGTTATTATCGGTAATATAATTATACAAAAGCAAGGATATTTGCAAGTAAGGCCAAGGTAATACACTAATTCTACATATCTTATTATCGGTAATATATTTATACAAAAGCAAGGGTATTTGAAATTAAAGACAAGGTAATACACTAATTCTACATATCTCCGGTTTTGTGTATTCATATATTTATTTATTTATTTCTTTTAATTTTATTTTTGGTTTTATTATAACTACTTATATTTAGATGTGTATTAGTGCTGAAACAATTTTCAGGGTACTGTAGTATCAATGTTGTATATCATCATCATCATCATCATCATATATATTAATACGCTAAGGTTAAGATGTTACACTCTCTTTTTAGACAAAACCTCACAACTAATCCACATAAATTATACATCACTTTATAGATAATTGCTTGCTCTACCGGCATCCACAACTAAAAATTTATTATTGCTATTGTTTTTGCAAATTAATTAATTATTAAAATTATATACACAAAACAGCAATGCTGCCATCTAACGGCTCAACGTCAATATGATTGACGGTCGGTAAAATTTTTGTTTAATTTCAAATCCACTCACGTATAAAGTGGCGCTTTAGCTCAATGCTTTTGATACTTGCGCCTCTATATGTCAATTTTAGTAAAATATTTGTTTGATCTGTCATCTGAGCTTCATAATGGAATAAATAACGCGAAGACTTCGCACGGGTCACGCTAGTTTATATTATATCTAGAAGATATTAAGAATGGGTGATGATATTATATTTAGTTGTTCATTTAATATATTAACCTTGGTATCTTTTTTATGTCTGTTTATTTCTAATGTTTCTAGGATATTAAGTTTATTACCTTTTGTATTTATTTGTAATATAAAGGGGGCATTATCAGTATGGGGGTGATGGTTATTTTCAGTGAGATGTTTAGCAAAGTGAAATGTGTTTGGTTTATTATTTCGCCAGCTGGCAATGTATTCTTTATATCTTGTATTAAAATCTCTTCATGTTTGACCTATGTATACACTATTACAGTCGTTACATTTAAGTTTATAGATACCACTCTTTTTATGTTTATCTATTTTTTCTTTATTATTAATAAGGGTTTTACCCAAGTTATTTAAAGTACTATACGTACACGTTATTCATATTTTTATTATTAGTTAAGAGTTTTCCTAATTTGAATGATACATTACCTATATATGGGATAGATTTATAGTAAATATTATTAATATTTGGTACGACCGGGTATATTTCTTATATTAGTATCGGAGCAGGCGGGCGGCGCTGATTCTCGTCGGCATTATGGGATGTTGGGGGAAAGTTGTTTCCAAGTCGCGCGTCTTTTCGCCTAATATAAAAACGAGAACAGTTTTGTTTCTTTCTTGCGAAGGGAATATTAAAAGTTATAAATTGATCGTCAGCTTCCTTTAATAATATTTGTTTCGTTATTGCGTTTTTGTTCTCGAAATGTAGAGAGAAACTAAATTACGTATTGTAGGATTCGTATATATTTTTGGAGTAATGGATTTGGCGAACTTTTAATAATGAGTTAGGGTTGAGTTGGTAATTTCTTCTTCAAATTCATGATTTATATGAATTTAGAGAAGAAATGCGTCTTGGCAAGAAACTTTATAATTTAGGGACAATAATTTAAAAAGGAACGAACAATATTTTAAAATATTTAATGCTATCTGCATTTTGAGATTTGTAATGAAAAGTCCTTCGGATATGTTTGTCAATTTCAATGATGATTTCCTTCATTGCTTCAACTTACTACAGAGGTGGACCAAAACTCTCAAAACGGTATAAAAATTTTAAAAAATTCCCAAATAATTTTGAATATTTCTTTTAAAATGATAAAGTTTAATTATTTATACATGAAAATTAGTCAGATTATAATGGGGTTAACTGTAACGGACTTTCGTACTTATTTTTTTTAAGTTATGTATATTTCTTAATTTAAAGTTTTTTCGCTTTTTTTAATTTAATTTTTTGATGTACGTGCAGTAGGTACTATTTAGGTAACATTTCACAGGATATAGGACGTTAATAATTAAGGTAGGAAAAAAATTATATTTGATTTCTTCACAACTTTCGAAGATAGGCAGAGAGATTAGCGACGGCCATAGATGTCTAGCCGAGATGATTCTGGAGATATAGTTGAAATAGTTGACAAAAATATTTTATTCCATTCCTATCTCTGAAACTGTTAAGTCAAAATTATTAAATTATTCAGTATTGCTAGAAGTTTACCGTAGGAGTTTCGAAAATTTGATAATAGACAAAGCGACGTTTCAAAACCCATAGTTTTTAGAAAAATTCACATTTTTACTTTCATGAGAGTTACACTTATTAAATTTATGGACATAATAAAAAATAATATTTATGATCGTAAACATGTTGCAGGAATATTATATACATTTAAACGTTTATATATTTTTAGACGCAGTGACCTCAGTGTACGAGATCTACTTCAACAAAATAAATTTTATTTTGATTTGTAAAATAAATGTCTGGAGAGTATGTTTTAACATTATGAACACTATTTGCACCTGGGCAGAGGAGCAAACCAGCAAGAACACTTGAAACATGATGTTATATAAACTGTGCTTGTTTTTCATTATGAATTTCCTTACAAACATTTTGTAACACATAATCTAATATAGTCTCCACTTGCTTGCAAACTTATAAAAAATTTACTGCTAATCAAATTAAATTTCTTCAAGGGGAAATATACTTGACTCTCAAATAAATGATGACTGAGATAAAATTTACTTGTCGAAATATGGACCTAAGTTTAAATGAAACAAATAACAATAACACAATAATAATTATTCACATTATTCAATAACAATAACACAATAATAATTATTCATGGTACTAACTACCATGTTATGACGGTTTATTTGAACGCTGTCCACTCTGGCTTTAATATATATATATATATATATATATATATATATATATATATATATATATATATATAAATATATATATATATATATCTACTACGCTAAAATGGGTACTTAGCACATGGATAACTTGCTTTCTAATATAACTCAATTACTTATAAAGTTGTAATAATGTTGAAGTGGTACCACTTTCCCGATACGGACTACCCGATTCGACAATTTCACGGGACACCCAATTCGATTTTTAGCCCTGTTTGAAAACGAGAAACATCTATTGAATGTTTAGATATTATATATCCAATCGTAAACTATTTTATTTGTGCCAATCTCAATATCAAAACTAGGAAAACACGTACGCTTGTAAATATAGTTTTCAGTAAAAATTTTGCTAATTTTATCTCACCATTTACTCTTAAGAAATGAACTTGGTTTTTTTACAGTAATGTTTTTGATTAGTGAATGTTGATGGCTGGAGTGTCTAGTGAGGATCTAGTAATAATTAAGCTTTTTAAGAATCTGTTATACGATGTTCTCAAGATTTCCATAATATTGATTGAATTATAAGTTTGTTCAACTTTCTTGTTCGTAGTATTCTCGATCGGCCAGTCATCCAGTCTCCACAAGAAGTAGTTCAGATACTCGCGTTGTCGAAAGTATTTTAAAAATTTAACAGATTTTATTAAAAAAAATTACGGCCGCAATCAATTCCGTTCAAATTCGAGGAGAAGTACTTTTGAACATGTTTTTTTTATTATATAATTATGTTGTTACATCTTGAGTGGGAACGTTTTATCCTTACCTTATGTGACAGGAAGTTATCATAATTTATTTCGTTTACCTAGAGCGATTATTCCGCTCATATCATTTTCGGGCATTTACCTACGCGGTATTGCGAAAAACGATATTTTTTCGGTTCTATTGAACGGGGTTAGTAATGCGATTGTGGAATTTCTTGATAGTTTAGAGTCAATGGTTAGTTATTTTTGTATTTAATTTTAAGTTGTATCCCTTTTTTCTATTTTATTAATTAGTATCTATATTATACTTCAACAGTATTGTACTTTTGGTGTTTGCATATATTCAGACCTTTTGATCAACCAGTCAGTTCAATATGGTATTTTTTTTAAATAAATAAGTAAATATATAAAAAATATGGAATGTACGAAAAAAATATACGAAGAGTATTATAAAATGCCACATTAAAAATATATTTGAGATTTGTACGTACGGTGTGAAAGCACTCGAAAAGAAAATGGGTAGATGGTGTAGGTCTCTTCAAAATGCTCGGAAGTGGAATATTGATTATTTTTATGGGCCTTTTGTTTTGTTGTTTTCTCTCTCTCTCTTCATCCATTTAAGGAAAATCGAGCAAGAAGTTTTATGTATATTATCTTACATTTTATTTATTGTTACGAAGTACCTTTTAGTTATTGGGGCTTCGCTTTAATAAGAGCCATTCTCCGTACGTATTTGTTTGCAATATTATATTACGTCGAATAAAATACGACAAAGTTATATTCGAAGCCTTTATTAAATAGCTTTCATCCAATTTTATGCCAGATGTTTGTATGTCATGCCTGAAAGCGTTTCAGAAATTGGAATGCTCCAATTACAATTTCTTGTTTTTTGTCTTTCTTGTGATTTTTCTCATATTTTAAGAGTTATTAATAACAAAATATCTTTGGAATATTTTGTAGATAATTATTACCGTAACGGGCTTACTGTACATTTCGTTATATGTAGAGTCAGTCACAAAGTATCTGCGCGCTGAGAGCAGACGGTGTGGAGTTGTGATATTTGTATAATGAATTAAATTTTTAACAAAATATATCCATGGACTCTACTAATTCGAAACATAATTAAATCAATAAAGAAATTTACACAAAACATAAATAAAAATTTACCTTACAAACTTTTCACGTACTTCTAACAAAATCTAAAAGTTAACGAGGAAAATATTGTCATTAGCTTAGTTGACCCACTTTGTTTTGAAATGATCTCGAGCCCTTTCACTATCGATTTTATTTCAAAATTATTGAAAACTACATTATCGATTTTATTACAAAATTATTTGAAAAAATATTTTTTAAATTGTACATATAAAACACAACTGTTTGTGCAATAACTCTATTTTTATGACACAAACAAACTGTTTAAAAACAGAGAAGGGAATAGTGAGAATTTTGGCAGAAATATTAAAAAAAGATGAAGTGAAACCTAGAAAAATCTTTTAACTAATTTATTTATATTTAATCTTGACAAGTTTTGAAATAGTTTTCAAACTTTTTAATTTTTGAAAAAAGATGAACTGAAACCTAGAAAAATCTTTTAAATTATTTATGTATAATTAATCTTGACAAGTTTTGAAATAGTTTTCAAACTTTTTAATTTTTATAATATACTGGCTTATGGCATATGCAAAAATGAAAAAAAAAAGATTTTTCATGTTAATCATATGTGACTGGCCACATAATTACAAAGTAGGTATTATTTTGTAGATAATTTACAGACTTCTTTTTAATCTTTTGTTGCTCCACTCAATGCGTTGCGCTATTTATACGATGGTAGTTAAGATTAAAATGCCCGACAATAATCAACCCATGAGTTTGGCATAACAAGTATAATATGTTCCACTTTTTAAAAAAAATTATATTAATAGCATTTAATTTTTCTTGTGGGTGTATAATTTTTTTCAGTTTTATTGGTCGCTATGGTTATGTAAAAAATAGCATGTTTATATACTGTCCATCTCTAAATTTCGCATTTATTTACGTGCGAAATTTTATCAAACTGATACGTGAAAAAAAAGCAAAGAAAGAAATAAACAGATTGCGTTTTTTTGTTATTCAATGTAGGATTTACACAATCTCTTTAGGATTTACATAATCGACTCATTGTTAATAACACCGTACCACTGTTGCTCATTTAAAATTGGCTAATAACACTCTCCAACTTTATTCATTCAAAACTGGTTAGTAACCTAATAGTAGACATTGTAAAATTCTCAACAATATCTTATAGAATTTTCTTCCATGCTTTCTCTAAAGTGTTTCTTCATAAATTCATAATCGTTGAATTTATTTCGGGTTGGTTTATGCTTATATCAAATTTTCCTGAAATATACCTTTTGACACAATTTTCCAATACAAGTTTAAATATTTTCAATTTGAATGTGCAATATCCGTTGAATTGTTGGTTTAATTGAAGTATCGTGGTTAATTTTTATTTTATTGATAGAATATTAGAAATCTACGTATAGACGTACTATATCAGATTAAAGGTGATACATAAGCAACATACACATAAACAGTTAAAGTTTGAATATCTGTATAGTGATAGATGTATTGGATTTTTTTCATTATTTGCGTTTTAATTAATAAATGTATATTTGTGTATTTCATTTTTAATGTGTATTTAATTAATCTTGTTAAGTAGGCTAGAATTTGTAGTACGAATGTTTTGCACACGCTTATTTTTCTACTAGTATCTTGCGGAGCAAATGGGTTTAAAAACAGTAAATGATAATTTTGGAATGAACTTAAAAAACATATTTATTTTACTTCTCTTTCTTCGAGCAAATCCAATTTAGTTTTCTTATAAATTCCATCAAAAAAGGTCTTCAACCAAAAGGCGTGTGATCTTGTGATATACCGACGGACTGACGAATAGACGAACGAAACGATATTGTGAAGTTTCCGCTTTTCACCTTTTGGCTACACTAAATTTTGTCATTGAAAACTGCGAAGGAAATATTTAAAACTAACATAAATGGAAATTCTAGGGTTTTTAAACATACCGGCAAACTCGAAAAGAAAAATTGCACCCTAATGAGATAATTCAAATGTAGTTCCTAGAAAAAAGTTTGACGTAGAAAATTTATATTTGGCATAATGATATAAACAAATTGATCTACATTTAATCCATCAATAAACGGTCAAATATATGTACATAAAATCTGTAAATGGATAAATAACGTAATCATTTTTTCTTTCCTTTCGTCTATTTATTGAAAGGGATAGTAACAAAGATACAAAAACTATTTTTTCTATTAAATGATTTAAAAGTCTCAGTCTCCTAAATTATTGCAGTCAAAATTATGAAAAAAAAATTCGTTTTTAAACTATTAAAACTATTTAAACCTTTATTCATATAAAGGTCAATTACTTATCAAATTAAATAATTACTTATTCAAGTTCATGAATCACAACAAATTTTTGCATCTATGAAAAATCACAGAAACAGATTTACGAGTATGTCTCGTGTCAATTAATAATTAAATCTATAATTAAATACTTAATTCGCTAGGAAACAAATATATTATAATGGTATTTCGTCCAGTGGGTGTTCCACCGTCTCTCTTCTTCATCTTAAATAGGAAACAGGAAAGTTTCTTTAAAGTTAAATAACTTCCTCAAATTAAGGGTAAGTGAAGAAGAGTGAACATTAAAGTTTTCCACGATATGGTAACCATAAGAGGCAAGTTTGCATTTTTATCACTTTTGGGAATTATCCTTTTTAACTACTAAGGAATGTCAAGTTATGCCAGACATTTCTCGTTAACCTGCATAATATATAAACACGTTGCGAAAGTTACTGTAATATTAAGCACATATGATAATATAACTTATTAGATGGGAAGTCTATAATTGAAGTCTATATTTCCTTAGTTTAGAATGATTCTTAATAAAAAAATCTTATGGTTATTTAAAAATGCACCTTGTCCAACCCCACATCAAAAGTACTTATTAACTGCACCATAATTCTTTTTTTTTCTAGAGGATATTTTATTATTAACAAGTGAACGCAAATAATTTTTTTTTCACCAAAATCTAAAGAATATTAAGTTATAAAATTATTAAAACTATTTAAATTGCATTAAAATTATCGAATTACATAGTCGATTACCCTATCTAACTACATAGCTGATGCTGCAGAACATTCAGTGATTGATGATTTATTAAATATTGATTGACGAAGAGGTCGGTAATCAAAACCTTTTACTTTAAACATTATATTGATCCAATCGTAATAAATAAACAAATTTGTGATTTTTTTTAAAAGTTTATTTTTATAGTACCTTAAAGTTGTTTTCCAATAACTTATTAACAATTATTACTTTGATATTGACGCATAACTTTTAGCTCAAGAAAAACCGTATTATTAGTATGAAAAAAATTAATATAGGTTCAATAAATATAGCATTACCGAATAGATTATTCACATAGGTTGATTTTACTCTGTGTTACAGAACGTAAACTTTGTAACTTATTAAATTGAAACTTTCTCATGGAATGCTGTAGGTAATGCGATTTATCATAATATCGCGGACGCGTATAAAATTGAGTTACGCATAAAGTATAAATGAAAAATTAAATCCTCTTCGCGATTTTATTAAGCTTTTCGAATCATTATATGTAAAAGTTTTCAATTAACTTTGCCGCTTACAAACGAACGTCAATCAAGTTTTTCCATTTTCAATATGGCTTGGCATAACGCAGCTACTCATGATAAAAACACAAGTAATTCTCCATATGTGCGAGCTTGCGCTGTAGATATATAAAAGCAACCATTTTCCTATCGTTCGATGTTTTCCAAAAATTGTAAAGTAATAGAAGTCTGGATTATGATGAGTTCTTGTGGGAATAAGGTGCACTAGTTCAAAGTCCCGTTGTCTGTTATTTTACGTTAAGCATTTTTGGATAAGTTATAATATTGGCGTCATTCTTGCAGAAGTGAATAAAATATTTAATGAAATAATCTATAAGTGTTTAGCACACGATTGTTTACATAGAAAACCTGTTATATTTAAAGGTATTTAATATTTATAATAAACTTTCTACAGGTATTATTACTTTTTTTTCCTTATGTATATATATTGTCCGGTACAACTTTCAAATGCCTAAGACAAACAACTTACTTGTCTGTATAACGGTAATTGATTAATGGATAGAAATAATTTGGGGAGGAAATATTTAAGATTTTATTATATATAATATGGTCATCATTTTGTTACAATTTCAGCAAAGTCGGTTAAAATTTGTAGAAGGTAGTGGAAGTGGTGAGGGGGCGGGATGAGGAGGAGGGGTTACGCTAAACGGTTTTGAACTCGTATCTAGAAAAAAAAAACGCGATTTAAAAAAAATTAATTACATTTTTGGATTGAACTTAAAAAAATTATTTTGTTCCTTTGTGTTAACATAATTCACCTTAGTAATCTTTTAAAATGATATTAGTCGTTAACTTAAAGAGTTTTAATCTTCTGGTGTACGATCGTGCAGATGGACAGCCGAACAAAGCGACATTATGAAGGTTTCGCTTTTGCCATTTGACTACACAAATCTTTGCCATTTGAAAATGCTATTGAAACATTTTTGCAAGAAATGACCCATGCCAAAAACGGAGAAAAAAAAATCCGACTTCTAAAAATAAGAGAAGAGAAAAAGTGTATAATTTTTTTTTTAATGTTTTTTAAACTTTAATCTTTTGGTAATAAGTTATTTCAATATATATTTCTCATTCATTGGCTGTTTCAAGTTGGTTCTCTTATTTGTGAAAAACTTCTTTTTCACTTTGCTATTTTTGGTTTACTATTACCGAAATTTTTACGAAAACATAAAGATTTCAATGATGATCCATTTACTGAAATCGAAACAGGCATTTGCTCCATATAATACACATCAATATATATATATATATATATATATATATATATATATATATATATATATGTGTGTGTGTGTGTGTGTGTGTGTATATATATATATATGTGAATATATTTTTTTTTCTTTTTCCTACTTCAATGTACAGATGAATGCATGTACTCGTATATATACATACCTACAAAAACACCAATAATATTATCGTATCTTTGAGGAGTTCTATCACAACTTTCTCTTTCATCATCAGACCCTCACTACGATCTCTGAATAAATTACTTATAAAAATAAGACAAATTATTTTGAACTCATATAGCAATGTCCGATTACCCAACGGGACCGTTTTCTTCCAACCCTTGTTGAGAAAAGTGTCTGGATATATTTGTGTGGTATAATTTCGGAATTATGCCCTACCATTAAAAGTAATTCAAAATTGATAAACCCTACAAAAAGTTATAGGTGAATATATATAAATAAAAGAGATGTACGGGTCGAATGGAAAACCTCTCCCTTATGAAAAAGTCGCAACTAGATTATGCGTACATTGCAGCTGTTGACGTGAACCCAAACGAGTTTCAATATAATTAAGACTTTATAAAACTGTTCTGTAATATCATTTATATAGCAATTCCATTAGAAAATGGTTTACTGACTTTTTTTATTTTATTTTAGTAAGTGATAAAGAATTGAGAAGTACATGATCAGATTTTATATACATTTTAAAAATATTAGCAGTACCCGAAATAATGGAGAACCGTATTAAATATTTGTTGTCTAGGCGTATGTTATAGGGTATGCTTTACGTAATTTACAACATCACAATTTTGAATTGTGGTAAGTCGTGTAAAATGAGACTGAATTTATGAAGTATATTTGCAGTAGCTAAATTGGAGAAAATTTCATTAATTGAACGGCGAAAGCAGATGTGGTATATCCCTTAATATACTAGGAGTCAGTTTATATTTTATTCGACTTAAGACCTATTTATGTATAGGTATTTGACCTATTTATGTATTGGTAGTTGTATCGATTTTATATCATGTCGTCGTAAGTGGAAATAGGATATCTCAGGCCATCCCTATTATTTTCATTTAATGGTTTTTCTGCTGATTTTATTAAAGTTCGTCTACTCTAGGGCTACAAAGCGATAAAAACTTTTAAGTGAAACAATTTTGATTTTAGTGTTAATGTGGATGTATAGTAATTAGAAACTAAGTACCATGTTTTTCCTAAGTACCATGCGTGGCCACAACAATGCAGGTCATATGTTGAGAGAATAGGACATTAGTGATATAACGGATTGACGTATAAACTATAAATGTGTCTGCCACTGCTCTGAAAATTATACTCCTATTTATTATAGTAGTTAGCACAACAGTATAATTACATTATACTACTCTATTAGTCAAAATAGGAAGTAGTTTTAACTAATCTCTTCTTAAGCATAGACAAAATATTATATATGGTAAGGTAATATTACGCAGTGCTGCAATGTGTGCTATTATTTTTAAAGTTTGGAATAACTGGATGTGTTATTTTATTTTTGGAAGATATATTTGTAACGAATATGTTAACATGTCATTCATAATGTTTTTGTTAAACTACATTTTCCGGTTTATTGCTTTAAAATTAATGATGGAAGACATATTTGTAACGAATATATTAACATGTCATTCAGAATGTTTTTGTTAAACTACATTTTCCGGTTTATTGCTTTAAAATTAATGATGGAAGATATATTTGTAACGAATATATTAACATGTCATTCATAATGTTTTTGTTAAACTTCATTTTCCACTTTATTGCATTGATATTAATTACTTTAGATATATTTTATACTCTAATATAAAATGTTGCAATTTATGTACAAGGAGTATTTTGGTTTTTATTTTTATTGTTTATTTCCATGTGAATAAAAGGAAATATATTTATATTCTTCACGCTAAATTAAATGGAATAATAAAAAGCATTTTCCAATTTATTGTGCCATAGTAATTTTTAATAAGCCTTTCTTCTGAAGTAATAATATCATTTATTATTAAATTTTACAATAATGTCTTTAAAAAAAAAATATTAATATATATATATATATATATATATATATATATATATATATATATATATATATTTACATATATATATTTCTCCTAAATTTGTTTGAGGAAATGAGATTTACTTTAAGCAGTTGAAGGAAAACAGCAAACACATTGTCACCTCTCACAGCTGTGATCTAATTAAATGAAAGTTACTAAAGACTTTATTATTTTACTTCTTACCGTTCATGGTCTTTGAATTAATATTTTATAAAAAAATTATATTTGTTATCAAATTTTTAGTATAAATATAAAAAAAAATTTACTTTGAAGGAACTGTAAAGAAAACTGACAAATCAGTTTTCTGTCATAAATTATCTAGTCAAAAATGTGAGCCACATTTAATACACGTAAGTAGAGAAAAGAGGAATAAATTTTCAAAAGAAAAACTCAATTCGAATACTTATAAAAAGCGAGGCTTTTTTGAAGCTGTCTCCATCTTCATGTAAATAATTCAATGCATGATTATGACTTGTCAAAAGTTTAGGCGGAAGATCGTATGCGCCCGATATTGTTATAGAGGCGGTCGAACGGCGCAGATTCTCGCCGGCATTACAGGATGTTGAGGGAAGGTTTTTTTAAGTCCTGCGTCTTGTCGCCTAATTTAAAAACGAGAGCGGATTTGTTTCGTTCTTTGAAATTGAATATTACAAGTTGTAAATTGACCGTCAGCTTCTTTTAATAATATTTGTTTCGTTATTGCGTTTTTGTGCTCGAAATGTATAAAGAAAATAAATTACGTATTGTAGGATTCGTATATATTTGCGGAGTAATGGATTTTCGAAAGGGTTGAGTTAATTTTGATTTACTCCTTTCCTCTTCAAATTTATGTTTCATATTAATTTGAAGAATAAATGCATCTTGGCAAGACATTTTATCGTTTAGGAACAATATTTAAAAAGGGAACAAACAATATTTTAAAATATTTAATGCCATTTGCATTTTTAATTATGAAAGCGGCTGACGTAGGTACATATTATCGAAGTACATATCATTTTACTTCAACATCGTTTCTCTCCGTTAAAAATAGTGGCAAATAATTTTCCATTGGCCACATTCAAATATAGTTAGTCAATTACAATTATGTGTAGTAAGTAATTTAGGTATCGAGTTTGTCAATTATAATGATGTGTAGCAAGAAAATTGAATATCGAGTTTGTCAATTATAATGATGTGTAGTAAGTAAATTAGATATCGGGTGTGTCAATTATAATTATGTTTAGTAAGTAAATTAGATATCGAGTGTGTCAATTATAATGATGTGTAGTAAGTAATTTAGGTATCTAGTTTGTCAATTATAATAAGGTGTAATAAGTAAATTAGATATCGAATGCGTCAATCATAATGATGTGTAGTAAGTAAATTAGATATTGGGTGTGTAAATTATAATTATGTTTAGTAAGTAGTGTAAGTAAATTAAAAGATACTAATTTCTTTCTTTACCTCAACTTCCTACAGTCGTGGACAATATCCGTACAGACAGCATTAAAATTATAAAAAGCCGCAAATAATTTTAACTGTTTCTTCTAGTATGATAAAGAATAATTATTTATACATTAAAGTAGGTCAAGTGAGAAACGGTGTCACTCTAAGGTGCTTTCATATCTAAATTTTTTAAGTTATATACATTTCCTAATTTAACGTTTTATCATTTTTTTAATTTAAGTGGCATGATGTACTTACAGTATGCACATATTTATGTAACATTTTACAAGACAAAGGATATTAATAATAAATAAGGGAATACAATTATATTTTTTTCTTTCACAATTTACAAACTCATTATTATCGAACATACCTTCAGTATTATTTACAGTTTCATTACACTAATTTAGAATCTATAATAGCGATCTTAAATATAACCCCGACGCCTAACTATCGGGATTATCAAAGTTCTCCTTTGTGTGAATGGGCACTTTTTTAAATGTAGTTTAAATTTTACTTATATTTTATCTAGAGGCGTCTGACATATAGATGGATAGAGAGGTTAGCAACGGCAATAGATGTCTAGACGAGATAATTCTGGAGATATTGTTGAAATAGTATAAATAAAAAATATTTTACTCCATTCCTGTCTTCGAAACTGTTAAGTCGAAATTATAAAATTATTCAGTGTTACTAGAAGTTTACTGTAGGAGTTTCGAAAGTCCAATATTGAAATAAAGCGACGATTCAAAACTCGTAGGTTTTTAAAAATATTCACAATACTTTTACGTTTATGAGGGTTATACTAGTAAATTTATGTACATGATAAAAAATAATATTATTGACCGTAATAATTTTAAAGAAACCCTTGAACGTTTACATATCTCTCGACGCAGTGCCTAATTCTCGATGTAGGTGTTCTTATATTATTATACAAATGTTATTTCAATTTATGTAAAATTAATGTCTAGAGGGCACGTCCTTGGTTATTAAAACATTACTAACACTATTTGCACATGGGCAGAAGAATAAACCATTATTAAGAGCAAGAAAAATAGAAACATGGTATAATATAATATAAACTATGCATTTTTTTCATTATAAATTTCCTTACAGAAATTTCGTTACGTATAATTTAATAAACCCCACTTGCTTGCAAATTTATCAAAAAATTTACTGCTACATCCCTTGTTAATGAATACTTCCATGCTGTTATATTTCTTATTACAACCATGTCAAATTGAGTTCTTATTCACGATTATCTATTTCGATTACGATTATCGATTATATTTCGAGCAATAATACAAATGCAATGGCAAAGTAAACAATTATGACAAAATAAGAATTTCCATGTCGGACAAAAAAAAGAATATTCTTTGAGTCCCAGCATTTTTTTATTTTTCTGATATAAATATAAGTAACGAATACTGGTATGTGCAATTTTATGTTTTCATGGTATTTTATGTTGTAAAAGTTGAATTAAAGTTGATTTTTTTTATATGTAGGGAGAGTTATACCTCAAAAAATATTCCTCCTTGGAAAGCTTTTGCATTTTACCTTAATATAATATATACTTTTGGTGGCCAAACCTTTTGAATGAATAAGAAGCACAGAACTCATGTCCGTGGATCAAACTTTGTTGTTGTCTGCGCCAACTGATCTAATTTCAATTGAACTTACTTATATGTAGTAAATAAAGAGAGTCTTTAATAAAAAAAATTAAATGCTTTATTATAATTCAATTTGCAACTTATTGGGTTTTATTTTATTACATTATGGTTAAGTGTTCAATACACTTAACCATTAGTTAGAAGTCATAGTAAGAAGAAAATATTGTAAATTGTGTGACTTATTAAATGTGATAAAATAAACCATTGTAAACTGGTCAGTTTAATTTTATATTGTACAAACTGCTGCACAGGAGTTGTCTATATATCAACACCAATCTTGCAAGTATCTTGTCGATAGCCAGTGTATTATATGTAATTCCAAATAGCATGAAATTTATAGGAAGGTATATACATATTTCATATTTAACCGAACAATATAATCATCTTGGTATACCTGTCGGTTACAGCAAATTTTCTTGCATGCCATTTTACATGCGGTAAAACTGTCCATAACAGACACAAAATGTAATAGAAGAATAAGAAATATATACATATATATATAATATATATATATATATATATATATATATATATATATATATATATATATATATATATATATATATATATATATACAGAATAATTTCAATCTTATTCCGATAAGTTATATAATTTCCAACATATGGAAAGTCACCATATTTTGTTGCTTCTTTAATTATAAAACGAAACTTTATTAACATCTTTATAATATCATATCCTGCATTCTGTTAATGATAATTCTAGTATGATTCTCTGATCATCCTGTGAGCATACTCAACCAAATAAAATTTTGAATAAATGAGTATAGTGCCAAACAAAAATTTTACTTAGAAAATTAATTAGAAATATAACATTTTTGACAATAAAATATTTGTTTTATTAGCGTCGAGAATGTAATCCGCATTATTTTGATCACCTTAAAAATATTTACATAATATGATATTGGCCTTAAATGGAGAATACTTTTTTTGCTTTTGAAGACCGAAATTAAGTGTTATGTGAATTTAAATGTATGCTATATCCTGCTGTGTACTTCAGCAAAGGGCCACCGTGTGCATGAAGGCACTGAACAAATTTTAAAAAATATCTTCTCTTCCATAGATTTCCTTGCACCTTCTGAACCTGGGATAATCTGAATATAAATATTAAGAGACGCAGATCAAATTTTCAGTAGAAAAAGCGAAAAATTCTACGAGGGGAGGATGTTTTCATGTACACACCTTGGCGATTGATGTAAGTAACAACATAATTTATAAAATTTGAACAATACTTTACTTAATAGAATTATTAATTACTGAAGATAAAACTTGTACATTATAAATATATTCAAATTTACAGAGATATACCTATTGCAGGACAATTCCGAAAACCATCTTACAACGTAAGTACAAAAAAGTTATACCGTTGAACAAAACTTAACACTCCACACTTGTATAAAAGCAATTTTACCATCACTTATTGGAAAAAACGAAGACTCTAAATTTGAATTTTCATTTTGTTATAATAATATTTATTTGAAAATGAAATGATCGATTATATATGTTAGTGCTTTCACTAACCAAAATTTTGTCCATTAATTACTTTTTTTTGGTTTGGGGTAAAAAGGTACTCCATCGCAAGTAAACACAAAATTAACTAAAAATCAAACGTTATTACATAAGATTAAACCAAGAGAGTGGTACAGTGCACATTAGGTAATAAAGTAAAATTTATTAAAAAACTAGAAGCAAAATAATGGCGCTATATTATATCAAAGAAATGGAAAAATAATTACCACGAAGTTCATCTGATTATTAGATTTAATAAATTAATATCTAAAGAAAGTAATTTGCTTTTCAAAAGTTAGTATACATTCCTCTCATTTTATAACAATCCATCAGAATTATGTCTCAATAAATAACCACATTTCGTTGACAAAAAACTGCTAAAATGAAATAGGTGTAAGGTTCTGTAAAATTGATAATAAAGACTTCAAACAATTCTCATCGGAAATTTACAGGAAAGACTTAAAAAATAATTCTCTCCATAAAAAAATACTACAAACTTCAAATAAAATAACAAATCATGGACACTAAGCAGAGAGAAAGCGGAAATAAACCAGAGAGGCGGAAATAAGACCATTTGAAATAAATTAATTTTGCTGTCTTCCGACTGAAATACAATTAACACTTTTCCGTTTACGGGGGATTTAATGAATGTCGTTTTCCGCGTTGTCTGCGCCCCGAATGAACTGATTTTAACTTGGCTACAGCGAACGCGAGAAAAGTAGGAGTCACATAAAGACACTTTCACACGAATGACTAATACTGTTTTATGTACCACAAATACATTTTAAAGAAAAAATTAAAGAAATTAAAACTAAGTGCTTTGTACTTTTATAGATACTAGCAGTGACTCAATTGGCTATAAATCTTAGCCATTACTAGACGGTCACTACTCAGTTGGATCACTACTAGTCTGTTCAACTGAAAACCCGCATTGAGTTTTTTTCAGATCGGTTTTTAGTAAGAACGAATTCAATTATTGAGAGTACTAAAGAGCTCAAAAACAATACATAAAAATTAACAATTTCAAAACATGGCTTGATACTGCTCACTTGCATAATGACTTACCTTCACTACTGCTTGTTGCCTCCTCTTTATCGTTGATTTGAAAATCATAATAGGAGTTCAACAACCAGTCTGATTGTGCACTGTTTCAAGATTATATCAACTCAGCATTTCAAGAAGTCTGAGCAATAAGTCACATTTAAATGTGAGCACATCTGAAATGATGACACACTCCCGCTTACATGTCCCTTTCTGCAATTACAAGTTGATTCGAATGGCGCTCTGAAGCGTTATCACACATATGGATCTAAGCCCGTGAGGAAACCTGCAGGTGCTTGAATTTGTCATATGATTTTCTCACGATTTCCATGACATTGAAGTGAATTGTCACTTTGTTCAAATTTCTAGTTCGTAGTATCCTCGAACGCCAAGTCACCCAGTATCCACAAGAAGTAGCTCACATACTCACGTTGTCATAAATATTAAAAAAAACTGAACAAAATTTTACTTAAAAAAATTACGACCGCAATTCATTCCCTCCAAATCCGTGGAGAAGTACTATTGATATGTATTTTTTATTATATAATTATGTTGTTAACCCTTCTGTCTAGAGTTTGGTAATACTTCATCCCTTTAACTCTCATGTGAGAGGAAGTTATCATAATTTATTTCGTGTGCCGAGAGCGCGCACGATCATTCTGTAGCGCCCATATCGTTTTCGGGCATTTACCTACGCGGTATTGATAAAAGTGATATTTTTCCGTTTTTAATTGAACGTTTAAGGAATACGATTGTAGAGTTGCTTGATAGTTTACAGTTAATGGTTAGTTATTTTTATGCTTAATTTCAATTGATGTCCGTTCTTTTCTGTTTCATTGACTAATATACATATATATATATATATATATATATATATATATATATATATATATATATATATATATATATTATATTTCAAAACTATTATACTTTTGGTGTTTGCATATATTCAGCCCTTTGGAACAAGCAGTAAGTTAAATATGGCATTTTTTTTAAATAATTAAATTCAAATATAAAAATATAGAATGTGTGAAAGAAAACTATGAATAGTGTTACTAAAAGCCGTATTAAAAATATATATATTTGAGATTTTTACGTACGGTGTGAAACTACTTTAAAAGAAAATGCGTAGATGGTGTAGGTCTCTTCAAAATGCGCGGAAGTAGGAGTTTGTTGTGTTTATGCGCCTTTGTTTTGTTTTTTTTTTCTCTCTCTCTTTACCCATTCAAGGAAGATCGAGCCAGGATCTTTATGTATAATGTCTTACATTTTATTTATAGTTACGAAGTACCTTTTAGTTATTTGGGCTTCACTTTATTAAGAGTCGTTCACGGCACGTATTTTTTTACAGTATTATATTATATTGAATAAAATACGACGAAGGTATATTCGAAGTCTTTATTAAATAGCTTTTATCAAATTTTGTGCGGGCGTCATACCTAAAAGCGTTTCAGGAATTGAAATGTTTCAACTATAATTTTTCGTTTTTTGTCCTTCTTGGGATTTTTCTTACATTTCTAAGAGTTATTAATAACAAAATATCTGTAGAACCTTTGAATTAGAAATATAATAAAATCAATAATTTAATTTAGAAAAAATATAATTTGCTTCGCAAACCTTTTACGCACTTCTAATAAAATTTAAACATTAATGACAAAAATATTGTTAATACAGGAGGTATTTTTTCTATAATTGATCTTGAGCCCTATGGATTTCACAACAAAATTATTAAACAAATATTTCTGAAGTTGTATACATAGTTTACAACTTTGTGGAATAACTCTGTTGCTGGGATATAAACAAACTGCTTAAAAAGACAAGAGAAATAGCGAAAATGGTCCAAGAAATATTGAAAACAGACGCACTAATAGCCACGAAATTCTTTTAAAGTTATTCATTTTTGTTTTAAGACAACAAAGGAAAAATAATTTTAATTTTATGGAGTCATTGTATTGTTATCTATACAAAACTGCTAAGTTTCACGATTATACAACAGTTGGAAGTGTACTATTTATGTATATAATGGAATTTATGAAACTAAATATGTGTAATATTTAGTTTCATAAATTCCATTATATAATTAGTTAGTTAGTTGCAGGTCGACCAAAGAAAAGCATGTTTACACTATGTTATTTATTAATAATATTTTAATTACTTCTTACATTTTTTCATGCATTTCATCAATATCTTGGCTGCGTTATACTTTTGTATAGACTTTCTTCTTTATATCAAGGCAAGAAAACGAATCCAAACTCGACGAATTTCTCCGCATCACAAAACAATTCCTATTACCGTGATTCGGCTCCATCATTATACCTTGATTATACTAAAGGACATCATTATTTTGCTATTAGATGTAGAAAAATTTTAGAGACTTAATTAATGGATTATCCTTAGACGTATATCATCCAGGCACATGGTACTTCCCATGCTGTTCACTTCTTATTTCCCCGGTAAAATTCTGCTAATTTTTAATGGGGCTATAAAAAAAAGAATCATCTAAATTGACAATCAACTACGTGAGATATGATATATTTATATATATATATATATATATATATATATATATATATATATATATATATATGTATATATATATATTTACTTAATACCTTTTTATGTACTTGTATATATTTACCTATCTGTTTGCTTTGTAATTTGTTTAGTATGTATTGAATATTAATATGTGAATGTAATTTTTTTAATAAATGGTGACGTAAATAGGGGAAGAATATTAACAAAATAACGAACAAAGTTTAAGAATCTCCGAAATAAGACACGTACATACACAAAGTTAGACATAAGATTTTATATTCTTAAATGGTCCGAAGGTAAACTTTCACAATCACATAATTAGACATATGATTGTGTGTGGATTTTATTTAAAAGATTTTAGAGAATTTATTTAATATTGATTAGTGATCTTAACACAGAAATGTGATCGTACTTTCTGTTACTAAATACCTTGTATCTGCATAAGAAAATTTCTTAATTAATAAACAGTTGTTCAATAATGTATGAATAGAATATGAGACATGTTCCATTCATGGTAAAATAAGCACAACAAAAATTATACTGAAGCAGAAAATTCAATTTTAATTTTTTTTTGTCTTTTATTTAGTCTTTGTAACTGAAGACTATATTCCACCCCACATTCTTTTTCACTCAGTCTCAACACAGAAAAAATTCCTCAATTTTTTATGATTGAAATTTCCTGGGAGTTCACAAGGGACACCTTTCGTCTAAGTTTGATATATCCTTTTCAAATAGTCACAAGGGATATAGGAACATCGTTTCTTTGCCACCATAAAAGTTAGAATTAATTTTTAACCCAAAAAAATCCAAATTTGTTTCTGATACTGGTTAGTGTATTTAAAGATGACATTGAAATTGTTCAATTTATCCTTTTTTTAATTAATTTCACCCTTATGTGAATCAATTTTTTTTTTTGAATATCGAATATCTAAAATATAAAATTATAAAAAGAAACCTAATCGATACTACCCGTATCTTTTGAATAATCTTATCCATAAATATCATATAAAATAAAATTGAGAAAATTACATAAAGCGAATATGGATTATGAGACTCAGCCTCTCTTACTTGTCTAGAGTAATGCATTTACAGAGACCCAGGTTGGATAATTAAAGCGGTTTTGTATTTGAAGCCGTTTGTCTCATGCCAACAGTATCGGAGCGAAACGTTCCTGTAGCAGCTGTCGATAAGGCTGAGCAGATTAAGTGGGATTACACTTTATCTCTCTCTTCTCGACAGCGGTTTACCCTCCTATATCTTGAGTTAAATTTCAGTTAGTTTCTGCAATGGAAAAGCCTTGTTTATTGGCATAGGTAGAAGACTTAAATTGTGCGCATACGTTAAAGTATTTCCAATGGGAACTTGAACTTGGCATTCTTTATGATAATGGGTTAAATAAAATTAAGGTATACTTTTGTTAAGAAATTACCCCTGTTGATAGTAATGAAGTTTATTTTCACACGTACATTTATCGATACATTACAGATAATCTATTCGTAGGGATAAAAAATTAATGAATTACAAAATTAAACTTATATATTAAACATGAATACCTTACACACATTTCGACGAATTTAATTTCACTCATCTTAAAAAAATTATACTTTGGTGCAACCACGATCAAGTAGTAGGAGCAGTTGAATACTGTAGAAAACTGGAGAGTTCAAATATAATTTAGTTCCAGAGAGTGGTACAGAAAAAAGGTGATGATAGCATAAGCCCAGAAAATTACCAGGTACGAAGAATGAAAATTGTCCCAATAATACAGAAGGTAGAATATTTCCTTTTAATAGTCTGGAGATATATTTAATAAGCGCAATGTCTCTTCTTAGTTGTCAAGTATGGAAACCTAGCACACTCAAAGGGAAATCGTTAGGAAATAGTAAGGGGATGTGCGCATATGAAGATATTGGTGGGCCGTATTTCATCGTTCACGTAATCACGTTTGGCACACGTTGCGGCTTCATGTGCACTCCAAATAATTCCCCTGTTATACACTTCATAATGAAGTGCACATATAGCAAACGGCACACGGCACACGGATTGAATTTTTTTAAAATGAACATGAATCCAAGTATATATAAATATATATATATATATATATATATATATATATATATATATATATATATATATATATATGTACATATATACATACATATCCATGTATATTTTTCTATAGAATACAGAACTTCTATGTTCTGATATTAATGAATGTATAATATGTAACTTATCAATTCTTATAAATTTATAACTTACGGTATATTTCAATTCTGAGGAAGTCGAAATTGAGTTGAAAAAAACAATAAAACAGCTCATAGCGAGGAAACTTGAAAATAAAAATCGGTTATGAATAAGAGCTGATTTTGAACTTCTATTCAAATGCGATAGTTTTACCAATATATAAAATATATAAGAAAGCATTAGCTTACATTATATTCATCCGATCCTAAAATTACTTTAATTTTTCCTAGAACGGTTCTGACAAGGATTCTGCGTGGGATATTTCATAAAACAAAATATTTCTGTGATGGAATTTGTTAAGTTTTGGGCCATTTTATTCCAAAAAACCGATGAAAAATCTTCCTTGCTGATTTCCTTGCTTTTGCTTTCTTTGGTTTAGGAGAGGCTTTGGACATTTATTGCTTTTAACTCGTTTGGTTCCTTTATCGTAGTAACGAACCCAAGTCGTATTATTTTTTCAGATTTTCCAGCATGCTTACTATGCCGGAAAGTGATGGAAAAATTTATTTGAATAGATTTTCTTTCTACTTTAAGTTCATTAACCCAATTATAAATAGTGACAAAAAATGACAAGAGTCTTTACATATGTTACCTAGTTGCAATAGAATTTTGCTTGGAACGTATCGTTTTAGCACTAAAAATTCAATCAAAGCTCGAAATCTTTAAATCGGTGTTTGGCCATAATTTACTTTTGTAGCAAATTTGTACAAAACAGAAAATCCACATCAAAAGAAATATATACTCATAAAAGTAAGTTAATTGATAAAGGTATCAATTTTATTCTGACATAGTTATAAACTTATACTGTTTACCACCGATATGATATTTTAGATTTCTTTAGGTTTCCTGATTTGTATTTGGGAAAAGAACTTGTCATAAGGTAAAATTAGGTATGGTAATCTAACTTCGGTTTGGGCAGAGTGCACATGTTGGGAACTCATATTGTATAGTGGAGGTACTCATATTGGGAAACAGAAACGGTCACTTTTTCACATTTGTCTTTTTAATCTCACTGATAAAGTTTACAGCAGAATAATATATTAATTTTATTAATAATTTATGTAAAATAAAATATAAGTGAGATTTTCCAATTTCCACCAACAAAGGTCTTCGTTACAACAATGTTCCTACAGGGATCACATGCACTGTCGTTCATTGCTTTGAAGATAGCCACAAGTTGTTTGCACTGTCGACCCATCATTTCTTAGCCTGTAAAGGCAGAGAACGTTTCCGCATCACGCCTTCCGCCCTGCAGTCGCTTCTCATTATGGTGCTCGCTTTTGTATCGCGACGTTTCCTTTCCCTATTGTTATGCTCCTTTTTCGATTCTTTACACTTAGCTTCATTACTAACATCGAAATGCAGTAACAGTTAATAATTAAATCGTGAGTTAAATGGAAGCATAAGGGGGATAAATATAGGGGAATTAATCGACATTAAGGATAATTTCCACAATTAGGTAATAATCGTTTATATAGTTAATGAAAAATTTTATTTTTTAATGAAATTGATCTTTAAAAGAAATTTCAAACAAAAAACCTGTGAGTAAGAAATATTGAAACAGAATACTAATATGGTTAGATTATTTGGAATTTGCTGCAAAAAATTTCCTTCGAAAAAATGTTCGGTCAAATTGTCCCCGACATAAAAGTTTGTAGATTAATAATACAAAAAAAACTTTATTTATTTGCCATATGTAAAAAAATAAACATCAAGTTCCCCTTTGCTAACCGATAATAGTAAAACTTAAAATCTATATTTCTTGCTATAATTACACAATATATGAATTCGAAAGAAATAAAGTTACAATAAAAGTTTGACGATAACAATAATACCATAAAGGCTTTATTTAGTTGCCATATCCAAAAATACAAACTACATTGCTCTTTGCTATATGATATTAGCAAAACTTAAATATTTTATATTAGTTATTAATGCAAGAACTGCTTATGGTATTTTATATTAGTAATTAATGCGAGAATTGCATGTTTTAATAAGAATATCCTCCAATAGCTTCCAATTTTCTCCATCTTTTGACGTCTCGTGTCTCCATCTTTTTCGTGGCCTAGTTAGTATTCAGTTGTGGTTTGTTAGGTATTAATCGGTTATTGTCTTAGACATTATCAATCATTTTCAGCTCTCTAAATGTAACCAGTTTATTACAATTTAAATTTCAGTATTCACTTGGTTACTTCGTTAACTTTCTTTTTTTTATTGTTGTTTTTCACACCATATTTTAATTTTAAACCAACGTAGCTCTTTTTTAAGCCCCTCTGATTAATGGACGGTTTCAATAATGACCAGTCCACTATTTATTTGCAAAAGTTTTAAATAAAATCATATAGTGCAGATAAATGTAAACTGTAAAATTGCATGTAATTATAATGTATTTTTTCCGTAACAGAACGAAATATTTATTTCTTGCATCAAGTTAATATGTGCGTTTGTATATAAATATATGTGTGTGTGTGTGTGTGTGTGTATACATATAATTTTATATAGTTCATTTTTGCTTCTATAATAAGCAATATTTGACGAAAGCTTATATTATAAATTAACGTTACAACACTAGCTCATTATTTCTGAAAAAAGAACATACAGACGGTTTAAACTTTGTAGTAGTTCTTGTATAGATCATATTAAATTTCAAAGCGAGTTATCTTACAGTAATAATAAAAGAGATAGTGCTTTAAAAAAATTTAAATAAAAATGTATTCCAAAGCAAATAATGGAAAAGACTTCGAGACTTATTGCCTGGTCAGTGTTATTAAATTTAATTGATTACTTTAAATTAATTTATGTACGTCGTAAGGATAAAAATTAAATATCCCACTTCGTATTTGTGATACGGGAAGTTAATATAAATCACTTATCTACTTGGTTTGCTCGTATTGGTTATAATGTGCCTGCAACAGTCGACGGTTATATGTGCAACAGTGTTTATGTGATCATTGTTTAAGTGCTGTGCATTATGGAATGAGTTGCTATTATATTTTGTAGGTGAATCTAAATAACAGCCATTGGCTAAAATTTTGTTTATCATATTACAATATTTTTGCACGAAATTTGAAGCCGAAAAAACAACAGATGATTTTAAGCAGATAAACAAAGATATTAAATCTTTTAATAGGTACTCTTTAAATAGACAGGGTATATTGATATTATTATCCAAAATAGACCTTCCTTAATGGTAAAATATAATCTATTTCTTTAAAAATAAGGCTAATTCCAATTGTATCCTAACATTTTAAAACTATATTTGACGATTTAATAGATTGTTAATAAATTCTCTGGCATTCTCCAATATTCTTGCAAGGTATATAAAATATGTAACAAAATTAAACTATACTTGTGTTAAATTATACTCTACTGGTCAAGATAAAGCTAAAAGTTAGTTAGCTAATAGTCAAGTTCATACGCGAACATATAAAACCCATCGTGAATCCAACATACTTACAATTCTCATTGTCGGCGTGTTATGTACACTACATATAACCACTACGTACAACCCAAATTAATAAAATTTAATTGGTAGCAAGCCGATTTCAAATAAATGGGTGTTATGTACTACCACAATCCAAATTAATAAAATTTAATCGGTTTTCAAATTAACTCGTGGAAAAAATGGGATTCAAAGTTTTGGGTTAATGATGTACGAATATTCGTATATATTTTGTGAGTGAACACAAACGTAGCATAAACGCGATTAACCATTGGATTAAAGTTATGGTTAATTGAAACCATGAGTAGAATAATGTTGTGTTGATTTGTATATTTCATGCTATGGTTTCTAATTATGTCTTTGAAAGCGACTATAAATGTTTCAAAGAATATAGATACATTCCACATAGTTTGTAATTTTAGAATATTTGAACTGATAAATCAACAAGATACGGTTTCTTAAATATTAAATCTTGTTAATGTTATCAAAAGCAATTACGTATAATGTACAAAAACGTCGCAGAGATAGTGGCAGATTTCAATGTTTGAAAAATTGTAAAAAAAAACTACACTTCTAATACAAATTAGGTTTATTTTAACTTTATAACAACAAATGCGGATTTCATTTTTTAAAAACCACGTTTTCCAAATGGCGGCCATCGAATCTGACACACTCTTCGAGTCTGGCACGCATGTTTTCAAAAACGAGTTTGCAGGGCGACTCGGGTATCCTACTGACTTCGGCTCGAATATTTCCTTTAAGTTGTGTCACAGTGCTCGGATTTGTTTTATAAACAACGGATTTTAAGTATCCCCATAAGAAAAAGTTGCATGGCCTTAAATCGGGTGACCTAGGTGGCCACGGTACGGTATCGTTTCTGGATATGTTTTTTTCTGGAAATAACTGCCACATTGCATTCATGGACACATTAGCAGTGTGAGCTGTGGCCCCGTCCTTCTGAAACCATGTGTTTTGGTTGAAGGACGGACTATTCTGTAGTTCTACTCTGAAAAACAACATGTTTAACATCTGGGCATATCTCTCCGAATTCACAGTTACAGTTTGGCCACGTTGATTTTCAAAGAAATAAGGCCCTATGATTGCAGATGCAGACATGGCACACCAAACTGTTACTTTAGGCTTATGTAAAGGCTCTTGATGCATTTGTCTTGGTTGTGGACATCCCAGTAACGAAAGTTCTGCTTATTCACATATCCTCCAATATGAAAGTGAGCTTCGTCACTAAAGAATATGTTGCCTATCCGGGTAGCAGTACGAAATCTCAACAACGTCACCTCCGCGTAAGTTTTTCTTAATTCAAAGTGAGAATCGTGTAAATCTTGAACAATTTGAATTTTATATGGATGGAACTTGAGCTTTTTTTGCATTATTACCTGTAAAGTTGATTTCGGAATTCCCAATGTCGATGAACGTGTACGCATAAGGGATAAACGTCGATTTTCAACGACAGAAACTATAACAGGCTCGACATTTTCATCCGTGGCTACCAATGGTGTAGGTCCTGGCCTGGGCCTATTTAATGTTGATCGTGTAGCTCTGAACCTTGCTACCCATGACTGAATGAGATTGATCGACGGTCCATCACGTAATCGACGAATACTGTAACAATTATTAAATCGACGGCGTGCTACAGACAGCGAAAATCCACTCGAAATGTACGCCTCGACGGCAAAAGCGCGGTGCTCTCCACTCCACTGTTCCATAGCTACTAAAACATCGACACAGCTTGCGCTTCTAACGACGCCCCCCGCGCCGCTCTTATGTGTTGCGTTCAGAAACTATGTTTGTTTAAACTTTGAAATCTGCCACTGGACACCCGTTAGTAATAACTCAACAATTGTAATTGTTATTGTCCTGTTTTTATTTAATTAAAAATATAAAAATTCAGATCAGTTTTTTCAAGGAGTTTCTTGCTCCTATATTAACTAGATTTTTAATAACTTTTAATGGAAATTTTCAATATTCGTTTAAGAAAAATGTAATCAAAATATGAAGTCTGGAAATATTTTGAGTCGTTAAGAGTACGAGTGAAAATCTTTATTAAATAAATACTGGTAAAATAAAAATTAAGGTTAAATGAAAATTGTATTAACGGCCTATGCTACTTTTAGCACTTTTAAATTCATATTCAGGTAATTTAGAAAAATAATCGCTTTTTCTTAGAGAAATTTATTTAATATAAAACAAAATATACTTCCTTTTAAAGTTTTTATGTTTACTCTAGTACCGAAAAAAATGTAAATTAAGTTTAATGTATAAAATTTATAGAAATACAATTTATAATGACAAACTTAAAAAGTTTCTGTTTATTCATTAATTATAAAAATTATTTTCTGTTTAGTCACATTTGGATTTTGTATATGGGTATTAAACATATTTAAAAACCTATGGAGGTACGACCATCTGGCCAGGGTACCGCCAAGCTCATTAGAAACACTAACAATGACAATTGATATTGGTACTGCGTTGTCAGCTCAGATGGGGGTGAAGTTATTCGGGGAGCAAAGAAAGTACTCGTCTGTTTAGCTACTGATCGTTATATTTGTATGTGCATGAAGAAACTGGTACAAGAACAATTTATTATCAGAATTATTTGTATTTCTTACAGAATGATAAAATTATCACTTTTCTTGCTCACCACACGAGTCATTTTAGATTATCTATAGAGGAAGGTTGTAGCTCCATGCATCCTACGAACGATTATAACAATGGTTCCGTAAATCCGTAAGTTAACTATTGCAAAACGATCATAACAATATAAATTTTTCCCAAATTTTTTGAAAAATTGTCTTGTGTAAACAACACTGACTTTATTTCCGATAAGATGCTGCTTCTAGTCGTATTCAAAGCAATATTATTATATTCTTAATGATAAGTTTTAGAGGATCCGTTGGAAAGCAATTGACATATAGCAAACAATTAAAAAAAAATTAACGTAGCTCGACATATACTCTAAAGACAAAATTCTTTTTCGCGCGTACTATCGAATTTGGTAATATTGGATAGATATATTAAAATGAATTTTAATTCGCTTTGTTTGAGAAATATTGAGCGTCAATTTTATATGAAAATATCCCCCGCCCCCTACTAATTTTGGAACTGTATGCTTGAAAAATGTGATTAAAACATTTTTCAAAGCCACGAACGTTGGTAAGAATTTTTTATTGAAATTATAGCGGTAAACTCACTCAAAAAATTTTGAGAGATTTAGACAAATGTGGAATCTTCCTTTTAGCAAGTTCTGACAGGGTTTTGCTTGGTTTCTACATAATATTATGTTACTATGGCTAACATTTTGTTGGTAGTTTCAATGAAAGTCTAAAAACTAACGACCGTACTTTGAATATATCTTGTAAGCCATGTTTACAAAGGATAAGAGTAGATGTTCTGAACTAATGTGATGCAAAGTAAACACAGCTTAGAGGAATTTAAATCAATGTATCAGTGAATGTTGTACCTTACACTAAATGCTTAAATAAACAAATTTCTGAAAGGATATTACTATATAATAGGACTACAAAATATTTCAAGACGGATATTTCCCATAAAATGTTTTTGAAATATTTTGTCCAATCTTTATTATCTTTGGACAAAGATTTATTACTTGAGAAAATTTGTATTTTCCTCCCTGAATTAAAAAAAAGTTATCAAGTGCTATTTTTACTTGCACAGTGTACCACATGATCAGTTTTTTTAACCATATGTTTTAACCATGCAGTTTATCATTAATATTACATCTTTAAGTATAAAAGTTGTCTGTTTAGAAAATTAAATCTATGGATTTCACTTTCAATATCTTTAAATATTTCTAGTTAGCCGTACCCAAAGTTACATTCGCGTGAAATTGGGAATTAAAATGTTTTCTCTGCCATATTTTACTCCTGGTCATAAACTATTAACGTACCAAATTTCATCAAAATCCGTATAATAGATTTTGCGCACAAAATACCATACAGATAGATATAAATTAAAAAAAGGTTTTCCGACTTCCATTGTCATTGCATGCGCTAAATAAATTACTCTTTTAAAATATTTTCCAATACTCTGTTATAACTTCACGTGTATAGACTAGGAGAAACGGACAAAGTAGAGAAGCGGAGATAGCGATGTTCTTTTATTCTATTAATTTCCCATGTATATACATGACATGTATATGTGTGTGTATGTATATAGTTGTATATACATATATATACATATATATATATATATATATATATATATATATATATATATATATATGTATATATATATATATATATATATATATATATACGGGCACTTATAGGAATAAAACATATCAGAGTTATTTTATTATTATTTGATGCATTTTATATGGCGATATGATGAGAATATTGTTATTTATTATTGAGATATAGTTTTTACCGACTTCAGGAATTAAAAATGCGAATAAATAAAAAAAAACAATGTTAAGTCCACAGACAAGTGTTTTCATATTGCTGCATTAAAAATGGCTAAAGTTTATTTTTGAATAAAATTTGAAAATTTAGTAACGAGTATGGCCTCCTCTAGCTAAAATCAATGCGCTTAATCTGCTAGGCATGCTTTCGACGACGTTTTTTTATCATTTCCTGAGGAATACGTTCCCATTCAGCGACGATCACATTTTTAAGGGCCTGAATGTTTTCTGGAGGTAGTTTTACGGCTCTGACGCGTCGTTTGAGATGAGTCGTCGGGACTTCTAGCTGGCCAGTCTAACCGACGAATTCCGACCTCCTGCATATACGCATCAACGTGTCTAGGGCAGTGGGCGCGAGCGTTGTGGTCCATAAAAATGAACTCGCCTTCAACTGCTGTTAATGCGTATTAGACATGAGGAATGAGAATCTCTGTTATGTACCTTTGCCCATTAAGCGTGCCATTTTCAATAAAAACTAACTCGGTACGGTCATCTGAGTTAATACCAGCCCAAAACATTACGGAGCCTCCATCGTAAAGGGTGATTTCCTCAAAGCACACTTCTGCGAAGCGTTCTCCAGGTCTTTGTGAGACTCGTCGACGTCAATCCTTACCACTAATCGATAAACGACCTTCGTCGGAGAATAAAACACTTTTCCAGTCTTATTGAGTCCATGACGAAAAATTTTGAGCGAATCTCAATCTGGCAACTCGATGCTCACGGAGCAATATAGGGCCCCAAGCTGGGCGATAGCTACGTATATTGACGGTCTGAAGTCTCCTTCTGACTATCCATAGGCTTACTCGTGTACCTCTGACGTCCTCCAGGTTCTGTTTGAGATCCACGTACGTAACTTAACGATTTCGTAGCGCTTGACTGACTATTAAGCGATCGTCCCGTGGTTCAATGCACCGTTTTCTTCCAAAATCAGGCCTTCTACTGACGGGGTTCCGTTTCTTGGTATCGTTGCCAGGTCCTTTGAATGGTGGAACGACTCACATTATACTTCTGAGATACATAACATTGGCTACAGCCTTCTTCAAGCAGCGCAATAATTTTACTAGCTTTTATCAACCATATTGTTTTTTCAACCATACTGAGAAGAGCTAACAGAAGTGAAGTAATGCAGCAAACAGCACAACATTAATTAAAATTTATTCGTTAAAATAAAAAACGTAACAAATGAAAAAGAACCTAATAAGAGTTGAATTTCATTTACCGCCAAAAAATACGTTTTTGTCAGAGAAAGAGAATTTTCATTCAAAAAGAATAAATTTAAAATTTGGTACGTTCGATTTTATGAGCCAGAATACAGTATAGGTACCTGCCAGTAACAATTACCATTAATACAACCTCTTAATAAATAATATTTTGTTAATAATATGACAAAATCAAAACCCCCCGTTTCTTATGAAAAGAGTATATATATATATATATATATATATATATATATATATATATATATATATATATATATATATATTTATAGATACTGAAAGTTTAAATTTATAACTTATTTTAGGAATATGAACAGATCCCTTGTGATCTATTCATATTCCTAAAATAAGTTTTAAATTTAAACTTTCAATATCTATATGTATGTACAAACACACACACACGTGTATATATATATATATATATATATATATATAGACATATATATATATATTTACATATTTATATCATTTTTTTTAAATTTCATTTCAACATTCCTAGAAGAAGTGAAATTTCAACCATTAATAGCCGACGTATCTTGTTACTTTTGAATAAATTGACTTCGTTTGTTTTTTTTTGCTTTTCCTTTTTTTGATAAACTTGGATACTTAGATTATTCGAGGGGAATATTTTTTGTAATTATATTACGCACAACACATTGGGCGTGGTAATTAAAATTAAATAGCAACAAGTTTCATTAAGTTATAAATGTTTATTAAAAAGTAGCAGATACGTAAAACAAAATAACAATATCAATTATGCTTTAATCACTTTGATCCTCAAGTAAACGTTTCTATTATTTTATTAATGAGAAGATAAATATTCACAATTACATGAAACTACGTGATGTAGCATTATTACTACATCACTTAGTTTTATTTAATTGTGAATAATGAATTTCGACAAAATTAACGCCAAATATATACAATAAGATAAATATTACCTAATATTTCTGAAATTACAATATATTCAGTATATTCTCTTACACATTTAATTTATTTACACATGGAGATAGTACTATTTATCACGTTCGTAACGGTAGAGGAGCAACAACGAAACTACAAAAATATATACAAGAAACCCGAATTAAAGCTGACAAACTGCAATAAAAAACTATCAAACACGAGTAGAACTCGCAGTACGAGGATTCCGTATATACTTAGGCAATTACATACACTTAATGGGGCACAGTATTTCTATTAATCTACTCACTAAATTTTAATTTTTCAGAGCATAATTGTGTTGCGAACTAAATCTTTAACATGCGCATATTACAAAAAAAGTATAATTCCAGGTAAAATGAGAAATTCATTGTTTTTGGTTTCAAAACTGAATGTAGGTTTATGTTTGTTTTTTGGAATTTTTCCGTTACTCGTGCTGCATATAAGACCTCCAAGTATGCTGTCTTTCAAGAACATAAGTCGATCGGAAGGAAGTATATGAGAGGCCCATATGAAAAATATAAGAATTCCAAATAGCATTAAAAGCTCAGCGAAGACCAAGGGAAATATATTTTTAATTTTTTTTAAGTTCATACGTTATATAGGCTACAGCTTAAAAGGTATATTTTTTTTGTAGGTATTGAAATATCCATATAAATATATGTTCTCTTTCCATCTCCAAGTAGACTAATTGGAATAAAATTCAAAAAAATCTTAGATGAGAGACATTAATATAATATTTATGTAGTGAAAAATATGAATAATATTTGTAAACATTTTAATAGAAATACTACATAGCTTGAAACCTTTAAATGTATCTAAGTGACATGGCCATCTTTTCGTTCTTAATATATATTATGTTTTATACATTTGAAAAGAGGCATTATGATTTAACATTGAAAATTTGTAATCATGTCTTTGTTTTTTTAGCGCTGTTGTTCGAAATATTTTATTTACATATCTATTTTAAATTACACAAAAGTCACAGATGTAATACACTTTTATATAATGTACGTATGACGTGGTTAAGTATTCATTATGAAAGAGTAAAATTCGTTGTAATTTCCTTAATATCTTATTGTTTTTTAATAATTTGCTATATTTGAAAACCAATATTAATATACAGTACTTTGTCAACTTTCTAAGTGAAAACCAAACACCTCTCATCTTACACAGTACCAAGGATAGCTAACATTCACGCTTGCGCTAAACCTTTTTTAGATACTGTATATGATTCCCAACCATATTGGACGTTCATTCTAACAATTGAATTTTAAGACAAAGAAATTTGAAAACATTAACAAAATATGAAATTTTTCTTTAGCTTTAATTTTTCACCTTTTAAATTAGTAATTTATAACTTTAAAATTTATGAATACTCCAGTGTTCATATAATCTAAACTCATATTTTTCTTGCTTAATATTATAATAATAAACAAGATTAGACAAGATTAAACTTCAATCAGATTATACTCAATTTGTATTATAATCTATTCCTTGACTTAATATGTCATACAGCGCCATGATCTATTTTCTGATCGAAAGTTAAAACGAAGCGGCCTACATTAAGTTTATTTAATAGCCGATATTTGTAAGAAACCGATTTTAAAATTCACCTTCTAAACTCCTTATAAAACTTTACATCGCTCGTCCGCGGTTTTATAGCTTTACTGTGGGGAAAAACAACAAACGATACGAGCATCCTAATGTTGATCGTCCCATTTATCTCAAGGTAATTATACTTTCCGATAGGGTGCGTACTGATAGATATATTTGAACCTTCAAATGAGTTATCCTTTGGAAGTGGTTTCACATATATATTAGGGATTTTTGAAAAATTACTCAGTGATGGATGTTAATTTGCTTTGTAATCTGTAGCGCAGTATAAAGTCATTTAGTTTTTCACAGACTGCAATTTGGTGAATAAATATTCATCGTGACTTTTATATAAAAAACCAAACTAAACTACAAATCCAAACGGTAATATTATTGGGTAGTTTTCAGAATTGCTGCATGACTATAAAAGCAATCAATTTAATTTATAAAACTAATGAAAACTTTATAATATCAAATATTTCAGAAGGATTTTTTTCAAACGATGAATGGAGAAAAAAAATATTGTATTCACCTAAAATAAACGAAATTGAGATTTTGATTGAAATTAATAGAAGCATTAATGGAAGTATAAATAACACAAAAATAAATAAAAATTATACGCGTGAATGTGTACGGACGTGCTTGTTTGCGCGTACGTGCGTACTAGTAAGCGAGCGTACGTGCTTGCGAGCGCCTGTGTGCGTACCTGCCTGTATGCACATGGGCCTACGTGCGTACGTACGTATAATTTGTATGTTTTTTATATGTTCACACTTAAATAAAACTACGTGATGTAGTATTATTTCTACTTTCTTTAATTTCTTTACCACGACCACGTTTCGTTGTATTACAACATATTCAGGTGGGATATTAGCAAAGATCTTCTGCTAATATCCCACCTGAAGATGTTGTAATATAACGAAACCTAGGTCGTGCTAAAGAAATTAAAGAAAGTAGAAATAATACTACATCACGTAGTTTTATTTAAGTGTGAATAATGAATTTCTACAAAATTAACGCCAAATATATTAAATTTTTTATATATCTTTCTCTCTCACACATTCGAGGATACCCACAACAAAGAGACGAAAGTGCCACATTCGTCTTGGCACCAACTATAAATATAAATCTGTAAGAGTAGCAATATTTTGCAATTTATTCATGTTGGGAAACTATATTTTTCCGCAAAAAATCGAATTGATAATTGTATTCTTATTATTTTATACTTTTTAATTGTTATTTGAAGTCGGTTAATTTTATTCAATTAACCAAAACTTGGAAAAACTAGAGCTTATAATTTAGAAGTACTGTTGACATTTGGCTCCATCGTCACACTCTGAACATCTATTATGATCAAAGGACTTGTTAGATAATTCAAAGGTACCTCTCGTCTGTTCGCCCTATTAACAGACCCTGGCGAAATACTTGTGAACAAAGAACTCGTCACAATAATTGAAATGAGCCCATATACGAGGAATATATTCTTCACTATTGAGGAGTTCAAAATGTTTAAATAACCTATAATAAACAAACACCTAAATATTCTTGGTCTGTCTATAACCACATTAGAATTTAAATTTTTCCCAAAATCAAAATAACTTTTCTGGCATGTTTCCTTAGGCGTTAACTACAGATTCTTTTATGAAGCTTATCCATTAAAAAAGTTTATATTATTACAATGAATAATTTAAATATTTATTATCGGTTTTGATTTTATTTAAGAACAATTCATGACTTCCTTGAGGACTCTACAGTTTGGCACAGGTGTTAAAAAATTTATTTATTTAATCCAGCTTCAAAACATGGTACCAAAAAAATCTTCTTCGAAATAAATATTGTTAAAAATTCCTGAAATATTATTTCGGACCGATGCTTTTATTCTTTTGTTATTCGTAGTTAGGGTAATTAACGTAAAACTCTGCCAAGAAATTCATATGGGGTTAATTTAGTATCGATAAGAAGAAATTTTTTTGTGATCGGTTTTCAGATAAGTTTGCATTTAAGATTTAAGTTTCTTTTAAGTCTTTTAAGTAAATGTTGTTTAATATTTTATTTATCGCAGAACAACACATATGTGTATTACCACATAACAATACATATTACGGTATTATTGTGAGAATAATTGCAAATCTCCTTCCAAAATTCTGATTTCTTCCTTCTGGCTTATTCCTATACACCTAATATACGCCTTATATACCACCTCAATTTCGTGTAATTTTATTTATTTTAAGCGTAAAGCCCATTGTCTGTATCTTTCTGTATGATTTTTGGTGGGTTTCGGTCTCTCTTACGCTCATGTGGCCATAACTACTGTCGCCATGTGAGCTCATAACGGCGCATAATACAACGAAACAAATGCAGGTGGTATTTTATGTTAATTCTGTTTATTTGCAACTTTAAATGATAGATGCAATCATTTTTCACTTTGTCTAGTCCAGTAACACCACTAGAATCGCATAACATTTTCATCTCTCCCTCTGCTTTTTTTTACATTCTGCCGGTCTACTCTCTTCATATACAATCAACTTCATTTATTGTTAATGTTACTAACATACGAGTATAAGAAAATTTCCCATTTTTTAGTCAAAGGAACATTTAGATAATAACTACCTAATTTGATCACAAAGTTTTGCAGCGATTGTGAAAAATAAATTTTGTGTTACTGACTTCTTAGATTGCTTTCATAATGGGGATATAAAATACATTGTGTTTTACTGGTGATAAAGCACAAAATATATTACTGTATGCTAAAAAATTATGTTTAATGGTTTCTGTGAATAAAGCTTAAATATTTGTTATTATTCTTGATTTGATTTCGTCAAAATTTCACGTAAGGTTGGCTGTTAATATTGTCTATCAATCTTATAGCAGCCATGGAATGTCTACTATTTTTAAGAACTTAATTTAAAAGCTTGATCTCATAATAAGATTTAAGCATTTACACATAATAGTGGCGAAATACTCAGTTATATAGTAGTGGGAGACGAGGGATAGATGTTATTAAATAAAGTAAATTATTTGTTTGAATGCTTGTTTTACATTGTTTTTAAAATATTTGTACATAGTACTTAACAGTAGCAGTACATAAAATTAGCAAACTTTTAGGTTTGTAATATTTTCTATTTTTGACTCAACAGTACTATGAGAATTTGATACGTTTTTTGAGAGTGTTTTCAGTAGTACATAAAAAGTCTAAAAATACAAAATGTGAAAAATTGGCAAATCAGCTAAGTCCAAATATCGAAAGTCGTAAATAGCATTAAAATTGCCCAGTCAAAGTTATCTCATACTGAATACTCACAGGTAATCATTTTTAATAGCTCTTTGGTAGAAAATAATTAAGGTATTTTCACAAAAAGAGTGATGAAAATACTCAACACTGTTCATTCACTGGCACAGGATCCGCACCACGGAGTTGAATGATTTTTGTGCAATGAATATTACCATGTTAGTTTTACTGACAAATCATCCGTGTTATTCTTTTGGAAGTTGAAGTTTAATTTCATTCAATAGCAAAGTCTATGCGTAACAGTTGTTATGACGAATGCTCAATGCGAGAATACCAATATTACCATCTATACAAACTTCTTTAATTCTAAATTAAAGAGGCTTAGGTAGATGGTAAGACCTGACATAATAAGAAAAACATAATGTCACGTATGACTTACGTATTTACCTATGTGGTTTTGGGTTCAATATAGTGAAAATAGTCCTTTTTAAAAATAAGTTAAAGTAATTTGTTGAACCAAATTAACAGGTATGTTTGATCTACAAACAGTTACTTACACACAAACTACCAAAATACAATATCACAACAACAATAATAACAGCCATATTTTACTGCGTGCATAGTTTTATATACACTTTTGACACTAAGCTGACAGTAAATTTTCTTTGTGACAATAATTTCGTCACTTGCTGCCAAATTTTTGTACGAAATATGTCGAAATTCGTACAATAAAACAACAAATAGTAATGAATATTACTTATATGTACACATTTCGTAACAATACTTACATTATTTATTTATTGACATTGCTCTCATAACACAAGTAATCAATGATTTGAAACAGTTATTTGTAAAAATCTCTACTATATGAGTTACAAATTTTATAATTCTAAACGACATAAATAAAAATATGTGTAATTAAATACATAAAAAACTTTTTGCCAATTCATTTTATTGAATTTCAATGAGTTGTTTCAAAATATTTAAAAAAAACTGTATATAAGTATATATATATATATATATATATATATATATATATATATATATATATATATATATATATATTGACGTTAATCAAAGCGCTCCTATCATTAATTCATTTACCATAAAATTTATTAAATAAAAAAATAAACAGATTAATTTTTTTTCGCTTTCTATGTATATTAATATGTTAGAGCTTTTGATCAATAAATAAGAAGAAGAATGAAATTTAACATAGGATTGATTGACCCAATGTGAGATTTATTTTCATTATTCTCCAAATATCTAGATTTTTCAATCTTTGAAATTTTTAAAAATTTTGTTCGACTTTCCATCACCCGCTGCAGAAAAAACTTATTTTAATAATCATTAGGATAAATGGTTTATGAAGCGATAAAATTGAAATAATAATTACAAAAGAATATTTTTAAAATTGACGAGAACATTTTGAAAATTATACAGAAGTAAATTTTCAATGAAATGTAAATGTAGTCCATATCGCCTCAAAAAATTACGCCTTAAACAAAATATTGTTGTGTTTTTCTGATACACTCAAACGTTGTTCGGGTTTTTATTTGTAAGTTACGTTCGGATATGATTTCCTTGGAGTAGAATAAAACTTTAAATTAAATAGCTCAAATTGAAAAATATGAATTGAATTTAAATCAGAAGTGCGCTCTGGTCCACTGATCGTACCACCGTGACCAATCCATCAAATTCGAAAAACGTGATTCACGTGTTATCTTATGCTCTGTGTTTAGTGAAATGATGCAACGTGTTGCTGGTATCGTATTCTCTAGTGGATGCCAAATGAGGAATCTTCTAGGTAGTCTATCAATTCACCTCGCAGAAACTTTAAAAATCGTGTTCCTTTTAAACTTGAGGACAGCTTTTCGGAACCAATAAATTATATTCACTCCAAAAACTCACTAAGAATTGATGTTGGAAACTGGATCTATAAAAACCAATAGCCGCTAATCTGCCTTCCAAATGGCAAGTCGTTCCGCCACTCCTCATTTATCTTGGCTGCGCTAGTCACTTTAGAACCTAGTAGCTTCTTCATCACTACTCCATGCAACAGCACATTAATAATATATCAGTGCATACTTACAAGTGAACGAGTATTCGTTTAGGGGTTTTTAATCATCGCACGTAAAACAGTTCAAATTGGTTTGCAACAATTCAGATAACAAGCTAAATCGTTATTTCTGATACTCCAATCAAAATCAGAAGCACAAAATAAGTGTAGTAACCAAGGTTAAAACCTTTTGAACCCTAAAATCGTAAAATAGCAAACTGTGATAATAAGAGCGAAAGGCAAATGATTGAATTGAACTTATGAACGACAATAAAATGAAATGAATCATAGCTTTTACCATTTCAAATAAGTATTTCTCTCTCTAATATAAGCTTACGTTTCTTACAAACTGCTTTTCGTTTTTTACAAACTGCTACTTAAATTCTAGAAGTTACAAAAGTATTCTAAAACCTCTCGTAAACATATTGAATGCGTTTTTTTCCAAAAAGACGATAAACTAATCGTTTTTGAATATGTGATAGTTTTGAATGCTTTCAAAATGAATGGGTGCACACCAGAGCATGCAAGCACGCAAAGCATGCAACGCATCATAATAACAAAAATAAAGAGTTTATTCTTTTAACATGGAAAGAAGTAATTAATGAAGAAAATTAAGATGTCTTCGTTTACGCATACTAATTTCACGCCCTGATAGGAAAGTGCTCCCATGCAAATTTGGAAAAATAATAATTTACATTTAATACCATATGTGAAAAAATAGTTATCCGTCTTATATGATGACGTAATCTACAAAATGTGTAACAGAAAAATATATCCCTCGTGTAATCCGCGATATTTTTCATCCATGAAAAAAAGCGAAATGAACTAGTCATTCGACATTTTCGTATCACAAGCTCCTTCGTCGTCTGATGTGCGCAAATTGAGACGTCGATCGTAAATCGTCATAGATTTTGGCGAGAAATACCGCAGCGAGTCTACACAAGACCGATTCAGTTATATAATCGATAGGAGAAAGAGCACCAACGAATATATAATGATCGAGATATGTCCATTACTCATGTAATCATTTTTCCATTCTTTTAATCTAAAATTCTATCCGAGATATTTTGAATAGAAAAATTTTTATAGTTAAAACACATTTATTTGCTCCTGAAAAGGGTGATTAGCTAATTTTTGGCGGATTTATTGTTAGCATATTTGACAATTCCGTATTGCAATTGTATGAAAACACAGTGAAAAATAGGGTTTTTCGAAGCCCACTCGTTTTTACGCCTGTGAAAGTTACAACAGGTAATTTATAAAAATGCTATGTATTTTTATACCTCCATAAGTGTCTAAATGTAAACAAAAACCTTGTAATGCAAATTTCGCTCTTAGTTGACGGGATTTTTAAAATTATTTATTTAGTATAATGATTTCCAAAAGTATTTGCGCCTTATACTATAGTTAAGGATCTGATTTCCTATCGCTTCTATAAATACCTTCTATTCTATAAAGCAATAGTTACAGGGTATATGGTAAAAATAACAATAAAGTTTTAAGAACATTTAATTTGAATCATAAAGATTTAATTTGTTCTATTCAGATATATATGTAGGCATGTAGGTTGGTCCTGAAACAATTGGAGCTATAGCGTGACATACCCTATTTAATTTGAATCATAAAAATTTAATTTGTTCTATACAGGTGCACGTCTTGGAATATAGATTGATCCTGAAATAACTTGAGCTACGTCATCATGCAGCTTAAAAAAACCTATAGCCCTTAGCTAGGGCTTGGGAGACCTGTGAGCAAAACGGGTATTAGCTGCCCGATAGTTGAAAAAATTTTTCACAGAAATGTTTATACAATGTAAACATAATGACTCTATTTAGATAAAATGCCATATAATATCTTACAATTTAATACTGACAAAATCTTTCTATTAAACGATTTCGATATATTGAAGAGTTTCGATGGAATATTGAGTTTCTTACCGCTAGAAATTTTTCGTCTACTCCTTTTATATTTTTTGTTTTTTTGACTTTTATATTTTTTGACATCCTTCCTGAAAGCACAACATATGAATTGTTTTACACAACTGCATAATAATTTTGTCCTTATCAAAATCAGCTTGTTAGGAATCAATGGATTTTTTGCACCAATATTCGAAAATAAATTTTACCGTAAAAGGGACAAAGATAAATAGTAAGCAAGTAAAAAATCTTTGTTGAAGTGTATTATTTGTATAAATAAATGTGAACAATTTATAAAGGGTTCAAAACTGGAAAACACAAATTAGTTTTCTTTTTTTTATCCTAATGATGTCTACCATACATATCGTCGTGACCTGCGAATTCAGCAGCTAAGTTGAAGAGCGTAAAAGTTATGTATGATTGCAACTTTAATAATATGCAAATTCAATCCGTTTTTGAAGACATCATTTTATGACTTAATTATGTAAAATATATTAGTGTGCATACACTGTGTATATATAAATTTATTGACAGTAATTTTATTTGCATAAGCACGAATAGCACTTATCTCAAAACTTTTAGCATTAATTAAATTTTATTTCGAAACTTGCATTGGAATAAAAATGGCTACATTGATGTCGCAATACGCATAAAGTAGGGTATTGTAGTTATCAATATTAATATGAAATATTCCCTTAAAATATAAGAAAATCTATACAATTTTGATTGAGACAAATGAGAGTATCTATATTTTTGAAGACTTTTTAAAACCATATTTCCATAATAAGAGGCATTATATAAAAGTGTTAAAATAATAAATCTACAGGAAGGCGCAACAAAAAATTAACACCCGCTTCTTACACGAGGCAGGGGGAGAAGATACTTATTATTTTTTTAATGTTTTTATATATTAATTCAGATCTTTATACAAAGTATTTACCTGCAATTTTATGCATTTAAATATATAATTGCAAAAAAAAAGAAAAAAATCGATAGATTACAAGTAGTTATCAACTGCCTACATCCACTTATCAGTTGTAAAAACTTCCATACCAAATATTAGTAAATGATTTATATAAATAAAATTAGGTAATTCACATAAAAATTATTTTTAGTACCTAACGCCAGAATTTATTAATTTACTTAAAAGCTCCAAGCCGCTTTTTGCCACTTAACGCCAGAGGTAATAAGCTAAAAAAAATGTATTTATTTATATAGATTATGATCTTATTTTCTTTAAGAAGACTTTTTATTATTAGATTGAATGAAATTAATTATACTCTTGCAGAATTTTCATTATTAGATAGAATGTAATTAAATATGCTCTTGCGTAAATATAAATTTTATCTTCGAATAAATGTACATTTGCCAAATTGTTCAAAACAGCAAAATCGGAACTCGCCAGGTTCGTCAAACAAATATAATTTTTAATCTCAGCGCTAAGTGCCCAGGGCCGGCAATCGATCAGCATTGAGCATTTTCCGGCTTTTTCATGAAAGCGCTTTAAGTATTTTGTAATAGCCAGCTATTAAATATAATCTCGCCTGAATATTCAAGACGAAACAACTTCCCAACGGCGGCATGCACGTGTGGCACTCGGGTCGCGTTAATATTATATACGACTTTAGATATTTGGGTTCAGTCGATAAAAGATCAATTGTATTAGGAAGATTGCGGAACAATGCTACAAATATTGCGAATGGGGAATTCATTCCAATTGAAGTATTTGTCCAAATTGTTATGTTCATACAAATGAAAAATATAACGTTTTCGCAAATAAATGTTTAGGAAACAATGTCATTATAGCCACGTAACAATCCGTTAAATATATTAAATCAGAATTTCACGCGAACGCAATTTTCAAGAGTGAAATACAAAAAAAGTTACAGGTAGAAACCGAGTATAGAATTTCCCAAAATTAAATAACCGTCAACTACGTGCGATGAGAAACGAATAGAAATTTTATTTTATAATAAAAGGTTTCTTAAGATGTGTAATGAGGAAGCTGTGTTTGCATTTGTTTAAATTATGATTGGAGCAGTTTGAGTCAGAGTAATTACAAAAAGGAATATCCATGCCATTACAGAACACAATATCGTACTGAAATAGTTGTACCTCAATAAAACGTACTATGTTTTGTTGTTTTCAATCAATATATTTAACTGAAAAAGTAATCCCAATGTAAATATTTGAGATAACTAGGTATTTAGTATTGAAATTGAGCAATGTCAACAATGCTCGACCACTACTTTTTTCAATATTTTTTTGGATATTATTTAATCACAAAAATGTTTAACTATCAACATTATAGAAAATTCAACCTTAATGAATATCAAAATAATTTCAAAATATTGAACAATTGATACGTCTCTGGTACGTTTACTTAATTTTGGGTAAACAGATACATGCATTACGTACCATTACTAGAAATAATACGAGAAAGAAAAACAAATACATGCAATACATACCATGACTACATTTAATTTATAAGTTAAATAAATAAAAATTAATTTTATTAGAGACACTAATAAATACTAACATTATATTTTTGGGTTTATGTTGATAATGATTTGTATTTATGTCCATTCTTTAGAATACAATATTAAGTAAATCGTATCCAGTTTGTATTATAACGACTATACTTTTTAATAATGAAATTGAAAACAATGAACCAATGTATATAGATTAAATAACCATTTGTATATCAGTGTATTGATACATTCCACTTTAGAATTTAAAATTGGTTTCTACTCAAGCTGTTGAGAGTTTTGATGATTTATATGCGTTTTAACGGTAGTGTGTGCAGTATACTTAGTGAACAATAAACTTGATTAAATATTTAAATAAATGACATGTATAACATTAACATTTTACACTGTTGGGCCTGTGATAAGGTATGATTCATTTGTACACTGACACATGCTCATCACACAAATTTAATTAAACATTTTCCATATTGGACAGTCAAACGAATGTCAGAAAGCGTCGTCTAACTTTCCTCATTATTACTCTTTCTGGCTCAGTGTAACTGTCAGGATTAAAGTATAATTTTGTAGCAGTGACAAGATTTTGAGTGACGGCACGAATGAAGGATAAAATAGCTGAATCAACATTAAATATGGCTATAAAGTTTGAGCAAAGCGAATATGTAAAAATGTGAATTTCGATTTTGTGATTCTTTTATTTGCAATGAGAAATGTTTATCAGTTTCAACTTATACTGCTTTGTATGTAATTAACCATAATCACATTTTATTTATCACTTTTTAACTAATTAATTTGTATTAAATTAGTCATAAGTTATTAGGATATGAAATCAAAGAAAAAATATTTTCCTTTATTTTTCAGCATTGTTACAAATTTTTCTCCAATTTGTAATAGAAGAAAATTGCGTACGTCTTAAAGATCAAATAATTTAAGATGTGTGGATAACTTTTCTTTTATTTTCTAATCTGACCAATTCTTTCAACTGATATGAAAATAGTTTTTTTCAATTACTACAAGAACAGGTCTATAATATTACGCTTCAAAAGTTGTATTATTTTTTCCAAGCCATGCATTTTTTTCTTTTAAATATGTACCAGAAATAAATAGGAATATTACCCCTAGTTATTTGCTTTTTGTAACTTATTTTTTGTTATTGGTTTTTATACTTCTTCAGATTTTTGCGAGTTACTATAATATTAAAAAAAAAAAGATAAACACATTAAATTTAATTTTTTTTAGTACAACTGTGCAAATATTATTGTTTTTTTTTCTGTATATTGTTAGACCAAATCTACCTTTTGAACCCATACCTTTAAATATATTGTTATAAAAATTAGGCAAATATAAAATTAGATGATTTATACACATTAATTCCTAATTTGAATGATCGGGGTACGCAAATTTAATAGTGTTTAATATACTTATCTCACGACTAGCAGTGCTTTACAGTTTTGTCCGCAAATAATTTCAATGCATAAGTGCAATTTTAATACCTACATTTATGTTCTCATATTACAAATAAACTACGATTATATTCGTTTCAATTTTGCTTGCTGGCACTCGTTTGTTTCTGCAGCCCAATTTTTCTTGGTATCCGGACGGCATCCATTTTTCATTTTAAGTATTTATAAAAATACTGTTCGCATTTAGTTTTTATAATGGTTGACGTTCCTTAAAGTGTTCCAAATTCAAGAAGAAATTATTTTCGAATTCTTTATTTAGTTCTCATAGTCCTTGCCTCACTTCATTTTAATCGTTTATCGTAAAAATTACCGATGCGAATACCGACATTTAAATCGTTTAGTGCTCTTACTACGTCAAGCAAAAACTTTGGACCCCTTTTTGCGAAAATTGCGCGGACGGAGGAGTATGAAATTTGGCATACTTATAGTTTATATGTAGGAGAAGTGCAGAATGCTAATATTTTTCAATAATAATGCTTATAGAGTACATTAAATCATTAAATAAAACATTACACACACTACCATGCATTTGACACACACATGTATATACATACAATTGACATATGAGTATTCTATAGTTTTATTTTTCCGCTGGATTTCCATTGTAGTTTATCTGCCAGGCAGTTCGCAAGATATTGTGCTTCAACTTTGTTATTTTCTCATATATAATTGTAAAAATAATTATCTTTTATCTAGAATTACAGTTGTTATCATTTAATGTAACATTATTAATAATAATCATAATATTAATACGTGAAGCAAAAACGTTGTACCTCTTTTACGAAAATTACGCGGACGGAGGAGTATGAAATTTGGCACAGTTAAAGTTTGTATGGAGGAGTACGGAAAGCTAAAATTTTTATATAATAATGCATTAGAAACACATTAAATTAATAAAGAAAACATTACACATACTACCATGCGTTTGACACATACACACACACATGTATATACACACATATTGACATATGAGTTGTCCATAATTTTATTTTTCCGCTGGCTTTCCATTGTAGTTTATCTGCCAGACAGTTTCTAAGTTATTGTACTTTAACTTTATTATTTTCCCACATATAGTAGTAAAAAATTTGACCTTTTATCTGAAATTATAGTTATTACGATTTAATAAAATATTATTCAATTTTCTAAAGGTTAATAATAACCATAATTTAAAGGTTAATAATAACCAAAATATTAATATGCGAAGCAAAACCTTTATACTCCTTTTTACGAAAATTACGCGTTCGGAGGAGTATGAAATTTGGCACAGTTAAAGTTTATATGGAGAAGAGTGCTGAAAGCTAATATTTTTACATAGAAAGAGATATATCGATTTTTATTAGAAACACATGCGTTTGACACACACACACATATGTACTATTTTGTTTATGGTTGAAGTCTATGGTCAAACTAAGATTAATATTATTTGTCCATAGTCTTGCTGAATGTCAAAAATAATCATAATTATGATAATGTCATATTCATAGTTTGTTTCGCATACCCATATTAATAGACCAAACGCAAATTTAAATAATATTAATAGTTTACAAATGAAGAAGTAATTTTTAGGGATACATATAAATATGCACTAAATGTAATTCCAAGACTTTTTCATAGTTATGATTGTGGATTAATGGATTTACAATGCAAGTTTTGCAATGCGAAACGTTTTGAATCTGAAGTGACTTTAAGTGACAGGACTGAATTCACTTAATGTTGTCATAAGGGTAAAGTAATATTATCGCGCTTAAGTCAAAATGAATATTTTAAATCATTGTATTATGGACATATTTCAAATGAACCTTCAATCAAAAGTAAGGCAAAAAATTATTTTGAAAACATTCGCAAATATAATTCATCATTTGCTATGGTTAGCTCAGAAGCTAAAATTTGCGGGGCAGTTACAAGTGGAGTGTATCATTTCAAAAATATGATGTTTTTATCACAGATCGGGTTCAATAAATACGGCATATGGTCGCTCATTATGTTGTGCGCAATTCGATTTTTATGATGTCGACACTATCAATTATATATTATCAATTATAGATTACAACAACATTTTAATCAAACATGCAATAACAATATAATGCGCAAAATATCTCTTGAATTGGAACGCAGTAATCCTTTGGTTCGGTCATTCATTGCAATGAAACATCATTGTCACAGAGTTGATAATAAAAAAAAAGAAATTTGTATGCTCATTAAAGTAAGTCATGATTTAAATCAACGCCATTTCAATGATGCAGTTCAAACTGGTGTAGCAGTAATATTCAGTACAGTTGATGGTGAGCCACCTTTGAACGAAATATGATTTCATTTTCAAAAGTTAATAGTATCATCAAAAATATCTCAATTTTAAATTCATCATTAGACCCTTGAGCACATCCATTACTTTTTCCAAATGGTGATACTGGGTGGCATATCAATATTCCTCATAACGTACCAACTATATCTAATTCAAGAGCACCCAGAAAAAAAATAGCCATGCTTCAGTATGTAGCCTATTGACTTGGGATTAGAGAAGATTTCAGCATGTAGCACCATTCAAAAAAAATTATTTCTGCAGTGGATAGCTGATATGTATATGAGAATAGAGGGCTCAAGTTTACATTGCATTCGACAAAATAAAACAAATCTTAGATCTGAAGTTTACGACAATTTAACAGACTACTTAGAATTGAACATGAATGCCAGGAATGTTGGTCGTAGAGTAATTTTACCATCTTCATTCAATGGATCTCCAAGAAATATGTATCAGAATTATTTAGATGCAATGTCAATTGTACAACATTTCGGAAAACCGTCTTTATTTATTACAATGACTTGCAATCCAAGTTGGCCAAAAATAGTTAACAACACTGGTGTAGGTGAAGCTACTAATTTTAGGCCTGATATTATTGTGCGTGTATTCAAGTCAAAGTTGAAAACATTCATAGAGGGCCTTATACAAAATAATGTCTTTGGTAAAGTTGAAGCACTCATTTATACAATTGAATTTCAATAAAGAGGATTGCCTCATGCTCCCATTTTACTCAATTTAAATGAGCAAGATAAAATTGTTAATGCTATAGATATTGATAAAGTTGTATCTGCGGAGATTCCTCACATTGAAACACATCCAACATTACATAAATATGTTGTAAAAGATGTGATGCATGGTCCATGCGGAGAACTTAATTCTAATTCTGTATGTATGAGAGATGGAAAGTGTATAAAAGAGAATCCAAAACGATTTAATGAAACTACATGTGAATCGTTAAATGGGTATCCATTATACAGAAGAAGTGATAATGGTATTAATGCAGAAGTTCGTGGTAGTTGCCTTGACAATCGGTATGTTGTACCATACAATCCATATTTACTTACTAAATTTAATTGCCATATAAATGTTGAAGTATGTACTACAGCCAAAAGTGTCAAATACATTTATAAATATGTGTATAAAGGCTATGACAGTGCATCTGTTGAACTAGAGTCTGGTTGAAATGAACAAGGTCAAAATATAGAAATTAATGAAGTTACCAATTTTTAATTGGTCGTTATGTCGGATCAACAGACGCCATATGGCGCATCTATGAATTACCAATGCATTTTCAGTCACATACTATAATCAGACTTGATATTCATTTACCGCGTCGACAGAATGTATACTTCCGAGAAGGGCAAGAACGTCAAGTAATTGATAATGAAAGACAAACAAAATTATTAGCATTTTTTGAGTTGAATCGATCAGATCCATCAGCACGAGAGTATAAATATACTGAAATTCCTATGCATTATGTGTGGGAAGATTCCCGAAATAAATAGAAGAAGAGAAGCCGTGGAGGTGATAAAATCATAACAAGGATATATGTAGTGTCACCAAAAGATATCGAACTTTTTCACTTACGATTGCTTTTATTACATGTTTGTGGTCCGAAATCATTCAAGGATGTTAGAACATACAATGAATTTTTATACCCTTCTTTTGTTGAAGCGTGTCATACTTGCGGAATAGCTTCAAATGATAATGAATGGCGGGAATGTTTAAATGAATCAAAAGAATTACATTCACCAAAACAAATGCGGAATTTATTTGGTTACATTTGTGCAATAAATGTGCCAGCCACTGCATTAGCGTTATAGAATGAATATAAAGTATATCTTAGTGAAGATTTTCTAAGACTTTACAACGAAGAAGTATCATTTAATAGAACTCAATTAGAAATTGATGATATTTTGAATGTTCATAATTTGTCCTGTCAAATTCTTGGTGTACCAGTTCCCACATACTCGCAGAGAATAGAAGAAGAAAATACTATTGATATAATAGAACAAAAGATACTGTTTTGTGAGTATTATGAAAGTGCAAATATTGAACAGCGTAATCTCATTGATTAAGTTATTCGTGACATTTTGTACCATGATACTGGATCCAATGTCTTTTGTTTAACCTTTTTTTTGTGTTTGGACTTTACATAATGCGTTTAAATGGCCTATACCTATTTTAGAAAATTCTGTATCAAATATTACTGCAAATAGTAGCTACGGTAGTTTCGTAAATTCATCATCATTGATAATTATTTATGAAGTTTCTATGTGTTCTTTGCAAGTGTTGAAAATCATAGATAGATTATTGCGTGATCTATGTGATGAAAATGATAAACATGGAGTGTTTGGAGGAAAAACTATACTTCTGTACGGTGATTTTCGGCAAATCTTACCAGTAATCCCACATGGATCACGTGGAACTTTAATTGAAAATTGTGTTACAAGTTGGCATGAATTTCCTCATTTTCATAAAGTTACATTTACTCGAAATATGAGAGCTTTACCAAATAAATAGCATTTGTAGAATTCTTGAAAAAAATTGGTAATGATAAGGCCCCACAATTCCCTCAGTTTGGTAAAAATGTTATTGAAATGCCTAAAAATGTTATTGAAATCAATTAATAGGAGATAAAAACAATATTATTGATGAGGTGTATGGAAATATTTCCAATAACATACTTTCAGAAAATATATTGAACTGTTATTTTAGTGCAATCGTCACTTGTAGGTGCTATTTATTTTAGCACCTACAAATGACGATTGTACTTTGATTAATACTGATATACTTAATCAAATTCCTGGTGAACAGCGAACATATCATAGCTATGATAAAATAATTTGTGATAATGACAATGACATCAATAACTATCCGGTAGAGTTTTTAAATTCTTTGTCTATTAGTGGTTTACCACCGCATAAATTAGTATTCAAAGTTAATTGCATAGTTTTATTGATCATAAACTTAAATACTAAGGACGCATTAGTCAACGGACGCATTAGTGGAACGAGAATGCGCATCAAATTGATGCATCGAAATTTATTGCGAAGTTTTAACTGGGACCGCACGCAGTAAGAGAATTTTGATTCCAAGTATAAATTTAACGTACTCTGGAACTATTTTACCGTTTAACTTTCAAAGAACACAATTTCCTATAATACCTGCATTTGCGATGACAATAAATAAGTCTCAAGGACAAACATTCCAAAAGGTTGGAATTTTATTGAATCGGCCAGTTTTCACACTTGGGCAATTGTATGTCGCAGCAAGTAGAGTCCGTTCATTCGATGGTTTAAGGTTTTATATTTCCGAATATAACGGTAAAGGACGTTTAGCAAACGATGAAAGAGTTTTTACAAAAAAAATTGTTTTCAGATAAGTTTTAAATCGTTAATTATATTACCGCAATATGCGATAAAAAATGCTATTCAATGGAGAGCATTTTTTACCACATAATTTTTTTATTTCGCATCATCTTACAGCATGTTCGGTTTCAATAATTTTTTTTTAAAATAGGTATTCTTTATTTTTCTCCTTTTTGAATTCCATATAATTTATTTTTTTTTAAATAGGAAAATAACAGCGTTGGCGATATCTGTAGTTATAGTAGTATATAGTCTTTGACAATAGAACCTTAATAATGTTTGAGCATTATATTTTAATAATTTATATTAAATAACTTATAATTTAAATTTATTATGGTCGAATTTCGACAACTGGGCGACCACTAGTATTAGGAAATGTGTTTCCGTATGAAAGAAATAGCAGATGAAGAAATAATAATTTTAACGTCATAATCGTTAAAATAAATGTTATAGTTTGTACACAATATACAAATCTTATAGTCTTATTCCGTATTTAATGATTTACACTTTTCCATTTAATTTATTTGTGACCTTACTTATCATTTTTTGATATTATGCAATAGTTTATTGAAATATGCTAAGATCTAATAATAATATTTCAAATGTCAGCAGTGAAACATGCATTTCATGACAATGGTAATATATTTTCCTTGTTAAATAGGGAAATTTTCCTATAAAACTTTATGACATATCATTGATGAGTAGCAGTCAGGTAAAAAAATTCTTCAAGATTATTTTAAAATTTTAGGTAAAGAATAATATCAGCCTAAAGCAGGTGATTATTTCAAAATCAGACAAACAATTTAAATTTATTTTGATGCATAAATGGTCACCGCTTTATCTCATTTTTACAGCAGTAGCTTTCACATTCCTTAGCCTGGTATGAGCATATATACTTTTGTAGGTATGTGTGTATAGTGCGTCGTCTATAAGAGCTTTAGCGACAGTGCAAATATATTTATAACCGGGGTCATTTATTGACATTGAGGATATCTAAAATTACTTCTCAGCAGAGGTAAAGACAGAGAGAGAATTTCTTAGATTGTTTTTTATAACCTTACATGAAAAAGTTTCGAAAATGCATTATACAAACATATTGTCCCAAATTTATAATAAATAGATAAAACTTTCCCAGCTTTGCTATTTCGAAATAGTTTGTGAATCATTATATTTTTCTTAATATATATCTAAATACCGTTAACAATAAACGGCTTTTATTTCTTAGTGTAGCAAGTATTATAATTTTAAAAATCTATGAGATAATGTAATAAAATTTAATTAATATTAACTTTTGAAAAAAAAAAACTTTTTTGAAGTGTTAAATGGTTTCTTTTATTTTGTTATATATTTATTTGAAAGTTTAATACATAAAATAATAAAAAAAGAAACAGAACATAACGAATTAAAACAAAAACACATAAAATTGGATAAAAAATTCTTTGACTTATCTTAGATTTGAAATGAACAAATTAAGTTCGTAACGATAGCCTCTGTGACACAATAAAGTGTTAATTAATCTTTAGTAATGCGAGAAAGAATAATAAAAAATTAGTTTTATAACGGTTATATACAAGACTTTTATTCTTATCAATAAAACAATCCTTTCACGTTGATGCTTAACCATACTTTTTAGTTGGTATAAGGATACAACTTTCACCTATAATATTCAACATCTTTCAAAGTATAGCGCTTTTTATTCATCTATTTTGCAATTTATATGTAAAATAATCGATTTCATTTTCTAACCATTTATTTTCTTTGTTAAACTAAACTTTCTGAGAAAAAATAGTGATTGAATTAATGTATTTGAAAATAACTTCTCTGACTCATTTGCACCCTAATATTACACTTAAGGGCTTAAACGGTTTAAATGCTGTTCCTGATAAATAAAGCAAAACCTCGTAAAAGGCTTTTATTGGTTGCGCAATATTTTATACGCTGCTATCTTACCATAACAATCTTTCCTACCCATTTTTAATTAAAAATGTCCATAAAATGGCTATAAAAACCCAGCCTGAGTGGCAAAGGGCGCAGATGGGCATTGTCTTCAATTATTTCCCCTTTTTATTCCCCGACAAAGCAAAATTTAATTATTATTTTAAACATTTCCGTGTACCTCTGAGTTAAACAACTTTACTTAATAACCTATTAGCCTCTTTAAATATGTACATTGTTATTAAGTTAAGTGATGTTGTACTTTTTTTTAAAGCCGGAAGATACTTTAATAATATTCAACATTTAAAGTTTACGTAATTGCACTGTTTAAGTACAATCTCGTTATGGTACACCATTTAAATTCAAATTAAATAATTTGAATTCTTCCTTACTTCTCTTCTACTTACTCGGAGACTTCTTTTCATTTGTACGTTAATTATTTTATAAATGTTAGTTTAACATTGATATTTACTTATAATAAACATCCGTGACGCAGATTTATAGAGGGCGAACAGAAAAAAACAAGTTTTACATGACCGTCTAGTTTATGATGAGGGATTTTTGTGCTGAAGAAAAATTAACAAAGAAACTAACTTAAATGACTCCACTCAGATATTCGGACAGTAAAAATTTTTCCGACAAGAATTTTCCTAATAAAATTAGTAAAAGTTCTGTTTAATAATATTATCTTATTTACTTACTTATTATTATTTATATATTACAAAAGCCAAGTCTACGGATACGGAAATAAATAATTTAACGGCAAAAATGCAATTAGCAATATATATAGCACTAATATATATAGAATTATTGTTGAGTTACTTCAATTAAAAAATAAAATCAACACTTTTACTCATTACTCATTATACTATGCAATATTTACCAACACGTACGATTACACTTTTAAATAATTGATAAAATATATTTCCTATCGAAATGTTTTAATGGAATAAATATTACTTTTTCCACAGTATTACTTCCAAAATGACAGCAGATAATATCATATCATTAATTAAAAATTACAAGTAAAACTTGATTAGAGTCTATTAAATCCGTCAATATTTTTCCATGTTGATGTATTCCAAAATATATAGCGTAGATATAATCAGCTGTTCAAAGTGTGTGACCTCTAAGATCTGATTTTTTTTAAATATTATTAACGTAGAATCTTTTTACCTGAACCCTTTAAAATTATAAAGGTATTTTGTTTTGCAAGAAAAAATATAAGACACAAAAATTGGAAAACTAAACTTTATTCCGAAAACGTTTAGGGTAATATCACTCTATGGTCTCGGAGCCAATACATATAGTATGCCATCATACTAAAACGTTGTTATTTTTTCTCCTGGTCGCATTTCAATGTGCCAGATTAAATGTTGCGCGAATTTCTTTTTAAAGTATTTTCACTACTACTACAATTAAATAAAAAAAATTGGCGTGGCGTTTAAGCTATTACTTCATTATAATAAACAATTATCTATTTTAAAAAAAGTTGTCAATAAATTAGGTTATCCATATCTTTCACGCATAAATTAAAATTTACTTCAAAAACTGTCTGACTTCGAAAATTGTATTGAATCAGAGCTTATATCTGCAGCTCATATATTTTAAAACAATTTCCACAAAAAATTTCTGAGTAACACTATCTTGATAGCGGCTTTCGGTCCATAGAATGAAGAAACAAAGGACATAACGAGAAAGCACTTAACAACAAGTTCCGTCTTATTTTCCTTTTGGAAAATGTTTAATTCATTAGCCTTCCTACAGTGATCAGATGACAAATTGTATCAGTAACCTACAAACATACGCTGCATTAGTTTCGTCAACACAATCGCTACGATTTTTGTAATTTTGTACAAATTGAATTCAAATGAGCTAATTTTATTCCCGCACGTGATTATAATTCAAGTGTCTGCTACGAATTTTTTTATATACTACATTTATTGTGGGTATAGTGAGAGCAATATGATATCTCTAATTGCAAAATAATTGCAAAGCAAAACCCGTTGCAAAACAATTACTATGTAAGGAATCATTAACAAAATTATATAAAATGCCCCCATAAAATGTAAATGTGAAATTATTATTGCGTGTGCTATAGACTGCGGTAACTCTGAATAGGCCTTTTAAAATTAAATTGAGTTTCTATTTAATTAGCCTCATTTGCCAAATATTAAGCTTAAATATAATATGCAATATTTATCCCCCCCCCCCCATACCCTTAATTTTTAAACTTGAAATTGTGGATACTAGTGTTAATTGCAAATTTTATCAATTAATTTGCTTTAAAAATTCAAGTGATTTAGATAACTGCGGAAATTTTTTTTCAGGAAGTTTCGACTCGCACGCCCTTGGTTTCTATATAAGCTCATCTTAATATCGCTAGCATTCTAGTGATAACTTCATCAGATGTGTAACTAACTAACGAGCGTATTTTGAATATAACTTGTAAGCCTTGTATATAGAGGATTAGCATAGATATTCTGAACTAATGCGATACAAAGTAAACATAGCTTAGAGGAATTTGTACCAAAATGTTATGGATTTTGTAACTTAGTCAAGGTTTAACTAGGTAAGACGCAAAAATATTAATATTTTTTTGAGCAACTAGCTTAAAATACTGCATAAAATGATATTTAATTAGTAGAATTATAAAATATTTTTAAATATCTGTTTTAAGTCATAGATTTTATCAATACGTACACCTAAAATATGTATGTGTTATTCTGAAAGTTAGCCTATTTAGAATATACGATCATTTTCTAACATTTTAATAGTTAGTAAAATGGTTAATTTGTTAACATCTGTGACACAATATTTTCAATCAAGAATATTGATTCCCAGGAGCCACATTTTATAATACCCTTCATGATACAGGTTTCTAACATTTTTCCATTTTACTTTTCTACTTGGAAGTAAATTCTGCAGTTTTTTTTAAGATGTCAATACTGCAAATCATTCCAACAATCATTATTAAAGACATTGACTCGACCACGTTAAAGACATTGACTCGACCACGCTCTGTTATTATTATCTCATTCACTATACTGTATTAAAGGCCATCGTGTTGATAAGTTCTGTCTATATTAAATTGATTAATTGCTCATATTCGATGTCCCTGAAAAACAGATTTTAATACTTCGTCTTCTAAAACTTTATGTAGTATTCACTTATATTCCAAAATTGTATATACATATTAACTTATATGTATTACAAAACGTATATATATTCACTCCCCGAGCTGTAATTTATTGGCTTAACCGTAGAGGTAAGGAATAAAAGATTTGTAGGGAAAGTCTTCCAATTTATTTTTCGAACAACATCAAGGTATTGTGAATTTCAATTCTGAAGTTGAAAATGAATAAGTAAGATTAAAGCGTATAAAGTTATAAATACACACATACACAAACATATATATATATATATATATATATATATAAATATATATACATATATATATATATATATTTTTCCATTTTTATATATATATACATATTTTTCCATTTTGATCTATATTTCATATTTCGAATTGACTTCTCTAGAGAGGACAATTAAATATTTAAGCGCGTTGATACCCGAATTTGATCTTAACGGGTTGAATCTAATTTATTAAAATGTTTGAATATAACTTAATTTTCATGTCGGGAGAAAAATATTTTTAATCACCTACCGTTTTCAAACTACAATTATGCAACAATGTTGGCAATACAAGATATTTGACATCAGAATAGTCAATTTCGTAACTCACAGATTAACAGATCAAACTTACATCCAAAAAATTAAATACTTGAAATTCCTAACGGAAATAAAAGACTAACTCTAAAATCTGAAAATGTTGAGTTAGAAATAAAGGTACATTATAATTTAATATACCTATAAATGTCGTACATGAATACTGAAAAACGGATTTAATTTTGCACCTAACAGAAAAAATCCATGGGTCACTTTGAAACGCTAAAAAATATTAGCCTCGTCGAATGGAATTTTGTATTTAAAAAAGGAATTTGGTTAATTTTATATGACATAAGTGTAGTTTGGTATGACAAAAAATAAACTGAGGACAAACGCCTATGTGTTAATTGAATTTCGTGCAATTCTATATTAGCTATGTTATTAAGAAAGAAATGATAATAAAAACAACGTACGAAGCAAATATTTTGCAGTTCAATTATCCAAAAATACACTTTTAAATTCGCACTCTGATTTGTGAATTCAGATTGCCAATGGGAAAAAAAATTATTGTACTTGAAAAACGATTTTTATCAATATATAACTACCTACCTACATATTTCAAATAAGAAGAAATAAATATTTAGTAAGAATTTGCGAGTTTTTAGTTATTGAGTGTAATGAAATATACATATATATATATATATATATATATATATATATATATATATATATATATATATAAATATACATATACTTCCAGGATGACCTTGGAATTGATATGAGGAGACCGTTTTCGTGATGAAATAAGCATGTACTAGTTAATTGGAAAAAGTTGCTGATTTACACTTATAAATAAGGCGACCAAACTTATTCCAATACCAAAGCTTAAAATTATGTCCCTCTCTAAATGTGTGTGTGTATGTGGATGTGTGTATGAAATATATGAGAATCGTATAACGAAGAGGTGATTTGATAGTGATGCTGTTAACCGCTAAGTAAATGAACACCAACAAAACCTCCCGATATTTATTTACTTAGTGGGCATTATGATGGGGCAAGTGCACATAAAACTATTTAACATTGTAGGGTTAATATTAAACCGTGACTTGGTATATTAATTTGAACCTGCTAAGCGTAAATTTACGGTTATCGGGCCTATTTTCATTGAACACAACAATTTATAAATGTAGCATACATTATAACTCTGCATAAAAGCCAGGACGAACTTATCCTCCATAATGCTTAATGGCATCCTTTTAAATAATTTAGACCCTATAATTATTAGACAAAAATATCAGCTATTATTGGATACAACCAGGAGGAAATGGAGACGGGATTTTAATTCCACGGACAATTAAAAAAGTGTCTCTAAGAAGTTGTGAGTAAAACTGTGTAGAAGTAATGTGATCAACTCTTGTTAAATTTGAATATACATAAAATCCCGGACAAATAGAGAAAAAATGAATAATTAAAATATAGATCAACGAATAAGTTTATTTTATGTATTGTCTGTGTCAGTACTTATAAAGTAAGCTAGAAATGCGGATATACGTATAAGCGCGGACATAGTTTTTGGTCGTCTTTCACACAGTGTTCTGTGTTCTGTGTATTTGATTTGAGTTTATATTGTTTCTTCAACTCGTTTAAAATATTGATTTATACATTTAATATGATTGCATTTTAAATACTTAAAACTTTATTACTTTACTATTATTTCAAATATTTTAATTTAACTCTTAATTTTTACATTTTTGTCTATGAACCTGTTTATTCGTTCATGCAGATGCAGTGAGGGAACCAAAACGATTTCTGTAACGTTTGCACTGAAATATTTTGTTAGGCCTTGTGTAATATATAGGATATGTTTTTTTGTAATTAACAGTGAAACAAATAGGTAGCAATTTAACTTTTACGTGAGAAATATATCTTTTATAAAAATTATATTGTGTTGCGTGTTTAATTTTAAAGTTAATTTAATAATAGTTTTTCAATGAACGATAATTTTACAATAAATACTAAGATAATAAAGATTTGTGACTAGCATAATTCACAAATTTAATAGCAATTTTACGTAATATCTTCAATGATATTTTTGGAGTTATTTTAACTTTTCTCTTCTTTACTAAGTAGCTTATTATTTGAAGTCCAAACAATTCTACAGGATTCATTTTCCTATTGCCAAAGCGAAGTAATTGTCGTCCCACTTTAATTGTAGTCAAAAACAAAATAGTTATGCGCATTTGTAGTCTTTACAATACAGTTGGGGTGTTTTTTTACAAATTAATAAAGTCAAAAAGCCAGCTGAGGCCCAACATAAAAAAGTCGTAAATAATATTAACAGCGCCACGTGCTGCCGTTTGAAGGTTGTCCCGTCCTGAATATTCATGCGAGATTATATTTAATAGCTGGCTATTACAGAGAGCTTAAAGCATTTTCATAAAAAGACGAAAATATTCAACGTTGTTCATTCGCTAGCGTAAAGCTCACAACACAGAAATGAATAATTAAATTTGTTTGACGGGCATGTAGGAAAATGTTGGTATTGCTGACAATTTAATAAATTTACTTTTAAACCGACTTCAAAAGAGGAGAAGGGTCCCTATTTGACCCGAACGTATTTATATACATATGTTTTTTGTAATCTTGCACCACTTTTATTATTATTTTCTTTTTATTGTAAGAAGCATGTTTGCATGGTGGCATATAAATTTTGTCAGCATCTTGATGAAATATTCCGACGAAAGTTCTTGTCAATGGATGATAGCACAACGCTCCACTGAGAAATCTAGGACTCAGATTGAAATCATTTAACTTTATTGTATAAGTATGTTGATCATGAATGACTAAAGAACTTATAAAGTCATGTCAAATTATTTCAGCCTGAGCAGAGATGGCTAGAGTCTGATGATGAAGCAAAAATGGTATCATGGCACCTCAACAGTAAAGAGCAGTTTCATCGATTTTGGACAAGATTGACTTGTCTTGACGATGCTCAGAAGCCACATATATTGTTCGTCACATATAGTGTCTAAAGACTGAAGATATAGGTACTAAGATGTTAATAGGTAAGTGTTGGTAAATAACTATATACAAGTTTGCATAAAGGCATGAAGCAGATAGGAAGTTAGTCGTTTTTAGTTATCGCAGTAAATATTATTTATATATTTATCGCTTTAACAGAGTTACCTAAAGGAAAAACTCTAATGGAAACTGTAAAATATTATAAACGTTCGCGATAAAACAGCAAAGAGAAATTAATTTATTGCAACTAAGGTAAATATTAGGGTAAATAAAATATTCCCTGAATCTAGACGTAAAACTTTAACTCACTCACACTACTCTAGTTTTACAGTAACTTTACTACTTTTATATATTTATTTTTACGGCTAAATTCGTAAAAATATACTTATCCTTTTTAAAATCTTTGCTAATATCTTAATATTTGCTTTGTAAAGAAATTAAAGAAAGTAGAAATAATACTACATCACTTAGTCTCATTTAATTTTGAATAATGATTGAATTTTTAGTATAATTTCACTACTTTTTGTCATGTTTCTTGAAGGTTTGATGACTTATATGGATACGATATGGTCTGGATAACACGCATATACGGTACTTTTAGGCTTTTCAGTTTATTTGATTTTAGCAAAAATTAGTCGCATTCACTGTTTTTAACAAAGACAAATTCTGCCGACAGTTCCTCGTTAATTGTTTGTTTTCAATAATAGAACATTTTTATGTCCTAATGAAAAAACAAAGGTATTGAATTCAATAGTCCCTGTCTCTCATATATAGATATAGCATATACCACAGACATAGGGTGTTGTGTTTAATAAGTCTAGGTTCTATAATAAAATTTTGAATTTGGGCTTAACAGGTACCAATTCATGATGCATACGGAATTTATATGCATACCGTGTAATTTTGACAAATATTTCTTTGAGAAAAAATGTACGTATAATTTTTTTAAATTTAGTACATTCATTATCAAAAATCTCTTGTACTTAGTTTTGTTTTGTGGTGTAATTAATTTCGCCATCTAAACTGAATACGTAAAAAATAACCTTCTATAAAATTAACCCCATATAAAATTTATGTTATAAGATAGCACTACTGTATTTAGGTTAGTTAAAAAAAATATTATATTCAAATTTCGTTAAAAATATAATTAAATTTTTATTAGAAATATTGAAGATGGTGCTGTATTTTTTTATTTAGTATTTATAAAAAAATTGCATAATTGGTACCTTGATGAGTTCGTTTAAAAATGGATATATAGACAACTTAAATATATGACTTTAGCTTTAACATTTGAATCGGCAGCTGCATCGAGCAGCGAGGGAAAAGTGGGGCAGGCTAGGTAGAGCGGCCGATGGGAATTTAGTGCCATGGCGTCGTTCAAAGAGAAACAACATGCGTTCTGCGTATGCGAATACTATCAAAACAACGATTCTTCGGCATAACATAAAATAAAGCTCCATCCCATACAGCATAAAAATAAAGCTCCATCGATTCAATCGATTAAAAAATGTGTTCAAAACTTTTAAGAAACTGGTTCAACAATAGATAAACCACAATCGGGCCGACCTAGAACATCACGGGATCCCAAAAACATGTTATAGCGTGTTAGAGCGTCTGTTCGTGAACAACCTGGACACTACTCGAAAGCGGTCTAGCGTCTTAAAGGTACCCAAAACATCTTTAAACCGCATTCTAAACAAAGATTTTCATATTCATCCATACATAGTATTATTTCTACTTTCTTTAATTTCTTTACCACGACCTAGGTTTCGTTGTATTACAACAAAATGCTAATATCCCACCATGCTAATATGCCACCATCCCATCTTTGCTAACATCCCACCTGAAGATGTTGTAATACAACGAAATCTAGGTCGTGGTAAAGAAATTAAAGAAAGTAGAAATAATACTACATCACGTAGTTTCATTTAATTGTGAATAATGAATTTCTACAAAATTAACGTCAAATATATTCAACATTTTTTTCGTTTTATGGTAATATCTTTAATCTGTATATTTGAGTCACGTTTGAATAAACATTAATTCAATGTCGTGATAGTTGTTAGATAACCAAAACAAAATTTCCGAAAACATATCGTCAGTTGACAAGGTAAGTTATCCAAATCCATTTGTTTGAGAAGATTCATTCCCCTTATTAATCGGTGCTATGTTGATAATGATGTCTAAAAACATAAAAAATACCATAACAGTTTTAAAATCATTAAAATGGAAAAGAAACACATACGTGTCAAAAATTTGAGGCTGAACTTTGACATTGTTCAAGAAATAATAATATACTTACACAGTCACAATGACTGTAGGGCGAGTTAATAAAAGTATTAGAGCAAATTGACAATTTGTAGCAAACGCAAATTGTCAACGAACAAACAAAAATTCAACGTAAAAAATTTTACTTCATTTTATTAATTATTCTTAAAACAGTTATAATAATATACAAAAAAATGACAGAAAAGCTTATTCTTGTTAAATTTTTAGACATGAACGAAAAAATTATTTATTTCGTTGTACTTTTTCTGCGTACATCATACATTTTATGTAAAATATATTATTTACTAAAAAATCAAATCAAGCTCAGAATGGAGCCAGGTTTTACGAATGAAATTATATATTACAACTTAAGTTACACATAAATTTAACGAAAATATATGAGGAATATTTAAAAAAAAATTAACATAAAAAAACTATATTTTAATAAAAAAAAAAGGATTGCATAAAAATGTTTATACATTTGATGTTTGATGGTCTCTTTTCACGGAAAAAGCACTTTTCAGGATATATTTATTATTACTAAAATCGTCACAAATAGAAATTTGTTTGTTAAATAAGCCATTGTTTAAGAATATTCTTTGGTTTTCAAAAATAAAAAAAGCGAAATTATCATCAAGACCAGCACAACATTTACTTCAATATAGAACTCTGATTCAGTATTTATAGCTTCTGAAAATAGCGTATTATACATTTATTAAGAAAATATAATTTTAAAATTGGCTTCAGCATATCATTAACAATTTTATTGCTTTTTTCAATCAAAGTTAAGTTGAAAACTGTGGGAGTTTTCTAAAGGACTAAACTAAAATACACAATCTACAGTGTCATGTAAATTATACAGTTTTAATATGTCAGGACAAAAGTGCGCATTCAAAATAATGAATTAATAAAATAGATGCAAACAAGGAAGAGGTAAAAGAATAACATATTCAGTTAATTAAATTCCTTAACAAATAAAACAGGCGTGTATGTAGAATGGATAAAAAATGCGTAAAAGTTTTCAATTTTACAAAAATAAAAATATCTGAAGTTTACTCGAATGACTGACATTAATCTATTTACATTTCTTTTACCGAAAGAGATAGGCTATTGAATAGCAAAAATAGGTAGTCTATTGAATAGCAAAAGAGATAGGCTATTAAGTAGCAAAAAGAGATAGACTATTGAACAGCAAAAATAACTGCACATGCACAAATATGCATGTATACTATTGGTTAGAAATATTCATATCTCATTTATGATTCATATTTCATAAATTTATTTACAGAACATCTGGACGGAAAAAAAATTGTAAATTAATAAATCCGCGAGAGTTAGACAGAATCATTTTTGGTAACTAAATTATGGGCTTTCTTTACATAAATGTGAAAGAAATCAATCATATTTTGACGAAAATTTAGTAGATACTATAGTAATAATATAATGACTAAAAACTGAAAATATTGTTCTCTTTACAGCAAATATGTTATACTATCTGTGTTTGCTACTTCTCTTACGTAAACTTTAGGGAAATTTTGAAAAGTACGTAACGTTCCATTGAAAATATTTATGAAAGTAACCTTTTTCGAGTTATTGCCCTTTGTATCGAAATTTTAAATTCTGTGAGATTTAATAAAGTATGATTGTAACATTATTCACTACACCTGAGAATTCATCAATAAAATTTAATATTTAATTAAATTTTATTGATGAATTCTAAATTTTAGTAGTTTTTGCATAATGCACAAACAATTATACAGATTTATAAACCAAAACATAGAAATATAAAAAAAAATTCTGTATTTTTGTAATAAATGCCTCTTTTTGTTCCGATTGGTTTCTTCATAGACGTTTGTTTGCCTGTCTATTTATTTGACCGGAATAAACTCATAAACAGTTTACAATATAGAAAATTGTGTATTATATCCTTGTATAAAGGATAGAAAAGATCGTGTTCTGCACTTTATTTAATTTCGATATCAAAACAAACGGTAAGTAAATTTAAATTTCAAATAATAGGAAAATTCATCGCCAACGCTTGACCCTCCGGAATCAAAGTCAAAATCAGAGACAAACCAAAAATAGCTCGTTCTTTGAACCACAAAGACAAACCTGTTCTCCGATCCAATGGTGAGGCCTTGTATTTAATTATGTATTTAAATAATATTTGCTAAATATTATGTTACATACATCTACTAAAAACGAAGACAAACTAAAAAAATATGGCAACCCGATAACACGTTTTGTCCGTCACACGTTCTTGCAACTTAAGATACTAAGACAAGTATTCTTGAAAGGAAGAATGTGCAAATAAATACATATAAAAACGTTATTAGTACATATAAGTAATGTATTACTTTGCAACGAAACAAATACTTTTATTTTAGTAGGAATGTTAATATTTCATGGAGTCTTAATGTACCGCTATTAGCGCTTAACTTGTGCGAATAAAAAGAAGCTTTTAAAGTAAATATTGATGAGTGTGCTGACTAAAAACTTTTATTCCTTGGTTTAATTCGCATCCCTTTTTCATTTTACACAATTATTAAAGAATCGCAAAGGTTATCGTCAAGCTATAAAGAAGTTTCATTTCATTCTTGAAATTATATAGATGGGAAACATACTTTTTTTCTTTTTCACGCGAAAAACTAAGTGAGTTTCTACGAAAATTTACGAGAGAAAAAAGAAAACCAGATGGTGTGCAAGAAGGACTTCGTGCCCAAATTTACTTATCAGATTTAAAAACAAAATGCTAATAAATGGATAATTAGTAGTAATTAATAATTGGTTCACATAAATGTGTGATTCGTCTCATCATTTCTCTTAACCTGTTAGAACTAAATTAAATGTCTTCAAATAAGATTCAAGCATTTATCACCACAACTCACAATCTAAGGGAACTCCATTAATTTCTTTTAACTTATGATTGTTTTTAATTTTAAACGATTTTTCATTATTACATTGAACGAAATTAAAATTAATAGTTAAATAATGTAAAATTAATCTTCGAATAAAGTACATTGTTCAGAATTATGCTCATCATGTACGTCAAACAAATTTAATTTTTCATCTCCGCACTTCGGGTCAGGCACCGGCGAAAAACAGCATTGAGTACTTTCTGGCTTTTTATGAAAGCGCTTCAAGCTTTTTGTAATAAGCAGCTATTCAATTTAATTCCGCATGAATATTCCGGACAAAACCACTTTCCAACGGCGGCATGTGCGTGTGGCGTTCGGGTCGCGTTAATGATATTTATGACTTTGAATGTTGGAGTTCAGCCGCTTTGTTGATCTTTAATATCCAGTGTAGTCAAACGTATTATAAAACGTCAATGTATTACAAATATTACAGAAAAGTGTATGGATATTGTGAATGGGGATTTTATTACGAATTGAAGTACTTGTTTAAATTTTCGTAATCATAAAAACGGAAGAAATCACGTCTTTGAATAATAATGTCACGTAATATTCTACATGAAAGCAATTTCTAAAGACAGTAACACTAACATAATTACAGATAGAAATTCAGTACAGAATGAAATTACTATGCAGCAATGAAATTACTTTTAATTAAATGAGATGAAAAATAAACAGAATTTAAAAAAGCATATTTTAAATACATACGAATCAATATTTAAGTTTAGCCATCCTTACGTACAAAACTTTTTTCACTCCAATCATGATTAGTGTAACAGTCATCATCATTGTAGAGGAAGTTAAACAATTTGGATATAAAGCCAATTCGTTTATTTTCCATTTTAGTAAATTCAAAAATTAAATTCAAATTACACATACTTTAGCAAAATTTAAATGATACAGGCCAACTACGTTATGGAACACGTACAAGTTAAGATTTTATTATTATGTGCTTTTTATCTGAACATATAATAAAATTGTAAAACCTTCCATTCTGTATATAAAAATTATTTAAGAAAACAATATTTAAGTAATTACATTGCTACAAATTTTGTACTCACTTTCTACCTGTAATTATGTTAGTGTTACTGTCTTTAGAAGTTGCTTTCATGTAGATTATTACGTGACATTATTATTCAAAGACGTGATTTCTTCCGTTTTTATGATTAAGAAAATTTAAATAAGTACTTCAATTCGTAATAAAATCCCCATTTAAAATATCCATACATTTTTCTATAATATTTGTAATACATTGACGTTTTATAATATTATAATATTAGTTTTATAATATTAGTTTTATAATAAGATATGAAAGATCAACAAAGCGGCTGAGCTCCAACATTCAAAGTCATAAATATCATTAACCCCACCCGAACGCCACACGCACATGCCGCCGTTGGAAAGTGGTTTCGTTCAAAATATTCATGCGGAATTAAATTTAATAGCTGCCTATTACAAAAAGCTTGAAGCGCTTTCATAAAAAGCCAGAAATACTCAATGCTGTTTTTGCCGGTGCCTGACCCGCAGCGTGGAGATGAAAAATTAAATTTGTTTGACGAACGTGATGAGCATAATTCTGAAGAATTTGACTAATGTATTTTATTCGAAGATTAATTTTACATTATTTAACTATTAATTTTAATTTCGTTCAATGTAATAATGAAAAATCGTTTAAAACGAATACAATCATAAGTTAAAAGAAATTAATGGAGTTCTCTTAGATTGTGAGCTGTGGCGATAGACGCTTGAATCATATTTCAAGACATTTAATTTAGTTCTAACAGGTTAAGGGAAATGATGAGACGAATCACATATTTATGTGAACCAATTATTAATTTAGTTTTTAAATCTAATAAATAAATTTGGGCACAAAGTCCTTCTTGCACACCATCGGGTTTTCTTTTTTTTCTCGTCAATTTTCTTAGAAACTCACTTTGTTTTTCGCGTGAAAAAGAAAAAAGTATGATTCCCATCTACATAATTTCAAGGATGACATGAAACTTCTTTATAGCGTGACGATACTTAGTAATTTTTAATAATCAACATAACAATAATTATTTTCTGAAATTTATCCATCTGTTTGGAGAACTTTCCTGTGTAACTCCTGTTTTCAAATCTGATTCGAGGTCTAATATAAAAAAAATTATCGGCCTATAGCTGTCTTATATTCATTCGCCAAAGTATTCGAAATTGTTTTACATCACCGTATTTATATGCATATCCAATCCCAGTTAAAGGATTGCAAGCACGGTTTCAGTTCAAAACGTTCCACCGTCACCGACCTCACTAATTTTGTGTATTACGTTGCTAGAGAATTGAGATCATCAAGTTGGCGTCGTTTATTTTGATTTAAAAAAGGCAGTTGACCGAGTCGACAATGATATGCTACTTGTGACATTACTGGAAGCAGGTATGTCTCCTGCTTTATTATAATTTTTCGCTAATTACTTTCGAGCTCGTAAACAGTACGTTCGACTCAGAAATGTTTAATCTTGGTCTTGTGTTACTCAATATGGAGTCATTTAGGAGTAATTTACGTTCGCTTCTGTTTTTGATTATGATAGATTTTCTTTCAGTTATCAGTACTGCTCGTTGCCTAATTTTTGATAATGATTTAAAACTCTTCCTAGGTGTTAATAGCCAATTCAACAGTGAGCTCTTCCAACATGATACCGACTCAATATTCCAATGGAATTTGAGCCACTAGCTACAATTTAATGTAAGCAAATGTGCTATGATGACGTACTCCCGTCTATGAGCCGCCTTATCAGCTGGGCGAAGCTACACTCAAAAGTGTTCCAACTATGCGGAATCTCGGTGTAATTATGGCCAATCGTCTTACATTTCAGTCATGTCGTGATAACCTGTTAGAAAGCCTACAAGGTACTAGGATTTTTCATACGAAATTTCAACGGTTTCCAAGATACTGAATGTATATACCTTTACACTATTTAACTCATTAGTCTGTAGTTTACTTGAAACGAATGTTTTCTGGGCTCTTTATGAAGCTACTTATAGCCTCCTGCTGGAGAAAACATTAAAAAGTTTAATAGATTTTTGTATTATAAAATGTATGGGTACTTACTTCCCTCAGATTTCACAATGGATATAGTCGGACATAATACCCTTCAACTCCGACGGGAATTGCTTTTGATCATGTATTTTTCAAAATTTTGAAACCATTATGTTTCTAACCCCTCGATCCTGAGTTTACTGACTCTTTATGCTCTAGACTGCTGCATGAGAGGACGATGTCATTGTTTATTTTACCTGGCTAAAGCGAGCACCAATATTCTACAGCGTTCACCTGTCTTTCGTGCAATCACATTGCTCAACGTAGTAGTGCGAGATGCACCCAGTCTAGATATTTTTATGCTCCATTGACCGCTTCACAAATGGGCTAATAATGTTGCTTGGTAGCACACGACTGGTCATTAAATGATATTTTTTCAAATTGTATTTGTTTGTTGTTTGTAGGGAATTTTTCTATGAGCATATCGTCCTATTTGTCATTGTTTTGTACTGCACGTCTGCACATTCGCACACACGGATCTAAATCCGTGTGTGCGACGCAGGCATGCACGCGGACATGCATGCACGCACACACGCGCGCACGCATGTACTACACACACACACACATACACACACACACATCTATATATATATATATATATACACACATGTGTTTGCGCGTGTGTGTGTATAAATTATGTAAAGGTAGTAACTTGAGTATTTCGCGCTATTAGTTCCTGAAATATCGCGCACGGAACTCATGTGTTTTGCGTGGCTGACGCTCTTAAGTTTTCCGTTCACAACGCTCGTAATTTTCGGCTATTAGCCCGCTCAATCTTTGATTAGAATCAAGAAAAGGAGATTTAAATACAGATTTTCTACAAGAAAAATGTAAAAGGACCAGTACTCTCCCTGCAATGAGTGCTTTAGCTAGTGAGTTATTATTTTGAGACTGGATATCTTTACATAACTGTGAATACTACATTCGATACGCTTCGATAATTACCAAAATTAGATTACATCGAAAGTTCGAAAAAACACACACTTCCCGTTAGTTATTTTTTCATCTAAAGGAAAATATTTTTAGATTATAAATTATTAAACCAAAATTGTTCTTTTATACAAAATACTCGACGTAACCGTCTCAGTGTAAAAATTCTAAACATGAACTTTAATACAACCGTAGAATCAACATTATTAAGACAAACTATGTATTAGTTTTTAGGAAAAGAAGAAAAAGAAAAATTTCTAATAATTTATAGTACTCCGAATTCCACGCCAACGAAGTAGCCGGCACAGTCCGTTAATAATAAAATCATTAAAATTTTGACATTAATTCAAACATTATTCTTCCATTCTATGATCATACATATGTGTCTACATATATATATATATATATATATATATATATATATATATATATATATATATATATATATATATATATATGTACACACATATATATATATATATATACATATATATATATATATATATATATATATATATATGACGGGGAACAAAAGTATGTTTTAATATTACACCTGCCATAACTTATTTACTTTATTGTGAAAGGAAAATTCAAAGTTGATTCCGTTATCTAATTTTTCCTTAATAAAAGGAAATAAACTTAAACGAGTAATCTTTAAAAATAAATAGTATCGTCCTTTTATTTCTTTCTTTTAAAAAAAATTGGACAGATTTGGAGATTTGCATCAATCAAGGAGTATCCGTCGTATAATAATTTATCAATATCCCATTAACTTAAATTGAAATACTGCTTCAAACACTTGCTGTCTTTGTATGACTACGTAATTATGATGTCTAAATCCAATTAAACGTTCTTTAAAAAGTTAGAACGTCTCCAAAAGGTGGTGTATTTATTACACTCTCAACATTTTCAATTTTCTTTATCATTTCCATTTATTTTCGTTATTTGAAACCCTCCCAACGTTAAGAAATGTTTGAAACACAGTGTGTGAAGTTTAAGAGTACAGGTTCTCTAACATAAATTTTCGAAATCGGTGGAGAGATAGACCGAGACTGGAAAGTAAAACCATTTCCGTAAAAAATATTCAAAAGTGCATATTCCTCTTTTATTTCGCAGTAGTTTTGTAAAAATATGTGTGACGGCACTTCATCAAAGTACAATGTAAATAACATATATTGAAATATATTGAGCAACTAAATTAACAGACAAATGCTTTAAAAATATTATTTTGTTTTTTAAAATCAAAAATGTTTTCAGCGCCATGATAATTTTATGATAGACTACGTTTAATCTAACGGTTATAAAGAAAAAAAATATCAGTTCCCAAAAGTCGTAGATTTTTAGTTGTGGCTGGAAGAGTTTACACTTGCACCACATAAGTTAGTGAAGTCTATATCGAGATTAAATGTATTTATAATATAAAAAGAAAGTGTATGAATATATAAATATGTACATAATATTAATAAACAGAAAAAGCGCGATTCTGGTGAAGTTCCAATGGGAAAATTTAATTTTTTAGAATATTAATAACAGGTAGTTTAAACTTACGTAGGTCTCACATTAATCACTCATCCATTCCTTCCCCCACCCCCCACCCTCCCCCTTCTGCTACGTTTGTCAATCGATGTCAGCATTCGAGATCGGAGTACATCAACGGAAAAACTCGCACAGATCAGTCAATAAATAAACCATTTTCTCTCAACCTTGAACGGTTTACATAGTGTTCTCCAAATTTTGGTGTATTTTGTCAATGAGCTATGAATCTCAGCGTGATGATTTTTTTTATCTTGATCTATCTAACAAACAAATAATTTTTTAAATGGGTGGTTTGAAACTTTAATGCTAACAAAAGAAATAAACAATCAAACTTTGTCCTATATGCACAAGCATAAATTATATATCTGTTATAACAACTAACAAAGTATTTATAATAACTAGTCAAATAACCGCAAACACAATACAATTTTTCACATTATTATCAAAGAGAGTCCTTCATAACATACGATTTAAGAATTTAATTTGCTCAAAAGGAAATTACATGTAACATTTCAGTAATTACGTGCATGAAATGATGAAAAAAAGACTGTCTTGATTTTTCATAAACAAAGAGTAATGCGACTTTCGCCTCACAAAGCAAAAGCCTCGCCACATATGAAGTCATGCATCATACTTGTCTTACCAACAATGCGGCGGAGATGTGAAATTGTGAACGATGGAAAAGCACCGCAAACTTTTCTCAAAATGTATTCTTATATGAATATTTTCCCGCGAGCAGCCATAAAATTGGTTTAATGTGTCTTCTAATGTACGTGAAAATTATTATATGTTCAAGTCGCTTATACCAAACGTTGTTATAAAAAAACTGTAATAAACTTATTTCCCACGTTTATTCATTAAAATTGTAGAAAGGAATAGAAATAGATAAGTGTCACTTTATGTCATTTACATGAAATTATTACATGAAGGATACCTGGTAAAAAGAAAATATAATCTACTTTTTTATTCTGATGATGTATATTTAAACACCATTTCTTTTTAACATTTTTTTTATTCATAAAATATTGAATTTTGAATTTTTGCTCAGATCTAGCAGATCGTATATATGGAACTCTGGATTCAAGACACATTTTCGTGAGTAATTATTTTTTTTATCAAGTTTTTATTATTTCGTACCTTAAACTGCAAAACGGAACCCTCATGAGATCACTCACGTCTCTATCAGTTTGTCTGTAACACTAAATTTCCCCAGAAATTATGCAATGTAGAAAGTTCAAATTTGACATAGTAACACACCTTATCAACTCTTACATCTTAACTACACTAACTTTTTTAAATATTCATGTGACAATTAAAAAAGGGATTGATATTTAAAATGGCTTGTTATTAGGAATGCAAAAATATTTACAATTTAAAATTACATTTTCCAAAAATTTAAAATTATTTCTAGTAGTATATTTTTATAAAAAAAAAGTAATAGAAAAAAAATATTACAATTCTATATAAAATATAATTAGTAGCAAAATATAATCGGTTTTGTTTTCACACCTACATAAACATAATTCTGTTTTATTAAATCTGAAAAAGTGATTTTGTACCATATAGTCATAAAATTACCCATAGTATTTGCAAGTAATAGTCTCAGTAGCTACACAAAATATAGCACTAATTAGTGTTATGTAATTACGACTATGGTTATTTGTATTTACAATTCTCAATGTTAATATTACATAATATTATTTATAATAGGTAATATCATAATTTTTACGAATAAAAAAAGTTAGTTTATTTGTCTCGCTTTTACACCTTACATAATTAATACACCCACATACACACCCACACACACACATATGTGTGTGTGCGTGTGTGTGTGTGTGTGTGTGGCAGTGTATTAATTATGTAAAGGTATATACATACATCGATCGTACAGTTATCGAATCTAATTATTTTAATTACAAATTTATTGATTGTTTGTTTCTTTTGTTAGCGTTAAAGTCTGAAAGAACCGATTTCAAAAATGATTTCTTCGTTAGAAAGCCTACATGTCAAGAAAGAATATAGACTAACATCATTACACTGAGATTCATAGCTCATTGACAAACATACTCCAAAATTTGGAGAACACTACGTAAGCCGTTCAAGGTTGAGAGATTGGTTTATTTATTGACTGGTCAGTGCGAATTTTTCCGTTCATGTACTCCGATCTCGAATGCTGACATTGATTTAGACAGTGGAGGAGGCGGGGGAGGAGAGGATGAATGAATCATGTGAGACCAACATAAGTTAAAACTACGTGTAATTGTACACTTTCTTTTATTTTAAAAGTACGTTTATTCTCGATATAGACTTCATTAACTAAATATATTTGTGGAATAAGGACTTGGCAGCGGCCCCAGGACATTTTGGAACTGATCATTTTTTTTCCTTTCTAACCGTTAGATTAAACGTAATCTTTCAGAAAATTATCATGGCTCTGAAAATATTTTTTATTTACAAAAACAAAATTACATTTTTAAATCATGTTTTTGTTAATTCATTTGCTCAATGTATTTCAATATATGTAATTTACATTGTACTTTGATGAAGTGCCGTCACACATATTTTTACACAACTACTGCGAAATAAAAAAATGAATATGCACTCTTCTATAATTTTTAAAGAAATAGTTTTACTTTCCAGTCTCGTTCTATCTCTGAAATTTATGCTACAGAACCTGTACCCTAAAACCTAACACAGGTCGTGTTTCAACCATTTCTTAACTTTGGGAGGGTTTCAAGTAACGAAAATAGAGTGTTTCAAGTAACGAAATATTGAGAGTATAATAAATACACCAGATTTTGGAGACGTTCTAACTATTTAAAGAACGTTTGATTGAATTTAGATACCATAATTACGTTCCCGTAGTTATACAAAGGCAGCAATTGTTTGAAGCAGTATTTGAATTTAAGTTAATGAGATGTTGATTAATCATTGTGCGACGGATACTCCTTGATTGATGCAAATCTCCAAATCTGTCTAATTATTTTTAAAAGAAAAATATAAAAGGACAAAACTATTGATTTTTTAAAGATTACTCTATTAAGTCTATTTCCTTTTAATTATTTTTTATTCAGGAAAACTTGGACAACGTAAACAACTTTGAATTTTCCTTTCACAATAAAGTAAATCAGATATGGCAGATACAATTTTGAAACACTCTTTTATTAATTTTTACATGTATATACATATATGTATATATATATATATATATATATATACACATATACATACATATGTGTGACGATCTACGTGATCATAGGCTGGAAGAACCGGTCCTTTTACATTTTTCTTGCAGAAAACCTGTATTTAGATCTCTTTTCCTTCATTCCAATCAAATATTGAGCGTGCTATTAGTCGGTAATTAAGAGCGTTGTAAACAGAATACCTAAGATAAGCACGCAAAACATATGAGTACCGTGCACGATATTTAACGAACTAATAGCGCCAAATACTCAAGTATCTAAGTAGCTGCTTGATGCCTCTCTGCCCACCTCTGCATCAAATTGTCTTCAAATTAGTTTCCAAATACACTGCGCAAAGAAATATCTCTATCTATAAAATTTCTGTGTTTAGAAATATATCTTTTAATGTAGTCTTTCATTTGGAAATTAATGAAGTATATATATTTTCATTTGAAAATTAATGAAGCAGTTAGTTCTGCTCTAAAATGGTTAAAAGTACCAGCCCAGATAATAAAATAATTTCTTAATCAAAACCAGTTATTTTTAAAGAAACTGCATTATTGTATTTAAAATAGGTTATTCCAGAAATAGGTATAGCGAGCGAACGCACTAACTTCACATGAACAAATTTCAAGGCACAGGTAAATCTCAGCCCCCTTCCTCCATGCTACATGTATTACCTCAATTTTCTAGTACTCCAATCCATTTAGGTAATGATAATAAAATAGAGTGATGATACATCTAAATTCTCGATGTAATATATAGAGGAGCCTGGAAACTATTGTCGTAAGTATCTAAAAAGTACAAGACGAAGCTAAAAAGAATAAAATAATATTAGACGGCCTTTTTGCCCACAAAATGTGAAACAGTTTGTGACGCAAGGCAAATGTTTTAACAGACGAAACTTGCAGCGTTGTTGGAAGGTTATACCAATATACACGGTGTCCGGGAATAAATTTCGGATAGAGAAAGACGCTATTCGTTGGCTATGAAAGAATAAATTTTCGTTGAAATAAAACGTAAAAGACGCTCTTTTTCCAATTGAGTGCAAAAAAAATATTACACATAACTATTTAAAACACACCCAATACTTGCCCGGAGTGCAGTGATTACTCGCAGTGATGATGTCTTTGCAGCTGTTTGCGAGTTATTCCCCCGTGAGGCTCTGAACAATGCGCACAAATTCGTGTACGAATAATGACGAATAATTATGACTGCCGTTTTATTTTTCTGAAAAGAAAAGTCACTTTTTGAATTTTATTTTAACGACAATCCATGATTTTCAGTCAAGGAATAACGTCTTTCTTTGTCCGAAAATTAATCCCCGGCAGCGTACATACATATACATACATACATAAATACACACACATATATATGTATGTATATATATATATATATATATATATATATATATATATATATAAGATACGTATATATGCACAAAACGCTTCCGTGTTTTACTAGGAAACAAACTTATCCCACAGCAACGGAATAAAAGGTTAAAAAAAAAGTTTCACTACGTGCTCGGGAAACATCTTAACGTTATCGTAAGGGTTAAGCATCTAACAGTCCACGCACACCGAGCATTGCGCAGCTTCATAAAAGTGATATACAACGCAGTGATTTATTAGACTATAAATATTGTGCGAAATGAGTATTATTTTGCAGAAAGGATAATCGATTGTATTGGTAATACAGTGTTTTCTTAACTTTTACTACTTTCATTGTTTACTTTCATGGAAGTTTTATTTATAATAATCAAAACGTTTAAATGTAATTATCTTTGAGAAAATATATAAAATTTCTCTTGTGGAAAAAAAATGTTTCTCTGTGATAACGGCCCACATCAAACGAATCTTATAAGATGGTAGAGTCTAAGGCAGTGAGATATTTATTACAATAAGTTTTGCATTACATGGTTCCAATTCTTAAAATGGTTTGTCAGTATTAAATTTCTTTTCAGCACAAACAGTAAAAGTTGGGTGACAAAAATTACGAAATCCTACAATGTATATTTTTATTTTTTTTTGTATTAGTATAGTAAAATGTTATAATAAATTAAAAGGGTTTATTACTCAAATAAACTTAACTCCAAAAAAAATTAATAATTAGAATTAATCGACCAAGAGTAGTCCTTTTCAAAAATTTAAGAAAGTGTCTATATTATTGAGGTCAAACTTTGTCAGTAACCAATCGTAGCTTGGCCTACCTTTCCTTCTCGGTTTGTCCATGATGTTCGGGACACCTGTATATATATATATATATATATATAAATATATACGTACATACGTTCTTACCTGCTTACTAATACCTTATTTAATTCGTAATTATTTTTCTTACGTCATGAAAAAGGAAACGAGTCCTAATACGAAAAGTGCACTCCTCATTAGTGAAAGTTCCTATCATGAAGACTTCCTTTCGGCTTCATCACTATACTCTGATTTTACTGAAGTGTGAATTTGTATCGCCTTTAGTCGTATAACAATTTTGAGGGTGTATAATTAGATTTCCATTGGGCCTATATTGTCTAAACGAGATCACAGAATCTATAGTGTTCATTGTTGAAGAATACTTTAGCTTACCTACAATTTTCATTGTTAAATTTTAACCAATTTTTTACCATGCAACATTTGATACACAGTACTACATTTTACATTATTATAATACTTAATCACTTTTCATTATTTATTTTAAGTTAAATTTTATACAATCTTGCTTTTATATTGCATTATGCGTATCATTCAAAAGTAAAGAAAAAACAACACCCTAAAAGCACTTATCGTAAATTGATATTGAGTTGTAACCAATACCTGCAGCTGACAGATTGTAAAACCCTCCTCACAAACAATTCGGCGTATCACTCTGCCTTCGTAACGGTCCTTAATCTGCAGTATTAATGAATTAAAGATACTATTGAACATTTTGAACATTTTTCTTTTTGAACAACTTTGAGGTCATTACAACAATAATTAGGTGCTATGAAAATGCGTGGCGAAAGCAATGCAACAGAGGTAATAAAAAAAACAATAAGTTGCAGTTAGAAATTAGCACATACAGTTTCTAAGTGGCATATCCATATTATGTCGAAGTTATGAAGTGATATTTCGTTTGAATATCAATAAAACAATATCAGGGAGAAACAAAGAACTAGTAACATTATTTTCATTCTTGAAATCTACGTTTAGTCGTTAAGTTTTAAAAAAGAAATGTCTCCTTCCCAGTCGTCCTTTTTCCACTGAATAATCGTAGAACTCTTTTTTGGTTTTATGTTTCGTGTTCCTGATATTAATTTGTTCTTGCTATGTTTTTAATATCATCATACCACCATTTTACCATCTCACAACGCTTCTTATTTTCGTCAATAATGTCCTATCTACGTTCCCGTTTCACTTTTCAGTGTTTTCTGTGACATATTCAGATCAACTCCTCTTGGAATGAATATTCGCCTTGCCATATCGTCAGATTTAGTTGCGTTTATTGATAAGGTTTTTAATATTGGAACTATCAGAGAGAACCATTAAAAATGTGGAGAGATATTTTTGTATTTTTAGCTGTTAATTTTTTTTTACTTAGACTACCGTTCGTAGAAATTGCAAGAATTTAAGCACAAATCACTGAAAGTCGTTTGCGTGTTTCAATTATACAAAGTGAATATTCGAATTTTTTATACCCATTCAAATTTCTATGCACTATTAAAATAATAAAAAAAGGAAACACGTAATATAACTTTTGTTTATAAGTAATTATTTTGATTTTTACGTAATTATTTTGATTTTAATATCATCCAGTATTGAATCTTATAGTAAACTATAAAGCATTCAGGTGTTCTAAAAACTTTTATATTGAGAGTTTCCATCAGTTTCTGAAAGAAAAACGCCAACTGTTTATTCTAACACATGTAGAGTAATAACTAAAAATTTGAGGTGTATGATGAAAATAATGCTTCCACGCATCTTGACCCTCAGTATTTAAAAAATCAAGGTTAACTATTAAAAAAAACGGTTAAAGTATAAATTATATGTCAATCTCATTTAAAAAAAAAACTTATCCATTGATACCCATTCAAATTTCTATGCACTATTAAAATAATAAAAAAAGGAAACACGTAATATAACTTTTGTTTATAAGTAATTATTTTGATTTTTACGTAATTATTTTGATTTTAATATCATCCAGTATTGAATCTTATAGTAAACTATAAAGCATTCAGGTGTTCTAAAAACTTTTATATTGAGAGTTTCCATCAGTTTCTGAAAGAAAAACGCCAACTGTTTATTCTAACACATGTAGAGTAATAACTAAAAATTTGAGGTGTATGATGAAAATAATGCTTCCACGCATCTTGACCCTCAGTATTTAAAAAATCAAGGTTAACTATTAAAAAAAACGGTTAAAGTATAAATTATATGTCAATCTCATTTAAAAAAAAAACTTAAAAAATATCAATGGATAAGTTTTTTTTTTCTAGTTGCTAAATTTCATGCATATTTGCTGAAAATTTAAAAAAAATTATGAAAATATTTTCATTATTTTATTCCAACATCCAAAAAAATTTTGGATAGGATTTCTTCCAGATCCGAAAAAGCGACTACAGTAAATCAAAATAAAAATATAGTCCCAAGCAAATAGATACAGAAAATAGACTGGCCCTGAACAGTAACTCAAACTATATAAACGGGCTCTTAAGAAATGTAAAGTATATTAAATATCCCGTTCTGTTTAATGTTCGTTTTGACTAATGTATTCGTTATACCAAGTTGGCAAACGTTACAGTGGGCGATAATGTATCATTAGGATGTATTGTATTAAATATATAACTGTGATTGTGTGATCATTAAACAAGTTCCTCTAATTACGGAGGGAGTTTTAATTTGTTTTACAAGTTTATTTTGTAGTATGAGGCTTTATTTTTCATATAAGTGGCCACTGAATTATAATAATACATTCGTTTAATCCCATAAAACAAGGAAAAAAACACAAGAAAACTACAGTAATTTTATATTTTGTGTGCTTATGTTTAAGAACAAAGAATTTTTTTATATTCCTGAATAAATTTTAATGTACTCTCTTGTTAATATGCCAAATGCATGAATTTAATGCCGAATTTATTTTAATGTTGGAAGCATGACTTCATTATCAAGAATTTGACGATTTTAGAATCATTTCTACCACTACTTTACCATAACTGAGAGCTCCAGACTGATGCGATGTGTTTTGATGTGTAGTAAAACCCGTATCTATATAAATAAGTATCCCGGTAAACGTTTGAAAATAATGGATTACTATATTTTTTAATTATATGACACCAGAGGGTTTTTTCTTTACATTTAAATGGGTTACTGTTGCAAAGCGTTTTAAATAATTACAATTAAACATTTTGCTACCGTAGTCCATATGCATACGCTAAAATCTGATAATGATATTTTAAATGTCAGCTATATATGCTAAAATCTGATAATGATATATTCAAAATATCAAAAAAACTCATGTTAAATATGCTAAAATCTGATAATGATATTTTAAATGTCAGCTATGAAACATGCGATCCGGCGATTATTTCAAAATCAGACACACAATTTAAACTTATTTTGATGCATAAATGGTCACCGCTTTATCTCATTTTTACAGCAGTAGCTTTCACATTCCTTAGTTTAGTATGAGTACACGTATTTATGTAGGTATGTGTTTATAGTGCGTCACCTGTAGGAGCTTTAGCGAAAATGCGAGTATATTTATAACTGGGATCACTTATTTATTGATATTTAAGATATCTAAAATATCTAAACTGCAAACAATAAACCGCTTTTATTTCTTAGTATAGCCAGTGTTATTAATATTACCTTTTGATCAATGTTTCATATTAGGAAAAAAACCTTTTTGTAGAGTTGAATGGTTTCCTTTATTTTGTTATGTGTTTTATTAAAAGTTTATTACATAAAATAATAAAAAGAGAACATAACGAATTACAACAAAAACCAATAAAATTGGATAAAAAATTCTTTGACTCACCTTATATTTGAAATGCACAAATTAAGTTTGTAACGATAGCCTCTGTCGCACAACAATGTGGTTATCGATCTTTAGTAATGCGAGAAAGTATGATGAAAAGCTAGTTTTATATCAGTTATATACGAAACTTGTATTCTTATCAATAAAACAATCCTTTCATATTGATGCTCAGCCATCCTTTTTAGTTGGTATACGGATACAACATCAGCCTATAATATTCAACATCTTTCAAAGTATAGTTTTTATTCATCTATTTTGCAATTTATATGCAAAATAATAACTTTCATTTTCTTACCGTTTATTTTCTTTGTTAAACTAAACTTTCTGAGAAAAAATAGTGATTGAATTAATGTGTTTAAAAATAACTTCTCTGAGTCATTTGCACCCTAATATTACACTTAAGGGCTTAAACGGTTTAAATGCTGTTCCTGATAATCAAGCAAAACCTCGTAAAAGGCTTTTATTGGTTGCACAATCTTTTATACGCTGCTATCTTACCGTAACAATCTTTCCTTCCCATTTTTAATTAAAAATGTCCATAAAATGGCTCTAAAAACTCAAGCTGAGTGGCAAAGGGCGCAGATGGGCATTGTTTTAAATTATTTCCCCTTTTTATTCCCCGACAAAGCAAAATTTAATTATTATTTTAAACATTTCCGCGGACCTTTGAGTTAAACAACTTTACTTAATAACCTATTAGCCTCTGTAAATATGTACATTTTTATTAACTTAAGCGATGTACTTTTTTCTAAAGCCGGAAGATCCCTTAATAATATTTAACATTACAGTTAATGTAATCGCACTCTTAAATAAAATCTCGTTATGGTAAAAGATTTAAATTCAAATTAAACAATTTTAATTCTTACTCGGAGATTTCTCTCCATTTATACGTTAATTATTTTATCGATGTTATTTTAACATTGATATTTAATTATAATAAACATTCGTGATGCAGGTTTATAGAGGGCGAACAAAAAAAACCATGTTTTCAATTACCGTTTATTTTAAGATGAAGGATTTTGGTGCTAAAGAAAAATTAACAGATGCTAAATTAAATGATTCCACTCAGATATTCGGAGAGTAAAAATTTTTCCGACAAGAATTTTTCCAATAGAATAGGTAAAGTTCTGTTTAACAATATTATCTTATTTACTTACTTATTATTATTTATCTATTACGAAAGCCAAGTCTACGGATACGGAAATAAATAATTTACCAACAAAATGCAATTAGCAGTATTTATAGTCCTAATATATATAGCCCTTATATATATATCGAATTATTGTTTAGTTACTTCAATTGAGAAGTAAAATCAACAATATTATTGGTTATTCATTATACTATGCAATATTTCACCATCATGTAACGATTAGACTTTTAAATAATCGATAAAATATATTACCTATTTAAATATTTTAATAGAATAAATATTACTTTTACCGCAATATTACTTCTAAAAGGACAGCAGATAACATAATTTCATAAGAGTTATTTGAAAATAAATAAGATGAATTTAATTAAAAAGTACACATAAAACTTGAATAGAGTTTATTAAATCCGTCAATATTCTTCCAAGTTGGGGTGTTCCAAAATATAGTCAGTAGACAAAATCAATTGTTCAAAGTGCGTGACCTCTGGGAACTGATTTTTTAAAAATATTGTTAACGTAGAATCTTTTTACCTGAACCCTTTAAATTTATAAAGGTTACGCGTTTTGTAAGGGAAAATGGAAGACACAAAAATTGGAAAACTTACCTTCTTCCGAAATGGTTTAAGTTAATATTCCTCTACGGTCTCAGAACAAATGATGCATATCACACTAAAACGTTGACATTTTTTCTCCTGGTCGCAATTAAATTGTCTCAGATTAAATATTATTGCGAAGATCTTTTTAGAAGTATTTTCACTACTATTACAATTAAATAAAAAAAAAATTGGCATTGCGTTTAAATTATTATTTCATTGTAATAAACAAGTATATATTTTAAAGACAGTTATCAATAAATTACTTTATCCATATACTTCAAAAACTGTCTGAATTCAAAAATAGTATTGAGTCGGAGCTTATATCTACAGCTCATATATTTTAAAACCATGTCCAAAAAAAATTCTGCGTAGCACTTTATCTTGATAGCGGCTCTCAGTCCGTAGAATGAAGAATTATAGGACATAACGAGAAAGCACTTAACAACAAGATCCGTCTAATTTTCCCTTTGGAAAATGTTTAATTCATTTGCCTTCCTACAGTGATCAGATGACAAATTGTATTAGTAACCTGCAAGCATGCGTTGCATTGTTTTCGTTAACACAATCGCTATCCTTTTTGTAATTTTCTAAAAATTGCATTCAAATGAGCTAATTTTATTCCCGCACGTGGTTATGATTCTAGAATCCGTTACGAATTTTGTTATACAATACATTTATTGAGTTTTAGTGTGAGCAATATTATATGTCTAATTATAAGTAAAATTTTTAGTTACCCGTTGCAAAACAATTACTATGTAAGGAATCATTAAAAATATTCAAATATTCCTCTCTGTATAATGTGAACATGAACCTATTTTTCTCATGTTTTATTCAGAGTTACGGCGGTAACATTGAATAGGCCTTTAAAATAAAAATTTAATTCACCTCATTTGCCAAATATTAAGCTTCTATAAAATATATAATATTTATACCCTGAATTTTTAAAAAATGAACTGAAAATTGTGGAATATTTCGAGACACTCGTATTAAATAAGAAATGGCCGTACAAATTTTGGCGGTTAATTTCCTTCAAAAATTTCAAAAGATTTAGATAACTGCTAAAACTTTCTTTCAGCAAGTTCCGACACGCACTCGCTTGGTTTCTATGCTCAAGGTACTAACTAACGAAATTACCTTGAATATAACTCGTAAGCCTTGTTTACAAAGGATTAGAATAGATATTCTGAACTAATACGTTACAAAGTAAACATAGCTTAGAGGAATTTATACCAAAATGTTAGTGGATTTTGCAACTTAGTCGAGGTTTAACTACATATGATACAAGAATATTAATATTTTTTTAGCAACTAGAATAAAATATTGTATAAACATGAGATTAAGTTAGTAGGATTATAATATATTTTGAAGTACCTATTTTACGTAGATTTTATCTATGCATACACCTAAAATATATATGTGTTATTCTGAAAGTTAGCTCGTTTAGAATATACCTATGATTTTCACTTTCTACGTCTTAATCTTTACTTAACTAGGGATATCCGAGAGATAGAAAAATCATAGATGCACAAATACCTATACCTTTCTGATATTATAATAGTTAATAAAATGGTTAATTTGTTAACACCTGTACCATATTTTTTTCTACTAAGAATATTGGTTCCCAGGAGCCATATTTTTATAATATCCTTCATTATAGAGGTTTCTAACATTCTTCTATTTGACTGATATTAGTGAGATTAGCAAAAAAGCTTTTAAATACTGCAATTTTGTAAAGAAATTTGCCGGCATTTGTTAGTACGCTTCAGCTTACAAAACTTCTGGAGGTAGATGAAAATCCACAGACGGATAAACACGGCCAAAGTGAAAAAAATCCTAGTTGACTGTGAAAGCATAAAAACGGCCAAGCAAGTGTTGTAATAGACACAAATTTGCGTTCCGTATAACTTTACTAAGCGCAGACGCCGTAAAGTATGAAATTTATTTACTTCATGAAATATAATTTCCTCTCAGATATGATATATAGTAGATATATAGTAGTACAGTAGAAAGTGTACAGTTTACTTATTTGAACAAGTTATAAGTCTACAGTTACGTATAGTCCACTTTCTCTCTAATTATTACTTCAGTTGTACTTCAGTTAAAAAAGAGTATTTGTTATTAATTCAGTTCAAAAGAATATTGTACATCCAAAGCACTTCGGAATTTGAAGTTTTCAAGGAGCTCTCCGGCTAACTTTGTTGGTTCCCGCAATTAGAAAAATCTTCAAAAATCAATAACAAGATTAAATTCCGTCTTTAACTTATTTATGAGTCAAAACTCGCTGCGAGGATAATATTGGTTATTTTGTCTAAAAGCTCTGTCAAAATCGGCAAGCCTTATTTTAAGTTAGTGTCGATAACCAAAAATGGAAAACGACAGCTTCCATAAGTTTATTCATAACTTTTTCTCCCTATAGTCTCTCGCCTTAAAGTTTTATGGAAAATGGATAAGATAATAATAAAACACGCACCCTTTACATCATAGGTACTTGTGTTTTCGTATGTATTGTCAATGTAAAGCATTATTGCCTTACACTGTATCCAGGGCAAATTCGAATTCGATTGTGGATAATCAAATAAAAATAAGAAATGGAATAAACCATTAGTTTTAGAAATCAATAGTGATATGAGAAAATGTTATTTTTCAGATATCAATATAACTTGTCAGTAACAGATCTTACAATTTCTAAAAATTATTATAGTTCAAATGAGTTCTACCATAAAAATATTTTTGGAACAAACTAAATAAATTGTTATTCGAGCGATTTGAAAACTTCTTTGTTGTATCATTCTGTGTATACAAGTAACTTTCTTATCTCTTTAATATTTTACTGAAGGAGGCTTTTACCGTACAGTACATAATATCACCCAGTGTTCCAGCGTATGGGTCACGTACATATATTGGCGCGCAAGTATTAACCTAAATATGGGTCATGGGCCACCCGATAATACAAATATTTCCAGAAGCCCATTTCCAAAATTTTGAATATTTATATTATTCACTTATAAATATTCAAAATTGTATATACATATATATATATATATATATATATATATATATATATATATATATATATATATATGTATATAAATATATATATATATATATATATATATATATAAATATATATAAATATTATTGCCAAATCTAGATACATGTTGCTGCACCACCAAGTTCAGAATTTTACTACCTATTGCTATACCTTTTAAAAAAAGAGGTTTGCAGTTATTGTGGACCCCGAAACACAGTTCCAGCAAATGTTTGAATCTAATACAATTTTAATGTGTCGGGAGAAAAATTGTTATAATCTGATACCGATTTCAAACTATAATTATGCAATAAAATTGGCATCAGAAACGTCAATTTCGTAGTTCACAGATTAACAGATCAAACTTATATTCGAAGAGCTAAATACTTGAAATACATAATGCAAATAAAGAACTAACTCTGAAATCTGAAAACATTGGGTTAGAAATAAAGATATATTATAATTTAATATACTTATAAATGTCGTACATAGTTATATGTATATTAAAATACGGATTTAATTTTGCAAGTAACAGGAAAATTCCATGGGTCGCTTTAAAACGCTAAGAAATTTTAGCCTCGTCGAATGAAATTTTATCTTTAAAAAAGGAATTTGGTTAATTTTATACGATATAAATGTAGTTAGATATGACAAAAATAAACTAATCGCAAGCGCCTGTGTGTTAACTGAATTTCGTGCAATTTTTGATTAGCTATGTTACTAAGAAAGAAATCATGATAAGGAACAGTGTACTAAGGTAAATATTTTGCATTTCAATTATCTAAAAATGTACTTTTGAGTTGGCACTCTGATTTGTGAAATCAGATTGCCAATTGAAAATCCAGAAATACATATATTAGGCCGTTCTCAATTTTTCAGGAAGTGATGTAATACAAAATTGTGTAAACAAATTATTGTATTTGAAAAACTTTTTTTATCAATATATAACGACCTACCTACCTATTTCACATAAGAAGAAATAAATATTTAGTAATAATTTGTGAGTTTTTAGTTTTTATATATTTATATATATATATATATATATATATATATATATATATATATACATATATATATATATGTATATATATATATATATATATACTTCTAGGATGACCTTGGAATTTATATGAGTAGACCGTGTTCGAAGAAAATGTGATGAAATCATAAATTGGAAAAAATTGCAAATTTACACTTGGCGGTCAAACTTATTTCAATACCGAAGCTTAAAATTGTGTACCTTTCTGAATGTGTGTGTGTGTGTATGTGGATGTGTGTATGCGGATGTGTGTATGAAATATATGAGAATCGTATAACGAAGAGGTGATTTGGTAGTGATGCTGTTAACAGCTAAGTAAATGAACACCAAAAAAACCTCACGATATTTATTTACTTAGTGGGCATTATGACACATTTAGGTCAGTGCAAGTCCACATAAAACTGTTAAACATTGTAGCGTTAATATTAAACTGCTTAGCCTAAATTTGCGGTTATCGGGCCTATATTCATTGAACACTACAATTTATATATGTAGCATACATTATAACTCTGCATAAAATCCAAGAGGAACTTATCCTCCATAATGCTTAATGGCATCCTTTTAATTAATTTAGACCCAATAATTATTAGACGAAAATATCAGCTATTATTGAATACAATCAATTAAGGAGGAAATGGAGACAGGATTTTACTTCTACGGATAATTAAAAAAGTGTCTCAAAAAAGTTGTGAGCAAAATCGTGTAAAAGTAACGTGATAAACTCTTGTTAAATTTTAATATTCTTAAAACCCTGGACAAATAGAAAAAATAAAACAAAAAAAGAATAATTAGAATGTAGTTAAACGAATATTTATTTGAACTTTTGTCTATGTCAGTACTTATGAAGTAAGCTAGAAATGCGGATATACGCATAAGCGCAGACATCGTTTTTGGTCGTCTTTCACACATAAAATTTTTCAGTGTTCTGTGTATATGATTTAAGTTTATATTGTCTCTTCAACTCGTTAAAATATGAATCTATTTTCAATACTTAAAATTTAATTACTTTACTGTTATTAAAAATATTTTAATTTTTGTCTTTTTGTCTATGAGCCTGTTTATTTGTTCATACAGATGCATTGAGGGAGCCAAAACAATTTCTGTAAAGTTTGAACTGAAATATTTTGTAAGGCCTGGGGTAATATAAAGGACATATTTTTTCGTAATGAACAGTGAAACAAGTAGGTAGCAATTTAACTTTTCAATAGAAGGTGTATTTACGTAAGAAATATATCTTTTATAAAAATTACAATGTGTTGCGTGTTTAATTTTAAAATTAACTTAATAAAATTTTCCAAAAATAGACAGACGAAAGAAGTCTCGAATACAGCTAGTGTTGTAGTATTCAACACGTCTAGACACAAAGTACAAAATTCATTCTTTACTTCTTATTAACAAAACTGTAAGAACTTGGCTGCGTTTATTTCACAACTTTTTATGGTTAATTCTTTAAGAGGAACTTATACATTTCTAGAATACTTTTTTTCTGTTAAATATTTAAATTTTTTTAAATTCAATGACTGTGTCAAGTTTTTAGTGATAATTTTTAAGAAATTGGGTATATATGCCGAGTATAGTTATAGAATAGTTATCTTTCATAAATGCAGCAGAAAGAAGGCGTTGTAACTTAACTTGTCAGTCTACTGAAATTGATTACCTAAATGAAATTGTCAGTTTCCCTCGAAGGAAAAATTCTCACAAGATGAGTAAGTATATGTATATATATATATATATATGTGTGTGTGTGTGTGTGTGTGTGTGTATATATATAGGTATATTTAATTTACAGGTATATTTCCTTTTGCAACTTTAAATAAAAAGAAAATTTTAGTATAGCGTTTTCTTCGTATACGATTGTTAGAATTTAATCGTAACGATTTGCTCGATAATGATAATACACCTTTCTAACCAATTGTATGTCAATGCGTTCATATACCAGTCTGTAAATACTATTCTCATAGTGCATGAATGCGTGCGTGTTTGCAAGGAGCCTTTCAGAACATAACCCGAAGCCATGATCAGCTAACGTAGCAAATTTGAACTTCAGATATGATGTTCCATTAGAATTATTAAATAAATTTATTTCAAAGACAATAATATAATAATAAATTATATGTTTATTTCCCGGCGTGGAAAATAATCTTATTCGAAAATATAATAACGTAACATCAATGTAACATACTATTCCTTTAAAGGTCAAAATGAAAGTTGGTTTTTCTTCGATTTTGTTAAATATTTTTGGGTTCATAAATTTAATAAAATAATAATTTTAGTACCAAATAATAAAACATAAAACCAACCAAGTACGCGTGGGAAAATTCATAAAGTAAGATCGCGTAGTAGTGAATGTTTCTTAAATTCATTGATATGAGGAAACAAATAATTACCGTTAACGGTTCTAATCAAATGTAAGTATCTAGAAAAGTTTTAGGTTTTTTTTTCAAAATTACTTTTAAGTCGATAACATATTTGAGCTTTAAAAAGTATTCAATGAAATCATCAACGTCTCATTTTTTTTCAAGCTATTTTACCTTAGTGTAATTAAAAGTACCCAATCATAATAATAAGTCACTCATTTAGTCTCCAATCAAAATAATTGCGTATATCTCTGATATTATCGAATCCATAGCTACAAGCTAGTATATTTCATAATTTAGTTAAAAAGTAATATTTATATTTTAATACATTTTAAGAGATCAATTCTAAGAGAACCTATCCGCAACATAGGCAGAAATATTTAATGAACGATAATTTTACAATTAATACTTAGCTAACAAAGATTTGTGACTAGCATAATTCACATTTTCTATATTTTACATAATACCTTCATTGATCACAATTAAATGAAACTACGTGATGTAGTATTATTTCTACTTTCTTTAATTTCTTTACCACGACCTAGGTTTCGTTGCATTACAACATCTTCAGGTGGGATATTAGCAAAGATTAACTCTTAGGAACAACCAAATTTATATGTTTCAAACAAAATAGCGAAAGTCTAGTTTGTGCAGATTTTTACATTGCTTATGTTAATGAGTTTATTGCAGGGGCGCAGTGTAGGTTTTATTATATTACCGAGACTTATACAATATACCAGTATTTTATTGAGGGTAATAAATTCAATTGTTGTTATTATGTGAGGTTATACAATGCACACTTTATGGTGTATGTAATAAAATTAAATTGAAGTTATTATCGGTAATATATTTATACAAAAGCAAGGGTATTTGAAAGTAAGGACCAAGTAATACACTAATTCTACATATCTCCGGTTTTGTGTATTCATATATTTATTTATTGCTTTTAATTTTTTTTTTTATTATATATACTTATATTTATATATGTATTAGTGCTGAAACAATTTCCATGGTACTATAGTACCAATGTTGTATATTTATATTATATCTAGAAGATATTAAGAATGGGTGATGATATTATATTTAGTTGTTCATTTAATATATTAACCTTGATATCTTTTTTATGTCTGTTTATTTCTAATGTCTCTAGGATATTAAGTTTATTACCTTTTATAGTTATTTGTAATATATAGGGGGCATTATCAGTATGGGGGTGATGGTTATTTTCAATGAGATGTTTAGCAAAGTTAGATGTGTTTGGTTTATTATTTTGCCAGCTGGCAATGTGTTCTATATATCTTGTATTAAAATCTCGTCCTGTTTGACCTATGTATACACTATTACAGTCGCTACATTTGAGTTTATAGATACCACTCTTTTTATGTTTATCTATTTTTTCTTTATTATTAATAAGGGTTTTACTCAAGTTATTTCAAGTATTATACGTACATGTTATATTATTTATATTTTAATTATTAGTTAAGAGTTTTCCTAATTTGAGTGATACGTTAATGTATCACTACAAATGGGATAGATTTATAGTAAATATTATTATTACGACCGGGTATATTTCTTGTATTGTGTCGTACCAAATAATAATAATATAAAAAAAGATACCAAGGTTAATATATTAAATGAACAACTAAATATCAAATCATCACCCATTCTTAATATCTTATAGATATAATATAAATATACAACATTGATACTACAGTACCATGGAAATTGCTTCAGCACTAATACATATATAAATATAAGTATATATAATAAAAACAAAAAAAAATTAAAAGAAATAAATAAATATATGAATACACAAAACCGGAGATATGTAGAATTAGTGTATTACCTTGTCCTTGCTTTCAAATACCCTTGCTTTTGTATAAATATATTACCGATAATAACTTCCATTTCATTTTATTACATACACTGTAAAGTTTGCATTGTATAATACATAACCTCACATAATAACAACAATTGAATTTATTACCCTCACTAAAATACTGGTATATTGTATAACTCTCGGTACTATAATAAAACCTACACTGCGCCCCTGCAATAAACTCATTAACGTAAGCAATGTAAAAATCTGCACAAACCAGACTTCCGCTATTGTGTTTGAAACATATAAATGCTGTTGGTTGTTCCTAAGAGTTAATCTTTGCTAATATCCCACCTAAAGATGTAATACAACGAAACCTAGGTCGTGGTAAAGAAATTAAAGAAACTAGAAATAATACTACATCACGTAGTTTCATTTAATTGTGAATAATGAATTTCTACAAAATTAACGCCAAATATATTTAATACCTTCATTGATATTTTTGGGGTTATTATAACTTTTTCTTTTCTCTACTAAATGGCCTATTATTTGAAGTCCAAATAATTCTACGGGCTTCATTTTCCGATTGCTAAAGCGAAGTAATTTTCGTCGCACTTTAATTGTAGTCAAATACAGTATAGTTATGCACATTTATAGTCTCTGCAATACAGTCGGGGTGTTTTTGACCAATTAATAAAGATCAAATAGCCAGCTGAGGCCAAACATCAAAAAGTCGTAAATAATATTAACAGCGCCACGTGCTGCCGTTTGAAGGTTGTCCCGTCCTGAATATTCATGCGAGATTATATTTAATAGCTGGCTATTACAAAGAGCTTAAAGTATTTTCATAAAAAGAGCAAAATATTCAACGTTGCTCATGCGCTAGCATAAAGCTCACAACACAGAAATGAATAATTAAATTTGTTTGACGGGCATGTAGGAAAATGTTGGTATTGCTGACAATTTAATAAATGTACTTTTTAACCGACTTCAAAAGAGAAGAAGGGTCCCTATTTGACCTGAATATATTTATATACATGTATTTTTTGTAATCTTGCACCAGTTTTTTATTGTTTTATTTTTATTGTAAGAAGTATGCTTGCATGGTGGCATATAAATTTTGTCAGCATCTTGATGATACACTCAGATGAAAGTTCTTTTCAATGGGTGAGAGCACAACGCTCCATTGAGAAATGTAGGACTCAGATTTAAATCATAATTTAACATTATTTTATAAATACTTTGATCATCAAGTGATGAAGCAAATAGGAAGTTATTCGTTTTTAGATACTAATCGCAGTAAATAGTCTTCAGGTATTTATTACTTTAACAGAATTATCTAAAGGAAAAATTCTAATGGAACACTGTATAATATTACTTTAAGGTTTGGTGACTGACATAAATATGATAGGGTCAAACTTTAATCTAAATTTTAACTTTTTCTTTTGTATTGTTTTCATTTTCTCGGGTTTTTCAGTATATTGAATTTTAGCAAAAAATTGTCGCATTAACCATTCACTATCTAACTTTTTAGGACGATCTTTTTCAAATTATGTCGAAGATAAATACTGCCTACTGGTTCTCATTAGTTGTTTGTTTTCAACAATAGAAAATATTTATGTCTTAATGAAAAAACAGAGGTATTGAAGCCAATAGTCCCTGTCTCCCATATATAGACACAACATATACCGCTCGCATAGGGTCTCGTGTTTAATTATTAATTTTTTTCATTCTTCTTCCAAGTAGGATTTTAAAGATTTTTTTAGGATTATTAAAGTCTCGTTTAATATGTCACAATTTAAATTCTAATTATTATAAGCTAATATCCTTATCATCTATACGTGTGTCTACAATCAATCAGTCCATCTTAATGAGGGTCAGAATATGCATTTTACCCATACATTTTCACCTTCAAAATAATCCCTGATGCTGTAATAAACCATAGAAATAAACATGTGTCTAATGAGTTTTCAGTTTCGCTATGGTAAGATTTATTATATTCTCAGGTATCCTGTTAAGAAAACGAACACCATTGCCCAGAAAAGACTTATTAGTAATTTGTAAACTAAATTTAATACTATGAATTTTATTTTTATTTCTTGTATTAAGAGTATGGATATCAAACCCTTTAACGAAGAAATTTAAGTTTTTTTAACGTACAATAAGTTTTCATAGATATATAATGACGGCAAGGTCAGAATATTTGCCTTTTTAAATAGTTCTTTTGCAGATTTTTGGGATTTCTAAATATTTATAGCTCGGACTGCACTCTTTTGCAAAATAAAAATAGTGTGCCATACAGCATAATACAATAGGCCGTCGCTGCATCAGTCAGTTGCCGAATTTAACCTACTAGCTACTGAATGTATATGAGCAGCCCATTGTAACGTATGATCTAGATTTATATCCAGGAGAGTGGCAGTGGTTACTATTTCTAGTACTTTGTTATTCAAAATTAAACTGCCACTAACTTGGGGTACATCGGGCGATGAAAATTTAATACATTTTTTTTTCTGAGCATCTAAAAAGAAGTTATTGACTGAAAACCATTTATGTACTTACGTAAGAGTTTTATTGATATTTGTTAGATCTGTTTCTTTCCTATCCACTTTGAACATTAAGGAGGTGTCATCGGCAAAAAGAACAATATCGTGCATATCTCTGTCCATGAATGGTAAATCATTAATATAGACAAGTAACAAAAAAGACCCAGTATAAAACCTTGAGGTACTCCTAAGTAATTTAATAAGTTCAACCTCCGTTCCCCCAATACACCAAAACCGTAATAGTATTATGATTGACGCAATTAAAAGCCTTAGAGAGGTCACAGAATACCCCTATAGTATCCTGAGCCACTCCCAGGCTATGTAAACAGCCTTAATGGAGTAAAATCCAGCATCTTGCCTGGATTTTCCTCTGGTTAACCCAAACTGTAACTTATATAAGATCCTATGTTTATCAAAATGACAGAGAAGTTGCTTTAACATGAGTTTTTCAAAAAGTTTACTGAAAACACCACAGAGATTAGAATATAATTACAATCTCTGTGTTACCTGGGGTTCTTCGTACAACCCGCCTTAAAAATTGGGAAAATTTTACTGTGTTTCATCAAATTGGGAGAATTTCCTTTATCAATACATATATTAAATAAAAGTGCTAGGGTTAGAGCAATTTTTAGGATAACATATCCAATGGCTTTAACTGACAGCCCCCATAAGTCTTTAGATTTTTATGCGTTTAACGATGTAAACGTTTTTATCATATCTGTGCATATCACATGATTAAAATTAAATTCAGATACATTCAGTTTGACATTCTTCTTTAAGAGTCTATTAGACAAGTGGATCAGAAGCGAGACTTCTTGTAATTTGGATAGGAATATTACAGAAAATGTTTTCGAACTCAGTGGCTATCAATTTTTGATCTGAAATGATCACGTCATTTATTTTTATGTTTCATATTGCTAGTTGAAATTAGCAATAGATGGATGTTTTCCATGTGATTTTAGCTTTGTTATGAGATAATTTATTTTAATTACTTATGTATAAAAATTTTACCTGTAAACATACTCGCTTAAATATCTTTGAATATCATTTAACATAATTATTGAAAGTTTTGTCATTACTAAGTAATCGTTTATCATAGAGGTGATATAATTCTAATTAATTATATATATATATATATATATATATATATATATATATATATATATACATATATATATATATATATATATATAATAATTCCATTGATTAGAAATACACATATCTCATTTATGATTCAATATCCATAAATTTATTTACAGAACATCTCGACGGAACAAAAAAAATGGCAAATTAATGAATCCGCGAGAGTTAGACAGAATAATTTTTTGTCACTAAATTATCGGCTTTCTTTACATAAATGTCAAAGAAATAAGTCATATTTTGACGAAAATTTAATAGCTACTATAGTAATAATATAATGATTAAAAATAAAAAATATTGTTCTCTTTGCAGCAAATATGTTATACTACCTGTGTTTGCTACTTCTTTTACATAAACTTTAGGGAAATATTGAAAAATACGTAACTCATCTAAAATATTTATTAAAGCAAACATTTTGAAATGATTGCCCTTTGCATCAAAATTTTAAATTCTGCAATTAACTAAAGTATGTTTCTACATTATTCACTAAACCAGAGAATTCATCAATAAAATTTAATCATATCAATTTTAGTAATTTTTGCATGATGCACAAACAATTAAATAGATTCACAGACCAAAACATTGAAATACAAAACAGATTCTGTAATTTTGTACTAAATGCCTCTTTTTGTTCCGATTGGATTCTTCCTAGACGTTTGTTTGGGTGTATATTTGTTTGACCGGAATAAACTCATAAACAGTTAACTATATAGTAATTTGTATGTTACAAAAGATAGTGTTCTGCACTTTATTTAATCTCCATATCAAAACGCATTGTAAATAAATTTAAATTCCAAGTAATATAAAACTTCACCGCCAACGTTTGATACTTTGGAATGAAACTCAAAATCAGAGACAAACGATAAATAGCTCGTACTTTAAACCAAAAACCCAAACCTGCTCACCGGGACAATGGACAGGCCTGGTATTTAAGTATGTATTTAAATAATATTTGGTAAATATTATGTTATATACATCTACTAAAAACGAAGACCAACTAAAAATTTTGCGACCTGATAACACGTTTTGTCCATCACTCGTTCTTGAAATTTAAGATACTAAGACAAGTATTCTTGAAAGAAAGAATGTGTAAATAAATACGTGAAAAAATATTATTTACATTACTTTGCTTATTAGAGCTTAACTCGTACGAATAAAAAGAAGCTTTTAATGAAAATATTGATGAGCGTGCCGACTAAAAACTTATATTCTTTGATTTAATTAACATCTCTTTCGCATTTTACATGATTATTAAAAATCGCAAAGATTATTGAATATATGTGTAACTCAAGTTGTAAAATGTCGTTTCATTAGTAAAAGTTGGCTCCGATTTGAGTTTAATTTGATTTTTTATTAAATAATATATTGTGTATAAGACGTATAATGTACGCAGAAGAAGCACAACGAAATCAACCATTTTTTCGTTCATATCTAAAAAATTAACAACAATAAGCTTTTTCTCAATTTTTTTTGTATAATATTACAACTATTTGAAGAATAATTAATAAAATGAAGTGAAACTTTACATGCCAAAGCCGTACCCTATGCAATGAGTACTTCATAAGGAAGTATATAATTACCTTTGATAAAAACAAAAAGGGAAGATACGGTACGCTTTAATGGTACGCGGTCCGCGTAACCCAGGTATAATGGATCTGGTTGTGTTTTATTCAATCCAAATTCAAATTTCCAACATTTTTGTCAAGTAAATACAAAAACACCTTCTAGTGTTTTTGCATTAATCATTTACAAAACGAAAACTGGACACATGGAGTTACTTTTCATGCGTAATTACATAAAAATCTTATACAATAAGTTACTTAACAGAAAAATTTTTGCTCGTGATGATTTTAGTATTAACAAATTTATCCCAAAAAGAGCACTTCCCATAAAAAGGGCCATCAAATTTATAAACCATTTTTACGCAATCCTATTTGCCTATTAAAAATATATTTTTTTGTAAATTGTTTTTTTTTTTAAATATTCCTCCTTATATCTTTTTGACAATGCATTATATATGCATGTTGATTAAATTTGAATGAGAATTAAATTCTTATAAAATAATTCTGATACTGAAGTAACAATTTGTATATCATATCGATATACCGTCAAAATATTGAGAAACATGGAATCAAATGTTTATCTCCATATAAAGAGCCTGGTAAAACAGTCATAATTTAATTAAAATTTTGTACAAAACATTAAGATATAAATATAATTCTAAACCTTGAATATATTGACGACTTTGTTGTACATGTGTTCCGACAATTAATATTTTGCACTTTTTCTAAAAACGAAACAATTTATTTACATACCTATAATATAGGTGGCAACATAGGTGGTCATTTATTGGAGTCTGTTAATTGCATAAGCGATCTTGGCGTGATGTTTGATTACTATTTGCATTTTAATACACACATTAAGCAGATTTCCTCAAGGGCTTTTGCTTTGATGAACTTTGTCTTAAGAACTACCAAACCCTTTAAGCAAATGAGAACGTGCCGAATCCTCTACCCTCTCCTCCTCTAACTCTTTTGCGGTTCCAAGTTGAATATGCTATTGTATAAATACTATTCGTATGTCATATACTCAAATATGATCGATTTATACGTACATTGCAATATCGCTTCTATTCGCCCAAAAAAGACGATTGTAATGCATTGCATTCATTTAAATATCCTTCTCTCCGTGACAAGTACATCGAACTCGGGACAATTGTGCTTCATAATATCTTTTATGGTCATTGCATTGTTTATATAGTCTGTGGTCATTACATTTGGGCTGATGAAGTAAGTCAATTGCACCTTCTTATGTGGGAGATATGATGGTTGAATGTGAACGAACTTGTTGAGCATTTTCCGCTATCGACCAACGACCATCAAACTCCCGTCATAGAATGTACTAGAATGAGTGAGAATGTACTAGAATATTATCGAATATACTAGAACAAACTAGTCTGGAAATATATGAAATGATCTGGAATGTGTCAGAATGAGCTATAATGTACTAGAATATCGTCGAATGTACTATAATGAACTGGACTGGAAGGATAATAGCTAATATAACAATATAATCGCAACGAACGGGTCGAACGGGAATAATGGTTTTGGTATAATTTTAAATGATTGCTAATAAAATATCATTTCTCAACATTTTTAAATTCCATAACCCACATATTTGCACACATCTATAATTAACTTCAATTTTAGTGCACAAATAATATAATTGTTTCAAAATTAAAATAGTCAAATTTCAAGAAATGGGTATTAAAATAAGTATTTTTACCCATTAAATAGCAGTTAAAAATAAATATTATTGGTCAAATAGCAATCCTGCTGTGCAAAAGAAATATTTTCGATGCATTTAAAAATAGTTATTGTATAAAATTACACTTTTTTATGCAATTACTTTTGAAAATATTTTCATAGTTTCAAATGTGCAACAATATTTTGAATAATACAAAAATGACTGGGTTTACACTTTGATAATTATAACAACATTTTATTTTCCGCTTTGTATATCAGTAATTGTTTTTCATTAACTAGTCAAATAAACGCTATGAAAACAGCTTGGCGAAACATGTAATGAAATAATGTACGATAAAATTAGCAGTAGAGTTAATTCCAACAAAGTGCGTCTTCAATGCATTTAAAGCCGCAAGAGAGGTTCTCTGAGGCACGATAACCATTGCGATTATATTTATTTTTTTTGTGTCAACAATATTTTTAAACAAATACTATAAGTAATAATTACCAAAGAAATTGCTTTTAAACCCTAAAAGGGAAAAGTCTTCTTGGTCACGGTTCGAGTATTTGTACTCTTAGCTTCGAATCAAGTATCGTTGAAGTGAAAACCCTTTAGGTGAACCAGCGCATCTTTTTTGAACAGAGAACGAAACTGAGTCGTCCCGCTAGGATGACGCTGAATCGGGTAAACTCGGCTTCCTTCGGCATCAGCCAAGCGTGTTTACTCTTCGGGTAAACTCAGCTCCCTTTGGCATCGATTAAGCAAGTTCACTGTCTAACATAGGGTGCATCGTTTCAAAAATTAAGTTTTATTTCAAAATTATTAATAATCGCGGGAATAATACAGATCACATAACATCAATGTAATTATGTGTAAATATATATTAAAATTAGATAACTTTTCACTTCTATCGTGTTCTCACAAGCATAAATCAGTGTTTTTTTAAATTTTTTTTCACTGTCTTTAAATTATGTACAGTTTAGTGTAAATCTACTTTTCTGCCGCTGAATATTAGCGTAATAAGAGGTAAAATTTTAAGAAACTGGAAGGGTTTCGTCAAGGTTAATAATCTATTTTGAAGATCGGCTAAGCGAGTTCACTGTCTAACACTGAGTGTGTCCTTTTAAGAATTACGTTCCATTTTTACTTGGGTATAACTTTACTTGAGTATAATTTAATAAAATCGAAATAAAATTTTAAGAAACTGGAAGGGTTTCGTCAAGGTTAATAATCTATTTTGAAGATCGGCTAAGCAAGTTCAGTGTCTAACACTGAGTGTGTCCTTTTAAGAATTACGTTCTATTTTTACTTGAGTATAACTTTACTTGAGTATAATTTAATAAAATCGAAAAAATAACATGCGCGTATGTTATATTTCCAACTAATTCCCCATTCGGCCAGTTTCGTTATATTATCGGCTCTTTCCGACGTAATTCAACCAGCTCGTTTATATGGGGATATTACAATAAACTATGTTTAAACGTTTAACGTTAGAAAATTTACATAAACATAGTCGGGTTCGACCAAGATTTGAAACCGATATCTCTCGCACCCAAAGCGAAAATTATTTTTTTACAACAATAAGCAGTTTTAGCATTGTTCGAAAATGTTTGTATAGATAGGTAAGCGTATTTTTATAATAAAATTATTTTTATGTATAAAATATTTTTGGCAAAATTTATCGACAGATGGCGCTATTCTGATTTCATGGTTCAAATCTTTACTTGCGCTACGATAAAAAATATACGTAAAAAAAATAAAAAGAAATCAGATAAAATATATAAAAAACTACTTTAAATTTCTCACTATTTTTAAAGGAAATATCATTATCGTCTAAATGCTCGTGGAGTTATTTTAGTTAGTTTCTTTGTTACTTTCTGTTTCGGCGCTGACTCCGTTATATACTAAACTATCCTTTAAAATAAAATTACTTAGTAAATTACTTGAATTCACCTTATATAAATTTTAAAACTCGGGTATTTATTAAAAGTCAACATTAACAAAAAAATAACTTCAGTGGAACAATTAAGACATAAGTAATCAGAAGTCTATGAATAAGAAAAGTGGTTAATTTGATTTTTAATCTCTATACATATTTTTGTCTCTTATAATGTAATATTAAGCTTTATATAAACGTACATATTTACAAAGTCTAACGGTTATGAAGTAAATTTATTTATCACAAGAAGATCAGGAAATATTAAAAAAAATAATTAAAAATTTTAACCTGTCGGGTGACAAGGAGGGAAGTAATTGAAAACAATGGCCATCTGCACCCTTTGTTGCTCAGTCTGGGTTTTAAGAGCTATTTTATTTTTTAATTAAAATGGGTTGAAAAGATTGCTACGGTAGGATAGCAGAATGTAAAAGAGAGAGCAGCCAACAAAAGCTCTTTTACAAGGCTTGCTTGATTATAGCGCATAACACCTAAACCGTTTAAGCAGTTGACTTTCATTTGAACGTAATTTTACCGTAAAAATAAATTAAAGGAATTGTGAATTGAATATTGGGGGAAAAACTTGTTACAGTGAGAGAAATTGAGGAAAAATATTTTTTCAATTATTTAATTTCGTAATAATTTTAAACTGATTTAATATAATTTAATTAATCACAAACGGTGATTATAAGCACGAACATATAAATTAAAAATCGCCATAGCTATAATACAAATAGACAAAACCGTATAGACAAAATTGTAATGATATAAAAGTCTTAAATCGACTTTTAAATTAATTTGCCTTGAACCAAATAAAATTTTCTTAAATGATTCTTATTAAATTCTTGCACGATGCGAGGACAATAAAGATGTTTACAAACAAACAGTCATTAAAAACCAATACTAATTTTTCTCTTATTTTTTGTCTCCAAATAAATTTTTCGTAGATACATCCAGTATAAAAATGCACTATTCTACAGTTGTGTTATATATTTCGAAAATAAATTAAAAAATTGATAAAGCCGGGTACTAAACTTTCCAAAGAAATTAATTTATGAATATTAACAATGTATTCATATTTAAAACAGAGGACACATACGAGGCTTATAACGAATATATACAATATGGAAAAATGTTATGTGCGAAAGACAATACACCTCACCTCATGCGTTTGCCCGCATTTTGGATGCTTAGTCAGGCTTCTATCACACCCACATCACTCACCTCAATTCTGGTCACCCTCATTTCACCGATGTGGGTCCGGATGGAGAACTCCATAGTGCAATTTAAAATATCCGTAGCGCCCTCTAATAATGTATTTGTGTACACTATATATTTCTGTGATCGCTACGAATCTGGATATAAGATATTTATTCGGTGTTGTTGTGCTAAGACAATGTAATTGAATTAATATTAAAAATTTAAAATATTGAATTTGCATATATCTGCTGACGGAGCTACCCAATTAGGTCGAAATAAAACTAAATATTACTTCTATTTAATCCCATATTTTCTTTTAATATATAAATATATAATTCCATCTGAGTTGATTTAATAATTTTTACAAGATACCTAAACAAACCAACGCACAAATAGACCAAAATTCCTGAAAAATATTTTGGTACTTTATTACTTTTATTATTGTCCACCAAATATTTTTTTCTTAATTAACTTTAAAGTACAGATTGGAAGGTTTTACAGTTTTTTTATATGTTCAGACAAAAAGCAAATAATAATCAAATTTTAACTTGTACGTGTTCCATTACATAGTTGGCCTGTTTCATTTAAATTTTGCTATAAACGTAGTAAACGGTAATTTGAATTTAATTTTGAATTTATTAAAATAGAAAATAAACGAACTTGGATTTTAATCGAAATTGTTTAACTTCCTCTATAATGATGATGACTGTTACACTAACCATGATTGGAGTGAAAAAAGTTTTATACGTAAGAATGGCTAAATTGAAATATTATTTCATATGTATTTAAAATATACTTTTTTAAATGTTGTATATTTGTCATCTCATTTAATTAAAAGTAATTTCAATGCTGCAAATTCTGTATAGAAAGTCAGCTAGCTGTAATTACATTAATATCACTGTTTACAGAATTTGCTTCCATGTAAAGTTACAATTTGTCGTAACTAATAGATTGTTACGTGACATTATTATTCAGACATGATTTCTTCCGTCTTTATTATTACGAAAATTTAAACAAGTACTTCAATTCATAATATTCCCCATTCACAATATCCATACATTTTTCTATAATATTTGTAATACAATGACGTTATATAATATGTTTGACTACACTGGATATGAAAGATGAACAAAGCGGCTGAACTCCAACATTCAAAGTCATAAATATCATTAACGCGACCCGAACGCCACACGCACATGCCGCCGTTGGAAAATGATTTCGTCCCAAATATTCATGCGGAATTAAATGTAATAGCTGCCTATTACAAAAAGCTTGAAGCACTTTCATAAAAAGCCAGAAAATACTCAATGCTGTATTTCGCCGGTGCCTGACCCGCAGTGCGGAGATGAAAAATTAAATTTGTTTGACGAACATGATGATTATAATTCTAAACAATTTGGCAAATGTACTTTATTCGAAGATTAATTTTACATTAATTCAATATTATTTTTAAATTCGTTCAATCTAATAATGAAAAATCGGTTAAAAGAAAAACAATCATAAGTTAAAAGAAATTAATGGAATCCTCTTAGATTATGAGCTGTGGCGATAAATACTTGAATCTTATTTCAGTATATGATATGAGACGATATGAGATGATATGATACGAATCAAACATTTATGTGAACAATTTATTAATTTTACTTATTGTCGATATTATAGAAACTCACTTTGTGACACTTTTTGCGTGAAAAAGTGTGATTTGTATCCACATAATTTCAAGGATGAAATGAAACTCCTTTATAGAATGACGGTACTTAACAATTAATATAACCTAAAGTTAATAATCACCATAACAAAAATTTCGTTACAAAATTCAATCACATTGATCTGTTTGGAGAACTTTCCTTCGTAACTCCTGTTTTCAAACTGATTCTAGGTCTGATATAAAAAATTACCGGTCTATAGCTGTCTTATCTTCATTCGCCTAAGTATTCAAAACTGTTTTGCGTCATCGTATTTATTTGCATATCCAATCACAGTTAAAGGATTGTCAGCACATTTCAGTCCAAAGCGTTCCACCGTCACTAACCTCACTAATTTTGTGGATTATGTTACTAGCGAACTGAATCGAGATCATCAAGTTGGCGTAGTCTATTTTGATTTCAAAAAGGAATTTGTCCGAGCCGACATTAATATGCTGCTTATGAAATTACTTGAGGCAGGTATTCCTGCATATATTCTGCTCTATTCAAATTTTTCACTACTTAATTTCGAGCTCGTAAACAATACGTTCGACTTAGAAATTTCGAATCCCGGTCTTGTGTTACTCAATGGAGTCATTTAGGAGTAATTTAGGTTCACTTCTGTTCTTGATTATGGTAAACAACTTGCTTTCAGTTGTCAGTACTGCTCGTTGCCTTTTTTGATTTTTGATGATGATTTAAAACTCTTCTTAAGTGCTAATAGCCAATTCGATAATGAGCTGTTCAGACATGATATCGACTCAATATTCCAATGGAGTTTGAGCCACTAGCTACATTTTAATGTAAACAAATGTGCTATGATGGCATATTCCAGCCTATGAGCCGCCTTATGAGCCGGGCGGAGCTACACTCGAAAGTGTTCCAACTATGCAAAATCTCGTTGTATTTATGGACAATCATCTTACATTTCAGTTATATGGTGAAAACCTGTTAGAAAACCTACAAGGTACTAGGATTTTTCATACGGAATTTAAAAGATTTCCAAGATACTGAATGTACTATTTAACTCATTAGTGTGTAGTATACTTGAAACGAATGAAGTTTTCTGAGCTCTTTATGAAGCTATTTATATCCTCCTACTGGAGAATAAATATTAGCGTATTTGATTTGTATTGCACGCAGGCACGTACGCACGCACGCATGTACGCACGCATGCATGTACGCAAAAATGCACACATGCATGCACGCACGCATGCTCGCACGCCCGTCCATGTGCGCACGCACCCACAAACTATGCACACACACACACGCGCACACGCACGTGTGTGCGCGTGTGTGCGTATGTGTGTGTATTAATTACATAAAGGTAGTGAATCGAGTATTACACGCTATTAATTCGTGTTTTGCGTGGCTGACGCTTTTCGATTTTCCGTTCACTACGCTCGTAATTTCCTATATACTATAGCCAGCAAAACGTGTATAGGTTATATGTGTATAGGTAATTGCCAGGTTTTTCTTAATTTCTGGCAAGTTATTGGAAAATTATCCTTAGTCCTAACAATTTAAGATACAGTTTCTGGTTTTAGTATATATATATATATATATATATATATATATATATCCCCGACCACTATTATTATTAAATACATCTAGAAATGCCCGGGCAAGAGTTTAAAGCAGATTTTCTATCATTAGAATATTAATTAGTCCAATAGTCTAATCAAAGAAATGTACTAAAACCAGAAACTGTATCTTAAATTGTTAAGACTAAGGATAATTTTCCAATAACTTGCCAGAAATTAAGAAAAATTTGGCAATTATGACTGGAATTACCAGGTTTCGTTCAATATCAAGGTACGTGTAAACATATAAGTGTACGTAGTATTATTTACAAATATTATGTAAATATATTGCCTACTACATCTATCAAACATAATGTATATTTGAAAATGTATGAGATCTCGAACAATTCTTATAGTTTTCCTGTAATTTTTCAGTCAGATTTTACCAACCCAGGGAAAAATCCTTGATTTTTTGAGACAGTAGTGAGTGACCCTTTAAGGATTCCGGGTTTTCTTTTGAGGTGCGGAAACCTAAAAATATATACTATAAGTACGCCCAATCTTTAATTGGAATCAAAGAAAGGAGATCTAAATACAAGTTTCTGCAAGAAAAATGTAAAAGGACCGGTACTCTCCCTGCAATGAGTGCTTTAATTAGTGAGTTATTATTTTGAGATGGGATATCTTTATATAATTGTGAATACTACTTTCGATAACTACCAAAATTAGATTACGTCGAAAGTTGGTAAAAACAATCACGTTCCGTTAGTTAATTTTCCATCTTAAGGAAAATATTTATCTTAAATTATTAAAAAATTATTTCTTTTATGTAAAATACTCGACAGAATTGTCTCAATGTATAAATTCTAAACATGAACTTTAATACAACTGTAGAATCAAAATTATTAAGACAAGCTTTGAATTCGTTTTTAGTAAACTTAGAGAAAAGAAAAAAAAATTCCGTATAATTTTTCGTACTAGGAATACCATGCGAACGAAGTAGCGGGCACCGCCCGTTAATAATAAAATTATTAAAATGTTGACGTTAATTCAAATATTATCCTTCCATTCGATCATCATACACACACACACACACACACATATATATATATATATATATATATACATAAAAATATGAATAAAAGGCTGTTTCAATATTGTATCTGCCACAACTGATTTATTTTATTGTGAAAGGGAAATTCAAAGTTGATTCCGTTGTCTAATTTTTCCTGAATAAAAGAAAACTAAAAGAAAATAAACTTAAATTAGTAATCTTTAAAAATCAATAGCTTTCCTTTTATTTTTTCTTTTCAAAAAATTGAACAGGCTTGGATATTTGCATCAATCGAGGAGTATCTGTCTTACAATAATTTATCAACATCTCATTAACCTAAATTCAAATACTACTTCAAACACTTGCTGCCTTTGAATGACTACGGGGACGTAATTATGATGTCTAAAACCAATTAAACTTTCTTTAAATAGTTAGAACGTCTCCAAAATGTGGTGTATTTATTACACTCAACATTTTCAATTTTCTTTATCATTTCCTTTTATTTTCGTTATTTGAAGGGGACCCCCCCTCCCAACGTAAATAAATGTGTGTTAGGTTTTTTGAAAACACAATGTGTGTATTTTCGTTATTTGAAACACTCCCAAGGTAAAGAAATGTTTGATACAAAATGTGTGTTAGGTTTTAGGGTACAGGTTCTGTAGTATAAATTCCAGAGATACATCGAGACTGGAAATTAAGACTATTTCTCTAAAAATTATAGAAAAGTGCATATTCCTCTTTAATTCGCAGTAGTCGTGAAAAAAATATGTGTGATGGTACTTCATCAAAAGTACAATGTAAATTAAATGTATTAAAACATATTGAGCAATTAAATTTACAGACAAATGCTTAAAAAATTTAATTTTGTTTTTGTAAATAGAAAATATTTTCAGCGCCATGATAGTTTTCTAAGAGACGTTTAATCTAACGGTCATAAAGGAAAAAAATATCAGTTCCAAAAATTCCTAGATTTTTAGCTGTGGCTGGAAGACATTACACTTGCAGCAAATAAGTTAGTGAAGTTTATATCGAGATTAAAAGTACTTTTATAATAAAAAGAAAGTCAATAAATATATAAATATGTACATCATATTAATAAACAGAAAAACAAAATGCTGGTAAAGTTCCAATGAGAAAATTTAATTTTTTGTAATATTAATAACACGTAGTTTTAATTTATGTAGGTCTCGCATTATGCACTCATCCTCTCCTCCCTCGTCCCCCTCCACTGTCTCTAAACTCTATTACGTTTGTCAGTCGATGCCAGCAGTCGGGATCAGAGTACATCAACGGGAAAACTCGCACTGATCAGTCGATAAATAAACCAATTTCTCTCAACCTTGAACGGTTTACATAATGTTCTTCGAACCTTTGCGTATTTTTGTCAATGAGCTATGAATCCCAGCGTGATGATTTTAGCCTATAGTCTCCTCAAATGTAGGCATTCTAACAAACAAATAATTTTTTAAATCGGTGGACTTTAACACTAACAGAAGAAATAAACAATCAAACTGTGTCATGACAAGCATGGGTTGTACATCAGTTAAAATAACTAAGAAAATATTTATAATAACCAGCCAAATAACCGCAAAGACAATGCAGTTCTCCATATTCTTATCAAAGGAAGTCCTTCATAACATATGGTTTATGAATTTCTTTTGCTGAAAAGGAAATTACATGTAATATTCCAGTAATTACGTCCGTGAAATTATGAAAAAAAGACTATCTCGGTTTTTCATAAACGAAGAATAATGCGAGTTTCATCTCACAAAGGCAAAGACTCGCCACATATGAAGTCATGCATCATACTTGTCTTACGAACAATGCGGCGGAGATGCGAAGTTGTGAATGATGGAAAAGCACCGCAAACTTTTCTCAAAATGTATTCTTATATGAATATTTTCCCGCAAGCAGCCATAAAATTGCCTTAATGTGTCTTCTAATGTACGTGAAAATTATTATATATTCAAGTCGCTTATATCAAACTTTGTTGTAAAAAAACTGTAATAAACTTATATCCAACGTTTATTCACTAAAATTGTAAAAAAAGGAATAGAAATAGATCCGTGTCACTTTATGTCATTTACATGAAATTATTACATGAAGGATACCTAGTGAAAATGAAATATAATCTACTTTTTTATTCTGATGATATATATTTAGAGATCATTTTTATTTAACTTTTTTTTATTTATAAAATATTGAATTTTGAATTTTTGCTCAGATCTAGCAGATCATATATATGGAACTCTGAATTTAAGACACATTTTCGTGAGACACTCACGCCACTATCAGTTTGTCTATAACAGTAAATTTCCTCATAAATTATGCAATGCAGAAAGTTCAAATTTGACATAGTAACACATCTTTTTAACTATCACATTTTAACTACACTAACTTTTTGAATTATTCATGTAAAAATTAAAAAGGGGTTTAATATTTATAAATGCGTTATATCGATGTCAAATTTATAATTTCTTTATATCAAACTGTCACATTTATATTTTCGTTATAATCGTCTACCATATTTATAATTGCTTTACATCGATCTGTCACATTTATATTTTGGTTGTATCCGTCTATCGTATTTATAAATTCGTTATATCGATCTGTCATATTCATAGATAATTTCGTTAAATCTATGCCTTTGCTAATAGTATATTTTGTGTTTATTTCTGAAATGGCCTCGTATCTTGTACTTCACCGGTACGGATATATTTATTAAAGTGGTGTAATTTAAATGCCGGCTTTGGGTAATTGAGGTAAATAGGCCATAATCTTATTATTCACACTACACCAACTATTAATAGGATGAAATAAAAAAAAATATTTTACTGTTCATTTTTTGATTTGTGAACAGTTTATTTCAAATATTTGAATAATTTCTTCTAATTTGATTTAAATTTATATGCGTTTTAAAGTGTCTTTGTCAGATGGTACATAGAATATAATCAGCGATGTTAAGTTTTACTTGATGAGTTTTAAGAAAAATACTCGACAATTTAAGTCGTCTGCGGCTACTACCTGGATATTACTCCACGATACAATGAAAATCAAACAGACTTATTACATTAAAAATTAATACAAATTGACAATCAAACGAAATTATTTGTTTCATGTAAAATATCTAAATAACCTAAAGCAACTAAAAGAAGCTCTATCAGTTATTTCTTAATTACTGATTCCATTAGTACGCTAGTTAAAAATATAGTTTTTATTTATTATAACACCCTAAAATTATGTAGATAAAACTTCTTGTTAGAATTTAATAAAATAAGGGTTATCATGTGTCAGTCTTTGCGAAGTTTCCTTTTTATAATAATTATATTGGGCAATCTTAAATTTATCTCAAAGTTAATGTTGGTAATTTGTATTTATATCTCCTTCTAATAAATATAAAAAATGGCATCTGACTTACTCCACATTATGAAGATTAAACTTTACATTTGAATTTAATAATAGATAAAATGTGGTACTTCTACACCAAGGTGATAAAGTAGCGCGGTACCAACAATGGGGCACAAGATGGCAGAAATTTGCCTTATGAATAATGCCTTTTTAATGTTTTTTTTTAAATTGGATATTAATTTGGTTTAATATACTTTTTCCTCTCGTTTCTCAAAAATGTAGTTATTTTATTGTTTTACGAACCTGATGCGACTTACTTAACATTGTAATCAAAGTCTTGGAACGAACAAAAGTAAAAAAAAAAACAAACCTTAAAGATACCTTAATTTTGAATACGGTACATCAAAAAAGTATTTATTATTGTTTCTGTAACTTAAACATGTAATTTAGTTATCTATCATATACATCTGTTTTTAATTTCTCATATCAGTTTCCGTCACGTCTGTCACAATATTCTTGACATCCACGTACCCTAAACTGACTAAACGTACCAGAGTCATATGAGTTTTTTGATATTTTGAAAGATTTAGAGGTATCCTGAGGTTAACGTGTTTCATAATATTGATGGTTAGAGATTCTAAGGATAAACCTATGATAGACTAAATGATATTTCAAAGAGGAACTAAGACATTGATCGGGCATCAATTACATTGCTCGCTTCAATCATCGATATTTATTTATCCTCAAGATTTAAACTGGTAATATTTTTCTTTATTGAATGTATTGATTGAAATCAAGCTAATAAAGTTAATTTCATTGAATAATTATTTTTGACAGTATATTGTGACGTGAATTTTCCCCCTTAATGGCTATTTTATTAATACCGTCCCTCAACTCTCAGTTCTGTGCTCGTAGCAATATTCATTGAGTAAATGAAATATCAGAAACTATCAAATTATTACTTGTAATAATTTCCAAACAAAATTCAATTTAACTATTTTAAAAAAATCTGAAAACGAAACGATAGGGGCGTTGAGGCAAAAGTATTTCAGAGGGCCCCAGCGGCGATTGTGATATTGTAAATAAATGTAAAAATATTTCGTTGCCGAAAATTTGCTTTTTATTTTGAAAAAAGACGAAAATTTATGCCTACTTAAAATACGTGCTCTGGAATGGTCAAATTTACTTATATCATCTGTGTGATGATCATGTTACAGTAAAAGTTATGTTTAGAGTAACGATAATAAATAATACTAAAATTTCCATTTAGATTTCCCAAAATTCATATCAAATTTTAATCAATATGTGATTAAAATTTGTGACTTCAGCTCTTACTCTGTACAATATTTATTTTATAACGTTAGTTCATAACCATCTCACCAGTACTTTTTAAACAGGATTTATATAACGTCTAATTTAGATCTGTATGTTAATTATATAACTATTAAAGTGTTTTCTCGGAAATTTGCTCGATAGTCGATTAGATGTGATAGTTTTACGTTTCATGTAAAACTATTACAGAAATAATAGTTATATTAATAACATTGTTAAAATGGTTATATTAAACCTAATATTTAGATAGTTTCACATAAAATGTATGTGGGTAACGTGAATTTAATTTTCGTTATTTTTCTTTTAACAGTTTATTATTTGCTCTTCGTTCTTTTTAAAATAATTTTAATGCTTCTATTATTTTTAAACACTAGCTTTTATAAAAGTTCACACTATTACAAAATATATTTATTGTAATTAATATATTAGTTTATAAATAAATAAAAGATGTTAAATTAATATTTTTCTTGTTTTTTTTCGTTCACTTTGCTCTTTTATTATAAACATTGTAAAAACAAATTATAAGTGTTTCGTAATGATTAAAACTATTGCAGTTGTCAGTGCATTAGGCAAATTTAAATTAGGAAAATGTTGACATTTTTATGTATTAATGCGTTTCAGAATGTTATTTTTCTGTTTCGTATTACGGCTTAACCGTAATATATTGGTTTCGAGAGGACAGAAGTATTTTATAAAAGTCACAAACAAATATTTATGAATAAAATAGGTTCTTGTTAATGAAGAGAAAATATATTGTTATTGTGAAAGTATGAATATTTATTGCATAATAAGTCTGCAATCGAGCAATGAATCACTGCTCTATTTGGTGTTTGTATATTTCGTGTAGTGGAGTAACTCATTAATGGTCATAATCCCTAATTCAACTAATATATTAGTCCATTTTGAACAGAAAATAATATTATTCCTGTAGGATGAAACCCGGTATTTTCATTCAGTAGTAAACTGTATTATTTATGCAGTAGAGGTGGCCATATGTGTAAATAAAGGATTTAATATTTTTTACAGATAAGTATTGTGATGGTACCATTAGGTTGAAAACAAATCCGACCATCATAATGGAAAATCCACGGGAACGATATTGCGAATAAAAAGTTGGTGATACATATTTTTAAGCTAGATCACATCAGGGAAATCTCTAAATATTAAATTAAACCAAAAATATTTCTGTGCTCATATAATGAGTCTATATGACAGATTTATTTAAGTATCTATTCCATTATCATAACTAAAAAATATAGTACTTCATTCAACAGTATAACCATGACCCGGTGAGGTAAAGTAGTAGACAGTAAGTTAAATAAGATCTTTTACACAGATTTCAAATAGCTTTAACTACCACTAGTCGAAGGTCTGTTCAAATCTTCATTTTTATCCAATATATGTTATTCTCTCCATTGACTTTCCATTCCACTTCATGCTTTTCGGTTTTATATTATAATGTGCCACGATAATCGAAAAATATAGTCATTCATTCGATAGTATAACCCTGAGTGTGTGAGGTAAAATATTAGTCAATCAGTCTTTAGACTGATTTCAAATAGCCTTAACGACCACCAGCGCAAATTTTGTTGAAAATTTTCTCATATTTATCCAACATGTACTATTATGTCCATTACTGTTTCATTCCACTTTATCCTATTCTCTTTCATTTTACCAAGAGTCGAAATAATCGAAAGATATACTTTTTTATTCGACAGTAAAACCTTGACGGTTTGTAATAAATTATTGGTGCATAACTTAGATAAGATCTTTTGCTCTGATTTCAAATAAACTTAACGACAAACAATGAAAGGTCTGACCTGGGTCACTAATTTTTCTCATATTTATCCCACTTGTGTTATTTTGCATATAACTGTTGCTTTATATTTTATCTCATTAAGTTTTATTTTAACCCACGATGGAAACGAGGATATATATGCGTTTAGGGTAAGTGGTTATTTTTTTGCCTGTGTGTGCAATCCAATGTTTTTATTTATCCCCAAAACGGCTTGACCAATTTAGAAACGGTTTTCCGTAAAATGTGTATGATTCATTGCTAATATTTCTTAGATAATTGTTGCGGTGATTTCTTACCAGGGGGGCTGCAATAAACAGTTTGTTGCAAACGAATGATCCTATTTATCTCCAAAATGGTTGAACCAATTTAGACACGGTTTTCTCCAAAATAATTAGGGCTAATTAGACTGTCAGATAGGTGATATGGTATTAGCTCACCATGGGGCACTGCAAATGAATGCGCCCCATGCCTATGCCGAAAATTGTGCAGTTTTATCAGTTCGTGGCTAATTGAAATTCTCTTAGGTGCGCAAATTACTTTTCTACGCTTATACGATGTAATTGATATTAGGAACGTAATTAATAATGCCAGCCTTGACGGATTTTCTTAAGTTTGTAATTATATTAACAGTTTCTTATTTTCTTTTAGTCGGGAGGTTTTTAAAAAAATTGTTTAATCTTTTTTCAATTATAATGACTACAACAGTCGGGGGTCTTTTTAAAAAGGTTTAATTTTGCTTTTTATGTAATGCGCCACGATAATAAAAAAGTATAGTTATTTATTTGACAATTTAAAAATTTACTACATGAGGTAAGTATTAGTCAATCAGTTTTATAATATCTTTTTCTCTGATTTCGAATAGTCTTAATGGCCATCAGTAGAAGACCTATTAAATTGTTTTCCATATTTATACAAATTGTTTTAACATTAATTCGAAAGTTAGTAAAAGAGTTAATTTTATGATTTTTATGATTATGTAAATTTGTTACCTAATTTTAACATCTATGTAATTTATAATTTTAAATTGATATCACCGCTCATAATTAAAGATAATGACCGTGTTCTAATAAATTTAAGTAGAAACATAATTAGAAGATGTAATTTGTTCCTCTAAACTGTATGAAATATTTTTGCTATCAGAAAAAAAAACATTGATGAACCTTGTCAATGCTTTTTATCCATAGCAAATATATTTCGCACAGTTTATAGATATGAATTACGTCTTCTAATGTTTAGTCTTAATTCTATGTCAATTCTATGTTTAGTCTTAAATTTATTAGAGCACGGTTATTATTTTTAATTGTGAGCGGTGATATCCATTTAAAATTAAAATATGAATTTCCCTTTTTTCTCGCAACTAAAAGAAATTTAATTACTTCTTTTAATTTTTCCTGACGCGTTTAATAACTTTTAGACAATACTATACCAGCTTTTTTAAACATCTTTATTAAACTCAACATTAATTCATTTATTTCATTAAATGAATTATTACCTTAATAATCATAAGAATTAAGTTAATTAATTTACATTAATTGGACTACATCATTTAGTCATTATCCAATTAGCATCTCTTTCCTCGTCGTTTAAAGTCCACTTAAATAACTTTTTACTAATGCACTTTTAATTTTTTCTAACCTAATTTCATCCAAAGTTGTTTTTCATTATTCAATACTTACACTGAGTACGGTTTTGATTATTTGACATATAAAAGATATTGAAATAAATCATAGTACAAAAGAATAGAATTAAATAAAAATCAACAAAACTAAATGAAAATGAAATTTTCGGGCATTGGATTAGAATGACGGCAGTTTAATACTATCTGCGTTTGGTTATTGAGTTTCACTATTAAAGTCATAGCAGTGTAAATATACTATCGTTCTAAATAATGTGAAGTCTAAAGCAATGGGTAAGTCCGAAAGAGAACGAAGAAAGCTTAATCATTTGCATTAAACTCATGATACCAGTATGTTCATCATGAGTTTCGTCTAACTAATTTTGCCTTTGGCACCGACTAACTTGAAGATTTAGAACCTAAGTATTGCAATAAATATTTGCAATTTTATAACGAAACTAGTACTTATCACATATAGAGATTTGATTCAGAAATTCTCAATTTTGCATCCTTCCAATAGAATGACTCACAGCTTAAGACATATAAAGTTCATAGGCTTTTTTATTTTGTCGATTGAATACAAATAACCTTTAAATATTTTTTTTTCTATAAGTCGTATAGTTTATAAAATCACCAAAAATTGTAATTTTGTTTAAAGTCATAATTATGCGCTCTGAATAGCGTCATATATGTAATGTCTTATGGATCGACGAAACAAACATAAAATATAACACTTAGTCTTCATCATTAATTAACTTTATATAGTATAGTATTGCAATAAAATATAACTATGAAATAAGTATTAAAAATGGACTAAGAGAGACGTGCGCTTAATTCGACATATTCGTTTCTTTTCATACATTCATTGCGCGCTCACTCCCTATTTGTTTAGTTATGGGTTAAATAAGCCTAAACAACATATTTAATTTTATAGCATCCATATTTGTATTAAAAATTGTTTATGTGCGTACAAAATAATTCTAATTAAAATGATTTTTTTTCGGAATTTATATAATTTAACAAAATTTAAATTGTTCACGGTCACTTGTTATACTACATTGCAAACAAAATATTTACGCAACGCGGGCTCAATTGTTCAATTCACCTTTTATGCTGTACTTCATAAATCACCAATCAGAACATTTAAATATTTTCGATCAGATTTATTGATTCTATGTGGTTTATTTACGACAAATATGTATCTTTATTCTATTTGCATTCACCATATTGAGAGCAACTTTTATTTTACCGGCATCAGTAAATGCATAGTTATTATTAACTTTGTAATAGAATGTTGTGAAAAAGAGCCGCTCTTGACATATATATATATATATATATATATATATATATATATATACACATATACATATATATATATATATATATACATATATATATATATATATATATATATATATATATATATATATATATATATATATATATACATATACATATATATATATATATACATATATATATATATATATATATATATATATATATTGTTTTTTTTTAATTTGTATCTAAATTAACGTAGGAATACAATTTGTGACTATAAAAAAGGTGAAACTTTTTACTGGCTGTTTTTATTATAATTGTCATTAAATGAATTTGTAACTAAACTTTATTTTGTATAGCTTAATTCGTGACATGTGTTACAATGATATTTTATTACACAATTCGACATTACACCTACCGTTAAAAGTAATAAGAACTAAAAGAAAAGAACTTCATTGTTTTTTATCCTTATAGGTATCAGTGAGGTATAATTTATCTTACCACTTTTAATTTTATATTAAAAACATAGAAAATTTTTTTTTAATTTTGGTATTTGGACAAATTATATTAAAAATGGCAAAACGACAAAAGGTTTTACGTAACGTATTACTTAATTTTTATTGATTTCTTTTTTATGTACCAATATCAAACCAAGATTAAATAATATCGATTAACCCATGAACTACAGGCTGTCATATATGCTAATAATGTGATCGCTAGAAGAAAGATTAGTTTTTCAAGATATTTGTCTCACGTTTCCCTTGTCTTTATATAACTATAACTTCATACAATTTATTTTAATATATTATACCTCCATTTCCCATAACTCGACTCTAAAAATGGCGTATGTACATAACATGCATGACAAAAGAATTTATACTTGAAAATGACGAAGAATTTTTGTCATTTATGGTTTGATTGGACTTAAAATTAGTACCTACGAGTATTAATTATTACGATGTTTTTATCATTATTTAGAAATTAAATGCGCGGCTGCAAGATGGCAAATTATTGATCAAAATTGAAATACTTGTAATATTTCAAAAGGGGAGATCGTTAAAAATATTTTAATTAAAAGAAAGAGGAAATTTTTTTTATAGTAAAGAAATTAAAAAAATATTTTATTTTATAAGATGAGAGGTATAAAAAAGAAGTAAAGCATGTAGATAAAATATAAAACTTATAAATAGGTGCTATGAATTATGAGTTCTTCGGCTGCTTTAGTACATTTCAACTTTTTTTAAATGTACGTTCCTTTTATTTCTATATTTTTTCTAAACGCATTTTTTAGAGGTGTTGAATTTATAAAATTTTATTTTTAAATTAGCGTGTCACTGTGGAGTGTGGAAAGTCAATCGTGTATACCGATTAATATGTTATTAAGATCTTTTTTGTATGTAACAGACGCGTTTATATATTTTATTTTGTGTCGGGATCGATTTTGCTTACTTCGCAAACAACGAACTTTATGTATATTGTGTTTGTGAAGACACTTTCCGTTTCGTGACACACACGGGCACACACGTACGCACGAGCGCATGCACACATGCACAAACACACTCACAAGCACATACACATACAGGCGCACATATACACGAACACGCACATACGCGCACTCGCACGCACACGCATACACGAACATACACACAAATACACGCATACATACATGCACTCAAACACATACACGCACTCACGCGCATACACACACACGCACAAACACAAAAGCGCTCACACACGCACGTACGCATATACACACACGCATAAATACACGTATATATGTGAATCTCTCCGAAATGAACGAAAACATTCGTCGGAGAAAAAGACGGGCAAATTTTAAAGTATTTTGAATCAGATTACAGTTATTTTCTGCTTTATTAACTATTGCTACTTTTTTTGGCTACTTTTTACTACTTTCAATCCTAATTAAAATGTTTAATGTTTAACTACGTAACTAACGTATACCGCTGTATTTTACTATACTGTAAGAAATATTTTGTCTTTTGATGAATATCCAATTTAATAATAAATTACAAGACACGAAAGTCAAAATACAACTTCACTTCATTTTGTATCATGGACTTTTTTTCGCATCATGAATTATTCTCTACACATTCTTTTCATTAAACATAAATTTTAATGAGCCTTTTTTTAAAATAAACGGAAATATCCATTTGCTCTACGTCGCTTGTCGTCCAGCAATCAAATTAAATTACAATATCCAAGGGGAGTCCTCTATTGGTAATGCAAGGCCATTTCCCAATATGAATTATAAATAAAGCTGTATTCACGATTCTTTAATAATCTTGTAAAATTCAAAGGTAAAGTGATGAAGCGAATGAAGTCCACGAATATTTTTTTTTGCCGGTAAGTTCATCAATATTTATTTTAAAAATATTTTTATTCGTTCGAGTTCCTGACAAAAAAATAACTCCATTAACTTCTCATGAAATATTAAAATTTCCACGAAATTAATGATATTAATTAGGAGTCATATTCCCTCTGTAGATACTCTCGTATTTTGTGATTTGTTTTGCACAGTGTGCAGACTCTTATTGTGTTGCCATGTTTTATTTTATTAAATAACACTAAAATGGATTTATCTGGAGCACAAAATTTAAGTGTCGTGTTGTAATTGAAAGAGTTCAAAAAGTTTTGGATATATTTATAAACAAAGTGTGGTTATTTTTCTTTTCAGTACTGTATGGTTATTTTTATGTTTTCTACTTTTTTTTGGAACTAAAGTACAATTCAATTCCATACCACGAGATCAAACTGTGCGACTTAACTTATTTCAAGTTTCTAGTCCTTTCCTGGTAAAAAATGAAGCTCCGTTCTAATATGCACTTCCATTCTAGTATGTAACTTCCATCGTGCTGGACAAATATAAGTGAGTTAAAAATACATCAATATAAACTGCCATACTTTCATCTCAAACTGATATGGATCTTATATAATCACCAACAATAACCAAATTTGACATAATACATGGTTCTACATATTAATAGAGCGTACAAATTTAGGAAATAAAATCTTTAAAAATAATATAAAGATTATGTCATGGGTCCTTTTTGATACGAGATTCTCTTTAAGATAAACTTAGATTCTAAATTAGCGATTTTTATGATGGTAATGGGTCCCTCTCACCTACCAGTCTAACTGCTATTTTTAATACCGGAAATTAATTCAAAATAGTGGTACATATAACGTCATTAAAAAGGAAATGATTATAGCTAAGTTCGCTTTACGAGTTTCCGACCATTTTACTTAGTAACCGTCGACCAATTTATGGCTTATAAAAAGATTGTGTCCGCTAAATGTTAATGAATACACCATACTAATGGCTTAAATAAATTATAAAAATAACTTTGTATTTTGAAATGTATATATGTTATGTCTGTGAGAATTTTACTAGGCAATATATTTTTATATTTATAAAGAGAGAAATAATGAATTGATTTGTAAATAGTTTAATAAATAAAAATTTATTTGTACCTACGCTTTAATATTTATATCTCCTAAAAACAAGTGTATGAAGTCCTCATAGTGCAATTTATACTCATATTTAACAATTTTTTTAAACAATAAATTCACCATGTTGGAAATTTTATTGCTTTTAAGACTTAAATTAAAAAAAACATTTAGCTTAAACTTTACATTTTATATTGTATAATATAAACTTTATCACTCTGCTACTTGGCGTAAAAAGTTTTTTGGAAGCTTGTTTATGTAATTGTGAGAAAGCAAGGCATATTAATTACAATAGAAAAATTAGTAAAAACTGATTACTATCTATATCCGCCTTAAATATAACAAAGTGAACCCTGGAAGTTTTACTTTCTTTTCACGAAAAGAAAACAAAACATGATAAAATGTTTTGAATTATACAAAAACGTGAATTAAAAAAAGATAAAATTAATGAAAAATTTCTCTATATTTTACAATTATACTTACATGTATCATTGGGATATATCCACGATTATTTGTTACTAAATAAACAAAAATTTAAGGAAACCATCTTAATGAACAACGGTAACAAATTTTCCTTCTATTTCTTATTTTTTCCCCATATTTTTCCAGAGAAGAAACAAATTAAATATTAATTTTATTGAAAAATTAAGTATGTTAAAAAATATATTTAATATACTGTGATAAATAAATAAATGCATTATTCATTTATATAAGAATCAGTTTTACTCCTCATCAGATTCGCTTCAAAGAATTAGTGTAAATTTCTAAAGTATGTATCGTCCGCATTCTTTTATTAGATACTCCATATCTCCTCTTTCTCATTTATAGAAATAAATCATCAGAATATAAAGACAATATCAGAATATCAGAAATAAAACACCATGATATTTAAGTGACACTTGACAAGTTTTGTAATCTGCAAATATATTCTTCTGTACATTGTCACATTTCTAGAGAAATATCTTTGAAAAATAAAATATGTAACAAATTGTCACCAGTGCTAATGTTATAATATTCATGGCAGAAAAATTATTCATTTCTGCGGTGTACATAATACGACAGTGAAAGAAGAGCGTCGAGTATTTTCCATATTTTTTCCTGAAAACGTTTTTAGCTTTATTTACAACCAACTATTACATATTATTAAATATAAAATTCCGTGCGAAAAAAAATTAAATGTTAACCAAGATATGTAGCGCTGGAGGCGCGTTAGCGTTTTTTACGACTCTGTATATTTGAATTTATTTGTTGATCTTTTGTTGGTCTTTCACAGATAGTATTTTAGACACTTTATATACATGACTGAAAATACTCACATAGTAAAGATTGGTAAGTTTTCACGGGACTATCGAGTGAACAAAAAACATTTTAAATAGAAAAAAATCCTTTCCTCTATTAAGTTTGCAATATAAGAATATTGTATGGACGAATTTAAAAATGTTTTCAATTAAGAAATGCAATAATGATTTTTGATTATTTGGTAGCTAAATATTATAAATTAAATTATCAAACCAGGGCGATGTTCCGTGTGTTATTCAATAGTGACAAATAAAATTAACTGCCAATTAAATGAAACTACGTGATGTAGTATTATTTCTACTTTCTTTAAGTTCTTTGCCACGGCTTAGGTTTCGTTGTATCACAATATTTTCATATGGGCTCTTAGCAAAGATATTAGCAAAAATATTTTCTAAAAGCCAACCTAAAGATGGTGTAATACAACGAAACCTAGGTCGTGGTAAATAACTTAAAGTAAGTAGAAATAATACTACATTACGTAGTTTCATTTAATTGTGTATAATGAATTTCTTCAATACTAGTAGGATGCTACTAGTATTTTAAGTCCAATCAAACCACGAATCAGAAAAAGACTACGTCATTTTTAAGTATATTTAATAATATTGAATATATTTCGCGTTAATTTTGTAGAATTTTGATATATTTGGCGTTAATTTTATAGCAAAGATCTTTGCGAATAGCCCGCCTGAAGATGTTGTAATACAACGAAACCTAAGTTGTGGTAAAGAACTTAAAGAAAGTAGAAATAATACTACATCACAGAGTTTCATTTAGTTGTGTATATTTAATCTATTCTATTACTGTACGTATTACGTATATATGTAAATATTCAAGTTTATGGGAGAGAAAAAATATAAGTTGAGTTATGGGAAAAACAGAAAAAATAGATTAAAATTCTTGTGTCTAGTTATAACTCGCATACGGGCAGGTGAAGCATGAAATAAGCTTGGTGAAAAACTAATCTCACTCTTAGCAATTCAAAGTATTTGCATATCACGGCCTGTAGTTCAGGAAATAATCAATGCTGTTTAAGTCCGCTTAACATTATTTTATAATCCGCGTAACATTATTCATAAGTTTTAAGTTTTTTCAATATAAAATTAAGAGTGGTCAAATATATTATACATAATTCATACTTTTGCAGAGATAAATACTGGACTTTCGTTTTCTTCAGTTCTCATTTCTATTAACGGTGGGCGGAATTTGTCAATCGCATAGGTCTTAATTAGTAACATTTTTAGTTTCAAAATTATATTGTTATTATTATATTTATTATATATTTAAATTTACCCATACTTTAAAATATTAGTTAAAATTTCAATTAATGAGAAGTATAATAAGAAAAAAGTCCGTAAAAAATTGTCATATAAAATTTACGCATCTTGATAATCATATATTTTACTCCTACGATAATAAAGATCATACTAAATATTACAAAAAAATAATATTAATAGTGTGTAACAAAGTGAAAAATAATTACGCGTTTGTTGATGCTGAAAAAATAAAAGCGGTTCTCACTAAAGTGACTGCGAAATGTCAATAAATGACGGTCGTAAAACAATTAAACTCATTAAATCTGTTCAAAATGATTTAAATGATACGACTAGTTATTTACGACGTATATAATAATAGATGATATGAGCCATTATATCCGTCCTGAGTAAATACATCACTAAGCAAGTATATGTGAAAGATTTAGACCGTCATCTAATCCAATGCTCTTGTATTTATTTGATTTTAATTAGATTTTTTAATTCTATTCTTTCCGACCTTGCTTTATTCCATCATATTTCATAAGCCAAATAATCAAAACGGTATTCACTGGCAATATAACGTAAAGAGACATTATTCGCACAGTAAACAGTATTCATATAAATCACTTAAAATAAAATATTTTAAAATTTATGAGGGTTTGATAAACTTTGAGGGTAGATACGTACTGAGTATAAAAATTAGCTTCGGTAAAATAATTAAGTTACAAATATAATAAAAATTAAAAGTACATTAGTAAATAAGTTACCTAACTAGAATTTAAACGGCGAGGCAAGAGTTGCTAATTTAACAGTCGAATTAAAGTAAATTACTAATGCTGGGATGTATTAAAATAATAACTAAGTTTACGAAATACGTGAATTCATTTCTAGCTTAACAAAGATGACTTATTTAAAAAAGCTAATAGATTGTTAAGTAAAATTTATTAAACACAAGAGGGTCGGGAAAAATTGAAGGTAGTAATTAATTTTCCGTTAGCCGGGAGATAAAAGAGGAAATGATTAAGAACAATGTCTTATCTATGTTTTTCACCTCTCGCCCGGATTTTGGAGGGTTTTATGAAGTTTTTTTTATTTAGGATTGAGTAAAAAGCAGTAAATAAAAATTGAACGGGTAATGGAAGTTTACTTTCCAGATTCTCTCAGGATTTCCGAGATTATTGCGAATACAGATATACATTTTACACCATAGGGGTATGACAGTCTTGCCAATACATGACGGGCTTACGGGAGATACCGTTGATAGTAATTTATATGGATATTGGCTAAGGGGAGGTAAAGTTTGAGGGAAGCAGAAAATATAATCATCTATTTAGCTCTGTATCCTTCTACTTGTACAAAAACTGACTCAAGAATCATTTGTATCTTCAGAATAATGTCATATAGTGTAGTGATAAGAAGTTTTAGCTTCTTCATTGGAGGGGTTTCATAGATTTATGATTTAAACATTTGATTTTCATTTCAATTTGGTATCGTTGTGTAAATATACTTTACAGCAATCTCTTAAGAATTTTAGAATTCCGTAATTATCGTTTAATATCATTTTCTTAGGGTTGTATAGCCAAATGGTAAAATTAAATATTTATGTTATTCTTTCTATCTGCTTGGTACGTCAGCATATTACTTTCAGCTTAAAACTTATTTTGGTAAAATTTTGCAGAATACGTAGATTGAATTTCGCAAAAACAGAGAAAAATAACTGTTATTTTTTTAAATTTTTTTCATTCTTTTCCATACATCAAACTAACCCCATAGAATTAACTTCAATCATTTAAGAGACCTTTTAAAATTTAAACATATATGTAATAAGGTGATCTTTTTATTTAGTTCCTACACAACACAATAAACAATAGTTCAAAATAATAGGGAGGCAAACAATTAAAATATTATGGATTTTTACTCTGTAAGTTAGTTTCCTGAAATTCATTTTTATCCAAATGAAAATATTTGCACCCCATTTGGAGCGTGGAAATTATGTAATTCGTTGTAATGCTAATGGAAGCATAAATATTTTATTGTAAATAATACTGTAATAGTAAGTATTCTGGAAATGATGTAATTCGTATAAAATAAATTTTTACTTTGAAATGAATCCGAATTATATCCAAAGTCATGAAGCTAAGGGTACTCTAAGATCGATTGTAAAGCATATTAATAATATAATATACAGCGTAAATTATGTGTATATATATATATATATATATATATATATATATATAAACAACCTTATTATTATCGATTCTTATAACAAATCAGTGGAGAAAAAAAGGCTTGTATATTAAAGAAATGAATTTCAGGGTTATTTAACTAATTTTATTTTATTTTTATTTAACAGAGTAAAAATCTATAATTTTTCAATTGTTTGTCTCCCTTTTGTTTTGAACTTTTGTTTATTATGTTGCGTAGGAACGAAATAAAAAGATCACCTTATTACATATTTGATTAAAATTTTAAAAGGTCTCTTAAATGATTAAAGATAATTCTATGTGGTGAGTTTGATGTATGGACAAGAATGAAAAATATTTTAAAAACTAAAAATTATTTTTCTCTGTTTTTGCGAAATTCAATCTATGTATTTAGCAAAATTTTACCAAAATAAGTTTTTAGCTGAAAGTAATATGCTGACGTACCAAGCAGACAGAAAGACTAATATAAATATTCAATTTTACCATTTGGCTACACAACCCTAACAGAAGGATATTAAACGATAATTACGGAAATATAAAATCCCTAAGAGATTGCCGTAAAGTATATTTGCACAACGATACCAAATTGAAATGAAAATCAAGTGTTTAAATCGTGAATCTATGAAACCCCTCTAATGAAGAAGCCAAAACTTCTTATCACTACGCTATATGACATTATTCTGAAGATAAAAATAATTCTTGAGTCAGTTTTTGTACAAGTAGAAGGATAGAGAGCCAAACAGATGATTATATTTTCTGCTTCTCTCAAACATTATCTCCCTTCAGCTAATATCCATATAAATTACTATCAACAGTATCTCCAGTAAGCTCGTCATGTACTGGCAAGACGGTCATACCCCTATGGTGTAAAATGTATACCTGTATTCGCAATAATCTCGGAAACCCTGAGAGAATCTGGAAAGTTAACTTCCATTATCCGTTCAATTTTTTTTACTGCTTTTTACTCAATCCTAAATAAAAAATCTCATAAAACCCTTCAAAATCCGGGCGAGAGGTGAAAAACATAGATAGATATTGTTCTTAATCATTCCGCTTTTAGCTTTTTTAAATAAGTACATCTTTGTTAAGCTAAAGATGAATTCACGTATTTCGTAAACTTAGTTATTATCTTAATACATCCCAGCATTAGTAATTTACATTAATTCGACTGTTAAATTAGCAACTCTTGCCTCGCCGTTTAAATTCCAGTTAAGTAACTTATTTACTAATGTACTTTTAATTTTTATTATATTTGTAACTTAATTATTTTACCGAAGCTAATTTTTATGCTCAGTACGTATCTACCCTCAAAGTTTATCAAACCCTCATAAATTTTAAAATATTTTATTTTAGGTGATTTATATGAATACTGTTTACTGTGCGAATAATTTCTGTGAAGGTTATATTGCCAGTGAATAAAGTTTTGATTATTTGGCTTATGAAATATGATGACATAAAGCAAGGTAGGAAAGAATAGAATTAAAAAAGCTAATTAAAATCAAATAAATACAAGGGCATTGGATTAGGTGACGGTCTGAATCTTTCACATATACTTGCTTAATGATTTATTTACTCAGGACAGATATAATGGCTCATTTCATCTATTATTTTATACGTCGTAAATAACTAGTCAGATCATTTAAATCATTTTGAACAGATTTAATGAGTTTAATTGTTTTACGACCGTCATTTATTGACATTTCGCAGTCACTTTAGTGAGAACCGCTTTTATTTTTTCAGCATCAATAAACGCGTAATTATTTTTCACTTTGTTGCACACTGTTAATATTTTATGGAATATACGTGATTTATATTATTGTAGGAGTAAAATATATGTATACCAAAAAAGCGTAAACTTTATATGACAAAACAAACGGACCCTTTTTTATTATAGTTGTTATTAATTGAAATCTTAACTAATATTTTAAAGTACAGGTAAATTTGTGAGAACTGTGCCGGAAATGACAGGTTTGACTGAACAATTTCATTATTTTGAAACTAAGAATATTACTAATTAAGATCTAAGCAATCGACAAATTCCGCCCAACCTTAAGAGAAATAAGAACTTAAAAAAAAATTAAACTCCAGTATTTATCTCTCCAAAAGAATGAGTTATGTATAATTTATTTGATCACACTTAATTTATATTGAAAAAACTTAAAACTTATTTTCTGATTTTAAAATGTCTTTTTATGTGCCAATATTACGCGGACTTAAATAGCGTTGATTAACCCGTGGACCTGTAAGGTCATGATTTACTAGTACTTTGAATCGCTAATAGTGAGATCAGTTTTTCACCATACTTATTTCACGTTTAACATGCCGCTATACCAGTTATAACCGGATACAATTTTTTTAATCTATTTTTTCTCTCTTTGCCATAACTCTACTGATTTTTTTCCCTCACACAAATTTGAAAATTTATTTCTGTGTATAATATGTATAGTAATAGAATTGAATAAATATAATTGAAGATGACGCGGACTTTTCGTATTTCATGGTTTGAATCAATTTAATATACATAGTATCCTACATATGTTAATTATTAAATTTTTTTTATTAACGTTTAGAACTTCAAAATGGCGTCTCCAAGATGGCAAATTTTTGATGGAATTTGAAATATTACAAAGGAAAACATTAAAAATATTTCATCTTATAAAAAAACCTTTTTTATGGGGATCTCCCACATAACAAAATGTTTTAAAATTCATGATAGGAGATGTAAAAGAGGAGAGAGTCGATAAATCAGAAAACCGATACATAGGTACTACAAATTATAAGTTCTTCAGCTGTTTTAGTATATTTTAACTTTTTTAAATGTACTATTTTTCGATAATGTTTTCCTAAACCCCTTAATTTTATTTTCAAATCTGCATATTAAATGTCACTGTGGAGTGTGGAAATTCAATCATGTCTACGATATGTTATTGAGACCTTTTTTCTATGTAACAGATACGTTTATATGATTTAATTGGTGTTAGGATCGATTTTGCTTACTACGTAAACGGACGAAGTTTGTGTATATCTTGTTTAGATACATTCTGTTCCATAACACACACATGGATTCAATCACAAACGAACACACGCTCACACACACACACGCACGCAGGTACACACGAACAGACACACATGCTCACACGCGCACACTCACACACGCATACACGTAAACACGATCATATACACACAAGTACACGCGCACACACGCATGCACGAACACACGCACAAATGTTCACACACGGGCACCCAACCACACACACTCGCATATATAAATATGAATCTTTCCGAAACAACTCGTACAACCTCACTCGTCAGTAATAAACCGTGCAAATTTTGAAGTATTTTGTGTCAGATTACTTTGTACTTAATTAATTATTACTTTTTGAGTATTCCTTCAATCCTAATTAAAATGTTTAATATTCATCTAATTATATATACCGTTTGTATTTTATTATATAAGTATAAGGAATACTCCCTCTTCTGATGAATGTCCAATTTAAAAATAAAATAATTAAAAATAAATTACGGCACGGGCAACTTCGTATTGTAGATTTTTTCGCATAGTGAATTATTCTACGCACATTTTTTTTATGAGACACAAATTTGTTGGTGTAGCTTTTTCAAAAATAAATGGAAAAATCTATTTTCTCTACGTCATTTTCCGTCCAGTAACAAAATTAAATTAGAATATCAAAGCAGAGTCCGCTATTGGCAATGGAAAGCTATTTCACAATCTGAATTATAAATAGAACAGTATTCACGATTCTTTAATGATCATGTAAAATGCAAAGTGGATAGGTAAAGGACGAAGCGAATTAAGGACGTGAATATTTTTTTAGCCGGTAGGTTCATCAATATTTATTTTAAAAGAACTTTTTATTCGTTCGCATTTCAGACAAACAAAGTAGGTCCATCAACTTCTCGTTAAATATTAAAATTTCTACCAAATTAATGACATTAATTAGAAATGATTTTCCCTTAATAGATACTCTCGTATTTCAAGATTTTTTCTGGCCAACATGCATTTATTTATTGTGTTGCCCCCTTTCATTTTATTACATCAACTTTGTTCTACTCTAATTCAATTATTAATCCTTATTTGTCACAAAATAGTAAATTATTTTTATTATAAATAATAAATTATTCCATTTTGATAAATTAACAAGTAAGATGTATAAGATAATAAAGTGAACTTTGTTACCATTCTTGATAAAATAAAATAATATTTATCTTATAATTACCACAAGAATTGCAAGCTTACTTTTAGTCTGAAAAATTTTGAGAAAAATTAATATGATTAATTTAATTCATTCTTTGTATTAATTCATTCTTTCATGTGACGTTAGGGCCCAAAAATTATATTAAATATGCTTACCAGACATTGTAAAAAACGTTCCCAAGTTTAAATCTATAAATTAAACACTTTCCACTTGAATTACGACATATCGAAACATTCTAAATTAATCAAAAGTAATGAATTTATTCCAGACCGCAAGACGTAGCGGCTACTGAGAGATGAATGAAATAGTTGTAGGTATATTGAAATGAAATTTTCCAATTACTGAGTCCAAATCTTCGGCACGCGTTGTCTAAGACATTAATATTATTTATTACCAATAAAAATACTCAGTACGCTTGTATGGAATATAAACACAACAGCTGAGAATATTTATATCGCTCACAAGTTTTGTATAACGAAGATATTAATTACTACTAATAAATTTAGTAAAATAATAGAGTAACTATTCCGAAATTATTTAAAAAATCTAACATTGCATTTCATAGAAAAGCCCTTAAAATATGAAGCTGTATCATAAAATATATATAAATAGCTCTATTACAAGTATATGTAAATACATCTGTTACATCAGATGGAGTTTTTAGAGTATCGTAAAATTATTATGATTTTTTGTTTCTCTTCATTTTGGTTTTTTTTCTATTCGTTGATTCTTTTTTTATGAAAGGAGGTAATAACATAAAATAAATAAGCTTGTAACAATACAATAAAAACAATTTTACAGCTGCAAATTTTCCTCTAGCATGAATTCCGGATGCATTAAAGTAGCAATACATATCTAAATTCAGTCATCACAGTATCCAACGTATCCTGAGATGGAGTCGAGCAAAAATGTACTTTATTCGTTACCGCTATTACCATGGGTAAGTACTCTGGATACAAGAAAATTGGGAAAGCCCTTACAGATGTCAAATATATTTAGAATAGTCATTTAATATTGTACTTTCAACAAAATAAAACATATTTATTAAAATAATTTATATTAAACGGCCTCTTCGATAAACCCTTCACGCGTCCAATATGGTTACTAAGTCGCATGATGTTTGTAACTATTTTACTGACTCTTAGTAAGAGAAGAATTAAATAAATCGCTAGAAGCTGCAGGTGGTTCAAAATGGTGGTATATGGTATTATATTTTAAATTTAATTGTGATAAAAAGTGGAAAACATTTCATAAAATTTACAAATTGCCCTATTGGTAATGATTAAAGCCATTTTTCTTATTTAGAACTCAAAATAAATATCCTTGAAATGTTTCGAATAAATTATTATTTTTCCCATGGAAGAACGTCAATCTTCAGTATAAACTTGTCACATAAACTCTTAATATTTCAGAAGTTAACTTTATTTTTAACAAATTCTATTTTGTATCAGATGGATAACCAAATCACTTGAAGCATTAGAAAGTTGTCTCAAAGGCTGTGTGCTTTTTGACAGATTTTTTATCAAGAGACATTTTCCAAGAAAAAATTCAATTTACTTTGTTTTGCACCTTCACCCTCACTACTACAGTTTTACGCTAATTATTTCATTTTTATTATAAAAAACCTAATTATATCTCCAGTATAAATAAGAGAAAATGTAGGTAAAATTTGATTTTCGTGTATTAAAAATTATTAAAATTAATTTACTGAAGTGTATTTATAATAATTAATAGACAGAACACATTCTCTACTAATTTATATAATTGAATATATTTGGCGTTAATTTTGTAGAAATTCAAATGCAATGATTCCAATTTTCATGGATATTAAGAAATTCATGAAACTTTCTAATCCATTGAAAGAGATTAGGCAATACCAGTTAAAAATGATAGTCATTTTTGTAAATAGTTGATAGAATTTCATGTATTTCCACGCATACTTGACAGGTTTTTATTAACTGTCAACTCTAAGTGGAAATAGATCACATTGTATTAACTCTTATATTTATATTTGTTAAATTTTCTAACCGCCCTTTATCTTATAGATAAGAAATAATTTTCTTTGGTCTAATATTATCAAATAATCATATCATGAGAATATTAGACCGGTAGCACGTGTTGCATAACATGTTACTGCCCAATAATTTAATATTTGTAACATTCATTTTGTTTCGATATTGGCTAATCTTATTAATTACCCACAGATCTAATTTTTGTTACGAAACAAATAACCTGTTTGTTAGTTTCATTAAGGCAAATTTTATATTAGTGATAATTTTAAACATAGTTTTGAAATTGTTTTGTCAACAGGAAAACTATTATCCAAATGCTATTAATTTTTTTTTCAAGGTTTCTTATTAGTCTCCTCGTATTTTGATTGGCTTCTTAATTTTAAATTATATATTTTCTTTGTAATGGACGTATTCATACCCGAAATCATCAAAACAAAACATTAGTAACTTGCTAACATAATTAAAGGAAAACTTAAAATCAAATTTTAAAATGTTATATTTTCCATCCTGAGAATATAAATCAAGAACTTTTAAAATAGTTGCTTGGCTTACAAAATTAGTAATAGGATTTCCACGAACAAAATTTAGTGTATTTTATGTAAACTTAAATCTCGTATATTTCAAGGTCGTCTGCTGTCGCAATATAATGCCCCAACATCGCAATATACAAGCTTGTTTCCTTCGATAATTCTCGTGCCCATTTCAGACACACAGTCTAGCGAAAAATATGATTAGTCACTATATAAATAAAAATATTCAAAACTATTAATTGATTAATTTTCCAGGTATTTCTTTTTCTTAAAAAAACCGACATTCTTGGTGTCTAACGGTATCATGCCCGTAATATTCCATTTTAAATAAAACTACGTTTTAATTTCAATCTCAATTTTTACTCTTTAGAAATGTTTATTTATTTAGTCATATCCTTATCTTAATCTGTTGGTATTATACTAAATATAAAGGAAATATCAATAAATTGGGACCATATTACAGAAAGACGCAGACTGAGATGTTTCCAAGCTAGGTTGACAGATAAAATGGTAAAGATCGCAAAGAGCTGTTGGATGCAAGCAGCACGGTATCAACCTTTGCTGGAATCTATGCGTAAGACAAGCAAATGATGGCGATAAAAGAAAATATTGGTATTTTCATCTGAATACCAATAAAAAGTAAAGCTTAGTTTCATTTCAAATATGAATTGATTGCACATGAATATTCTGACTGGTACAACCTAGCAGATAAAGAAAGACTGTCTTTTGCGTATTATAAAAATTAGTGAAAATATTAAATTCAAGAAACCGAATAACTGCACAAATAATTATTGTGCTAATTACTAAAATTATTGGTTAACTTCACTAGTAATTAGTATCAATGATTATGTTTATAACGAGTATACTATAAAGTAACCTCATTAGTAAATATACTTGTAATTAATCGTAATATAGTGGAAACTATTACATCGGTTACTAGAGATCTAGTCACGAAAAGAAATTTATTCACTTGCTGAAATTTTCTTTTCTATCCGTCAAATATGTATGAGTGCATATGTATGTGATTTTATTGATATATTTTAAATATAAAAGTGGAAAATGTATTACCAGAAATAATGCACACTTCTTCTCAGTTCACGTAACTGATATTTTTATATGATTTCGATCTAATACTACATCTCATTTAAATATAAATTCGTCTTTCCTTATATGCATATTGAAATATAGAAATAAGTAAATAATTATAATAAGATAGTAAAAATAGGTTCAAAATAAAGTTATAAGGAACTGTATATATTCTTATCAAATAATTTTAATGTTTCTACCGTAACTCAATTAATTTTAAGTAACTTTCTTACTTAAACGTAAATAAGTATTATGAACGTCTCATCGAAAATTACATATTCAAAATCCTTTTTATAATATTTTAATGGTACGATGACAAAATTTACTTTATTAAAATAATTCGAGAATTTTTACTTATATTTTAAGTATGGTGAGATAAACTTTAGACATCATTGTATCTTGCTTCTGCGAGTATATTGAGACATTAACTTTATTTGGTCAACACATTATAGAAAGTAAAATTATGCACATAACAAAAATATAATATAATACTGTGTGTTCTGTGTGACACGTATAAAGTAAAGCAGTACACCTCGTCATTGCTAGAGGTTCAAGCTCATGGGAAAATAGAACACTGAATTACAACCTTCGTAAATAAAAGACAGTTTTCACTTTAATAAGACTACGTTTATGCGAAGAGGTCGTTTCTTATAAATTTATATCCCAATAGTAATATAAAATTAATTGGATCTAAATTAAAATATATCTAAAAAAAAGATGGAGCAAAAATAAATCCCATTTTTATTTTCATATCAGTATTAGCTTAATATCATCAGAGTGAATTACATGCAAGATATTTCTATGCCGTAATCTATAATAATTTCACGTTTAAAGTACACAAAAAGTATTGGCAAATGGAGTTCGATCTGTAAAACTGCACCATCATTCACATTATTCAATTAAAATATATGTCTAATTAAAAACGTATATTTAATGTATATAAAAATCCAAAAAAGACATATTGAAATATTTTTTCCATACTTAATTAAATAAAGCTAGATTATTGTGAATCAAAATTATAATATATAAATATCAAACATTTCATTAAAACTAAGTAACAAGAAAAATGTTTGTCAAAAGACAAAGGTATTTCACTTCTCACATCTTGATTGGTAGAGATATGTATAGAATTGTATGTATTTATGTGTAAAGAAAAATTTGCTTCAGAATAAAAAATAAATTATTTGATCTTATACATGAACTTGCAACACATAAAAAGGGCCAAACAAAAGAAATTAAAACATAAAAAGTGACTGATTATAAATAAAAAAGGATAGCTAAAAAATTTTAATATGTACATGTACACACATATGCAAAAATATACATACACATACATGTAAATATACATATATATATATGTATATATATATATATATATATATATATATATATATATATATTTGTATATATGTATACATGTGTGTGTGTGTATGTGTACAAAAATATTTTTTATTTGCGTTGTAACTTCTAGAATCTCCGAAACTGTGTTTGAAAAAGGATTCGAATGATTTTCTCCTGAGAATACAAAAGTTCTTATCTACATACTTGCTATAAGCTAATAGATTATATTTAATCACAGTTTGTTTCATTTTCGCTTCGTGCAATACTTCCAATATCAGAAATTTTTTTGTTTAATAAAAATGAATGGGAATTCAAACTAAGTTTAAATTCGCCCGTAATAGATCGTAATTAAATTACACATCAGACTATTTAAATTGCTTATTGAAAGGATTGAAAAATTGATTGTGAATCAACATATTGCATTTCTGAATAGTTTTCAGTTGTTGCCTTTTTGCTTGAGCTACTTCTGTAAGACGATATCGGAGTCAGATGAAAGTACTAATAAAATACCTCCACCCCTTTAGAAATGTCAAATCTAATTGAAATTTGCACCTTCACTCTTTTTTTTATAGTTTGGAAATGTCCGTAAGATGTTAATTTTTTTCCTATAAAAGCTGACAAATAGAGCACCACACATGCACGCATTATTATGGTTTATTCAGATTTTTTTCGATTTATATATTGAGAAAAATATACTGGAGAGTTATACTAAAAATCCTTTATGACTCATGGACGCACCCTTTCTGTAAAATATTAAACGGCAAAGCCTTCAGCGAAGATGGCATCATCATTATAATGTCCGAGAGGGAAGAGACGCGACCTTACAATTTTTCATTAAAATATTTTGTAATTACCTAAAAAAAATCGGCTCTCTAAAAAACGAGAAAGCGCCACTGTCATCTTACTGTACAAAATAGGATATAAGTCACCCTTTATCGACTAGATATCAGACTTCATCAACTGGTTTGATCAGAAAACTCAACTTCTACCAACTAGTCGAACAAGGCGAATTCAGAAGTAGATGTATTAGTATGGGCGTTATATTAGATATAAGAATCATAACAAAAAAACACAAAATATTAAATAAAACTATGGTGTCGTTCATAGATTATATACAGCCTTTAATAGTATTCAATCCTTTGCATTAATTTAGTCTCTTCGAAATACCCATATTGGTCATCATTGCACTAATTTAATTCAAAATATATCTCTAAAGACAACTATAAAAATAAATTATCGCCAAAAACAAACGAATCGAGATGATGATTATAGAAGGCAAAAGTCTATCATCATCGGTAGACAAAGACTGACTTCGGACCGACTGATTAAAAATTAAATTAAAAAATCCTCATGGCCCAAATTATCTTAGTGGAAAATTTAATATTTGTCTGCTCACGGCCTTGGGCTACGATCTGAAAGTTTACTCACCCTCCTTATTACTAAACATACCTCTACCACTTACGAAAAATCCTTCACTGTCCAAGCAGCAAAAATTTGGAATCACCTGGATACTGACATCAGAAAAATCACGACTCTAAATATTTTCAAAGATCGAGTGAAAAAGTCCTGCATCTCCTGAAACCTTTTCCTTTGTGTCCTTGTCCTTTTTTGCCTTTCCCATTCCAAATCATGTCAATATTTTGTTTTCTTTTTGATTTACTTTTTTATTTTTTTTTTAATTTTTTGTCTATTGTGCTATGAAGACTTTTCATTATAAAATCTTATAGTTTACGACTAAATTTCAATAAAAATTGTTATGGTTAACTGGAAATTATTGCTCATGTAGCTATAAATCCACCATATGTACTATAAATAAAGTTAATAAATAAATAAGATATTATATAACCTTAAATTTACGAATAATATTTTACTATTCTCAAACAACTCGAAGACCTTGATAACATGATACTGCAATTTAACCATACACCTGAAAAATGTGGTTTGAAAATGAATCTTGACAAAACCAAGGGTATAGCTAATAGCTCTGATGATACTGTAGATATCCGTAAAAGACACCGTCATTGAGAGATTGGAAATATATTTGTATCTGGGTGAAAAAATTGTAATGGGTAAGGACAATTAAGTAAATAAAATGGATAGGTGCATAAGACTAGCGCAGGCAGTCCACACCAAGCTCAAGTTCGCCAGCGGATTAGAACTGAACAGAAAGCTCACACATGTGATAAATATATTTACCAGCGCTCACATACAGAGCGGAAACTTGGATGTTCACAAAGCAAATCGTCTATAATTGTTAGGTGATTCAAAGAAGAATCGAGAGAAAACTAATAGATTTTAAACTGAGAGACCGTAAAAGAAAATATTGTCTAAGATGGCATAGTATGGTTAGCGTTTGAAAGTAGGCCGGTCACTTGCAAGCAATGCTCGTGGAGCAGAACAATGTTGAAATAAAAATCATGGGGGGAAGAACAGCTACAAGGAAAATACGTTGGTATACCCATGTCAAGAAAATAGCTGAATTTAATTGGATAGAAATTGCCCAAAGCCAAAACAAAGAACATAACCCAAAGGCTACCTTAGCAGTCGATAATGCCTAAAAAACAAGATAAAGAAGATAAATATATATGTAGCAATAGCATAAAATACTAAAATATATTAAAATACCAGAAGTTTATTTCGGTTCATTCGAGAATATGAAAACTGCTCTACTTTATTTTGTTAATGTCCAAAAATGTTCTCCAGAGTTCTCAATTTGAAGTTTAATTAGAAAAGAATTTGTATATTTTGAATATTATACCTAATAACGGTTGATTAGACAGCCTCATACGTTTCTTTACAAGAGGCAATGAACTTTATGTGTTGGTAAACGGAGAAACGTTTGTGGTTTAGGTTTCATTAAAACGCGACGTCCCTCGGCTTAAATTTGTTTTTGAAACTAGTGCTTATGCATACTTTCCTAACTAGGGTCAGTAACCCGAAGGCTAATGGACGTATATACATTTTCATTTGTTATTAATGAAGTAACTACTCAGTTAATAATTAACTGTTGCTTATGGACGTAGCATCTGATATATATAATTCACATTCCCCGGATCGGTTCTACTGGCAATTTTTGTTGAAATTTTTCTTAACCTCTTTAAAGCAAGGCAAATAAATTGGTCAAGAGCATGTGGAACACGCCCATGACACAGCCTTTTATTTATATGTATAAGTGTTATAAAAAACACGTAATTTTAAAATCAGGTCGATACAGGAAGATGACAACTTTTCATCGTGACGATATTTTGCTAAGGCATGAAATGTTTTTTTTTTATATAAAATAAGAAATTGTTATGCTACAGTATATGTTATAATTTTTATTTAAATACCCAATAATATATATTAATTTTTTGAAGTTATACTTCTTTAGGCGGGTTATGAAAAAATGATGAGAGTGAAATTTTAAGATTCGTCACACAAAAGTTACAGTAGAAGTTGCAGTAATTGAGACTATATATTAATACCAATATTTTGTATGAAACTTACGTTGGGGGCGTAGCTCAGATGGTAGAGCGCTCGCTTAGCATATGAGTGGTACCGAGATCGATACCCGGCGCCTCCAAGACAAGTTTTTTATTTTTAGTTTCTGTATTTCATTTGTCTTTCGAATAATTTAAAAATGTTTGATGTCATTAATTGTGATTCTTTATTTATATTACTAATAAATCTAATACCCCAGTATCACAGATAAATACTTATACAGAGAGGCAGATGATATTTAAAAACAATATTACAATATTATTTTGTATTCACTTTTCATACAGAATTAAAATATAAATTAGTTTATAATTTCCGTACTTCAGCGCAGCGCCATCTTTTGATAGATATGATTATTAATTTCACGTAACAAAAATACTTCAAGTACATAATATTGACGCGGTGAGCCGCTTTTTCATTTGAATTTATTGAATAAAAAAATATAAATGCGATTTATATATGGGCTGATAAATTATATTCAGTAGTGATTTAAATTCAATATTTTGATTAATATATTTACTATTCGTAAATATTAGTGAAAAAATTGTGTTTATAGACTTTTTCAAGTGCTCCAATATAATTGAGGTTATCTATCCGTGTGTATTATTTAATGATGCCAAAGAAGTATAACTTCTCACGCGCGTACATAAGTACACGCACCTTTCTTTTTTGTGTTTTTTTCACATTGTTAAAAAACATATTTTACTGGTTAGGAGAAGCAGACCACTAGTAAACAGCTTTGAAATAAAATAATTGCAATGAAAAAAATTGTCCTTTTTAATCTTTTATTAGAATCTTTTAATTTTATGGGGAGGGATATATAAAAAAATAGTTTTGTGTAGACACCTCTACACAAAATTTTACCTCAATATGTGTAAAATTCAGAAAATAATCGGAGAGTGACATACTTATGGACAGACATAATGAAACTGTGCGTGTTTCTGGCTGAGAGCGAAGAATCGTAAAAATCGTAAATTTCAAAGAAACAATATTGTCTATATAAGTTAAGTATCGTTTGCAGAAATTTGTGTTAAAATGAAACCATCGTTGTGTTCTACTTTTATTATATTATTTTTAATTGTTATTTACCCTTCTAATATTTTTTATTTCGATTTCAAAAATACACCTGGGTCAATATTTACACTAAATTAAGATCTATTTTACCTTCAGATTCAACTGAAACTTTTATGTGTATATGTCTACGTGTGACTATGCGTGTACGAATGCATCTGCAGGCATGTGCATACTCGTGCACGTATGCTTGTGCACGTGCTCATATGTCCACTTGTAAGTATACATAAGTGTCCGAGTTGGCCCGTGCGTATATGTTTTGCTGGCGTTGTTGTAAAACAAACTGACGAAGGTATGCATTGTACTTAAAACAATTTTGTAATGTTCCTCTTATAATTATTGCAAAAAAATATCCATTTGTGTACATGGGAGGTATTTTCCAAGCAAAGAGATTATTGAAATACTGATGGGAGGTTGTCAATTCCTCTTGAAATTACTTATCGCTCTTCAAAAAACTAACAATTAATATAATCAATAATACCGGGGTAGTATCTACCTCAAGGCATAATTGTAATTTAATTAATATAAATTTGCTGAAATTCAATAGCGAGCCTTGAACCAGGCTATGATCATTGAAGCATATTTCAGATAACTAGATTTAAATAATTATACAAGGCATGTTAATTTTTGGCAAAATACATGCTAAGTTTTTTTTTAAATATTACTATAATGATCTGTCCTTTATATTGTTTTCTTTATCTATTACTTGTGTATCATGACACTGTGTGTGCTTAACGCTTTTTGATAAACAGCAAAAACAAAGTTCATTCATTGTAGTTCTTGATATATATATATATATATATATATATATATATATATATGTGTATATATACATATATATATATATATATATATATATATATATATATATATATATATATTATATATATATATATATATATATATATATATATATATGTATATATATACTTATCGCAATTCTTGCAGAAACTGACATTGCTTGTGACGAAGCATCTCCACGGTTTCTTTAATTTTTTACTTACAAAAATATGACATTTTTTCCTATTATCCGCATTATTAAATCTACATTTGCTACATCATTTTTTATCATAAAATATTCTTTATATCTTATATAAATAAAATTTTCGCCTAGGGTCCTCGATATAATTCTATATCTTTCTTCACCACAAAATTTATATTTATCTTCGTTTTCAATATTGGAAACTTGTTCGTGGCTACTAAAAACATCTTACGGTAAATAAAATATATTTAATAATATAAGCATCTCAACATGTTTAGACATTCTGACACAAATTAAACCATGAGGTTTTAGAAAACAGATGTGTCTTATAGCAGAACACTTATATAAGTGTTTACATATATGTGAAAACAGTTATGTGTACTTTCTATTTCCACTTTGTTAATGGAATCTATAGATTATAGTACCACATATTAGCATAGAAATGCACAAAATATATCACCATATATACTAATTGGTTTATCATGAGTTCAAACTGCATCCGGACCGAAATTTTTAAGTGTTTTTAATTTGTATTAAAAAAAACCTCATCCTTCCGATTCGACTTTCCTTGCCACTGGAATTTTATTAAAAAATGATGTAGTTATTTTTGTAAATCTTACTATTTACTAGCGTTCATTTTCCAAGTGAACATAAAGAGACCTTAAATTTATTTCGGGCGCCCTATTATTAATAATATAATTACGACATCGCATAAAGTATACATTCAATACGCATACTATGTAAAACTAATACCTACAATGCTCGAATCCAATTCTTGGGTTTTCTCCAGTAGTCCTTGTCCATGCGGTCCACAGGATTTGAATAATTTTATTTGGCTCGAAACCTAAAAATATAATGCGAACAGTGACGTGACTAAATATAGGCAGTGTGCTCCTCGGCTTCTAATGGATTGAGGCGAAAGAAAGTATAAGTTATTTCTCGAATTTTAATATTGATTATTCAATAGAAACGAGTAGACCGTTTTCACACTAACGAGCATCAAACAGAACGTTGAACAGATTTCCGTAAATTGCGGATTTCGTTTTCGTATCTCGCATTCTATCCACCTTCTCAATGTTATGATAAAAAACAATGTGATGCCAAACAGTCGACTTTTCATTTTGTCGGTTTAGATTTTTTTACAAGCTAGGAAAAACATAGCTTTTCAATTTTTTGTGCATATGAGCATGCGTTTTTCCTCTACAAGTGTAGAGCAGAAAATATTTACAGGAAATGATAAAAGAAATAAAATAAGGAGAAGGAATTTACAGGAAATAATAAATATGAAAGGGATTTGCATAACTTCATATATACTGACTAGAGATCGGTTTAAAACGTTCTTCTATTTTATTAAATTAGCTAATTCCTAATTAAATTCTAGAGAAAACTGTTTTTTTATATTAAATAAGTGAAGATCACTAATCGTCTTAGTTTAAACGAAATAAGAAAGACTTCAACTTAATATATGATGGTAAACATTAAAAAAAATTAGATAGTATAATTTATTGTTTTCTTATATAATTAAAATTTTAAATATTATATTAAATATATATATATATATATATATATATATATATATTCCCAGAATTATTCATATACAAATAATTTTCTTTGAATTAATTTATATAACATATATTAACATATAAACGAATACATGCTTAATTTAATAGATGTGATTGAATTATCATTGTCCTTTAAACATAATGATGTACTTTAAACAATTATTGTCCTATAAACAATATTTTATGAAGATTCAAGGCTCCTGCATTTTAGAATAAAATAAACCATAATATTATGTTTATTTAAATAATAGCTTATATTATATTTATAAAATTATTTCCATCGACCGTAATTTAAATGGCCGTGTAAAGATTGGGAAATATTTTTCCTAGTGAACATTCTCATTTATTTTAGTGAATTTAGGTTTTATGCAACGGTTAAAAATTTTGGATCGACCTTTGCTATGTTTTTGAATACACAGCCATAAGATAAACCGATAAACAATTTGACTCCCTAGTATCTCAAATTTTGAAATCGAAGTTATTGCTAATGCAAAATAGATAAACGATGATAAATGAAGATATTCGTCCATTTTTCATCCATTCCACGCACAATAATTCAAACACCTTTGGTAAAGGGCAAAGAGGAAGAATGAGGTATCATCCATTAATTTTATTTATTTATGGGTAGCCAATGACCACGTCAAAATTCTCTTTGTCTTCTAGTGGAACATAATTTCCACTAGTATTATAAAACAATCCGATTTGTAACAACAGATTTTTGTAAATCACACCTTTCGCTCGAATATGAAAAAACAATTTCTAAATGAATATGTCTTATGTATTACCATGCATGTCAATCATTTTTCTTCTTTCATCAAACAAAATATCTATAAACCCAGTCTTACAAGAATATTAAATTTATTTATCACGAGTAAATTTGTGTAATTCAACACATTCTCATTTGACATTTCATCACATTTAAAGTACACTCCAAGTCCCAAAAGGCAACAGCATTTAACCAGACTCTGCAAAAAACTTACACCAAAGATACACTTCAGTTAAATAAATAGTAAGCTAATTCCTATTTTACGTTATAAGTTTATATGTTTAAAAAAAATTATGAACTTTCATAAAGTGTCTTTCCTTAATTGTTGTATATATAAATTGTGTCTATACCATGTGTGTATATATATATATATATATATATATATATATATATATATGTATATATATATATATATATATATTTATATACACATGTTATAACTTATTGGCTAGTAATAATTTATCTGCACTTTATAGATCGTTTTTAACTGCATCACAATATAATACAGACTTAGCATAAAAATATTTATTATATAATTTTAACTTGCAACATGGATTGATGAATATTGTCATTACCCAATTTGTAAACTAATCTTTTAATGTTACTTTTTTGTTTTTGATGGATAAATCAAGACCAGATAATTTTGCTGTATCAATACTTGATAGACAACCTTCAAATATTACCGAAACAATTCTCATACCTTTCAATACATAAAACGGTGTTTTACTAAAGTTGCTTGATATTCAATACTAATTCCATTGACTAAAAAATATCTAACTGAAATCTTTCAATTACTATTTGAAGAGACAACCCGACAAGTATTTTCTTCCTCTATCAATTAGTTGTCCTGTATATTACCACCTAAACTGACGTAACCATGATACCTGTTACTATCCATTGTATACCGTTTCATATCAACAGTTTGTCTGAAACCAATAACAAGCGACAATTTGCAACATAAAAAGGGATAATTTTTTATTGCCATTTTATTTCAATGGTCATTAATGGGTGAATCCAAAATTACTACAAATATTTTGGTACCATCTAGAAAAGATATTCGGAGGCGCAGGATATGATTTAATAGTTTGGCTTACGTAATGCGTGCTCTCGGTAACAAATTATGAAAAAAAATGTGCAGACAGGTTTATAAAGCAAGTGTTTTTTCTTATTCCAAGTTTTTTTTCATGCCTCGTAAATTAGCAGAATATAATTTACACATCGTTATCATATAACATTGTTTTTTTCTCTTACTCTTGTTACATATATCTTCTTCTCGATGTAGTTTCTTTTTCAGACGTCTTTACTTGTATATATCTAGCAGAAAATTTAAATTGTTAATAATTGATGGATCGTATTGGTAACTAGGGTTAAATTAAAATCTGTCATTAATATCTACTTAAAATTATCTACACAAAGATGGGTCATATGTGAAATACATTTAGTTAAAAATTTAATATGCTACCTAATATCTCTAATATACAGAATATTCCAGTTACTGTTTAAGCATTGTATATTTTAGCCACTTTTCAAAAAGAAGAAGAACTAGCAGGACTACCTACGTAAAATAAAATATTTTATTTATAGTAGTCTCTGGAAACAAAATTAGTTTCCGAATTAAAAGAACTTGAACAAGCCTATCATAATTTTAATACAACCTATAACGATTCGTATTCTATGTGAATTTTTTCCACTCTTAATTATTCTTTTTCCTATCGACTGGTTAACTGTCAAAATAGAAGCTAATTGTTTCACAACAATTGATCAAAAGTATTTAGTCTATATATAAGTACGTAAACATCGAAAATTTTCATAGCTTTTTTTAGTATTAATTGTAAAAAAATGGGAATAAAACTATAATTATTCGGAAGGCGTCATAGGTGTGCACAAACAAAAATCATGAATTTATTTTACGGTTAAAGCAGATAAGATAAAGTGGATATAAACACTTATTCTTTTTCTTTACCCCGTACCACTCTTTTCCTCATAGCCTCAAGGTAAAAATGAAGAATTTGCATAGAAATAAATCCCAATGAATTATGTGAATACTATAGATTTTTGCACTTTTTAAAAATAACTTTCTACAAAAACTCCTTTTTTGCGCTCGGCGACGGTTTTCGGCCACCGTTGTGTTAAGATCTTCTTGCTCTTTCTCTCTGTTTCCTGCTGTTTTGGAATTATGTGCCAGCATATGTACAAGGCCCATAAAATTGGATAGTATAATAGCCGTTTAATTAAGATCGACCCCAACACTTTTTTATAGTTTTTTTTCCAACAGATGAATTACAATTCATCTTGACCTTAACAGCACGTCGCTGGTTGACAATAACAACGTCACAATTAAAAATGATCGATTTCGCAGTTTTAATATTGTGAGATAATTTATAAATGTTCAACTGCGTATCTCAAAATGTAGCTAGCTTATTCTCAATATGGCTTTGTTAATTTAAGTATTATATATTAAAGTATCAAAACACATCAAAATATTTTTTTATTTTTTGATAGGAAAAGTAAATAACCCCATTCAGGCTTTTGTCACTATTCCTAAGATCTTAAATATTAAAAAATTAAATGATACCATACAGTTTTCAAAAGAACATCATTATATCTTATAACTTACATTCATAACAAAAGTTTTTGAAAAACAGGACACAACATATCCTTTTCATAATCTTTTATGGTTAGAAGAAAATTTAAACTTGAAAACTAAAAATTCGGTTCTCGACAATTAATAAAATAAAAAAAACATTAGTTCTTCGAATATAAAATGATCTAAAATTACAATTTTATAGCAAACAAAATAATTTAAACCTTTCATAACATTTTCGACATAGGTTTGGAATTCTATATTTATTTATTAGAAATAGGAAAGCTTTCTTTTTTTTTGGAGAGGTCATTATCTTTTTATAAGCATTTTGTAATCCAGGATTCTCGTCCAAAGGCTTTGACTGCCAACTTTTACATATTTCAAATATTTTTCGCTATAAAAAGTTTTCTATCTTTTATTTTCACTATTTCGTTTAGAGTACTTTTTTAATTTTACAATCCATTTCATGTTTTTGTAAGGAGTTCCTTTCTTCTTGGCGGTGCGAATAATTGAAATGTATTGATTTTGTGTGCAGGTCCAGATTTTAAATTATTGTGGATGCTTCTTTCAATTACAAAGTGCATATTGTCACTTTTGTTTTATATATGCCCTTTTATAAGGGATTTATGAGTAATCGTATTGACATTATGAAACGTATCGTTATCTTACATATACGTAGTAATTATGAATGTATTCCTTTGTTGGCCGCAGCAATTATCGAAATGTAATCTGATGTCTAATTTTGATTCTGCTGCTAGATAATAAAAACTTCAAAACAATCTCCCCTGGGATATTGCATCACTATCTGTATGCCGTAAACCGCTACAATGGTCGAGTTTTTTCTTTTGTTTCTTTTTATCATATGCTTTCTCTATTTTCATGAGCTCATTTTATTTTATCTCCAGTCGTATTATTATAGGCAACACAGTCCCTGAACTGATATTTTTTGGGTTAATAAAATGCTATAATAAATGTTTCATTAAATATTTTATTAAACGTGGTATAATCAACGCCATTTTAATTATTTTGAGCCCACTTCTTAACGTAGTCTCCATGTATTTTTCGAAATGTCGAGTTTCATAATCAAATTTTGAATTGCATTTTAATTTTCACTTTTCAGTACATGGTGAACTTACTCATCTTTCTTGAACAATTTTTTTCTATTTATACTCTATATCTCTTGACGCTTACCTTTACCAAAACCATGACGAATTACGAAATCTGTCAATAGTCTTAATAAAATTAATGAATTATTGTGATCGAATTTAAAATAGGTCAGTGTTTACGTAAATCGAGCGTGGGTAAATCGACTTCGTCGACGTAATTGATATAAGTTTTGTTCGTAAAAAACATTAGAATATTCGGTCTCAAATGAATAATAACGCTATCTTTGTCTAGCGGTCAGTTGCCTAAAACTAAATATAAGCCAATCTAAGCGGTAAAATATAAATGATTTCTGATCGTTCCGTGTACTTCGTTCAATTTTTGACAATTTTGAATTTCGTCAATATTCTCGCAAACTAGCCACATGACACATAGTTACATATTGTCAAACTAACAATTGGGGCTATTTACACAATATTATGATTTCCTAAAAATTCCAACTTTAATTATTTTATAAGCTAAGAGACTGATTTAAAAAAGGAAAATTTTGCCAGATTACACAGGATTAATAAACAAATTTTAAAAAAGTGGTTGGAGTGGCCCTTTTTAGCGAAGATATATACTATATATATATATATATATATACATACATATATATATATATATATATACACATATATATATATATATATATATATATAAGTATACAAATTTTACGTTTGTGTAAACACAACGTAAGGTGATATTACACTAAGATTTTAAATATACCAAAAAATTAATACAAACAATTAACGTAACTAAGATATGAAAATTCAAATTCATTCAAACGACCGTGACCAATGTAAAGCAAAGCTAGGAAAACGAAAATAGAGGTAAATAAAAGCTATAATTACAAGCGGTAAATATGCTGTTAGTAAACACAAAAGGTATGGTTTTTAGGGTAAGTGTGGAGGGAAAAACCAAGGAGAAACCGAGTAATGAAACGATTCCTTGATAAATATTGCACTAACTACAGCAGTATCTATGTGGGAGAATATTTACTTTTACGTATTATGTAGATTAAATTCGTAATACGCTTAAATTTTTTGAATTTTAATTAATGTTCCATTTATTTATATGTACGTATATAATTATAATCGTAATATAACATTTCCCTGGTAATCATGAAATGGGGTGAAATATTCTAATGTAGTAGTGCAGTACATGAGGTACCGAAACATCAGTTTGATTAAAGAATGTGTTATGTATTAATTAAAAGAGCAAAGGTGGTAAACCTGCCCACATCTAAATTAACATTTTTTGTAAAAAAAAAACTTTTTAACGACTCAAGTTTAATGCAGATTTAACTTTAATCTCAACCAAGTTTGGTCATAATTTTGAAATCACTTCGTTATATATTTTAATATTGTATGTACAAAATAGTAAAATGAATAACGCGATGATGCCAACAATAATTTCTTAGCTGCATGTGTACCGAAACTCTACCTCATTTTTGTACGCAACTTTGCCAAATAAAATATCTTTTATACTTTTATTTTTAATTTTAATTTAATGTCACCATAAACGTAGCCCTTTTAAAGCACAATAAACATGACCGACATTAGCAATAAAATATAATTTCTTCAACTGATGCTGTCAAAATATTACATATGGCGGTCTTCATTGCGTGATTTGAAAATGGCAGGCCCAATTTAGTTGTAACCTATACGAATGTAAAAAGAAACGATCACAGGATGCTTTTAAAAATTTAAACAATAATTTCACACACTATCCCATACTGACCTAAACAAGATAAATACATTTTGTTTTGAAATTATTTTAAAAATCTCTTTAACAAAAAACAGTGTAAAAAGGCGCAGATATAAATCAGATCGTCTTCAAAATTTATGCATCCGCTATACATTTGGCCTCAGAAAATATGACCATATTTCAAGTTTAAATCTCTCCACAAATGGTTGTAGTTTCGAGACCAACATAATCTTTATATTCTCTTACTTCTGTTTAATGTTTTAAATATTTACTTCATATTTCAAATCCGCATTAACTGCTTGAGATGCTCGTGACCTCGGTTTGCTTTCTGAATGGCCCCTTATCTTCCTCATCCCCAAGCATCATTCTATCTTCTTCAGAAGAAAGGCTATTCATAATTTATGTTACAAAGTTGTACGAGACGTTATTTCCAGATATACAAAATCCTCGGTCTATGTACGCGTTGAAAAATAATCTAAAGAGGTACCTGCACTACAGGGTAGGTATCCTTATGCCTTAGATTTGTTTTTCAGACATAAAAATGTCTTGAAATTCTCTTGTTGTTCGAAAACCACTATAATTTTTCTAAAAATGAAATAAATTTCTAGAAACTCTGTTATTTTTATAAATTTAAGATTCGCTATTTTTGCTGGGTCGAAGACGGATATTTTTTCTAATATTTTTCGGCATTTTTTCTGGGGATATTCTGTTTACAGCTATGAAAAATGTTTTTTCAGATAATCGTCCTTAGACTTTTTGCGATTCTTGATAAACAAAAATGGAGTACATTCTCGTATCTCCGTTACGCAGTACCTACAAACCATAAAAAAATCTTGAAATGATTTTTGAGTACCAAATAGTAAAATATACAAATGTGTTTAATATGTTTTATTTTTATGTCAGTTTTCAATTTTTTATATTAAACGGTTTCTAAAAACAGCGGTTGTGATAAACAGGCGGACTAAATTTAACGTTTTAATAGTACTTTTTTCTTTTAAGGCATTAATCCTTAAATAAATCAGATGGCTTAGATTATAAACAAACAGTCCTATTGTTGACTATAGAATTATATCTTCTGAAGACATTAAATAAAAAAGTAAGCTCTGCACAGTCATTAAAATGGTTTAATTTGTTAGAAAATTATGACCTTTTCATTTATTTCAACCAAAAAATATTTGGAATTTTGTGCGAAAAAGTGAAACCAATAAGCTTTCGGTTTAGAAAGCAACAATATCATAAGAATGATATTTTTATTTTTTCATTAAAATTGTGTTCAAGGAAATGAAATTACCTAAAGCGACTTTCACTATGGACAGCGTTAAGATCTCTTGAATTCCCTTAAATTGGTAAATTTTAGCATAATATATGCCGATTTTTGTAGCCAAATTATTTACATCATATTTTATTGCAAGTTACTACTGTTTGACGGTGTTATGACTTGTATAATACAAGTAATCACATATAATCAATATCCAAGTTGGTAAATTGACATTTAATTATTTTTCAAATATATTTTTGAATTTCATATATGTGAATCGATTTAAATTAATTGCACAATTAAAATATTTTGATTATAAAATTACTTCAGTTATTGCAGAATACGTATTTCATTATTCAAATTGCTCTTACGAGTGTGAGAAAAGTTTCTTTGCATTTATAATTTATATTTATTATATATAATTATATTTATATTATATAATTTATATTTATTCAATGTGTCGACTACCGATGCATATTTAGATTAGATAACTTTGGATAAAATATGTTTCTGGCAAAAAACAAATTGAATGTTAAATGTGCAAAGTAGGAAATGTGACTTTCTAACATACTTGGAGCTCTCTCATCTGCTCGTAAATAAGACTGAAAAATATTTATAGACAAATCTTATATCTGTGCTGCGTGGGGTATGAGTTGAAATAGGGTTAAGGCAGTAAGGCAGTTCTCGGCAAATTACCAAACGAGCCAACAAAAAACATGGCCTTGCCTTCTCCAAAACTGCAAAAATCAAAACTGTGAAAGACCACGTGGCTAGAAGTCTACATTAAAGTTACTGAAAAATTAAATACGTGATTTAAAATTCCAGTTTTTGAAAAATTTAATATATTTTATAGCTATGAAAATATATTAGGCAATATGTCTTCATAAAAAAATAATTCTAATATTGGTAAATGTTTTAATAGAAACATTATAGACCCTTTAATGGCTATATGGCCAAAGCATGTATGGAAAGTAATAGAGCGACTTGTGCTAGATACTTTTTTAGCAACTTACTTATTACTGACCCAAAATATATTTGTTAGAAGAATGCTGCTTAACTAATAACTTTTAAGGCACTTCTTCTTCTCGTCTATATTAGAAATTACCCAACTTTCACGAGATTTTAAATTAAAAATTATGGTATAACTTAAACAAACTTTAATATTCATATATTTAAGTTTGTTTACAGCAAAAATATACCGTAGTGTGTGACATAAATTACCATTCTCTCTTAACATAGCATAAGGAATGAAATATACTTACACAGAACCGGGGAGGTAAATGAAGAATTTCAGTAAATACTATTAATTTAATATTAGTATGTAAAAAGATCACTATATATATTTGGTCAACGCCACTAAGATCAAAAGCAAATCTAGGAACATTGAATATATAATACAAGTCACAACACATCAAACATTAGTAGTAATTTGTAAATAAATACGACGAAAATAATTTGGCTACAAAAATTGGCATATATCATCACGTAAATTGAATTCGTTTTATGTTAATAACTCTGAATACCGCACTGAGATAGGATGATAATAATACTGAATGAAATAAAAAAGGGAATGGGGTTTCTGAGAATTTTATACTGAAAAAGTACGTGAAAAATATTTAATAAAGCAAGACATATTAAACGAAGTTCATTAGTTCACGCTACAATAATTTTACGGAAAATAAATATATCGTGTCGAGCTCAGGTGGTAACACTATGGAAAGAAACGATTTAAATATATAGACCTAGTGCAGTAATAAATTACAATCAGAATAAAATTTTAATAGAGTATACTCGGTGCATGGAAAATATTTTAAAAAGAGTAATTTATTTAGCACATATAATGTTAATAGAAGCCGTAAATCCTTGTTTAGAATATTTGGCTGTCTGTCTCTATGTTATTCTGTGTCAATCACGCAAAATTTACTTGATGGATTTTAAAGAAATTTAGTTTGGTAATAGTTTATAATCAAGTTCAATACATGACAGGAAAAAAAACGTATCTCGAGTGTCACTCGAGTCAAATCATGGGGCGCAGCTAGTACTGAATTAAGTAAATGATGCAAATAAAACAGATCATATTCACATGATCTCCGCATCACGTGCACTGGTAAATTCTTGAATTAAAATAAAAAATATTTATAACTAAAGTTTTTACTTTAATATTAAATCAATTGAAAATACAAAACACTTTATTCGTATTTGATAATTAAATTCATTAAGAGAGCAGCGTTTTACTATTTGGCTTTCTCGATCGAATATCGATCTCTTCGTGAAGTAGAGATCGTATATATCGTAGAGATCGTATATATATATATATATATGTATATATATGTACAGCGTAACAAACTTCATCAAATAAATGTCGAGTAATGATCTTAACGGCGTAATGACATAATATTCAAATTAGCATTATTTCTGTTTATTAGTACGGTAATTAATATTTTTGAATCAAAGTTACTGAAAAATTAACTCAATAATAAATACGTATTCAAAACTTTGAAAGATTAAGATTTGCAACTGACGATTGATCTAATTAATAGTGGTAGTCGTAATCAATGAAAGTTAATAGAAAATGGACTGAATTCATTTTGTTGATTCATTTATTAAACTGCGGGAAAAAGGTCATAATAGTTAAACCTTATTTAAATACATTTGTATAAAGTAAATAAAGCATTTAACAAATTCGAATATCTAATCATAGTAATAAATTCAAAATAACCTTTCATTTATCCTACAGCAGATAAAGTAAAAGAAAGTGGATCCTATGAACACATTGAAAATTAAAATGATGGACAATGCGTTCTGTGTGACGCTCGAACTTTAATGGACCGCGCATTTATCGAGGTAGTAAGAAAACGTATTTTACAAAAAATTATATCTTTGACAAGTCACTTACTTTTACCTTTAATCAGATCAAACTTGGTCTATCTTCCTCAATGAATCTGTTAAGCGTTGCGATATTCCAAAATGTTCATAGTGCATTTATTAATGTTATAAGTAACATTTTTTATATTTGAACGTAAACAAAACGTTCTTATTTACAACCAATAAGAAAAGTCAAAGAAACTGAACCTACAATGACAAACCAATTATAAAATCGTTCAAGTATCAGATACAGCCGATTTTCTCAGTAATCGATTGCATTTAGAAGCATAAAATTTGAAAGCGTGAAACAGCAACAATCAAGATATTTATTTTAAAATTTGAAAGCGTGTAACAGCAACAATCAAGATATTTATTTTTAAATTTTAAAGCGTGTAACAGCAACAATCAAGATATTTATTTTAAAATTTTAAAGCGTGTAACAGCAACAATCAAGATATTTATTTTAAAATTTGAAAGCGTGTAACAGCAACAATCAAGATATTTATTTTCAAATTTTAGAGGGGATAAGAAAATTAATAGATTTTAAAAATATTTTATTCCCTCTGCTTCAATTAAAAGAGAAAATTTTTAAGAATTTCAAACGATTTTCCCCAGATTTTTACGTAAGATAGAAAATGTCTATGAAACAGCATTGACTTATATTTTCTATTTTCTCGAAAAGTTTTTAACAAGGCAATTTAAAATTTTTGGACAGTGATAAAGTATGGTAGCTAGGATTAATTTTAGAAGTTAACAAAAATAATATTTACATAAACACTTTAGACGAAACATCTTTTAATTTCTGATATGGTGTGGTAGGTTGTTATAAAATAAATTTATGACAATATCCGGCATGAAATATGATTCTGTGTGTAAAAGTCCCCTCTTTAATTTCTGAAACTGCTATTCTGCTGAAAAAAAATAATGGTTCCAGAAGATTAACAAAAATATATTGAAAAATTGTGCTAGTCAGTATATGGTGAAAAATAATATTAATAATTTGTTAAAAATACTACGTACCCTTAAATGTTTATAGGTGAACAGAAGTCTCAAAGTACTTATCCTAGTTAGGGAGTTGAAATTAATTTTTATTCACGGTTTATTTGGCGTTACGAATTAAGTATGTGAATCATTGCTTAATAGTATTCGAGTTTCAAAAGTATTTGTAGCTTCACAAAGTAGTTCTTATTGTTTGTATATTTGAATGAATAATTTATTTACAGCTAGGCTATAATGAATATATTAATTATCTTTTCTGGTTTTCATTTGAGCCATAATTTTTTGTAACTGAGGTCTTAGTTTTAAATTTGCTCGTCATTGTGAATCGGTTTCCAGAACCTGCGTTTAATAACTTAATCTATAATTTAAATTTCAAAATGCATTCGTTTAACATGTTAGCAAGAATTGAGTAAATAACATTAGAATTAATTTTTCATATAAAACATTTACGTCACAAATATCACAGTATAAAATTGTTTCTTTGCAATCCTTTCATTTAGATCTCGTTTTTTTTTAATAATATGACCGGCCATATTTTCTAAAAACGTGAATATGAAGGACTTGTTTATTGGTTCTGTTGAATTGAAATATTTCTTTTCTATAAATTTGTTTAGCATGATATTTAGACATATACACAAATATATATACACACATATATATATATATATATATATATATATATATATATAAATATATATATATATATATATATACACACACAGTAAAAAATTGTACTATATAGGTACTATAACATTTTTTTCTATTAACAATCTATAATTGTTCGTGTTGACTTATGACAAAATTAGGTAACTTTACTTCAAATAAGGTACTAAGGAGGAAATAGAAGCCAAACTCGCACTTGGTTGATTTTTTTAAGTTTTTCCATACGGCGATATTCAATTCCTCGCGGCCTCCATTTACGTAGTTTTTTTTCTAGTTATTCATTAATTGAGTAAGTGGCAACGTGTGGAGATGGTGAATATCAGGCAAAAAAAATGTGGGATTCCAATTAAGGGAAATTCTTATTCAGTATTTACCGCTATTATCAGTTGGATTATAGGTCGTTAAGTTTTTATTTTGATTTTTAATCGCAAATATAAAAAAAATATATGTTTGTCCAAGTTATTTTATAAAAATATCGTTACAGACAAAATTGCATGTTTTAAGTTTTATACTACAAAGAAAAAACTTAAATGCACTAACTTATGTTATGTAGAAGAAAATTCTTTATACGCATGCGAGTCGGCAATATCATTTTTGTATCAATAATAAGTACTTCAATTCAGCAAAACAAATGGCTTAGCGACAGAAAGCAAATTGACCTCACAAATATAAACAAATGCACGAGTAAATCAAAATTTGTACAATTATTAAATATTTTGTATCCATTCAATTTCATAAGTTCCATACACAAGGCGATAAAATGGAAATTTATAAGCCCACAGTTTATCCGTCTGTTGATCCGCGTGTTACAGCGGTTTTTTCTTAGAAACTATTTAACGTAGAAAAATTAAATGTAGTGTTAAAGCTATAACAAATGCAAATATACTCGAATATATTTTTAAAAAAATTTAAGGGGTTCAAACACAATAACCAAAATATTATATTTTTTCTCTTTTAAATATCGTATTTGGTATTCATTCAAAGAAAAATTTTGGTATTCAAAATTTTTAGAACTTATTTTTTAGAATTTTATATGTGATACTGTTAGAGGTATATCATCGTTACAGAAAATATCCATGTCATTTTCGTCAGAAACTATTTGACGTGTAAATTAGAAGTGATAAAGAATATTAAAATGGGTATATTTCAATAGTTAACACTAAGCACAAATATTTTAGAGGAAGCCAATAAATTATTAGAATTTTTAAATGTTTTACGTATTTATATTGAGTTTTATATCATTACTTATCATCCTAATACCGAATTATTGTCGTTAATATACTAAAAGATGTACTTCAATTACATCTTTTAGTATAAAAATATTTATTTCTATTGAAAAATATTCTATAAAAATATTTCTATAAAAATCTTTATCTTCTGTAGAAAAATCTTTATTTTCCTTTGCATCCGCATATAAACAAATATTAATGGAATTTTTGCCTAAACACTTCTCTGACTAATTTTCGAAATATATATTGGCTCATATAACTTCCTGAAGATGAATGATTTTTTTAATAGAAACATTCTGTATGTTGATTAAATGATAATAGATCATCAAAATCCAACGAGAATTTTGAGACAGAACTTTAGATAAGTTATTTGCTGTAATTCTTCCGAATTTGCTACAATTTGTTAATAATCGAAGTAACATTTCTAATTAAAATATTTTCCAATATTGGGACGGAACGACCTATTATCTTCAAGTTCCTGAATCAGTAATCGACTTCAGAAGATTGATTGAAATATAAAATATTTTAACAAAAATATACCTGTGCCCACTACCTTCTTGCCTACTCTTATTTACTATATATATATATATATATATATATATATATATATATATATATATATATATATATACATGTACTGTGACAATGTGAAACTTGAATATGATGTATTTTAATGAAGGAAATTATATTGGAATTTAACTGTTAATTTCTTCTAGGCTTAATTTAGTAGCCCATTCGATCAAAATTTAAATTGAGTTATTGGAAGGGGTGTTCAACTGTATCACCGCAAAGTATAAACTTACAAAAACGCAAAAACGACATTTATACCCAAAAACCTACCCTTAAAAAGTTTACGACTTTTCAAGGGTAATTAATTAAACATGTAATTTTTCTTTACATTTTCAACTTGAGGCAACAAGTGACGACGTGCTTACCGCTTAGAAACTGACCTGCTATTGATTTAAGGCTAGTATGAAATCCTGGCAAAGTACACAATTTGAACGTACCGAACATAAAGTCTCGCTTTACACTTTTACAGAAATAAGATATAAAAGTAACGAATTTTATCACAAGGACATTCCAATTTATCCTTCCGGTGCTTTGAAAGCCCTTTCATTTTGCTGCGTTGATTGGGTGACGGTGATTGATATAGAGGGATACGTTATATATGTAGGCGAGCTTAACGTGTTATACGTTGCTAACTTTGGAGGCTGCGATAAACTTACGTAGTACACAATGGCTGGAAAGTGTGAAAGGTCCACAGGTTATTTAAGTTATCTTATATCGCCTAATCTTTAAAAGTCTACTTTTTTATAAAAGTAAGTTGTATGGATAATTAAGTAGGTATAATACGATCCACGACTGACAAAATAGCATTATTTTGGAAACTGTCACGTATATCCGGAGATAATGTAAAAAAGACGCTCACATATAAGCTCACGAACCAAGTGAAATTTCTTCAACGGTTAATGTCAGTTAATAATTTATAGTTAAAATTAGTTTTCGAGAAGTGACATTTTCGACCGCCATACTGTTTCCACCCGTATAGTTCCGTCACTAGTTTGATAAGTTTGTCATTTATTTTCTTAAGCATTATACATTTTTAACATGACTGAATGGCTTAAACACCGAAAAAGAATCTTCGCTTCAAAAGTCGTCCATTTTTAAATAGGACTTATGCATTTTCGTTCCACCCGCGCGTGACGTGTACGTAAAATTTTTCTATGGCATATATACATACGGCGTTACATTAAGTTTTTATTATTTAATAAATAATTAAAAATGTAAAGCAAAATCTATAATGATATTATTACGTATTTTAAATAAATCCTAAATAGCTCGTTCTCATTAAAACTTCGCTTGCGATTTAGGTTCAAATAATATTTTTTTTATTACAGGCAATGTTTTAGCCCCACAAAAATCTTAATTAATTGATATTTTTGTAATTCTTTTGTGAGGGATGATTCAAATAGAAGAATTTTTAATTTTTTTGAAACGAATTCTGTAAATTGTTACATAGAAACATGTTAAATATTTTTGAACGCACGCTTTAATAACATTTCATTTGATACTTCCACAATGACATTAAATTGGAAAAAAAATCTACGTTTACAACTAACTACTAAATGAAAACTTTTTTACCTTCGTAATAGGGCTTTTTTACCTTCGTAATAACCCCTCATTCCAATGGCAAATTACAAATGTTAAACAAACTCTGTGGAAAACGTCTCCGGTTTACGGAGGGAAGGTTGAAGAGATTCATAGTGTGATCTGTTTTGCCAATGTGATGAAATACTGAAAAAAAAACTATAAATTAATGGAAAGTAAGTTTCAATAATGAAAATAATGTGACACTCATGTATAGAATATAAATATAAACGAGGATGATCTTCAAAACGTAATATGAAGCAAAGTTTAATATTGTTTCGTCACTACTACTTATTCTGCATAAGAAATAATATATATATATATATATATATATATATATATATATATATACATACACATATATATATACATATATATATATATATATATATATATATATATATATATATATATATATATATATATATATGTATGAACAGTAATAATTCAATAAAAGTAAAACATTGCTAATCATTTTGTCCTCTGTCTTTCTTTCCGGTTTAAGCCGCTCAATACACATTAGTTTACATATAGACAAAAACATCCTAAATCAAAAGGAAGGCTGTATATAAATACGCAAAAAGTTACATAAACAGAGCAGAGAACAAAAACGCTAAAAAATATAACAACACACGAAAACCTAAATATTCTTATGATAATTAATTTTGAAATGTCATGGAATATGATCCATTTTCACCACTCCAAGTTTATAGCTTAGTCATTGCACATCATTTTAGTCCAGACTACTATAAAATAAATTGCACGATGCATCGTACTTCAACGCAATAAATGTTAAAAGGTCCGGTAAACTATTTTCAAAATTATACTTTCACCGCATTACCATTTAAAAAAATTAAGTTTCCCTAATTCAATGGGAGCGAAGTCGCGTGCAAAAGCTGGTTATGAATAAAATGCCAATAAAAATATATTTACTAGTAGTTTTATGAATTATGCAAAGTTAAAATGTTATCACCTACAATATCTAGAAATGAAGATAGCAAAACCGTTAGTATAAAAATTAATAAACTTTTTTTAGATATTGAACATTAAAGGTATGAGAAATAATTAAAATATGTTGTTTAACAGAGTTAAATCACCATCTTCATCAATGATAACATTGCCCTAAGCAAGTTACAGTAGGTTTTGATTTCACATTAGTAACATAAAATTTATTTTTACAATCCATAGCCAATGTTTTTTTTTAACTTGCCTAAGTGCCTGAATACCTGCAAGAATGCGTGAGTGCGTGTGTGCATGCATGCCAGCGTGAGTGTATGCATGTGTGTATGCATATTCTTGTGTGTGAGTGTGGTGAGGCACATTCAAATAAATAGAAAATAATCCCAAAACCCTATACTTGAATACCCCACGAGTTGCCATTATATCAATATCAGCACAGTGTTAATGTCTGTCAACATTTATCTTCAATAAAATGTAATATTAATTGCTAAGGCAATTAGTAACTGCTGTTGAAAGGTAGTTTCCATATGTTAATCACACATTTGAACGACAATAGCTTTGTCTAAGATAAACCGAAATTTTAGCACTATAACTTAAACTGAATACTAAAGTTATATCAAAAGCGTTAGTTATTGAAAGTTTCTACCGGATGGATATTAGCTGAATACAAAGATTTACTGTCAGTAATTAGACCGACTAGATAACAAAATAATTAGGTAGCAGGACCAAGTTCATTTTTGCTATGATTATGCTAGATAAAATACTAAAAATACGCTAATAAAAAATTACAGGACTTATGCTGGGTTCTGCAATTACATCTACGTTATTCATCCGACCTTTTAACGTTTGATTATCACATATCAAAAGTTCTAAGCAATAATTTATATTATATTATAATTGACTGTAAGGATTGCGTTTAAAAATACTTTATTTTTGTTTATTTTAAATCATTGAATATATTTGGCGTTAATTTTATAGAAATTCATTATTCACAACTAAATGAAAATACATGACGTAGTATTATTTCTACTTAATTTAAATTCTTTACCACGACCTGGGTTTCGTTGTACGACAAAAGAATAGCGGAAGCGGGGTTTGCGTGGATTTTCCCACTGTTTACATTAGTGAGTTTACAGTATGGGAGCAGTGCAGTTTTTATTATATTTTTGAAAGTTATACAATATAAAAGTATTTTAGTGAGGGTAATAAATTAAATTGTTGTTATTCTGTGAGGTGATACAATGCAAATTTTCCGACGTATGTAATAAAATAAAGTGGATATTATTCTCAGTAATATATTTATACAATAGCAAGGGTATCTGATAGTTGGAACAAGGTTCTACAACTAATTATACATATCTCTCATTTTTTGTTTTCTTTTGTGATGTATCTCCTTAGATGTGTAGCTGGGCTGAAACAATTTGAAGTGCACTGCAGTATCAATGTTGTCTAGTTATATTACGTCTAGAAGATATTAAGTATGGGCAATGATATTGTATTGAGTTTTTCGTTTTATATTTTAACGTTGGTCTCTCTTTCATATCAATTTGTTTTGAATGCTTCTAGGATGTTGAGTTTATTACCTTTTGCATTTATTTGTAATATATAGAGAGCATTATCGGTAAGAGGGTGATAGTTATTTTCAATGAGATATTTGGCAATGTGTTCTTGGTATCTGGTAGTAAAATCCTTTCCTGCTTGACCTATGTACACACTGTTATAGTCGTTATATCTAAGTTTATAGATACCACTCTTCTTATATTTATATATATTTTTTTATAGATACCACTCTTCTTTGTTTGCAAACGGGCACGCACACACACATACACAAACACACACACAAAATAGTTACCAACTAAACCAAAGATCAAAGTTCGCGCTTATAGATGTACGAGAAGTTTCTATAACGTTCCATAAATTTCTGGAAATAGTTACAACTTCATTAGTTGTTAACTCAACATTTCAGAATTTGAGTGGAACATTCGAAGGTGCGGAGAATAATTTGTATTCGTGAGTTCTTTTACACGATAATTACCGTCTTTTCTTTAGAATAGAGCCAAGTATCCTAGCTATTATCACAAATATGCCAGCAATCACCATATTGCCCAAATATATCAAAATAATCTTGAATTTATTGACAGAATGATGAAATTTTATAAAATGCAATTTATGTAAATCGAAGTCACAATCATAATAAACTTTTATAAAATAGATGTAATAGCGTTTTTGCCTTAAATTAATCTTTAGAATGGTAATGCATTTAACTTACGAAATCACAAAAAAGAAACTTTTTGGTATCATATACAAATCACATGTTTGCGATATTACTTATCCAAGTTATAAAATATGTGTACTTCGGCTAAAGGTCTAATTTTTATAGGCAACCTGGGCAAATATACATAATCATGACGTAAAGTACTCCTTTCGATTTTAATATAATCTTTTAGTTGTAAAATTTGTGGCAGTCTAATGTCCGATGCTTCCTTAATGAATACAAAACATATTTTTATGATGTATTTTATTCATGTTCACTCGTGACAAATGTTTTGATTGCCAGTTAGGCAATAAAAACAGCAGAGCAAGTTATTTCAAACGTGAATTATTTTATTTACTTCATATTTATATAGCACTTGATTCATAAATTTCGATGCTAGGCAAATTTATAAGTTTTCTCAAAACGTTTGAAATTATATTATTTTCGTTTTAAAAAAATTCATAATAGTTAACTAGTAAGAAGCACCAACCTAGCCCTAATCATCAGCCAATTCATGTAGGAATTGACAATAATATTTTAAAAATGCTAATATCATTGTGCCTGAGAAAATTTGAGATTTACTATTTAGCACTTATATTATTGAAGTGACAACGACACTTTGGGAATTTGTTGTTTGGGCAATTGTAGACTATTAGTGCTATAAAGCTTAAATGTGGAGTGTATTTACGTATTTATACCGCTTACAAAGTTATGAAATAAAAAGTTTATACAATTTTATCACCCCTAAAAGAAAGTTTAGGGAAATTTTATTTTATTCACATACATTGTAGGGTATGACTGAATAGAATTTTTTTGCAGTTAGCAAATTTCATTTTGCTTTTTAAAATGGATATTTATGGTTTAACCCGAAGAAGCCAATATATCACATATTAGACTAGTTGTATATATAAGTATAGGATATATATATATATGTATATATATATATATATATATATATATATATATATATATATATATATATATACATATATATATATATATATATACATATATATATATATATATACATATATATATATATATATATATATATATATATATATATATATACATATATATATATATATATATATATACATATATATATATATATATATATATATATATATATATATATATATATATATATTATAAAGATTCTCGAAACTACGAAAACGAATTGGAAAAGGTTTCAAAATACGGTGTGTGGATACCCTACGAGTTGTCATTATATCACTATCGGTGAAGAATTATTACTTGTCAACAGTTATTCATATTTAAACGTAACTTCGACCGGCTGAATCTGTTAGTAACTGGTGATGAGAAGTGGGTTATATACGTTAACCATACACGTAAACGTCAGTGGCTGAGTGTAGGAGAAACAGGAGTTCCAGTATCCAAGCCTGAAATAAGTGCCAAAAAGGTGATGCTCAGCTGCTGGTGAAATGTCAAGGGCATTATTTATTGGGGGTTCATCCCAGAAAAATCTACAATTAAAACTGTACACAATTGGACCGATTAGCGAACAATTTTTTTACATGATATTGCTAAACCACGTGTTGCAAAATGTACTCGCGATAAATAGAGGAGCTCGGCTGGATTCTACTCTCTCAGCCACCATATTCGCCGGATATTGCGTCCTCTGATTACCATTTATTCAAAGCTCTAAGTAACCATTTACGTGAAAAAAATTCGACGTTTCTTCAATCAAAGCCCCCGGAATTTGTATAATGTAAAAATCATGTGAACAATAAATTTATATTATATACTAAAACGATTCATATTCCGTATATTAAAATTAAAGCTGATTATATTTTTTTACCAATATGCCTTTGAAACTTTTGGGCTTTCATCACTAAATTCTACCATAAACGAAGAAAATAGATTTTTGTATTGGAAATATTTAAGTTATAGAACAACATGAAACGTTCTCCAGTAAAATAAAGTCAAAGTGTTTTCATTCAGCAGTGGCGGAAATTTGGCCAAAAGAGGAAGACCTTTTGTAAAACTAATGATATTATGCAATTTCTCTACCAGTATTGAAAACCCCACTAGCATATGTGCACACTAGCAACGTTCAAAATTCAGCAATTATTTTGACTGCGTGATGTTTTTCGGTTAGATCGTAACGGAATCGTGTAATACAAATTCATTGACACTTGAGATTATTATAAAAAAACAAATAGAACGCCAGCATAAATCTATATTAAAATTGGGCGAGGGTGCAATGTAACCATTATGTTGGTTTTTTCTTAAATACAAATTTTTAAAAAAAGCCAGGTGTGGTCAGCCAGTGGTCAAAATTCGGCCGTAATTCATTATTTTTTTTTAGTTTAAAATTTATTGAAGTTCCTTTATCAGTGAGTATACATCTATAACCATTGGATATATTTTTTAAACTTTATTTTATTTATGTGTCACATAAGAGTGTGTAAAAATATATAATTATTAGCGTGAGTTGTTTGCCTTAATTTCCTGCCTTGATTGCCTTAATCCTCAATATAATCCTCAACTTATGAATTTTAAAATTGAATATTGGTAATAATGGAGAAAAAAACGTATAAACATTAATTTCCTCCGAACCTAAATGTAGAAAATATTTGACCTCACTTTCAAATATCTTCTTTGACAATAATTTATGTTATTTTCTATGACTAACAACTCAAGATTGCCGTTATTGAATTATATCCAATAATTGGCATAATATCTTTAAAGCTGAAACGTCAATCTTTAGTGTAAACTTATTATAAAATGAAATTAACACTACATGAGTTAACTTCATTTATAAAAATTTAGTTGGTAACATAATAGACAGATAAGCAAAATTACTTACAGCATTAGAATGCTGTCTTGAAGGCTGCCTAGTGTTTGGCAGATATTTTAACAAAAAACATTGTACAACAAAAGTTGAAATTTTGGTTTTTTCCAATACTCCTCTACCCATAATTCAACAGTCTAATATGCCTTTTTGGTATGGGTAAACGTAATAATAAACCAATCAATGAAGTGGCTTATTTGAACAATTTAAAGGAGTCCGTATATTCCAGATTTGTTTTAGCACCTAGATATATCATGACATGATATGCAGAATAGTTTTCCATCACAGACTATCTCTCTGTAACCCTCCAATATTAAAACAAACTAATTGCAAAGTATTAAATGCATTACTAAAAATAAAGTATATACAGGCAATAAAGTGAGTCTTTTAAAACTAAAGGCAAAGTACGCAAACGTAAATAATTTATAAGTTAAGCCCTTCTGAGTGGTCGGCCAATGAGAAAAACAGAAGAAAAGAGACAACACACGACGAAGAGGAGAATGCTATTCTGGGCGGAGGAAATAACACGAATACCGCCTGAGACGATATGGCCATGTTATACGGAAAAACAGAAATACCGTGATAAAGAAGAGGAATTTTGCAAATTAATTTTTTTCTTGAATTATAAAAATATTCTATTGCCACTAAATAATACATCCTATAACTAGAGAACTAGAGAACTAGAGAACTATTCTCTATTAGCTTACTACAAAAACAATAAAACAACTGTGCTCCATTGGTCGACTTTATTCTGAAACGTATTTGAACGATCATATTAATTGATACGATAATTCATTTCTTAGCTTCGGTCACTTGAGTTCATATGATACACTTTAATCGTTTCTCAAATAAATATAAGACCATTTATACCCTTATTGCGTTATATTCTATGACTATAAACTTAAGAGCTATTTCTCAAGTGTAAAACGATGTCAACACTTATATCCATAGTGATATTTCGTCATGGCTGTCTCCTCAGCGAGTGATCGCGTGAAATTATAGTTAGGCAAATTAACATAATTAATTCATGTGACTACTTAAGAGACCCATATACCATTACCGTTATCAACATCCATTTCAGCAGGTGGTAGCATTTCACCGTATTTCCGTTACCAATATTTCTTTGAACAAAAGGTTTTCATTACTTATAAAAATTGTAATAAAAATGCATTTGTGTATTAGTAATGTGGACAAAAACACACGTCAACTCCTCTCCTTGTCTCTAAAATTCCTCAAGTTATCTTCATGAAAATTTTACCAGAAGTTTAATTCAAGTATACTAATGATTCTAAATATCAAAAACGTTAATAATTAATTGACCTTTCTACGTCTGCTAAGTTCAATAAGCTGAAATAGGCAGTATATTAACAGAAAAAATTTATAATAATTTTTTTTAAATATTGCAATAGGAATTATATGTACCCTTAAATATATACCATGAAAACATTAAGCTGATGGCACGTGTTACACAAATGTATTTATCTAACCTGTTTGTTGGAAAATTTAATATTTGAAAAGTTTTTTTTTCCACGTTTTCTAATTTTATTTATTATCCATTGATCCCGCTTTTATTGTCCTTATTGACAACAAGTTATCCCTTACTAGTTTGAACTAGAAAATTTTAAAATTAGTGAATATTTTGAATATAATTTTTTAAATAATTTTTTCGATAAGAATTAATGCAGCCATCTGTAAACGCTACGAATTTTTCCTAAAATTTCTAAGTAATCGCCTGTTATTTTTATTGGCTTCTTAATCTTTAATGACATTTCGACTTCAGTAACCTTGTAATGAACTCATTTATATGCGCAATCATCAAAGCATAAAATTAGAAATTTAGTAATAATATGAAAGGAAAATTTTTCATTTAAATAAAATATTTTCCACCGCGACAAAAAAAATCAAAACCTTTTAAGTAATTACTTAGTTTATCAAAATATAAATAGGATTTCGATGAATTTGAAGTAATATTCAGTCTCATTTATTTCAAGGACGTCTGCCCTCCCAATAGGGCGCCGCAACCCAATATCTCAAAATATATAGCTTTTTTCTTCAATAAATTTCGTACATATTTTAAACTCAATTTCTGTATATCATGTTACTAACTATTAATTATAGCAAAAATATTGGGAGCCATTAATTAACAAATTTTCCAAGACATTTTAATTTTAGTTACGAACTTACTTTGTTGCTAAAAAATCTATTCATTCGACAGTATGGATATTTTTATTATCATAACAGCATTATGGGCGTAATATTCTATTTTAAGTAACATTTCTAACCAAAACGGCGTTTTAATTGCTCAATAAGTGGTTATTTTTGGAAACTATTAATTCATTTAATTATAACTATATCCTTATCCGTTTATATTAAAATTGTGAGGCGGCTTTCAGAGTAAAACGGCACCCCGTAAGATTGACATGATAAAGTTCACGGAGAGTTGTTGGTTGCAAGTGACAAGGGATCGATCTTTGTGTAATAACTATACTGGTAACTAAAAGTGCCATAATAATAACTGGTGCACCAATCTCTAGAATACTAGACACAGGAAGAAATTTTTCATTGGCTTAAACATTCCTTTCAAATTTGTGCTTGGATTTTTTAAAATATGGATCTAAATATTCAAGTACTAGAAATGATAAATCTATGTTGTCTCTCGGTTCATGTAATTAACTTTTATCGACCACATCACGGTATATTTTACTTCGGCAAACAGTAAAATAATAAGCTCGCCTTACGTATTTGTATATATTAACATATGTAAATATGTGTAAAAATATAATGTAAAAATTATTCAATACTAAAGCTGTTAAGAAGTTATCTTTTCTCTTTTTAAATACCCTAATATTTCTTTTAAAATTCAAATAATTGTTTAATAAATTTCTTGCTTAAAACTAAATGAATAACATGTGTATATTAATGATAAGACAATTTTTAACGTAATTTTCCGTAATATTTAGTTATTATAATATTTATATTTTCCGTTATTAGCAATCAAACCATATCGTCGAGAATATTTACTATTATTCTAAGTGTGCTAAGACAAAGTATAGTCAGTCTTGTATAATGTATTAAAAATACTTCTGACAATGCAAAGTTAAATTATGTTAAGAAATTTTCGAAGTTGAAATAAAAAGCAGGAAGTGTTACGTGACAGTTAATAGAATACATAGTTGTCTGTGGAAACAAAACTCGTGCGAAAATGGCACACTGAAAATTATCTTCATAAATAAGAGAAAATTATCTCTTCAACTAGACAGTGTTTATGCGAAGGCATAATTTTTTAAATATTTATGTCTGACCAGTAACATTAAGATGAATAATAAAATCCTGAATATATAAATATATCTGAAAACGAAAATATATTTGAAATCAAAGTCAGAACCAAAAGAAATCGCATTCGACTTAGGGCCGCTAACAATTACCGATTCACACCTCGAGTGAGTGATAAGTATTAGTCAACGGAGTTTGATAATTAAACTAAACTACCGTCCTTATTACTTAATTAAAAACTTTTTAATTAAAAACGCAAATTTAAAATATTACTTATTATATGGAAGTTACTAAAAATAAAAAATATTTTTTTTCAAAATGCAAAAAAAACATTTAAGTCGTTTTTTTTTAAATATTATTAACTATAACCAGATATTTATGGATCAATACTATAGATGAAAGTGTAATAGAGAAACATCGAATATTTAATTAAATTTAAGTAAAGAGAAAAATGTATTTCAGAATAGAAGATAAAGTTATTTCGTTTTTCACATGTTTCGTGTGTGATAAGCGCAATGAATTATCGAACATATCTAATAGCAAGGAAAAATTGGCATCGGAATCAGAGATAATATTATGTGAATTTTCACGAAAACCTATGTAGCATTATAATTATCTAATTTTACATCTAAAAATGTTTAACTAAAAAAATCTAACGCTTAATCTCAAAAAGTCAAAAAAGTGTACGGTTTTATTTGAGTTGTAACTTTGAAAATAGATGAGAACATTTGCTATTAGAAAACATTTTATTACCTTTTTTTACATTTATAAATTGTGTAAAACTTATGATAAATAAGTTTATTTTAAGAAAATAGACAAATTAATGTAGATTCAAAAAATATTTATTAATCAGCAGATTGGAATTAAATTACCCCAGACGATTTAAAAATTATTTCAAAATAATTGAGACGTTTATTTTAAATCTTAACGTTGTTTTTCATAATACACCTCACTCTCAGTGAATCTCCCTTTTACCAAAGCAATTCACTTTTATTACGGCTTGCCCACTTATAAAAATTACATCGAATCCATCCCCATGAAGCATCTTACAGTACAACATCGCTTGGGTAATATAAAAATCTAATTGAATTTTTTAAAATATTTTATTCACTTAGCTTCATTCATCTATTTTTATTTTATTTAGCTTCTTTTTAAACTTTAGAAACATCCGTAAGATCCATAGAGGGAGACCTGACTTATATAGGAAATGAGAAACAAATGAGAACCGGCATTAATTTTTTTGCCCATAAAAGTTGGCTGACAGATTAGGAGACATATAGGTGCATATTATTATGATGTAATAAGAGGGTTTCCGTTTATTTCTTGGTCATAAATATATCAAAAGTTATTGACAGTTCCCGGTAACTTGGTATTTCGTTCGAAAAACTTATCATCATCAAATAGCTTTCGCTGTGTACGAGTTACTTTTTTCTTTGAAATTGGTGAATAAGAAAATATGCAAGACGCATCCATGACTACCACATTATGCTAGAGACGTGTGTCATCATTTTTATAATAAGCCAATATTTCCTTGAAAGCAATAAGACAGTTTCATTTCATTTATTGAGCGTATAATACTGTTAGTGCATTTTCATGTGAAAATGCACTAACAGCAATATATACACGCTGCATTTAGAGTCATTTGGCATTTCTCCTAATAATTAAACCAGATCCACTGGCCAATAATACAGCTTGTCAAAAATTACGTTGCAGGTGATACACTTTAGCCTGTGCGGAGTACATTTCTGAAAATAGTTTTTTTTAAACGCATACAAACTCAGCGTTGTATAACATTTACTAATATTTATTCCGCTGTATGTGACTCGTAAGTACGATTACGAAATAGATTTTTGACACTCACTGCACTACTACCGCTGTCAGAAGATCTCACTGTATAAGCATATATATATATATATATATATATATATATATATATATATATACATATATATATATATATATATACATACATATATATATATATATATATATATATATATACATATATATATATATATATACATACATATATATATATATATATCAATGGTGTGCAGTGCTTTATGGGAAGAACAAGCTTTGAAGGGACAGACATATAACATTTATATAGATACACGCAAACACGTGCAAACATCCGCCGACCGCCCCTAATAGCACTGAAAACGACATTGAAGGTGTAATAGATTTAAACGTGTCTCAGTAATTGAATCGTAGGCATTCAAAATCAATAAACTCTCGGCTTCGTTCACGGACTTATCGGCATATGACCTTAATCTTACTATGAAAAGATGATTCTTGCTACCTAAACCAATTAATTAATAATAAAAATGCTTTGTTAAATTAAATGATTAGCCGAAAATATGTTTTTCGTCTTAAATAAAAGGATGTACATAAAAAACGACGTATTGAAAAGAATTAAGGCTCGGAAACGATTATTTCATTATAAATAATTGATTTTAAAAAGGCTTTTCCGTGCTGAAACGGTAGTCACTTGGCTGTCAAACATAACTTTTATAACTTCACTTTATGCGATATATTTACGCAATTTCATATTTATATTTTATTCTTTATTTCTTTTTCTAAAATAAATTCCTCTTTATATTTACAAATTCTTTGCCCAGTATTATTAAATGGCAAATAAGTCGAAAAACTTATCACTAAAACTTTCTTGACAAAGTGCAGTTTTGTGAGGGAACTTTTCAAATCACTTTTTTTTTTAATAAAATAATTAAGGACGAGTCTTAGTTTCGGTGATTATTTCATTTTTTAAACATTTTCTTTAATTTGAAACAAAAACATATCGAAATTCACATTTTTGATAAATTAAATTTGTTCCACCAACCTAATCATAAAAATTTCTGTATTTAATTTTAAAATTGACTTCGTTCTGCAATTCTCAATTATACTATTTATTTACTATAAGAAAAATTTTAAAATCAATATAAACAGATCGCTAAAATTTTCTGGTAAAAATACACGCCACAAAATTAAATATTAATTTAATGCACAAAGAACACTTCACTGCCAAATACATTTCACTAACAAAATATAACATGTGTATTTGAAAATTGGACATATTAAAATTATAAAATAATTTGAAAGAAGACGATAAATAGGAACACAGGAAACAGGAAATCGTTATAACGACACAATGATTCATTGTTTATATGCAAATGTCATAAATTACGGCATTGTTTCAGTCTGAATATAGCCGATAATCTAATAAGCTATTGAGTGCCTGTAGACTATGAACTAACGTTTTGAAACGAAATAATCAATGTTAATTTCGTATGAATCATTTCTGATTCGAAAAATATTTTTTATTTCATACAATATGGGTGTGAAGCTTATACGTTTTATCTAAATTCCAGCAACCGGAAACGTTTGCTTTGTGTATGCGAACTACAAATCATTAATCATGAATTAAAATATGTTTAAATTTTCATATTTATATATATATAAGCTTCCATGAGCGAAAATATATAAAGGGGTGGCACGCTCTCACTGATTTAGTGGTAAACAAGACGCTGCAATGTTAACACGCATAAAATATGAACGACATTAAGACGCATGGAGAAACTGTCTACTCTACGAGTATTAATTTGGTTACTCTGCTGCCAAAGCTACGCGTAACATATGCCAACCCTGAACATCTGAAGGAATATCTGAAGCTATTACAAAACAATTTTTCTAGCGGTTTCGCGGCAGCGATATTTTCTTGAGTGAACAACCACGCTCTGGTCGACCAGTAAAACTGAATAGCGAGAGGTTAAAATTATTAATTGAAGACGATTGCCGATTATCAACACGCAAGCAGGGAGCTAGTGAGCTCGGATGCTCCCACGGAACTATGTACACTGCTTGGACAAAACGTGAAATATGGTACGTGATAACTACATGAATTAGCCATGGCGTAACCAGGTCCCCGTATAGCCAAACAGACCGGTCTTAAAAAATTATGAACAATCCAAGTGGAGTAATAATTCTGATTGGACTTAATAAAGGTGAAAACGTACTACTACCACGAATACCACTCATTCTGACCGTCATGGCGTTCAAGTGCAAACGACTTCAAATTCCAATACGCGTTGCATTCGCTATGACTATCAATAAAGAGCAAGGACAATTTTTGCAAGTGTGGGGTTTGAATTTAAAAAGCAATTGCTTCTGTCATGGATAATCATACGCCGCATGCCCCAGAGTCAGTATACAATCTGATCTTTATATCTATGCAGAAAACAGATATATAAAACTGTAATCAATTCCCCAGCTTTACAATAAAAATGATTTTCTGTGAAAACCATATTTCTATTTCCTTTCCTTTCATTCCACATAGCCACTGAAACGCAAGGCAGGGTATTGGATTGAATGATTTGTTTTCTCAGTGAATCTATGTTCATTAGAATTCTTTTCCATTTTTATATGTACATGTAGATCCATATATAAATTATTCATCTTATACGTGTAAATTAACATCTTGTGTAAATAGCACCATTTGCTAGTATGGCAACATGTAACCGTGTGTCATATAGCAGGTTTGCGAGAATATTGACGCAACTCAAAAGTGTAAAAAAATTAACTAAGTACACGGACCGATCGGAAATCATTGACATTTTACCGCTTACATTGACTTAGAGTCAATTTTAAACAAATGACCGCTTGATAGAGATAGAGTTATTATTAATTTGAGACAGAATATTCTAATGTATTTTGCGAACACGATCTTATATCAGTTGCGTCGACGAAGTCGATTTACCCGCGCACAATTTACGTAAACACTGACGTATTTTACACTCAATCACAATAATTCATTAATTGAATCAAGAATATTGCCAGATTTCGTAATTTGTCGTGGTTTTTGATAAAGGTAAGGGTCATCTTACATCGTGTAATGTGCCTGTATTCTTGCATCACTGAAGCTAATTGTCTCAGTTTTACTGAAGTTTCTATTCACGAAAAGGAACTGATTTTATTTTACCGTAAATAAAAAACGATGTTATGCTGGAAATATGAAAGTATTTTATTGCGGAATGCGTCAGTGTTCATACAATTTTGGCATTCATTGTTGAATTAAATATTTATGGGTTGTTAGTAATTTTATAATATTAGCTTCAATTATAATCTATTATAAACGTATCGTAAGAACTTGCTTATTTACTATAAGTGTAACGTAAGGTTTGAAATTTATTGAGCAACGGCCAGAAAACAAGACCTTAAATTTTTTTGTGTGTACTTTCTAAAAGAGGGTCAGTAGTATAGCGAATTATATTAAAATTACCCGAAGTTTATTGCAGTCCCTTTGAGAACACGAAAATGCTTCCAATTTATTTTATTAACGATCTCTGGGATCCAAAACTGTCCAATTTAGTAGGAAAATACATTCCTAAGATGTCAATAATTAAATGACGCAACAAAATATGATGTTTTGTCCAAGGCAATAAATACAAAGCCAAACAACGTTCATCCGACAACCGCAGACGTTATCGGGAAGGAGAAACCTTTGTGGTTCAGCTAATGTTGAAACGCTAGGTCCCTCAGCCGGATGAAGGGTTTTGAGATAAGTTTTTTGGGGTGCTAGATGTGAGCTTTCTAAAAGAGGGTCAGCAAGGTTACGGGACGTACGTTTACACTAATTCCTAATAGCGCAACTACTCTGTTAATAATTAACTGTATAATTCTACACAAGTCGGTTTCACTTTTAAATTCCGTTACATTTTAGTAAACAAGCAGGTCAAAAGCATGTTGGATGCACCCATGATAGATTTCAGTATCCTTAGATTTAGTTATAATATGTTATAAAAGCAGGCAGCTTCAAAATCATACATTTATGAGAAGCAGGCAGCTTCAAAATCATGCATTCAGAAGCAGGCAGCAGAAACAGGCTTCAGAAGCAGGCACCAGGCTTCAGAAGCAGGCAGCAGGCAGCAGAAGCAGGCTTCAGAAGCAATAAGCAGGCAGCTTCAAAATCATGCATTTATGAGAAGATGGAAGTCTTCATGATAATATCTTGCCATTGTATGAAATAATCTTTTTTCTAATTGGGCATTGCGAATGTTATAGTATCCGTTATAATTCGTTTAAAATAGTTTCCTGAAGCAACATTTTAATATATTTTAAAAGAATATTTTAGAGAACAAAGCGAAGGGAACGCGTTGTTGATGACATTGAAAGAAAATATCTCCAAACTGAAGCATTAAAATTATTTTCAATACAAATTGTTTAGCCTATACAACAACTTAATTTGATGGGTACAATCTTAAAAAATTAAAGAAATATTTTTTCAATTTTAAGTCATATCTGATTTGTCGTCATTACTTTATACACGTATCTGTTTACTAAATTTTATCTCAATAGGCACAAAACTAATAAAGTAATCGGGCGGTGCTAAAGTTATTTGTTGCTCCTCAAGAAAATTCCAAAAAAAGTCTGATCAATAACACCGGGTAATGTCAATTTCTAGGCTTCTTTTAAATTTAAATTAATAAAAACACACGTAAACTCATAACGGTTCAAGGGTCTTAAATAATTTCACAATTCATATTAATTTTGAGTAGAATACAAAATTTTGTTGCTGAATTATTATTATTATTCTTTTTTAATTGTTTTCTTCGTTTATTATTTCATAACAGATACGACCTATGTTTTATCTGTTACCGGTAGAGCTTACTCTTATTCATGATTTATTGATACATAAATAACACCAAGATTTAACACAAAGTTTATTTCCTATAGTCCTTGTGGTTTTTAATCCAAGACTTTTTGACAAAATCGAAATATATATATATATATATATATATATATATATATATATATATATATACATGTATATATATATATATGTGTGTGTGTGTGTGTGTGTGTGTGTGTGTTTATCAGCTTAAGGTCGAGCTATATTTTCTGTACAGATTGTCCTTAATTTTAGCAAGCATATTTATCTTAAACTTTCAATCCGGAGAATATCTTTTTCAGTCACATATTCATACACATATTCAACAACCTTTTAAAATCTCTTTTCGTTATCCCTATAGGTTCATAAAAATCTTGATCTATAATTATATTTCCTCGTGTTCCAGCTATCCAATATTTCGTTTCACACGCCGCAAAATTCCTTTTCTTGTTCATTAAAAATGAAGACTATTCAGAATTATGAATCTATCTATTCATTCAGAATATATAACAATAAAATGATCTTAACAGAGATGTACTGTTAAGACCATTTCATTGTTTGATATTTTATGTATAATATATTTTATGTATATATGATATTTATACATAATATGATATTGTAATAAAATAAATAATCACTCCAATAGCCGTGTACATATTCTGATGCAAATAAAACCATGAGACTTAAACACAAGGTTTTATAGCGGATGTTATGAATATCCACGGGTATGTGAAAATAATTATGTTCACGTATCTGTTTTTACTGACACCAGTTGGAATTCACAATATTTATCATCAAAATCGCTAAATGTATTTCAAACTTCGTCCAACCCAAGTTTTTTTAAGCGCTGTGTAATTTTTGGGAACAAAAGACTTTATAATAATGCTTTGAGTGCCAAATTTTGCATATTAAAACCTTATCGCGATGCAGGCATAATTTTAAATCATTTATGTTTGTCACAGCATAAACTCTTCCATTCGCTTTTGTGTTAGGAAACTAAGTCAAACTGAGAATCTCCAGTTTTCAGCCATGTAGATGACTCATTTTTCGTTGATCTTCCTCAGTTATGGAGAATGCAGGTAATGATCGATTAATGTAGATCAAGAGGTGCTTATAATATGCCGGATAAGTCCACATGTAGAGTAACCGTCCCCATCCCCATCTAACTTGCCAATATTCACTTTAAACCCAAAGACCCTGTCCTCAACTAATTTAGTATCTCCCAAGGTGTGTAGAGTAAATCACAGTTAGCAGGCGCCTCTTTAAAAAAGTCCACCAAAGGACGTGGTATGGAGAATTGTCATAGTGGAAATTACCGTGCTTCAGGTAAAATGGCGAGCGAAGTGATAGATAGTATGAAGAAAGTATTATAATTCTTACCGCAGTCGAACAAAACATGATTTGCGTCCTGCGTATCAAAACCACAGGACCACTCCGGGCAATTTCTTGAAGCAAATCAACGTAAGCTCACGCGGAAAGCACCTTGTGCGGTTAAAAACTGTGAAATAAAGTAGTCGGTATTGAATAAATTTTTTTAGATGTTCAGAAATATCAGTGAAGAATTATCTAGCATTCGTATTGTGTTGGAGTCCAACAATTGAGGCGAGTTGTGCTCAGGTCGCAGTGTGCTCCACTCTTGGCTCTTACCAAAACCTACAGGACCTGCTCAATGAATGCTCTGGTGATTTTGGCGGGTCTTCTGGTACGGTGTGTCAGTCATATATACTGGCCAGGAATCTGCCACCTACTTTTCTATCTCTGTTTGGCTCACTTCTCCGACCAAGAGTATGTATCTGGGCGAAAGCGATGGTTCCCCATTCCCAGAAATGTATCGCGAGAAATTTATCCAACATTACATTTAACAGAATTGACAAGGACCGAACCCTACGAGTAGCCCATAATTAATGTTTTCCTGGCTTATAAGTCTCCGTCATGCAAATATACATTATGATTGCTGAAATAGTCCATAATTATCTGACTAAGGTCCACTGACACTTCTCGTGACTTTAACGCGATCAAAATACTTTTTTACCAGGCACTATCAAAGGCGCCAGAGATATCCATATAGGCACCCGTTACCCAAGACAAAACGGCAAAGATCGCATTTGAGGTCGAAAAAATAAAGAGTTTGAAAGAGACGAAGTCGCAAAAATGGGAGCGCCTAGCCCTGTTTATCTTTCTGTAATAATTACACCGGGCTTCAGCTACGACCACTCGATGAGCTCCCCTAATTTTCAAAACATCCAAAATTTGCAGCGCGCTAGTAGAAAAAAGACATATGTCTTTTTTTCTATATAACCTCCGCAGAGCTTCCAAAGCTTTAATCAACCAGAGGTTCCTTTTCGATGGCTTTGGATGAGTCATACCCAAAACTTGAGCAACACTGATTATGACCATAGATTGGACTCAGCTACCATGACAATTAGAAAAGCTAAGCGGTATGAACATTTACTGAATTGGTCGAGTTCCCGCAGAGAATTTTGAAAAATTGACGCAAGTCCCAGCTTCTCATTTTGAAACGGGTACTGCATCGCTCTTCAGGTTCTTGGATGAGGCGCATATGGGTAATGGAAAATAAAATTACTCTGTAGTCACTCAAGAAAGCGTACTGTTTGACTCACTGAGCATTCGATCGCAAGACCACCCGCAAATCCATTTGAGATGAGCGTAACATCAATATTACTCACACCCAAGGATCCCAAGAAAGTAACGGGCACATCGGGCAGATTGCATAGCAGGAAGCCATTTGGATAAAATCTTCCATGACTTCTTCACGCACTTTTAAGTGCTGTCAATACCCTGAAATGCAACACCATTTAAACTGTTTCCACAAAAATCGATCTATTCAGAAATACCTCTACTGAATAACTGGGAAGCCAATTTATATTTCATATCAAGTTATTGTTATTAAAAACAAAGTTTACAAATTTTTATAATTGTTTTAATTATATATGTTTTAATTATAATTGTTATAATTGTTTTTAAATGACTCCATTTTATAGAATGACTTTCATTATTATGCAATAGAAACTTAGTTTGAAAAGAGTAATGAAGTAATTTTACTACATAACGTCGATCGACGAACATCGTAAAGTAGTTCTATTATATTAATATTTGATAGTCAACCATTAAATTTTACTCAAATAATTTTCATACCGGTATCTTGCAATATATGTAAACATTGTTTTATTAATTTTGCTCGTTACTTTCCGCTGACACCATTAATTAGAAAGTATCCAACTTAAATCTTTAAATTATAATTTGAAGAGACGGCCAAAAAAACTGACACAACTTTTGCTTCTCCCAATTAATGGCCCTCTATATCACCACCTAAAGTAACATTACTATGTTACTCTCCACTTTATGCGCTCCCGTATAGCCATTTCTTGTGATACCATTGAACATAAAAGGGAACAATTTTTTGATGCTATTTTGGATTTTGATCTTTTAGTTGGTAATACTTTTGTACCATCTAGAAATGGTATATTAATGTATTAGATATAACTGAAAAGTTTAAATTACTTAAGTGATAATTAATGCAATGTTAAAACAAACGTTTTTAATCATTCAGAATATTCTTATTAATTCAAAATATTTCTTCTCGCGTAATATTTTTATTTTTAACCTTCTATCCTTTCATAACCATATCGATAGATCTTGGAGTTTCTACATCATTATCACACAGAATAGCTTTTTATCTCTGGTAACATATCTTCAATTATAAGTTTTATATATTATAGTATATTAAGTTTACTTAATAAACATCTTTTTAACGTCATAAATATTTGTTATAAAGTCGTCGATGAACAAAATTATTCAGATTTATTATGCAAGATAATAACTTCTTACAAGATATGTCAGATGTGCTAAATGACAATGAAGTCGGTGGACTGCAGCCGGCGGTACTTTCTACTTCTTGAATCCCTTCATAAACTTAACCATTCCAATATTAATAAGTTAACAATAACCAGTTGTAATATTGAGTAGCTAGTAAACGACTGAAATGGGAAATAACTAGTGGATAGTATTATAACTAGAATTAAATAAAATTTGGGTATTAATATCTCACCAGAATTATCCATAATAGTTAAAGTCATATAAGTACTTAAAACAAGTTTTGCTTGAAGCTTACAAACTTTTATTACCCTGATAGACTACTCTGGCTACTAGTTGATTCTTTACCTTGATAGAATACTCTGGATATTAGTTTGATATTCAACTTCTTCTGAACATGGAAAAGCTAAATGATGACTATTTATGTAAAACGATTATTTTACAATACTCTAATAAAAAACTTGAACGGGCCTTTGATGTATTTAACGCAATTTTGGTGACTTATTTTTGTTTTGATTGTGGTGATACTTTTTTTATCGACTGGTTACCTGTCGTTGTAGAAATCAATTGATTTTCAAAAAGATTTGGGAAGGTATTTAATTTTTACTAACAATTTGCTACTAAAACTCCTTCTTCGTGCTCCTGTTTTTAACTGCTCTTTTAATTTTACGCATTTTCCTTAGACTGAGCTTTTAATGAAGAATAAGAAACGCAGTGTGTATTCATTTATTTTAATCCACTAATTTTTGAGATCTCCATTCCAAATTTTCACAAATTCAGATTTTTAGATTTTTCTACAATTTTAACTCTTCGTTCATAGAATTTTGACAAGCACCATTCTATGCACTATTAACTGTTAGCAAAGCACCATATGAATAAATTTATCCTTAATGTCAGTTTATCTTAAAATAAGGTTCTGGCTTTTCAAAAACCTTTTTTTAGGATAAACTGACATTTTTCACGAACCTTGTATTTCCGAACTGTTTTTTATGACATGATTTTCTCTCCGTGTTTTTTGCAACCCTATTAATTTTTAAAAAGAAAGTGATGAACCTTGATTTTAACGATCTAAGGGATAGATAAACAACAATAACTTATCGAAGAAAATTTGTTCGTTTATGATTGACTAAATAATAGGACAGAAAAATTCATACTTTAAATGTTCAGACAACAATTATTTATTAACTCATTTAATTTACTTATCATTACATTTTTGCTGCCATAGTATAAATAGTTGCAGGAAAATTTCCCATGAAAATGTGAAGAAGGTTCTTTTTCCACAAAAAAAGATAGATTATCATTGCACTGGAAACAGAGTTAATGCAATGACTCTTGTGTGAAATATTTAATAAAATAATTGAATAATTATAGAAAATCTGTCAAACAGCTTATTATAGACAATATAATATAGAACTCATAAAATAATTCGTCACTGATAGGAAAGTGGTAAATTATATTCTCTGAAAATTTTTTCCCCAAACAATGTTTGAGGTAAAGATAACTGTGTTTATGAATATGGCAGTCACTATTTGTGTATCAAAGTTATTTAAAAATCAACAAAATGATATGTAGGTCTTCTGGAGATTTAATAACTACGAATTAAAAAAGGCCACCGATGTAATGAATAGCCGTAGTAGTAATGAAGAAAACGTATGAATAAAAATATATCGAAAGGGCTGAAATTACTACACTAATTTATTTATTAAACAATCTAGAATAAAGTAAAAAAAGACGTTAAATTTGAAGTGAAACTTGTTGAAAGACAACAGATTTCATAAGGTGTTTCCACGTCAAATTTAACTAAAACATGCATATGCTCTATGTTAATTTTATATGATAAATGTCTATTTTAATAATACAAGGAATTTTTGCATGATACAAAATTTTATATCAAAAACATTTAATATAAATAATATTCATTTTAAGAACAAGCAGACCCCATCGATTTTCCAGCGATTTCTAAAATATTATGGAAATTTCTTTCACCTCTCAGATAGGATATATAAAAACCGCGGCGTTCGATATTCCTTTCAGTTAGCACCATAGTTCAAGCAAGTAATGAATAAACGAAACACGGATATCTCAAGAACAGAACTAATAGTGCTCCTCCTTCATGAAAAAGGCTTACCGATTATATACGCTTAATATACGCTTAACGATTGATGTGAATATTCTACAATTTATCCACGCCGAAATTAGCAATTTTATGTGTTTGCCCATAAATCTCTCAGAGCATTTCCCTATTAATTCGAAGGTTGCTTTAAAAGACGTCAAAGTTATATACTTATCTCATTTAAATACACATGAACAAAATAAAAAAAGCATTTCATACAATAGGATACAGAATCAAGGTAATAAAACCAAAACAACATCTCATTCCGTTGACTATACTCAAAGCAAAAGAAAGCGGAACAAAGGAAAACATTGAAAATGAAAATAAAGGCAACGCGTCCTGTGTGGCACGCGAACTTTAAATAGGACACACGTTTACCGGGATAGCGAGAAAACTCTAGGGGAACAACCTTCTCAAGCGGATCACTGATAAGTATTTTGCAAAAGATTATCTCTTTACTAAGGCGTTTACCTCTTAACTTTATTAAGCTTGTTTTAAACCCTCATGTTAAACTCGATTAAGCTTTTATAAAGTTTCAAAGTTCGTATATTCTTTTAATAATAAATGACTTCAGTATTCTTTCTCTTTTTGAGCTTAACCAATATATTCTCAAGAATAAATATTCACTTTTAAAGATTTTCCTTAACTTAAAAGTAAATTGTTTTTACTCGCAACTATTATTAAGCAAAAAGTATCTATCAAAATTAACTATGAAATTTAGTTAATTGTAAAATTTAATCTATTATAATATTAATTAAGTATAAATTCTTACAATTAAGCCACATGTTTTATCAGTATTTGTATGTACGAAACCAATACGAGCCACAAAATATTTTTTGCCTAGTAAATTCTCCTTTTAAAAATATAATCGTTTAAGATTTGCATCTAAAAGCTTAATACGTCAAGAATAAGTAACTATTAAACATTAGTCTAAACTTCGTTCTTTTTTGCGATTTTTAATGTTCCATAAAACAAATTGTGCATGTATTTATATATGCGCGCTACAGTTATACTTCTTTGGCACAATACAAGAACAAATTGATTTAGCACGGAAATAATGAATGAAAATAAAATTTTATAAGGACTAGAGCGGGATTATAATTACGGTTGGTGAAATTCAAATTTAATGAAATCAATTTTAAAAATTCGAATTTATTCCACAATTAAATTTTAAAAAGTCATTATCATTTTACAACTATCATATCAGTTACGACACGCATATAAATATATGTTTAGTGAGCAACTTCATCCTGTCGATGTTTGTTGCATCGTGAATACGCATCGTAAAATTTTACTCTTGCCAATTCTTAGGGATGAATATAAAAATTTTACTCAGTATTAAATCATAGTAACCTATACCTATCAATAGTTAAAACTCAAATATATTTATATACAAATATTAGAGAGGGCAAATAAATAAATCTATTTTTTTTTATTAAGTGATGTTATCAAAATAATTCTTATTTAAACAATCATTAAATAAATTTTATGTCTTTATTTCTTTTTTTTCATTAATTATTTCCGTGAATTATTTCCGTGATTTTAAAAAACGACAATAGTAATTTTTAATTTTTAGGTATTTTTATACCCCTGAAAGATATATTAGGCAAAATATTGACATGATACTTAAATGTTTATGTGCTTAAATATATATAGAAATCTTGTAACATGGCCTTACACAAACTTGAAAAGTTTTAATTAATTTTTAGGCTTCCGTGTCTCAAGTGAAAAAAGGAACCTTTACAGGTTATTTGTCCGTCTGTCCATCTGTGTGTCAAGAACCTTTTTCTCAGGAACGCGTGGGGTTAAGAGTATTAAGTTTAAATTAATATCAGATACTTAGATCAACGGTCCAACGGAGCAACTTCTAAGTCAACGCATCAAAAATGAACGGTAAAAATATGGCAATTTATACTGCACATTTTGACACCCGCAAATAAATCAGAACCTCTAGTGTACTTACGGTAGACTTAAAATCATGAAATTCAGCGAGAAGCAAGGTCTCACAGTACAAGTGAAGGAAATATTCTGAAAATAGTTAATTTGTAGTTATATCCTGTAAAAAATATTTTTGTTAAAATACACACCCGTAAAAAATATAGTAGACAATATACTTTCGTCCTAAATAATAAAAGTTTTTTAAATAGTTTATTAAGAATATTATGTACTATTAAATGTTTATAAACTACTAAATGTGTACGGAATCTTTGTACTTCGAGTTCCATTCGTGCTTGACAGGTTTTTTTCTATGGTTTTATTTGGCTCTTAAAATTAAATGTATGGATCGCTGTTTAATATATCTGATTCCTGAGTTATTTTTTAACTTCACAAAGCTATATATATATATATATATATATATATATATATATATATATATGTGTGTGTGTGTGTGTGTAATAATATATATATGTATATATATATATATATATATATATATATATATATATATATATATATACATATATATATCATTAAGGTCATTAAGGTATATATGTGTAAAATTTGATAAACCATATTTTACTTCAAAAATGGTTCATCAAATTTTACACATACTCCATTACTTTTTTTCAATTTACACGTTGTGATTGCTTTTTGGATACTTTTTTCACAGCACGAAGCCAGGCCATGACGTCAATGTGAGCAGAGCAATAAAGAAACTGTCGCTGTGCGGCGAAAGTCTCATATTTTTAACACCTGTACAATCTCGTTGGTCACATTATAAAAATTTACTCGAGTACCTACAAATGTCTGCCCAGGTGCGTCTTCATAAATATGTACAGATTACTATAGGGGGATTATTAGTTGATCACGCTCGAGTTTTATTCGTTATTCAGATATAATTTATAGAGAAATTAGTGACGTATGGGCTTATGATTGACGCTTTGATTTCTTCACGTGTGTCACTTTTACAACGTACAACGTTTAGCTTTTTAAATTATATCAAATGTTTGGGACGATAAATAGTAAAGGATACGTCGTATTACACGTTTACTATTTATCATAATAAACATCTTGTAATTAAACTTAACTTTATAGTACTTAACCTAACGGTATATTTAACTTTTATATTAAGGTGAGAAAAACTGATAGTAATTTATCAATGTACTTTATTTTAATCACTCTCCTGATGCCAACAACGACCACGTAAATTTAGACAAGGGTAGGCCTTTCTGAACTACTTTGATGAAATAAATTGTCAGTAGGCTTTTAGTTCTTTTAATATGTAAATTATTTTCTTAGTAAGACTATTATTTCAGTTTAAAATATGTAAATTGAGAATTTTATTAAAACATTAACAAATAGTAACATAAGATATAAGAGGTAAATATTAGGACTTTTCTAAAGTTCTGTGCCGAAATTTGAGATGAATAAAACATGAACTTTGAAGATGATAAAATCAATTGACGAGGTGATTCTGAATAACTATTATGCTTCTAACTAATGCATAATTCACAATTAAATAAAACTACGTGACGTAGCATTATTGCCACTTTATTTGTATTCTGTACCACGACCTAGGTTTCATTATATTACAATATTTTCAGGATTCATTATTTAACTAGGATCAATTAATAAAGATTGCAAATAAAATAAAAAATGTAAATAAAGTAGAAATAATACTACTTCGCGTAGTTTCATTTAGTTGTGAATAATGAATTTTTACAAAAATAACATAAAATATATTCAATTAATGAATCTTCAAAGAGACGTTTTAAAATATTTTGCATTTTGTCTTATCTCGTTTATTTACGTCTTTCAAAATTTGTTTTGAATGGTGATAAATTAAATTATTTATTTATTATATAAAATAAATAATTTCCGCTAAACTGATAACAAGAGATCTAACAGATATAACATTATCTAACAAGGTATCTAACAGATGTAAAATGATCTAACAGATACAATGAAAAACTTAGCTCACTGCTACAATTGTTAGTTATTTCTGTATATATTTGTCCCCGTCCGACCTCAATTTAAAATTTATTTATGAAATAATTTTTATCTTCTATTTTCAGGCTATCAAAACGTTTAATGTAACAGTATTTTATATTTTGTTAAGTCCCGCTTACTCTGTTTTATGAATGTAGTTAACTATAGAATGGCTCAAACATGAAAAATAAGACCGAAACATGTATGGGTGTTTGACGTCGGACTGTGATTTTCAGACATTAGTTAGGCTCCACTGATACCTCAGTGGTAACAATAATCAAAGATGTTTAATCAAAGAAGAGGTCAACGTTTTGTCTTCCGGCATATTGCTTACCCTCGTTAGAAAGCGGAGTTGCGACGGAAATTTTGATCATAGCACCTACAAACGTATATTTACCAGTAGTTACTATAGCAATGATTTTTTATTTATGTTTCATTTTTTACCATTATAATTACGAGACAAAAATGGTGAAACTGCTTGACGAAATTGCTAATTACATTCAATGAGACGTTGTCGTACAACCAAGTTTATATTCCCTAAAGGAAGTGCAAAATCCGAGTTTCTGAGACAAATATAATGTTAGAAAAATTAAGAGTTGTTGTTAACGGTGTGTAAAATTAATAGGGTTAAGAAATGTATCATGTTTCATCATAATCAAAGGTAGAATATATAATGCTTTGACATAATCTTCTTCAGAACAAAAGTGCTATATTTTTGCAGCTGTCTCAAAAAATTATAATTGTTGAGTCTAGGAATTTGTAGTGAATATGTAATAAATTTCATTTTAATTTAACTTCGCTACACGCTTAAAACCGTTATTTTGAATTAAAGATTCTGAAGCATCAAAAATAATTAAAATACGGGAAAAAATAATTAAATAAGGTACAGATATTAAGGGACTCTTACTTAAGTGCAAAATGTTTAATAGGTTTTTTTAATGTAAAACAGTCACATGAAAAATATTTCATATAATGCCCGAGGGCATAAACTATCACCTTACCAAATTTCAATAAAATCCCTTTAGTAGATTGCGCGTGATTGAAGAACAAATTAAAAAACAGACAGGCGGATGAAAATTTAAAAAAACAGGTTTCTGACTTCTACTATCATTATATAGGCTAACCAAATCACTCTTCAAAATATTTTCCTAGTGAACAATTTGTTCTCTTACAATTTTATTATGTGTATATACTACTGCAAGTTATTTTTTTAAGTAAAATTTTCTTTCAGGAACACATTTTAATTCCTCAAGACCTCTTATATTTTACGACTCAAATGAGTTGAGAAAATATTCATAATAATATTCAGTAACGATATTAGAAGCAAAATAATACAGTAAATGATTTTGTCCTTTAATTTTGTTCGAGGTCGAGGTGATATTGTGCGAGATCGTCATGTTAGCAGTAGTGAACAATTTTAACGTAAAGGTTTTCTTCATGTAAATGTGTGATATTACAATTTATTCAATAAATTGAGTGAAAATTTATTAATAATTAGTGAAATAAAATAGCTTTAATTAGAATAATATAAAATAATCCATTTAAAATGCCTAATGATCATTATAAATTATTAACTTATATGAACCCTTATTTTTCTGTTTTTATATTCATTTATTTGTGCTGCTACTAAAACATTTTGAAAAAAATACTAAGCTTATTTATACAGAGACACTTTAATAAGTTAAAGTGTCTCTGTATAAATAAGCTTAGTATTTTTTTCAAAATGTTTTAGTAGCAGCACAAATAAATGAATATAAAAACAGAAAAATAAGGGTTCATATAAGTTAATAATTTATAATGCTGCAAGTTCAAGGTGAAATTTATGATGCCGGTTAACTATTATTTAATCAAATATTTTTTAAACGACTTGAAAATAAATTACCTCTTTTAACTCTCAAGTTGTAAGAGAGATAATATTCGTCTCATTTAATTCAGCCAGATAAAGCAATAGGTTTTAACATTAACTTTAAGGCCACTTTTTAATTTTAATTTTTTTTAAATTTTGATACCAAATTTTATATCTTTGTACAAAACGTTAAAAAAATGAGAAACGACGTATCAAATTAGACAAAAAAAAACAAATTATCAAGGCTAATATAATTTTTATATAAATATTTTCAAGTATATATGCGGATCAAATGTTTTAACACTACCTAAATTTCAACTTTATTCGTCAATGCGCCATCTTAACATGTTGCCACTTACTAATTTAAAGGTTAAAACGAAAAAATAAATGCGCAAACGAGAACTGAAGTAATTACTTACCATTTTGTGATTAAAATATTAAAAAAAGGAGTTTGGCTTGTGTTTGGTCATCTCGTCATTTGATAGGAAATTGTCATAATTTACCACTAATATGTACTTCCAAGCAAAACAAATATCTGAAAATACCTAAATTAATTAAGTTATTGGGTTCGTATCTTCTTTAGTTTTATCTAAAATATCTCAAAAGCTAGAATACGAAAATAATGTTATTGTTTTTCCACAAGCTTTGAGCGGGCTTCTAAAGACCCTGTTTTTTATATTAATTTAATAATTTCGCAATAAGTGTCGAAGGTATCTGTTTCGTGCATATTACTTACCGTATCTCTAAAGATATTTTACAAATATGGGGCTTAATATGTTACATTCTCACGACAAATTTCAAGTTTCCGCGTCAAGCGGTTTCTGAGAAAAACGGCATTCACGAACAGGCACATGACTGGATTCCGATTGTCCTTTCGAATAAGAAACCATAAAAATTTTATAAAAATATTTTTATGTTAAAGTATTTATAAATAAATTCACTTTCACTTTAATTCCTTATTAATTTCATCGTTGGCTGTAAAAAGGTTTATTCCCTCCAGAGCTAAAGGGAGTATAATGAAATACCCGTAACTTGTCTGCTATTTTATGAGATGTATTGACATATCCAATATTATTTTCTCTATGAATATATGTGAACTCGTAAAAAAACAATTACCTTAAACCCGTATGTAAGTAACACACATCAAGATGTATAAATATACTATGATATTTTAAATTATTTCTTGAAAAGAACCTCTGAATACGAAATAATTTCATTGTCTAAATTTACATTCAAGTTTGATTCTGTACAAATTCTGTACATTTCATTTATTAGTTCTTCCTATAAAATTTAAATTAATTCATAAATTATGGTACTCTTTAACCAAGACGTATATAAAAACATTATATCCAATGCACTTATTCTCAAAACACATAAAGAGTGGGAAAAATTTATTTCTTATGCAATATCCTCCACAAACCTGAGACGACATCTAACGACGTGCGCCAACCACAGATAGTGATCTGCTCTTGATTCAAGGCTAATATCGAAACCCTAAAAAATGGACGAAATTTGAACCTTAAAATATGACGTCTCGCTTTACGCTTTTACCGAAATAAGAAATAAAAGTAACGAATTTTGTCACAAGGACATTCCAATTTATCCTTCCGGAGCTTTGAAGGCTTTTTCTCTTTGCGGCGTTGATTGGATGACTGTGATTGGTCTGGAACGATACATTATACAGCCGATCTTTACGTGACATGCTTTGTTAATTTTGAAGGCTGCGATAAAACGCACTTAATACACAAGGGCCATGTTATATATGTGTTGTGTAAAAAGGTCCACGAGTTACCCAAGTCTGATCTGTTATCATCTAATCTTCATACATGTACGTTTTAATAGGTATGAGGTACGAGATAATTAAACAGATGTACCGTGACCGACGACTGGAATAAATTGGATTATTTTAGAAACAATCATTTATGAACAAAACGAAAATAAAATAAAAAAGATGTAAACCTTACTCACGTAAGCTCACCGAGGAAGTGAAACTTCTTTAGTTGTGTTAGCTAATGATTTATAATAATATTTATTTTATCTAGACGTATGTTCTGTTTTCTTATTTTGATTAAAACTATATTTTCAATAAATTACAGTAATATGCTAAAAAAAATTCCACTCGAAACTATTAAATAAACGATAATGTCTTAATCATTTGTAATTAATGTATTATTCCTTATATAGTACTAAAGTCGTAGAAATCCGTAGCAACCTGCCTATTTCACAACATATTAACGTTTGAACAAACTTTTTGGCATCTTAACCACCATGTTGTTAGGGCTCGACCGCTTCTGCCGAGGTTTGCACGTGTTTGGTATAAGTTTTCTTAAGCGTCATATAATTTTCGCGTGACAGAATGAGTTATCCGTAACACTAAAATGTTTGCCCATATATAATTAAGCTGTAAGTTCCAGGAATAGAGCAATGAATATAAAAGCAAAAGAAATAAAGCAAATTAAGCAAGTTGTTATTGAATATATAAAGATGTTCGGCATAAAACACCAACTTTGGGGTTAATTATCGCACGGCAATACACTAGGCCACCGTCGCAGAATTCACGCGATGCACTAAATTTCAGCGCAATAAACGTTAAAAGTTAGGTCTGACCAATTATGTTCTTAATAATACCAGGTAGACCAGAATCTACTAATTTTGTTTAATTATATTTTGATTATGTCATTATGTCTCGGGCAAAAACTGGTTACAAATACAGATTTACATCGCTGGATTGATTTAAATCCGTACTTTTTTCTTTAGAAAAAAATACACATTTCTAGTGTTAAGCGAATCAAGTTGCGGGTGAAACTTGCTATAAATATAAATATTGAATATATTTGGCATTAATTTCCTTGAAATTCATTAATCACAATTAAATGAAACTACGTGATGTAGTTTTATTTCTATTTTCTTTATGTTCTTTACCACGACCTAGGTTTCGATATGTTTCAACATCTTCAGGTGGACTATTAACAAAGATATCTTTGCTAATAGCCCGCCTGAAGACGTTGTAACACAACGAAACCTAGGTCGTGGCAAAGAATTTAAAGAAAGTAGAAATAATACTACATCACGTAATTTCATTTAATTGGGGATAAATATAAATACTAACGAAAATTATTGAATAACATTAAATACAAAATTTAAGGCTTTTCACCAAAAGAATCCAACAACAAAGGATGCAAATTATTAATCTAACCAAGTAATGACTCCTTTTATCGATATATCCTGTTACATGTAAATATGTAAATTGAAAATAAGAACTCTAAAAAGTATTACGTGAACTTGAAAGAGCAGAGGTCATTAAAATATATTGTTCATTGGAGTTACATTATCATAGTAATCAATGGAGACATTGCCCGGAGTATTGTAGGTTACAATTTCACATCGTTAAAAAAAAATTATGTTTTAAATAACTTAATCACAATCTGTAGCTAAAGTTGTTTTAAAAAGTAAATGTAGTTATGGAAATTACTTAATTTTAATATTTTACACGGCTTGAAATCATTTTCTACAACATAATTCCAATACAATTATGGTAATTTTTTATAATAGGATTAATAATTATTTCAGCACTGCCTATTTGATCTACTCACTGTATGCTTAAGCCATTGGAAAGGGAATTTTAAATTAAAACAGAAACAATGTTACCTCAGCAAATTTTAGTGATTGATAAATTGTGCAAAAATATTCTACATTATAGCTTTTAGGATTTTGTAACAGAGAGAACCAAACTAGGTTGTATTAATCTCGATGAAAATACTACAGATTCTAGATAAATTTGACCAAAGACTTGAAGCAAATACATGTTATCTATTGATTCCAAATCTAACAAGGAGTTCAAATAAAAATGTAAAAATATAATCAGAAAACAATGTATCTTTTGTAATAAACGTAAATATCTGCAAAATTTTTAGTAGGATATTTATATGTTCTCTCTTTATATTTATTTATAGCAGGCCCATGTCTAAATTTAAAACTTACATTGAGAACAATTTTGATATTTATTTATAACAGGCCCATGTCTAAATATAAAACTTATATTGAGAACAATTTTGATATTTAAATATAAAACTTATATTGAGAACAATTTTGATATTTAATTATAACAGGCCCATGTCTAAATATAAAACTTATATTGAGAACAATTTTGATATTTAAATGTTGAATGAAATATATTTTATAACTATCATTGTGTTTATATTTTGTTCCATGTATGTTTACCTATGGTTCTTACACTTAACCATAACGTTAAGTGTAAGAGTCATAGGTAAACATACATGGAAAGTAAAATGTATAAAATAGAAATACATGAAATAATCAATTCACACGTTCATCACATGCTACTCGTTCTTTTCCAAGAACAGTAGAGATTAAGCCATTAAACTTTAGAATAAAATTATTATGAAAAGAGGCATTTTTCGATAGGAATTTAGAAATATAAAAATGTAAATCCATTTAAAGGTTGACGATAATATTCAAATATTACTCGTAATAACATTTGTCACATAATTATAACCTCAAAAGTATACTCATAATGGACCATAATCGTAATGGACCATACCCTCCAGGAAGGTAAAGCAGTGGCACTTTCACTCCACACCAGGGCAAACTTGAATAAAGAAGAAGATGAAGATATAACATAAAATATATTCTAAACGAGCTCATAGTCTCAAAATAAAACGATAACATTATTTCATTCATAATTTTTAATTTATTCTTCATTGCAGAAAAAATGATAAATGAATACTTTACTGTAATTCCATTTAAGAAAATATGCTAATCTACGTAGAATCATTTATGAGTTTTCACTTACATGTTGTTATGACTTGCCATAATTTTCGTCACTTTTGAGATATTCTAGTTAAGCTTGAGAAATATCGGCATCGCTGAAGTTGTAGATAATGCTGCAAGTTTACTATAGTATACTTTTAATGGATACAGTGTGTTTAAAACCTGTATAACTCATTAAAAATAAATATAATTTGAATTAACATTTTAATAACGTATAATAACGTCATATTTAATAACGCGACAATATAAAAACAAATTTATCAAGTTCAAACCAAAGGGGCTTTGCGACTAATCGATCAACTTGTACTTGTGTAGAATACCAAAGAATGTTCAAACGTTAGCAAAAAAAGTTGAGGAACTCAAATATTACAAAATTATTGTTATGTGAATTAAAAGTTGCGAATTAAAAGTTTACACTAGAGGTGTTCTATTTCGATCGGATCACTAAAGGCTAAAAATTTCACTTCAATGGTTTGACTTTAATGAATTATTATTTTCCTGTTTAGTTTTATTTCTGCAAAAAAATATATTCTAAAAAATTACACTGTCATTCAATCCGAGACAACCGAACTTTATCATATCATTGTCAATCTTAAGGGGTACTGTTTCACTCTGAATGTTGCCTCATAATTTTAATACAAACAGATTAAGATAAGGTTATTACTAAATAAATTAATAGCGTACGAAAATAACCACATTGTTTGGAATTAAAACGCACTTTTAGTTAGAAATATTATTTAAGATTGAAAAACTAAAACATTTTTTTGCAAAAAATAAAATACGTTTATCAGTAAAAAAATAATATCATGGAAAATTTTATAATTAATTGCCCCGAATATTTTTCCTTTAATTGTATTAATTAAAGGAAAAATATTATAAATAAAAAATATAATTAAATATTTTTCCTTTAATTAATACCTAGTAATGTGATAAGCAACAAGGAAAGTTCAAAATATCAATGGGAGTTATTGAAGAGAAAAAGCTATATATTTTGCGATATTGGTGTGTAGCGCCTAATTGCGAGAGCAGACGCCCTTCAAATAAACCAGACTGAATATTACGTCAAATTTTACTGATGAAAATCTTATTAATATTTTTATAAACTAAGTAACTACTTAAAGGGCTTTGATTTGTTTCTCAGGAGGGAAATATTGTATTTATTTAAAAATTTCATTTTAAAAGTTCTTTTAAAATTAAATTTTCAAATGAATACTTTTACGTTGCCTCCTTTCATGTGATTACAAAATTGCTTTGATGATTGCGCATATAAATGAGTTACTAATGTCACAAGGTTACTAATGTCGAAATATCATTAAAGATTAAGAAGCAAATCAAAATACGAAGTAATCATTAGGAAAGTTTAGAAAAAATCGTGTTATCATTTGATAGAGCCTGCTTTAATTTTTTTTCAAAAAAAAAATCGTTTAGACAGTTGCATTCAAAATATTCACTGATTTAAAACTTATATTGTTCAAAATAATAAGAAGATGATTAGTTTATTGTTTACAATATATGTATGGTATTTATATCATTTGTACTGGATAATATTATTCGAAGTAATTACGTTTTTCTATAACAAGAACGAGACTTTTAGCAAAAACCAAAATATGTGCCCAAATTAGGACAGGAGACTATTGAAATACTCCTAGTATTGGGAAAAACTAAATTTGAACTTTTGTTGGAAAATGTTTGTTGTTAAAGTGTCTGGCAAAAATCACACAGTCCTTGCGTCAGTATCTTGACGCTTTAGGTAAAATCGTTTATCTGTCTAATGCATTACCAAATAAATTGTTATAAATGAAGTTAACTCATGCTGTGTTACGAGTTTCTGTAAGCTGTTTATACTGAGGACCAACATTTTTGCACTGGATATATCATGTGAATTATTGGAGATGTTTCAATAATTGCGATCTTCAATTACTCATAACAAAAAATACCATAAACCATTGCCAATAAAAATATTTGCAAGTGTGATCAAATATTTTTCACATTTAATCAAATTTAAACTTAGAAAAGTATCCACTTAAGTTGATTATTGGCCACATGCGCCCAGCTTCCAGCTATCTATTTTATTCCTCTATTGTTTAGAGTACAGTAACATATCAAGAAATACGCAAATTTATACCAATATTGAGCGTGTGAGGTGTTTAACGTAGAAACCTTTTAGGAAGAGTTTAAATTATTTAATTAAAGTTCATTTATTTCTTTGATAATGCAGTCTTACGTGAGTCCTTAACATATATGACATCTGTATAGAAACATATATATATGTATATATATATATATATATATATATATATATATATATATATATGACATCTGTATGTGTTTCGGTAGTTTTTCTAAATCCAGGGTACTTCCCCATTGTTATAACAGTAATGAATAAAGTACATTTTTCTTTACCTAAATTCCAGGATAAATTATGTGCTATCATGGCTAATGAATATGAATTACTATTTTATTATCTCTGGAATACATCCTGAAGGAAAACATAACATCTGTGATGTAATATCTAAGATGTGCTTGTCAAGGAATCTATCAAACTACGATTTGAACGCCTACGAAATATTCTAATTAAATTTGATAAGTTTGGCGACGAATTCATCGATAATTGTTAAATCTCTACTCTCTTTATGGTATGCATATTAGCGGAAGCGAATTTAAATACCTTTTATTTTGATTTAATATGTCACTAGAAGATTATATATTAACACAAAAATCATTAATGTGTACCGCATAGCACAGAATAGGACAAGGTTCCTTTAGTATTGATTATTAATTTTAATGTTCTGCATTGGTACTTTAAATTAATCCACTTTCGTAAACTTGTGAAGCATTCTCCTTGCTTTGATCAATTAATTAGACTAAATAGGTAATGTCTCAGATTAATTGATTTTTTTAAATTTTTCCTTATCTCATTATACCAAAATGCAACAAATTTTGATAAAATAAAATCCAGTAGTATATATCAAGTATGTAGAATTAGAATATCGAGAAAACATTCTCGAGAGAAAATGAATTAAACATACTTTTAAATACATTCTCCGGCATTTTCGAAATTACAATGATAAAAATATACATATTTCTCGACTTTTTGAGATTAGGAGTCAGCTTTTTTATTCACAAATTTTTAAATGCAGTATTTGTAAATTTCAATGTTACTTAAGTTTTTGGGAAAAAATCAAATTATTTTATTTCTCATTCTTACGCCAAATGTTCCTTACTAATTAAATTTATTAAAATGTTCGACAATTTATTGTACATCTAGCATACTCAAGATGTAAAAAATGAAATAACTTTGTTTCTATTTGGACACACATTTTTCGCGCTAATTAGTTTTAATAAAATTTTCAATGTCGCTATGTTATAATTTCATCCACAGAATTAATCACTAAATATCAGGCTGTAGTTAATTATACCAAGAAAGAAAAAGAAAACGATTTAAATGTCTTTCTGTTTTAAAACATTTTTCCTTTAATTAATAACTAGTAATATGATTTGCAGGAAGTTAAGTTTAAATTATATATGAGAAATATTAAAATGAGATTTGTTAAAATTATGTTCAAAATATTCACTAATTTAAAACTTTTATTATCCAAACTATTAAGGAGATGATTTAGTTCCAATTAAGGGCGATAAAAACGAGATCTATGAACTATAAACAAAATTATCTAACATGAAAAAAATTACTTTCCGAAATATTAAGGTTTCCTACAGAGAGGATGGATAAACATATTTGTGTCACATGTGCTGTCGGCTCAATGTAGTCATGGTATAATAATATAACCATGTATTAAATTATATTTGACTCTAATAATATATACATATATATATATATATATATATATATATATATATATATATATATATATATATATATATCTAGAATCATTAGTAAACTTGAATTAAACTTCTGGTAAGATTTTTTTTAATTTAACTTGACGAATTTCGGAGATAGGTAGAGGGGTTGACATTTTTTTGTAGACATTTCTAATATGAAAATATATTTTTATTACAATTTTAATTAGTAATGAAAACTTTTTGCTCAAAGAAAACTTGATAACGGAAATACGGTGAAATGTTACCGCGTATTGAATTTAATGCTGATAACAACAATGGTATATGAGTCGCTTAAGTAGACAGACGATTTAATTATGTTTATTTGCCTATCTATAATTTCCCGCGATCACTCGCTGAGGAGACAGCCGTGACGAAATCTTACAATGGATATAAGTGCTGATATAGTTTTACACTACTTCTCTAGGGAAATTGTTTTCATAGTTATAAGATAGGTGACTAGTTTATTTACTAGCAATCGAATATTTTTAAAATGCAACAAAAAAATTTAAATTGCAAAATTCCTCTTCTCCGCAGTTGTAAATAACTCATATTACTTCATGATAAGATTCAATTTTGTGCTGTGTCTATATCGGAACATACTACTTTCTGTTCTTTTATAATGGTCTGCCTCCAAGTCGGGGGCGTGGAAAAGCGGGGTGGCACATGACCTCTTTTTCCGTCCACATTCCATTACTGCTCTTGCCACGGTATTTCCGTTTTTCTTCATAATATGGCCACACAGTCTCAGGCGGTTATGTATTATTTGTGTAGAAAAAAACATGAGAAAATGACGCACTGAAAACTGTCTTCATAAATAAACGAAAGTTTTCTCTTTTACTAGACAGTGTTTATGCGAAGACGTCATATTCAACATATTTTTATCTGGACAGTAATATAAAGATGATTAATCAAATCAATAATATATAAATATGTGTGAAAACTTATGTGAAAAAACAATGCCCATTTCCATTGTTATATTAGTATTAGTTTTATATTAAGGAAGTGAATCACGTGCTACATATACGATTTCTGACCGCTAACAATCACCGAATGACGTTTCGAGTGAGCGAAACGTATTGAAGAACGGAGATATTATAAAGATAAACTACCATTCCTGTTACTTAACTCAAAATTATTTTTGATTGTAACAAATAAATTTATAATATTCTTTAAATATTCGAATTATTAACTTGTTATCCACATAAATTTTTACTAAAAGGAAAGTTTAAACAAGTAATTACTTTTAAAGTACAAAGGAATGACGTATTTAAATGTTTTTTTTTCTTTCTATGTATAATTAACTATGACCTCATATTTTTTTATTAACATTTGTGGATGAAATTATAATATAGAAACATCAAAGTTAAGTAACACAAAAAATGTATATCTACAATAAATTGTCGAACATTTTAATACATTTAAATAGCAAGGAAAAAAATGGGTGAGAATAAAATTTAAAATTATTTGATCTTTCACGAAAACTTACGTAATATTTAAATTGGCAAATATTGTAACTAAAAATATGTAAATAAAAAATCAGACTCCTAGTCTCTAAAAAATAGTAATATAAGTTTTAAATCAGTGAATATTTTGAATATAAGTTTTCAAATTATTTTTCGATAAAAATTTAAAGCAGACATCAAAGGATGCTGTGAGATTTTTTCAAACTTTCCTGGTGATTGCTTCGTATTTTGATTTGCTTCTTAATCTTTAATGACATATCGACTTTAGTAACCTTGTAATGAACTCATTTATATGCCCAATCATCAAAATATAAAATTATAATTTATTAATAATGTGAAAGGAAAAGTTTTGAAATGAAATTTTCTAATAAATATAAAATTTCCCTCCCAACAAAAAATCAAAGCCATTTAAGTAGTTACTTAGGTTATAAAAATATTAATAGGATTTCCACGAATAAAATTTGACGTAATATTCAGCCTCGTTTATTTCAAGGTTGTCTACCTTCGCAATTGGGAGCCACATCCCAATATCGCAAAATATAAAGTTTTTTTCTTCAATAAATTTCGTATATATTTTAAAATCACCTTGCTGCAAATCATATTACTAGGTATTGATTAAAGAAAAAATATTCGGGGCAATTAGTTATCAAATTTTCCATGACATTATTTTTTTTAGTTACTAACGTATTTTCTTTTTCGTAAAAAAATTTTTCAATTTCAATCACAGTATTACGAACGTAACCTTCTATCTTAAATAAAATTTCTAACTAAAACTGCTTTTTAATTGCGAACTTAATTTATTTAGTCATAACTTTATCTTAATCTGTTTGTATTAAAATCATGAGGCGACATTCAGTGTGAAACAGTATTCTGTAAAAGGGGAGTCGTTGGTTGCAAGTGACATGGAATCGATATTTTTGTAATAACTATGCTGGTAACTAATAGTTTTATAATAGTGACTAGTGCACTAATCACTAGAGCACTAGTCATAGGAAGAAATTTATTGATTGGCTTAAACATTTATTTCTCAAATATATACAAGCAAATACACATGTGCTTGAATTTTGTTCTAAATATACATTTAAATACTTAAGTATTAGAAATGACAAATTCATGTTGCCTCGGTTTATGTTATTAATTTCTATCTATAACAATCATGAAGTATTTTACTTCGGTTAACAAACAAGTGATAAGTTTACTGTATGTATCTGTATATATTAGGAAATGTAAATAAGAACATTTTTACAAAAATATCAAGTAAAAATTGGTACATTCCAAATCTATTAAGATGTTATCTTTTTCCTTGTTAAGTACTGTAATATTTCTACCAAAATTCAGATAATTTTACATAAATTTCTTGCTCAAAACTAAACCAATATTATGTGCATGTTAACTTTTTCGCAATATTTTCTTTGTATAATAACAAAATCAAAATAATCGAATCATATAGTCAAGAATATTTACTAATACTCTAAATGTGCTAAGACGAAGTTTAGTCTATCTTGTATTTTTCTTCTAAAATATAATAAAAGTTTAGTATTATTCAGTCACCTTCAGACAATACAAAGATAAGTTATGTAAAGCAAATTATCGCAAATGAAAATAATAGGCAAGAATCGAATACATTGTTTTTTCTGTCGTCGGAGGGAAAACTCGTGAGGATATAAAACACTGTCTTCATAAATGAACGAAAATTTTCTCCTTAACTCGACCGCGTTTATGCGAAGACGTCACGTTTCAATTATTTATATCTGGGTAGAATTTAGGTTTCAAATATATCTCTTCGTTCATCGAATCGAGCTGGTCTTCTCTTTGTGAACAATATTTATTACAACCTTTTGACTTTCCTGATAAACAGGTAAATTACACAAACCATTTAAGATGTCGAAGGAATCCTGAGTAGCATTTGTCATATAATATTTATTTTGTAATTTAATTTTAAATTCCCAGTTGATTTTTTTGGGTTCCCAAGAATGTTGGTGATACGATTGAGAATTTTTCTTATTTAAGATATGTTTTTCTTATGTACAACTAATTATTGACAATGTGTCATAATTTTCTTTGCTTGAATATATTTTTAAAGAAAGTGACATAAAACCAGCTTCCTCAGATTGAATGACATTGTATTTTATTACAACATATTTTTTTCGCAGAAATAAATGTAAACAGAAAAATGTTAATTCATCGAAGCTAAACCATCAAAGTGAAATTGTTTAGTCTTTACTGATCCGATCGAAATAGAACACATTTAGTATAAAAATGTAATTCGCAATATTTCGTTTCATTTTTTTTCCAGTACATAATTTTTAGTAAGTTGTTAGAATTTGCTTGAATTTTCTCATACGTAAAACATCTTAGCAGAAATGTGATTATAATATTTGGTTTCTTTAATTTTTTTCTGCTGTCATTTGAAAATTCTTTAGCAGTCTACATAAGGACAGGTTGATCGATTAATCGCAAAGCCACTTTGCAAAACTGTATTAAATCAAATTACATCAATTTGTAATGTGTTATACGTTTTTTAAATATAGTGTGTCCATAAAAAAACTACCTGCAGCATTATTTGCAACATAGCGTTGCCAACATTTGTCAAATTATACTAGAATATCTCAAAAGTAATAACATTATGGCAACTCATAAGAATATAAAAGTCAAAATTCGTGAATGGCTCTAAGTAGATTAGCATATTTTATTAAACAAAATTATAGTTATATTTTAATTATCAATTTTTCTGCAATGAAGAGTAAATTTAAAAATTTAGAACGAAATAATGTTTTCGTTTTATTTTTTGACTATGAGCTTGTTTAGATTTACGATTTTTTTTTATTATAATTTCATCTTCTCTTTTATTCAGTTTGCCCTAGTGTGGAATGAAAGAGCCTCTGCTTTACCTTCCTGGAGCGTATGGTCCATTATGCCATATTTATTCTAACATTTCCAATATGGAAATTTATTTTCCTATCGCACTTTCAATTTGTATCTAAAAGCTTTTGGGGCAAGTCATTCACTTGGCAATAGAAATGCGGAGAAATTTTATTGTATATTCAAATTTAGCCTGAGGATCTAATTATAATTCACTTCACTTAAGTAAGTCTAACAAAAGCTTCTTGGAATTAGTCGGTGTGACAATAAAGGGGATGACTGTGTTAACTTACACTTATTTTTTAAAGAAATTGTTTACAAATTTACCCAGATTTTATTTATAACATATGGCGTATATTTTTCTCGTGTAACCTCAATAACCAACACTACTCTTTACTTTCTGCTGGGAAGTTAATGAAATTAATAATTATGTAGAATCTTCCCCAATATTTAAAAAAAAATTCTACATTTTTCTATAACCTTTTATACTTTAATTATAGAGTTCAAAGAGCGGCACTTGTAGTTAGGAAATTATTAATTATACAATACATACGTATTTATTTATCTATAACCATTTTATTTTTTAACTCTAATAAATATGAATGAGGTTGCGACTGTGTTATATTAAGTTTACCGCAAAAGAAATATCCTCTGACGAGAATGTCGTGGTTCAACTTAATAAGTATTCAAAAACTTTGTGTTCATAATTAAGCGCGGTCAAATAAAACTTTCTTGCGTATAAAAGAAGTCCTTCTACTATAGGGCTAATATGGCTGTTATTTTCAAAGAATACTTTAAATGGTTCTTTTTACTGATCATCGCACACTCCCAGACGCAGCTCATAAACGAGACGGAGCTAGCAGAAAAACTACCGATAGTGGCTCTACTAGCTCGCTTGCTCGTATATATGTCGGTATATACCATATATATATATATGTATATATATATATATATATATATATATATATACATATACACACATATATATATATATATATATATATATATATATATATATATATAACTAACTGTGTTTTTTTATATAACAGGGCAGTTCAACAAGAACGAATTTATGGTATTTCAGATTGGCTTTCATTATCAGGAATGTTTAGCAAAATTTTCAGATATAGAGATGTAACAAAAAATTGTGTCAAGGTGAAATACATAGGTAGAGAATGACAAGACATAATCGAATCTCTTCTATGTGTTTTCAGAAATGAAAATTCTATAGATTATTAATAAATTTCACTGAAGACTTGAAGTTAATGTATTAATTCCAATCGTGTTTAAATACAATAGATATTGCTTATAACTTAGCAATTTTCCGTCGCACATTAAATATAAAACAGAAAAAAATATCTTACCTTGTTGGGAATGCAGGTTAGCATTTTCTTTGCCATTTTAAGTGGTTAGAGTAACGCGCAACGTGCCGCTCACAACAGCTAATGAATTTTTATCGAGAGCTCGAGAAGATTGCTCGCGGCTGATGGCGAGCTTTGTATGTTGAGAATCGGAGAGGTATTTGCAATCTAGATAAAATGGAAACGTGTCGATCCTCGGCGGTTGTCTGGCTGCGAGCCAAGAATATTTGTCGGCTTAAAGCGGCTGTGTCTGTTTACATAATCTGACATTTAAAATGTTTATTAATATTAAATAACCAAATTGCATATTTGAGGTGATATTGTCAAAATGGATTTAAAATTGTAAATTACATTACCTTATTTCTATTTGAATTAGTTACACTTATTTCGTGACAAGGTTTGTTTTGAACAATGTGAAAATGGCATGATTCGGGTAAGATGTCTAAGCTAATATTAATGTGAACAAGTAAATTTTTCCAAAAGTGGCCTTCCGAAAAAGTGTTCAAGTGATATTTCAAAAATACACCATGCATGTAAAAATTCTGCTGTCATTACATAATATGATCTTAATGTGATTTCGGTGGGATCAAATTTTGCAACTGAATTTTAAAGCAGTTATTTTCAACTGATTGAGCTAAAATTTTGCACAGACGTTTAGTTTAGATGGCAATGTATGATTAGCTAAGTAAGGTTATTCTAAATATAATATAGCGGTTCGCGCAAAATGCAGACTAGCTATTTTTTATGCACTCCCATGATATGGGTATCAAATGAAAGGGTTTGCTAAGAAGAATACGAAAAATAAAATGATGTTGATGATGGGGGTGCATAAAGGAACTATGTTTTCTTTATGCACCCCCATGATATGGTTATCAAATGAAAGGGTTCAAGGGGAAATATTCCAAAATGGTGAAAAACGCTATGGCCGCCGTCCGAATTTTAAAAAATTATAACTCGGCAGTTTGTATGTTTTTTCGGGTCAAATCTTGCAACTAAATTTTAAAGCAGTTATTCTCAACCGATTGAGCTGAAATTTTGCTTACTCATTTAGTTGGATGACAATGCATAGTTACCTAAGTGACGTTATTCTGAATCCAACATTACGGATCGCCCAAGATGGCAAACTAGTTATTTTTTATGCACTCCCTTGATGTGAGTATCAAATAAAAGGGAATGCGGCGAAGAATACGAAAATAAAATGACGTCACTCTAAATCCAATATGGCGGACACCCAAAGATCGTGGACTATATTTTATTATGCACTCTAATGACATAGATATTGAATGAAAGGGTTCAAGGTGAAAAAAACCAAAATGGCGGAAAAGAAGATGACCGCCATACCAATTTTAAGGGGTTACACTAAAAGGTCTGCTTATTGACAAACTTGTATTAAATTAACAGGCAAACAACCATGCAATAACGACGCATTAAATGAAATGAACAGACATAGAAACATGTCAAGAGATAATTACAAAATAAAAAATTAATTAATAGTAAAAAACATTTTTCAAAACAAAGTTTTATTCAAATGCTTTAAAACGAAGAAAAAAAATTTCAAATAAATCAAACCTATCAATTTAGTAGGTAACACAATTTTTATGATATAAAAGCTTGTTGCAAGATTAACCTGTGTAAATAAACAAGAATATAATATGTAACTTTATTTTGATAAAAGTAATTCTGACAAAAAAATATGTTTTTTATAAAGTATGTAAATCTAGAGACAAGCTTTTATGTCAAATTAATTTTCTAATGTAATGAATTGATGGATTGATTTAATTTAAAGTTTATTTTCTTCTTTTTAAAGCATTTAAATGAAAGCTAGTTTTTAATAATGTTTATTTGAAATAATATATAATATATATATATATATATATATATATATATATATATATATATATATATATATATATAAGTTTGAAACTTAAACCGTCTACTGGTTATTTCTAGAAATTGAGCTGGGCACTTGTTTTAAAAAATATTATAAATGTTGGTTTTCTAATAATCTTGTATTTGGGGTTAGTGATAAGTACAATATAACTATACATAATATATTGAAAAAATTAAGAAATAATATATAAAGTTTTTAAAAAGTACACTTATTATCAAAACATACGTGGGATATTATCAAATGTGTAACCCTCAAAAGTTACATTTAAATTTGAGAATAAGTGATTTAGAGTGTAAATCCATTAGATGTTCATCTCAGATGTCAGATTTTAAAATTTTTTTTAGAGACTTATCAACCGCTGAGAAAAGAGTTATTTGCAATCTAGATAATATGGGAATACGTCCTTCTACAGCGGTTGACTTGCTCCAAGCCCAGAATATTTATGTAACTAAAGCAGCTGTGCCTGAAAATTTAAAGGTTTTATTAACCTTAAATAAGCAAATGATTTTTAATCGATGTTGTTAATTTAGATTTGTAGGTTTTATTGTTTTCGAACGACGCGGAAAATTATAATTATATTATTTTCGGTAATATATCTCATATGACTAAGATTGATATGAGCAAGTAAGTTTTCATAGAAAGTTTCCTTTAAATAAACATAACACAGATATTAAAAAAAAAGGAAATATTCCACTGTGTCAAAATATAATATGAAATTTTCATAGTTAAAATCTGTTTATTTTATTCTAAGCCATAATACCCGTATAACAAACCTTATAAATAAACACTTAAAAACCCTCGTAAATAGGATATCTCGAGTGAGATCCAAACTTCGGCACCACTGTTACTTTGTTGCCACAAATATATTTTTAAAACATGCTAATTCTGTAGTAAGATTATTTTCTTTTTATTTTAAATATTCTCAAGGCACTAGTTCTACGATTGGTTGCGCACAACAATAATATCAGTTGCGATTAGTTGACAGAATTATGTCATATACGAATCGAATATTTATGTATTCGAAATAAACGTGGAAAACAATACCGTTATATACATATATATATATATATATGTATATATATATATATATATATATATATATGTTTATATATATATATATATATATATACATATTTACATACACTTGCATAAATTGTAATACAAATGATACGACTAGAATAACCCACTCTTTTACCTGTGTTACGGAACTTTAGTGCTCACTCAAACTGTTATACTTACGAGGGTCTAAAATTTATCTTTCTTCGCTTTTAGATATGAATACTAGTTTAGTATAAAGTAACCAGATTTTGACTAGTGTTTCGAAAATACTAATAGCGTTTATATAATATATGAAGCGTCGAAATACAGAAATAAATAACGTAATCTAATGTAATATTTTAAATCCATGTTAATAATATCAACTCAAATTTCCATTTTGTTATTTCAAGTTAATAAACCTTTTAAATGACAGATTGCCTTAACAAACACAGTCGCTTTAGACCGACAAATATGTTTGGCTTGCAGCCAGACAACGGCCGAGGATCGACACGTTTCCATTTTATCTAGATTGCAAATACCTCTCCGATTCTCAACATACAAAGCTCGCCTCCACTCGCGAGCAATCTTCTCGAGCTCTCGATAAAAGCTCCTTAGCTGTTGTGAGCCGCACGCTGCGCGTTACTCTAACCACTTAACATGGCGAAGAAAATGCTAACCTGCATCACCAATACGGTAATATATTTTTTTCTATTGTACAATTGACTTGCAACTGAAAATTGTTAGGTTATAAGCAATATCTATAATAAAAATATGGAAAATCGCTATGGAAAAAACACTTGCCGTCTTTTTTATATAATTTGGATTCTAGATTAAAAAATCTCTCTACGTGTAGGCTTTGTAAATAGCTTTCTTTCTTTAATGGTTATTATGCATTGTCTTACAATTTCAAAATGTTTAGTGTAGAAATGTATTTGCCTATTACAAGTTCGAAGAAGTATGTGTAAAGAAAATATGTACTAATGCTCATTTAGGTGAAAATAATTGACATATTAATTTTAAGTACATCGAAAGAAATAACAATGCTTTTCTTTATCACGATTTCTTATCATGCTAGGGCAAGTAGCGATGATAAAATGTAACATTCACGTAAGAGCTTATATAGTTAGAAGACCTTATTTTATTAACGCATACATTATTATTCGCTTTTATATTCCCCTTCACCTTCATTTCATAAACGTAATATAAATATGAGAAGATACGTGGTTTGATGTAAAATTTTGTTAAAATGGAAACTGATATTGATATTTAGTGCATATTTGCACTGGATAAGATTATAATTTATTATCTTAAGTTATAAATATTAATACAAGAAGATATAGGCCTACAGATCATTTTTTAAAAATCTGTAACATAAAAACTAGTATCTCAAATGAATATTTTTAAAGTACATAATGTAACAATGATTCAGACGAAAATTACTGCTTCGGAACATAGTGAACTCAAGTACTGAAAGTGGTGCTAAATTGTGAGCACTTTTGGGGGATGCATAAACTTTGGTTCTTTGACATTAGAATAAATCATATGACGTATGAGTGTAGTAAATTAATAAATAATTCATATAAAACACAACTATCGTATAATTTTAATCTATATTTTGGTATATAATCTGGCCTTACAATCAATACCTTTGTAATGTTTTAATCCATATAATAAAATTGTTCATAACAAATGAATACTGAATTTTATAAGGCCGTCTAGATTTTTTTTGTAGTTAAAACACCTTCATAAATTTTTTTTTCCCATAATATTTTTTTTAAAAAGCGCATGCTACAAACAACTTTCTTCAGTTTTCAGACTTTATGTTAAAGGACTACTTGTTTGTTTCATTTTTATTTGATACAGGCATCGTTTACATTTTCTTTTGTAAAATATTCCGTATTTAAATACGTGGCTCTTTTTATACCTAACGTGACTATTTTCTAATATTTTTGATATTCGAATTCAGTAACGGGAAAAAGAACTGAGCAACAGGCTTACGCCACAGTGAAATATTAATCAAGATTCAATGAATATAATTACATGGTACCAACCTAACTACATATTCGAACTCGCATTATGCAATTGACACAAAGTTTCTCCCATTCGACAGCTATGAAGCTTTTACGCAAAAGATGATGATTTTGATGCTTGGCATAGTATTTTCGATATCGATAATTCCGGAACGTCCGGTCTTTCGATTGATGAAAGTCTGCGAGCTGCAGAAATTGCTCAGCTTTATCCTTTTCTTGCGATTAACAAACTGTTATCTCCAGAACATGTCAACCTTCATTAACCTAACATAATATTTATTACAGGAGTATTATAATCAATATTTTGAAAGTATTATTTTCATATAGGTACCTCATTTTTATAACTCCCAATAGCAATTTTATTTACGAATAATGAAAAATAGATTTCAAAGGAATGACCGTGTTTTTGCAATTTATTTTGTGAAAAATGATTATATTTCACTACCAGTTTTTTAATATCATATCTTGCCAACGAAACTCTTTCACCTTACTTTTCCTCGCATATTCTTTTGTATATGAATATTATTTTACGACATTTTCATTTAGGAATATTTAAAAGTCACGCTAGTTTTTTCTCTGGTCGTTAATACTTATTGTTACATAATTTTCCCTGAATTTTCTAATGATTCCCCAAGATCGTGATTTTCAAGACTTTTTTAACAAAAACTTAGGCTAGCATGTGGCCTGTACCTTATTCATATTATTAATATGAGTTTACTTCGATTAAATGTCAATTACTGAAGGTTTTGTGATAATAAAGAACCTAAAGTAATTTGTAGATCTTTCTTACAGATAGGAACACAAAACAATCTTTTTGTGACGTGTATGTTATATCGTAGTCTTGGAATTACCTTACACCAATAAAAGTCACCCAAAAGAAACTGCAAAGCGAAAGAACTTTCCAGATCATGAAAGATATAATTGGAATATTCTTATGATAAAATTCGTTATTTCATTTTGTAAGTGAAATGAAGCGAAAAGTGAAACATTTCATAGGCGCATCCAGGGGATTAAATTTTGTCCCTTATGGCGATTAGACATTGGGTCTGAATCAATGCTATTGTATTGTTTGTTGCCTTTTATATTGATTGTTACCTTTGTTGTTGGCGCATGACGTGAGCCTAAATTTAGCAGAGCAAAATTACATACACAATAAGTGTTGTTACCCTTGTTTATGGCTGTATGGCATATATTCAGGTATGTAGGTATATATATGTGTATATATATATATATATATATATATATATATATATATATATATATATGTATATATATATATATATATGTATATATATATATATATATATATGTATATATGTATATATATATATATGTATATTTTTATGGCAATATGAGACTGTTCCATTACATTACGGCAAGTACCATTGCGGCAAGTTATAAGTAAATATGTTTCTTACATACTTCGATTTCTTTATAACATTTAAGTTCTAATATATTTTTATGTTATTTTGTTTAATATATTTATTAAACACATTAACGAATCAAATAAAATAGACACGCTACACACGCCTTCACGCACGTAAGACCAATGCACGCACACACAAACGCATGCAAACATGCATGCATGCACGCACTTAGCTACACAGGCATGAATACATTCACACACTCATATACCAAAAGTTGGCGAGCATGCACACGCAAAGTCAGGTACATATATACCTAAATATTTTCAGTATATATCCTCAGTATGGTTATCAATTGGGAACAGTAATTACGACACATAGATCCTGTAAATTAAATAATAAATATGTTTGAAACAAAGGCACATTCCACTCTAATACCATGCGGTACAAAAGGAACCCAATCAATACACATAAAGTATAGATTCAATTCAACGCAACGGAACAGGCCACACTGCCGTAAATATATACGCCCGCCATAAAAACACATAAACAAGGGTAACAACACTTATTGTATATGTAATTTCGCTCTGCTAAATTTAGGCTCACGTCACGCGCCAACCATAAAAGCAATGATCCGCCATAGATTCAGACCCAATGTGTAATCCCAGTAAGGGACGAAATTTAATCCCACCGAATGCGCCGGAGAGATGCTTCACTTTTCGCTTTATCCAAAATAAGAAATAAAACAACGAATTTTATCGCAAGAATATTATACTTTTCGTGATCTGGAAGGCTCTTTGGCTTTACGGTTTCAATTGGGTGACTCTTATTGGTGTAAGGTCACCCAATTGAAACCCTAAAGCGGAAGAGTGTCATTGTTATATTGTATGAAGACTGCAATATAACATATATGTCACAAAAGGATCCTTTTGTATTCAAATCTTTAAGAAAGATCTACGGATTACTTTAGGTTCTTCAATATCACAAAAGTTTCAGTAATTGTCACTTAATCGCAGTAAATGCACCTTAATGATATAAATGGACTAGAGGCCATATGCTAGTCCAAATTAAAAGTTTTGGAAATTTGGACCTTGTAAGATCACCCAATTGAAACCCTAAAGCGAAAGAGCGTCATTGCTATATTGTATGAAGACTGCAATATAACACATATGTCACAAAAGGATCCTTTTGTATTCAAATCTTTAAGAAAGATCTACGGATTACTTTAGGTTCTTCAATATCACACAAGTTTTAGTAATTGACATTTAATCGCAGTAAATGCATCTTAATGATATAAATAGAGTAGAGGCCACATGCTAGTCGAAATTAAAAGTTTTGGAAATTTGGACCTTGGGAAATTATTAGAAAATTCATGACAAATTATGTAACAATAGGTATTAACATGGAGAGAAAAAACTGACGTGACATTAAAATATTACTAAATGAAAATGTGGAAAAATATTCATTTACAAAAGAATATGCGAGGATAAGTAAGGTAAAAAATTTTCATCAGTATGATACAAAATTAAAAAATTGGTGGTGAAATGTATGCATTTTTTTCAAAGTAAATTGCAAAAACATGGATATTTTGTTGAGATCTATAATTCATTATCCGTAAATAAAATTGGTATTGGAAGTTATAAAAATGAGGTATCTCGATGAAAATCATACTTTCAAAATATTGTTTATAATACACCTGTAATAAATATTATGTTAGATTAATAAAGGTTGATATGTTCTGGAGTTTCTTATCCACAAGAATAGGATAAAGCTGAGCAATTTCTGCAGCTCACAGTCCATTGTCAATCGAAAGACCGGACGTCCCGAAATTACCAATATCAAAAACATTTTGCCAAACATAAAAATCATCATCGCTTACGTAAAAGCTTAATTGGTGTCCAATGGGAGAAACTTTGTTTATGTTAATTTCAAAACGTAAGTTCGAATTTGCAGTTAGGTTAGTACCATGTAATTATAGCCACTGAATTGATATTTCTTCAGGTTTTATTATTAAAAAAAATACCCGAAGGTGATGATGATTAATATTTCACCGTGGCATATGCCGGTTTGCTAGTTCTTTGTCCGATTATTTAGTTCGAGTATCAAAAATATTTAAAAAAAAAGTCATATTAGATACAAAAAAGGGAAATGTATTTAAATACGGAATATTTCAATAAAAAAATGTAAGCGATGCCTTTGATGTAAAGTGAAATGAATATGAAATATAAAGGAAACAAACACGTAAGCATTTAACATAAAATCTGTAAACTGCAAAAAGTTGTTTTTCGCACCGGCTTTTATAAAAAAAATATTATTAGAAAACATCTGAAAAAGATGTTGTAATTGTATAATGAGGCTGAATAAAAAGAGAATTTAGACGACTTTATAAAATTCACTATTCATTTGTTATGAACAATTTTATTGATGAAGCAAAAATAATATACCAAAACGTATACAAAAATTATACGATAATTCTTTTTTATACTAATTATTTATCAAGTTACTACAATGTTAATATCATAAGATTTATTCTAATATCGAAGAGCTAAAGTTTATGCACCCCCTACAGATGCGCACAATTTTGCACCACTTTCATTACTTGTGTTCACTATGTTCCGAAGCAGTAATTTTCGTCTGAATCATGGTTATATTACGTAGTTCAAAAATATTTATTTGAGGGACTAGTTTTTATCTTACAAATTTTTAAAGAATGATCTTGAGGCCTATATCTTCTTGTACTAATATTTATAACTTAAGATAATAAATTATAATTTCACCCAGTGCAAATATGAAATAAATCATATCTATCAGTTTCCATTTTAACAAATTTTATGTCAAACCACGTATCTTCTAATATTCATATTAAGTTTATGAAAGTGAGATGAAGGGAAATCGTAATATAAATTAAGAAAGCGAATAATAACGTATGCGTTAGTAAAATAAAGTCCTCGCAAGATGGCAGAAACCTATATTAGCACTTACATAAATGTTACATTTTACCATCGCTACTTGCTCTAGCAAGATAAGGGATCTTGATAAAGAAACACATCATTATTTCTTTCGATGTGCTTAAAATTAATATGTCACTTATTTTCATCTAAAATTTTTTTGAAGAAAATGCGTACTAATGTTCATTAGCACATATTTTCTTCAATCATACTTCTTTGAACTTGTAATAGGCAAATAAATTTGCACATTGAACATTTTGAAATAGTTAGATAATATAAATTAAAAGAATGCACAATTTACAAAGCCGATATGTAGAGATTTTTGAATCTAGAATAAAAATTACATTAAAAAGGTGGCAAGTATTCTTTCTGTAATGATTTCCCATATTTCCATCACAGGTATTGCTTATTACATAATAATTTTCAGTTGCAAATCAAATGTACAATAGGAAAAAATATATTACCGTATTGGAAATACAGGTTAGCATTTTCTTTGCTATTTTAAGTGGTTAGAGTAACGCGCAATGTGCCGCTCACAACAGCTAAGGAGCTTTTATCGAGGGCGCAAGAAGATTGCTCGCGAGTGGAGGCGAGCTTTGTATGTTGAGAATCGGAGAGGTATTTGCAATCTAGATAAAATGGAAACGTGTCGATCCTCGGCCGTTGTCTGGCTGCGAGCCAAGAATATTTGTCGGCCTAAAGCGGCTGTGTCTGTTTAGGCAATCGGACATTTAAAAGGTTTATTAACTTTAAATAACAAAGTGTAAATTTACGTCGATATTCTAATTATGGATTTGACGCTTGCTGCTAGTATTTTTTAAACAAGTCTTGTTTTTAAAATGACAATAATATTATTCCGCGTAAGATATCTAAGTTCATTAATATTAATATGAACAAGTAAGTATTTCAAAAGTCGCTTTGCGAAAAATGTTATAGGCATTATTTCATAAATACACCATGCGTGTAAAAATTCTACTACCATGACATAACATAATTGATGTTTTGAAAACTACAGCTTTATTCTAAGTTGTAGTACCCTTACCTATAACCTAGTAAGGACATATTTGAGAACATTCGTTAAAGGAACGTCTTGAGCAAGCTCCAATATTCGGTACCACTATATAATCCACTGCTACAAATATATGTTTTAAAAAATGCCAATTCTATAAAAACAACAGTGTCAAATGCAAAAATTTGTGTGTCCTTGTCTACATTTTGCACCGCTTTAATTTAAACTAACCGCTTTATCTCCGACCACAAATAAGAGTTTACGGTTATGAGCTCAGGGCTGCGAGCAGACACCTTGGACATAATCCTAACCGACGATTTCCAAATACACTCTTAAGGTACTACCGTAACCGCAATAAGTATGAGCCGAGTATCGACAGGGCGCGTGCGTCGGCAACTAACATTATATGGAAAGATAATGGGGGGATCAAGGTTACGCCTTATGCTGATTGGTTTAATTAACGAGCGGATTCTGTAGTCGTTCTGGGTTACGCGTGCAAAATTGTATTTATACATATTGATTATTGTTTGTTTCCGATTTTAGACTTTGCGTATAAAAAGTTATCGTGGATTTTATCCGATAGATATTTTAATATTTCTAATTGATAGTATTCATGATAAACATGCTTTAAAACTATGGAAAAAAATCACGTCATACAGCATCTTAGAGAATTATTTTAACACTGCGAATGGATAATATTCATGATGGACATCACTTTAGTTCTTGCTGTAAAACGAATAACGGTTCTAGGCGTATATATATATATATATATATATATATATATATATATATATATATATATATATATATATATATATATATATATATATATATATATATATATATATATATAAAATATATATATATATATATATATATATATATATATATATACAAATGTATATCAAGCTCAATGTTTGTGACATGAGCAATTGTGATGGAAATATAGTTTCCTTGTCAACTAGTGACTTATTCAGGATAAAAATACTCACTTACGTACGTCTTAATATAGCGACAAAAAATTTAACAAAAACAAGATATTGGTAAGAACAGAATTTTAACCTAATTCCTGATCTCGTTTTGAAAAAAGTTTACATAACTTTTTTCTCGGAACCTACTTCAAAGTCCTTCTTATTTTATAAGCTTTTTGACTAAAAATTTGATGTTACTACCCCTGATTTCGCAATAAAGCTGGGCTTAGTGTCTGTTTAAAAAAATTGTGTGTGTAATTAAATAATTTACAAAAACTAGACAGAAATTTTAGGAAATGTGTTTATTTTAAAAATTATAAAACTTTTTCCAATTTATGGTCGATTTGTCAATGTAAAGGATATCTTCAAAAAAAATTTTTCATTCAAATTTCTTAATTCTTCTAAAGCGCGACTATTTTTGAGAAGATAAAGTGTTTATAGTACTCCCACAACGAAAAAGATTTAAGACCAAAGGGGCCAAGCTCTGTATCCACCAAGATCTATTCCCGGTCAAATTTCTCAATAAAAAAACTGATAGAATAATAATGTTTTTAAAGAAGAATCCAGGTAAAACGTAATGTGATCTTTTTTTTTTGTTTAGAATATTACGGGATTCAATTTATTTTTGACGCCATGTTGAGATGTATGTAATTAAACGTGAATAAGCCAGTTAGCCAACTTTCATTAAAAAGTAAACTTCCTATCCCAAATATTAACGCCACAAACACTTTATCGTAAACCTATAAGTTTGGCTAAAAAACTCAAAAGTCATTACAACTCAGAAAGTAATGTGTAATATTTTATCAACTCCTGATCGTGCGATCTTTGCAATTTTGTTTACTTCCTTGCACACTAATACAATAAAATCATTAAAAGAGCTGTACTTTTAAGAATCAGCTTCAAAAATATGAAATAAATGTTAGTAATTTATAGAAAACGGCCTAATCTCTAGAATACACAGTCTTAGAAAACAGCTGTGCTATTTTCACAAAAGTTTTCAAATGACAGTGGTATGCTCCTAAAGATAATACGTTATTTAGACCGCATACATTTTTCTTTTTCTCACCGAAACAAATCAGTCTCCTCTAGGTAAACAAGTTTATGATGGTTGAATGATTGCCTTTTAGGTTTGCAAACGTACATGGCAACTTATTCCAATGACTTAAGTTTATTACGGGAAATCTGAATAGAATTTTCAAAACAATCTATCTATTTCAGTTATATATAAGCGTCTATTTGCCTTAGATTTCTAAAAAGAATATGGCAATAATTTTTCAATTTCTTAATTTTAAATTCAAATAGTCAAGGTCGTTTTTGTGTATATAATGTTACTAAATAAAGGCAATTATTTCGAATCAATTTTGAAACTTAGTTTTACGGGTTTGGCAATCAAACTATAAATCTGTACGATCATATAATATCTGTAGATTTATAAAGGCCTCGTCCGTAACGTTATATTTCAGTTACTGAAAACGCCCTGTCATGTCTCATGTAAGGTTACAGATGAACGTAAAATAACGGTTCTTTTAATTACTTGACCGATACTATTTATGAAGATAATGAATTAAGTGGTCTTGAATAATTTTTGCTATGAATTTAAGTCTATGATCTAAAGAAAAATGAATTGATAATATCCATGCAAGCTCTCTTCATTAATCTGATTTAAAAGGAATGTTTTTATTAGTACGACCAACAGTTAAAGGGTAATAAAATATGCCAAATCTATACTATAGTAATAAATGATCATCGAACAGCATACCACATTAACTGGAATTACGATGATAATTCTAACAGTCGACTTTTCTCTAATGGGGAATAAATAAAGAACTAAATAAAGTTATAATATTATTTTGCGAATATGAACTCATTTAAATATATAAATTTTCTTTAAATCATAACTTAAGTTTATATAATTTTTTAAATAGTGATTTATTATTTAATTACATTTGATAAGTATTATATAAGATTTAAGCTGTAAATGTTGAAACGTTCATCTCAAATCATTTAAAACATCCAACAAAACCTAATAGGACAAAGTACATATAAATGACAAAAATGAGTTAAGTTCTGCTCTTTGGTAAGCAGAAGTCAAGGAGGCTCGCTAAATAGAAATGAAATTTTTCACGTCGAACCATAATTTTCTAATCGTAATCGTAGTGTATTTTACTCTCTTAGAAATTGTTAACATTCGTACCTACAAAATATATCTTCTCTTTACTTTAAATTAGCCCTATTGTGGAGCGAAAAAGCCTTTACTTCGTCTTGGCACGGCGTATTGGCATTATGCCATATTCACAAAATTCCCAATATGGAAATCAAATTTCCTATTGCACTTTCAATTTATAGTAAAATCAATTTATAGTATAGAAAGTATTCAGAGGAATAAAAATACGAGGTGGATTTATTGTATATTCAAATAGAAACCGAAGATCTAATTACAGTACACTTCGCATAAGTACGTCTAGCGTAAACTTTTCGGTATGAGATGATGTGAATAATATAACTGGGTAAGCTTATACTTGTTTTGAAAAGAAATGCATTGAAAATATTAACGTTATTTTAATCCTGCTAGCTTCCTTGTTACGAATTAAGCAATAGTTTTACTTGTATTCTTCGAAGTGTAATAACGGATAATTCGTATATAATGTATCACACGGCTATAATTACACTTTTTACTTCTGTTAACGTTTACGAAAATATATTCGAGAGGCGTAAATCAAAAAAAAATTCAAACTCGGTTTTTTCCATACTTATTTTTCATTTCAAGTGATATTTTGACATTTACACTATAACGTTTCTAAAATGGTTCAAAACTGATATGTAGACTTACTATCCATTTTTTATTTTCAAAAGTTTTTGTTCGAATAAAAAATTATTCGTTTATTCACCAAAAAAAAATTGCTTTTAAATTTTGTTTTTACTTTTATTTTTAAGAAAATAAAATCTTTCTCTATTTTCTAACATTAAATATAATTATCGGAGCTTTGCTCAGTTCATTACTGATACATGGGCCAATTATAGTATAGATTATTAAAGAACGTACGTGTACATTGCCATTATTTTTACCGAGTGATACTTAATACTAGCTCCACCAGCGACTTCGTTCGCAAAACATTGTTAAGACATAAGATAATCTATTATAATATTTTAAAAGTAATTTACGTAAATGCCTTATATATCGAAACGTCAAATTTCCATACCATATTTTGGGCCTATTGCGATGAAATAAAAGCCTAAATGTTACCTCAAGCCTAACAGAATTCACCAGTAAAAATCTCAACAAAACCTTTCAAGATGTTTTTGTGGGATATATCAAACAATCCAAAACAACATTTTTTTTTTATTAATTTTGTTATATTTTCCTGCATATTATTTCGTAAACACCTTTGGTTGTATATCAATAAGTATACAACTAAGTACTAATTATATGTATAGGCAATAAAATTCGTAAAAACTAAACTTGCACAGCTTAATAATAAACCTGCAAAAGTAATTAAATTCCAAATATTGAGAACAGGTTAACATTTTTAAAATATGTTATTATCGTTATAAATATATTTTACTAACAACAAACAAAAATTATTCTCATTGAATAATTCTGCATTGTTTTCGCGATTTTCTTCTGTGCAGAATACATTTATTAGTATCGCGTTCATAAGTGAACTCTACCGTGTAAAGGACGGTCAGAACGATGGTGTACGAGTGTAACATATAACATAGCCTGTTTACCGAGTAACTATGTATTAGTAATTTAATTAAACAAAACAATTTACATTTGAAACGAGAGAATTAAAGATATTTTGGTAAACGAACTTATTATATGAGCAATACCTTCCGGACAATCTTTTATTACAAAAAGCACAATCCTTTCCCTTCCAGGTAAATGATAAATTCTCCAGTCTTGAAAGTTATTAATAAAAAATCACATTGAATTATAAATGATATAAACCACTAACTATTTATTTGTCAATTGTCAGTCAATTTCATTGTAAGAGTCATTTTCAGTCAACGAAATAGTCATTACTTGAGAACTATAAATAGATCACAGTATAAAATAGAATTACTTTTGAGAGAAGCACATATTGAAAATGAAATACATTTATGTACCTTTATGTAGCTTAAATATTGATAATATTGCAATATTGAAAATTAAGTATCTTTATGTACCTTCAAGCTCTGTCAAATAAAGTTAAAAATACAAAATTCTATCTTAACCCTCAGACATATTCAATACAGATGAAACTTCAGCGAGACACTATAATCGAGTTTATAAAAATCTGGATATTAATATATTATTCATATTTCTTTTGAATGAAATCATTATAACGAGTTTCAGAAAGTTTCCTTTCCTAAGAAGTTTCCTTCCTGTTTTGGCTTACATTTAGAATTCTTTTTATTCTAAGGTGGTAGTAAAACGTCATTAGGAAGTCAATATAGACATTAAAGAATTGAATTTCTCCACAATTTGAAAACAATTGTACGTTTAGTGTGGCTCTTGTTAAATAAAAGATATATAACTGTAATTTATTATGATTTAATATTTCCTAAAAACTAATTAAAGTTAATCGATAAAAGTGGTACATTAAAAAACCCATGATATTCTCACAAAATTTCATCCTTATTCCTAAGATCAACTTTAATTCCTAGGTGATAACTAAGGATAGTTTACTAATAATTGTTGATATATGAAGAGTGAATGAATAAGTCACGTAAATATAAACATGATATCACCTAGAGTAGTTTATTCTTGATAGAAATGTTTAAATATTTAAAACAAAACTGCATGTTTGCTTAGATAATTAAAATGAAACTAAATTATATCCTCAGGGACACCGCTATTTACATTAAATTTCGGACCTCGAGAATCTTCGATCGTTATATACATATTCCTTTTTTATGCGTAATAACAATTAATTTACCATGCAATTCGACAGATGTAAAAATACTTGCTATATAGGCGTACACACACACATATATATATGTTTGTGTGTGTATCTATATATATATATATATATAGTGGTAATAATTTATATACTACGTAACTCGATATGTATATATGCATTTTATATATGCATACCTGATAAAGGTATGGACATAGTCGATTCGAGAATCTTCCGGTAAATAATAATCGCGCGCCTGATAAGTAAACAACTTTGATGGTTTATTGGGAAGATTCTAGAAGGATTTTTAAACTTTATTTGAATATGGAATAAATAAACGTATAAAAACAGTGTTACAGCTAAATGACACGTCAAGTATTGATTAGAAATGGTGAGTAACTATTGATAGCCTTGTCATTAACAGCGTCGAAAAATTCGGCGTGAAATATTAAACTGCTCCTCTCATACGAGTGAATTCAAGGTTTAGAATTGATTATTGTAGAGCAAATAATATGCAGCATACGATATACGTTTAACAATTACAGTGAATTACTCAGCGCCCACGCTCAATGTTAATGGAAATTCATTTTAATGCCAGAGTGAACATACTCAACGCCCGCCCAGGGTCAAATACCTCACGATATGCTCTTTGGACTTAAGTTCAATGAGCTCATAGTTTTGTGGCTTGTCTAGTTATATTCACCACTTCGAATCACGACTACTCTCGGGAGAAATGTTTCATATTAATAAATTCCAGCATAAATAGCTATGTTTTGATCATAATTTTTAATTATGTTCAAGATTATGTAAAAGATAATTATATGAGTGTGCATACTGACGTTAATAATGTTATTCCCCGGCTTTGACTAGTTTTAAATTTGGATTTTTGGTTATTAGTTTAAACGATCTCCTATTCGGCAATGAAAATTATACACCTCTGTGCTTACAGGAACTGAAAATTTAATTCCTGGGTATGATCAATCATTCTGGAATAAGAAGATGAAGTTCAAAAAGTGGTTAGACTTACGTTTTTTCTTATTTTAAGAATTGTAATAAATGGTTCTTTACGTCTAAACAACGACGTGTTTCGTGGCTAATCGTTGCAAAGAGGATGTCTCTGTATATGATGAGCTGCTTGACTTTCCTGAGAATATAATTTTGATTGTTTTATTGAACAGATTATATTTAAAAACATGTTTTTATCTGTATTTTAGGTCCAGTGAACCATATTAAAGTGCACATGGGGTTTTATGGTCATATATGATAAGTTTTTTGATTATAATATAAAGAAAAAAATTAAAAGGCTATTAGGGTTTTGGTAACATTTTTTGCGAAGGGTAAGATATTCCTCAAATTATTGTAATTGAATTGTCGAACCATTTTCCTAAAAACACGCCTTAGAAAATTGTAAAATATTCATTGCGATGTATTTAATTACGATTAATTCCGCTAAGGAAAGTTCCGCTTTGTTAACTCAGCTTTACTTCGATGTAATATTCAAAAACAATATCAAAATTTTTCTACGCTTGGTATTTTCTCTGTTAACTTAAGTTATTATATATTTAAACTTGAAAACTTGTATTTCATAGCTTTATCGTTGAATATTCACGATATATACAAACACATACAAATATGTATGTCTATATATATATATATATATATATATATATATACATATATATATACATAGATATATATATATATATATATATATATATATATATATATACATATATATATATATATATATATACATACATATATGCGTGTGTATGTGTATGTATGTATGTATACAAATAATACTAAGCTACCTAAATAGTTTAAGATTGAGAAATTTCTTCTATCTACTTTTATGTTAATTAAAAAAATTACCTCAGGATTAAAAAATTATAATTTATATTTCTAATGTGAAATCGTATACTAACGTAGTTTACTCGGGGAAATGTTACCGTTGATTATAATTGTGATTTCACCCTGCTAAACAATATAATTGAAAGGTATCTCACACTTCAAAAATTATTTACCAGAATTGACTTTTAACATTTACTGCGGTGAAATGCAGCGCGTCGCACAAAATATGTCATAGTAGTTTAGATTAAAATGATGTACAATAATTAAGCCCTGAATTTGGAACGTTAAATGAAACATATTCCAGAACATTCAAAAATTATATTAAAATAATTTCATTCATTTTATTCGTGAGCGGGTATATTTTTTTTTGCGTTTATTTTCGCTACTCACTTTCTATAGCTTATAGCGTGACTATGTCTACCCTGTCTTTTAATCTAGAATAAGCTATAAGCAAAGTTTTATTGAGCAGTTTAAATCTGAAAGATAAAGAACGAACTAACCAGACAATATCCCACTTTTACTTAGTTATTATCGATTATATATATTTTTTCTTACATGGAATATGTGATATTCACGATGCAATATAGAAATGTATCCTAATATAAGGTTACATTTCAATGTTAATATAACTTTGTTATATTAACAAAGCGTAAAAAACGAACATACTCTTGGAATCACTTTAGTATCTTATCAATGTTAATATAACTTTGTTATATTAACAAAGCGTAATAAACGAATATACTCTTGGAATCACTTTAGTGTCTTATCAATGTTAATATAACTTTGTTACATTAACAAAGCGTAAAAAACGAATATACTCTTGGAATCACTTTAGTATCTTATCATCCGTAAGCCAGAGACGTTTTGAACAGAGTTTGTTTAATATAGAAAATTGAAGTTTGGCATTGTAATGAGGGATGACCCTATTATACCGGTAAAAAAGTTTTTATTTAGGCGTTAGTTTCAAGGGTGATATTATTTTTTTCAATTTAATGTCACTGTGTGAAGTACCAGATCATTGTGTGAAATATTGAATGAAAGCTTATTAAAGTGAAGTTTTTCCAAAAAAAATATATATTGTTCTCTTTCAACCTTATCTCAAAAAATAGCTACTACAAAACCTGAAAAATTTAAGTTTATTGTGGGGTTTACACATTAACTATAATAAAAAAATGTAGTCATTTGAACTTAAATTACAAACAAAGCTGTAATGAGAGCGAGCTATTTATGATTAATACAATAGTAGTAATAATATCTTAGTAATTTTCGTTTTATATCCTATTTTTTTATAAAATTATAAAAACTTAACGTAACACCGTATATACACAAATGCTAAACGTATACGTCATTCGTTAACGGACTTCAAGAGTGCTTTGACGTCTATGTAAGTCGACACAATTTTACGGAACACAAATCATACAAGGCTTAATTGCACATGTACGATTCTTGACGTGAAATTCATTTGGCTGTCAGCCATTCTGTCACGTCAAAACTGAGTAACATTTAAGAAAAAAATACCGAACTCATACGACTCGTAATGGAACCGCACAAGTGGTAACAATATGGCAAAACGTCAAAAAAATCGAATCGTCAATAGAAGTTCATAACAAGTAATCTGTCGATGCCGGTCAGGTCGCTTTGATTTTTGCACCTTTAATCGTGCGTACAGTATTGTGTAGGATATAATACAAAAAATATAAGGGATCGTAACAGTATCGTCTATTTCACAGCTTCGAATGAAAATTATTTCTCAATATATTACTGTGAAGTTATGAAAATACAGTTTTAATCAGAATAAAAAAGCGCACTTTCCTAGATAACTAACTCTTATTAGAAGCTATGAACTAACATGGGTTAGTCTTTTTTTTATATTATATCCGGATATAAGAGAGAGTTCTTAAAATAATGCTATTTTATGTTAGTCACAGATCGCATTACAAGTAATTAATTTCCCACGCACTCCTTCTACAAAATCGTAGACGTTTGAAGATTGATGGATATAAAATCGAACTTAAGTAAGTACTACAATAAAACAGTCATTGCGTACTACATATATCTTATCGTATCCTTCAAAGTTAGCAAGGTACGTCACGTTAAGCTCCACTGTATAGCGTATCACTCTAGACCAATCACCGTTATCCAACCAACACCGCAAAGTGAAAGGACCATCAGAGCACTGGACGGATAAATTGGAATGTCCTTGTTGTAAAATTCGTTACTTTTATATCTTATTTCGGCACAAGTAAGACGTCACACTTCGTAGGTTCAAATTGGGTATTTACAGGGATTTCATATTGGCTTTAAATCAATAGCAGATCGCTGTCGTCAGCTATTGCCTCAGCTTCGAAAAGTTAAAAAAACATCTTGGGTAATAAATTGTCCTTGAAAATACGTAAACTTTTTCAGGGTTGGTTGGTTTAGTATAAATGTCATATTTGTGTATCGGTTAGAGTTTATACTTTGCGCTAATGTAATTAATAACTCCCTAGAATAACCAAATTTAAACATTAATTTAAATTTGATTGGACCGACTACAAAATCAATTTACTACAAGAAATATTTAGTGCTAAATTTGAATATAGTTTTCTTAAATATAGATATATCATATTGAAGTATTATCCTAAAAGATCGTTTACAATGTCGTGGTACATTTATAGTGGCAGATTTCAATAATAAATAAGACCCATTTTTCAAATAAATAAGACCCTATGCAGATGCAGACATGGCACACCAGACTGTCACTTTAGGCTTATGTAAATGCTCTTGATGCATTTGTCTTGGGTTGTGGACATCACAGTAACGAAATTTCTGCTTATTCACATATCCTCCAATGTGAAAGTGAGCTTCGTCACTAAAGAATATGTTGCCCATTCGGGTAGGACTACGAAATTTCAACAACATCACTTCCGCGTAAGTTTTTCTTAATTCAAAGTCAGAATCGTGTAAATCTTGAACAATTTGAATTTTATATGGATGGAACTTGAGCTTTTTTTGCATTATTACCTGTAAAGTTGATTTCGGAATTCCCAATATCGATTACAGAAACCATAACACGCTCGACATTCATCCGTGGCTACCAATGGTGTATGTCCTGGCCTGGGCCTATTTAATGTTGATCCTGTAGCTCTGAACCTTGCTACCCATGACTGAATGAGATTGATCGATGGTCCATCACGTAATCGACGAATACTGTAATGATTATTAAATCGACGGCGTGCTACAGACAGCGAAAATCCACTCGAAATGTACGCCTCGACGGCAAAAGCGCGGTGCTTTCCACTCCACTGTTCCATGGCTACTAAAACATCCGCACCGCTTGCGCTTCTAACGACGCCCCCGCGCCCCTCTTATGTGTTACGTTCAGAAACTATGTTTGTTCGAACTTTGATATCGGCCACTGAACTTCCTGTATATTATTTAGAGTTGAACTTACGATAAACGGTTTGATTTTACGATTTCCCTTGTATTTATATAGAAAATGACATCTAATATATTGATGTCTTATATAATAGTAAGACGTTTTTGGGTATTTCAGTATATGTCCTTTAATACAGGGATGAATGAAAGTTTATTACAGCAAATTGAGATAAATGATGTATAGTAAAAGAAAGCTTTTTTTGGTAAATATCTTATATATAAATATTTTCATATAGACTTTATGTGTTCCCTACGTCAAAATGACAAACAGATCTTTATAAAATCACTTTAGTGCCCGTCTGACCATCTGTCACAGCAGTTTTAGTTTCAGAAATCACTTGAAATAGAAACTTAAAAGTAAATGAAGCGTTATAATCCAGATAAGAATTATAAAGCTTCATTTTCTTTTAAATTTCTATTTCAAGCGGTTATGAAGCTTTATATTCCATAAAGTGCTCATTAGAATTATACGAAACATAGTTCCACGATTTTAAGTAAAATTTGAAAAAAAACAAAGGTTTTAGACGCCAAAGCAATGTTTGCATGAAGACTTCTTATAGTTTTAGAGATATTGACGATAATCCTGAAAATATGTATACATATATATGAATATGTGTATGTATATATATATATATATATATATATATATATATATATATGCACATATCCCTACACAAATATGTTAAGTATTATTAAATGTTTTTTTTCGTTAAAAAGTTCACGTTCATGATACCTTATGACAAAATAATAAAAAAGTAATTTCACTTCAAACCGTATACTGAGGCATAATACGAGCCAGATTTCCACTTACCGGTTTTTTTTAAAGTTTTTTTTTATAATACTATAATAAATTTATTGCACCTCCATTTATGCAGTTTTTCTTTTGAGTTATTCCTTAAACGAAATGAGATTTATGTTCGGGACAAGGTAAAATTAAAATTCTGTCTGCCGTACGTATTGGTTGGATTACACAACGCTAAGTGTAATGTGCTTACGTTTAGTATAAAGAGTAAACACTCGATATTGACGAGAAATATGCTTATCCAAGTTATTTTAAAAAATATTATTAATAACATCAAATTTTTAAGCCTTCCTTGTGCACGCGGCTTGGCAATGTTATTTTTACATCAATAATATATACTTCGATTCAGTGCTAAAACGAATGGCGTAGCAACAGGAAGTAAATTGATATTTACTTAATAAATATAAAAAGTGCATGGGTGAATTCAAATTTGTATAGAAAATGGGTAAACATTTTTGGTTCATTCGATTTTATTGACCTTTATAAACCTCCTCTTGAATCTGTCTTGTTTGTCCCTGTGTTACAGCCATTTTATTCAGAAATCATCTGACGTAAAAAGTTAAAATTTAGCGTAGTGCTAAAACATTTGACTTTCAACAATACTCAAAAATATTGCCATAAAAATAGGAGAAGGGGCAAATAAGATAACCGACATTTTGTTCTCTTTTATGTATCGTATAGGGTATTAAATCAAAGATAAAAATTACGTGTTTTAAAATTTTTGGTATTTATTTTCAGAAAATTACATAAGATATTTCTAGAGATATTACAGAAACTATGCACGTCATTTTGCTCAGAAACTTTGTTATATAAATTAGTAGTTTTACATAGTAATAAATTAAATTTAGCTCTATATATTTTAGAACGAGTAAATGAAATATTAGTTTTTCTTTTTAATTTATGTACTTTTATTGAATTGTATATCGTATAATTATCATTATTTTACTAAAAGGCTTATTTGAAATATTCTGTAGAAAAATCTGAGTATTCTTTTATGTACTCATAAGAACAGTTTTTAGAGTTTTGTGTCTAGACATTTCCCTGACTGATTTTCGAAATTTGTATCAGCTCATGCAAATTTCCATAAGTGAATGAATTTTTAAAAAGAAACGTTCTGTAAGTTGACAGAACTTTAGATAAATTATTTGCTATAATTCTTTTTGAAGTAAATATTTCTTATTAAATTACTTTGCAAAATTGGGATCGAACGGCCTATTCTTTCAGTTCTTGAATTAGTAATCGACTTTAGAAGAGTGATTGAAATATATAACTTTTTACAAAAAAATATACCTGTGACCTGCTTACCCACTAATGTCCTATTTCCTTCGTGCATTCGTAAAAATGTGTAGAAATCTACTTACCTACCTACTTAGTTACTAATGCTATAATTACTTCATACCTCAGTTTATACTTAGACTTTTATACGTACTTATGTACTTACCTACTATCAGCTAAAGTGCTTTGTGCCTCTGTATGTATCTATATATACTTAGCTACCTAGTAACTCCATCACTTTTTTGCTTACGTCAATAAAAGCCATGAGTCCAAACTCGATAAATTTACTCCTCATCGCTGAAAAGTTCCACTGACTAACTTCCGATTCCGCCATTTTACATTTATTTTACTAAAAACTAACTTAATGTTGGCCTTAGTTGTATCAAGAGTTTAAAGATTTTATTATTAGGATATAATTAGAGCTACACTACCCAAACTTAATCACGGCACCTGTATCATTAATTATTGTGGAATTCTGTACAGATCGATTCCAGACCTTCAATTTCCATGATGAAATTTTGCTATTTCAAGAGACTACACTGAGGGTATACACTTTCAGAGAACCACTTAAAACGGTTGAAGAGTGCCAAAAATACAAGGCATAGTGCACAAAGAAAACAGTTAAAATGGGAACTTTCTCTTTGCTTAAGTAGGTTAAAAATATATAGAAAAGCTAGCACCAAAATTCTCCTATTATCACCATAAAATTAAATTTGGAAGTGCACAAAACGATATATGGTTTACTATCTTATCGAAGTAAACTTGCGATGTAGTTTAAAGCGATACGTTTAGTACCGATCACGAAGAATATTCCCAAAAAACCAATAAGTACAGAGGGTCTATTACGAGTTCCGCATGTACTGACTTTCCACGTAAATTATACGTAAATTTCGAATAAATCCCGCACGTGATAAGCTAATAACCCCCACTTAATAATCTGTGGATATTTATGAATGCTTATATAGACATTTTTAACTACGCCGATATATTTTAATATATGACCAACGAAATTGTGACTAGTGTGTTCCAACATATCTAAGAGAAATGAAAAAAATATTGTGATGCGAAGATACGGTCTTTTATTTTCTGGGTGATAATAAACTATTTTGTTTGCCTTTGTGCTTTTAAAAGTAATATACGCAAGGCAGTAAAACTATGTAAATATGAACAAACAATAATTTGCAGTTGTCTATTATTAATGATATACATAGTTTAGCAAATGATTTTAATTGTAAAAAAAAATTTATTATATAATATCCTTGATAAAAGTACTATAAAAATATTTGTTGCTTCTATGTTTATATTATCCTTGATAAAAGTATTATAAAAATATTTTATTAATTTCTTCCAAATGTTTTTAAAATGTTAAAGGATGCACACAGAGCGAAATACGTTAACCAACTTTAAGTTTAAGTGATAAAAACGAAATTTTCTTCTTTTTCGTTAATTTTCATTAATTTTCTAAACTGTAAGTATCAATAGGTCAATTCTCCACAGTAACAGTGAAAACGTTGAATAAATAAGGTTGGCTACTAATTACTAACAGGTCAACTAAGCGGAAAAAGGTAGAAATTCTATTAAATTTTAAATCGTTAAATACTAGTCGGAATTTGGACATCAAAGGACACAAACTTCAAAAATAATTATTATTTATTATTAAGTACATACCTCTTTTGAAGCCAGTTTTATAAAATATGTTTTATTTGAGAATTTTTACTAATTCATTTATTATTATTAATCATCATAATTATTTTCGTTCTTAGAATATTGGATAATTATTCAGTCACGGGCAAAAACTAGTATATAGATAATTTCCTATTTGTCTAATTTTGATTATCAACAACATATAGAAATAAAGCGACAGTAGTAGCCCCCAATGGTTAGCTGTTAGCCTTTGAGGAGTTCAGTCCTCCAAATCTGAAGTCCAATATCGGATTTTGCAAATTAGAAACTACCGCTTGAGGAGTTTCGTTCTCCATATCCGAAATCCAATATTATTTTTTGCAAAACAATAATTAAAGTAACAACTAAACAGTAGTATAAATATTGAATCACGATCGATTTACTATCATCCGTTGAAGAGTTTCTTGAGAATTCATATTGACTGATTTTCATATATTATTTTTCTCGAGCACTATCATCCGTTAAGAAGTTTTGTTGTTCATATCTAGAACTTATCATCAGATCCTGACTTAGTAAGTGATGTAGTTAATTGGCAAAATAACAACTACCCGTAGCAAATATCTTGAATCATAGTCGATTTCTTGCCAATCCTTAAAGAGTTCCATCATTAATTTCCTGATTTAATCATCAAATCATCATTGTATCTATATGGGAGCACACCTACAATCCTCAAAATCGATCCACTCAGTAATGAATTATCGCTGAACATACATAAAAAAAAGATTCCTACGAATTGAGAATCTTTTCCTTTTATGGAGTCGGTTTATAGTGGATGAAAATTATTCAAATTCATCATCATAATTTTGAACATGTGCAAAATTTGACACGGTATTGCATAAGAAACATGTTTAAAGTCTCGTGCTTTCATCTATATCTGAATATATGTGAATTTGCTGGAATATATATTTTATTTACCTTAAAATATTTTTACTAGCGACATAGATATTTCCAAATACTGAAAATTAAGAAGAATAGGAATTTTGTAGCGATTTCAACGTAGTATTAAATAAATGATGCCGGGTGACAATTCAATCTCAGATTTTTAGGGACATAAGGACTATGATATAATAAAAGGTGATAGATGGTATGAACTATGGTATAATAAAAGGTGATGGATGATAGAATAAAAGGTGTTGATATAATTATAAGGTTAATAAGACCAAAACTGATACTTTTGGAAGCGACAATTTAAAGAAAGTGGAGATTCTTGCCGTATATATATATATATATATATATGGCAAGAATCTCCACACTTTCTGTGTGTTTTCTAATTAACAATAAAAGGTGAAAATCAATAATCCCTAATGGAGACGGGTTGTGATAAACAAGTAATAAATAAAGAAAAAAGTAAACAAAGAAGAATACTAGAACATTTATAAAAACTTAGCACTGCAATTATGTACTTTGCTAAAATTAATATGACTTTTCAACTTGTATAATTATTAGAACTAGTTATCTGAAATATGCTTCAAGAATTAGAACTGTGAACCACAGTGAGTTTCCGCTAACCTTTATTAATTTACGAGTAATTACAATTACAACCCATATCCGGTATCATTGATTACATTAATCTTTGTTTCTTTCTTGGAGGGCGACAAGTAATTTCATTCATCGATTAGAGGTTCCATAATTTCTTTGTTTAGAAAATATCTCCCATGAAAAGAAATAGAGATATTTATTCAATCGGTATAAGATGTATAGCAGAAAACTGTTTTATGCACCGATCATACCTGCATCAGCTTGTCTTAAACAAACGCACGCAAAGCATATACGCACGGGCATCTCTCACACTCACGTACACTAACATGTGAGCGCACGAGCGTGAGTATTCCCGCTCATGTACACCTGCATGAATATGCACATGCATTGAAAAAATGCACACACATATATCTTACTTAAGTGAAAATGTTTTTGAAATTTAAATATATTGCTTTCAAATGATTTTTAGTCATAAAAGTAGAATATAAATATATAAAATGTTATATAGAGATGTATGTTAATGACGCAAAATTAAATATAGAAGAAATATTAAAAATATCCCAACACCCTGGTTAAATGAAAAGCTTAAAATAAAAAAAGAACAAATTTTCTTTCAAACCTCTTTACAAGTAATGTCCCTCCTCTTAACTAGGGAATATTTTTTCAAAAAATGGGAAAAAGCCAAAAAAAATAGCTATTATGAGGTATACAAATAAAATTATAACAGATAAAGTTACAACAGATTGTAGCATTCACGATTTATTATTTTCTTAAAAAAATTTCACGCAATAGCGAGTTTGTTTTTATAACGTCTTGTATCCATAAATCACAGATTCTATCAAGACCTACATAGGACTATCTCATATGCTATTGACCAGTTTATTTGTTTTACGTTATATGAATAATACATTCGTCTTTTAGCCTTCGGATTTCTGACCCTAGTTAAGAATGCACACATCTGCTCTAATTTAAAAAACGAACCAGTCTAGGGTCGTCGCCCTTCAACCAAACCTAAACCACAAACGTTTCTCTGTTTATCAAAGCACAAGGGTCATTGCCTCTTGTAAAGCAACGTGTGCGGCTGCTGAATGGGCCTTTGTTTGGTTTTCTATTGCCTTTGACAAAATATCACATCCACAATTAAATTAAACTGCGTGATGTAGTATTATTTCTACTTTCTTTAATTTCTTTACTACGACCTAGATTTCGTTGGAATAAACTTCTACAAAATTAATGCCAAATATATTCAAAATCACATTTTATTTTAACACTTAAGCATTAACATTATACAATTTATTTTCCAAGTAACTTCAAATTGAGAGTTTGGAGAATATTTTTGGACCTCAGAGATCATTAATAAAATAAATTAAGAGAATAATCTCGAACCACAATAAACTTCGGATAGTTAAGATATATTTTGTGAAAGCAAATTTAACAGGTTTTTATTTTAGCTATTACCAAATATTCAATAATGGTGTGATGATTGTGTAAATAAATGGTATATAAATTTGGTTGTAAGTACTGACGTTTTTTAATGTAATATGCAACACACATACCCACCGATACACATATCTTCTCATGTGTTTCTATATATATATATATATATATATATATATATATATATATATATATATATATATATATATATATATATACATATATGTGTGTATATATATATATATATATATATATATCTCTTTTTCCTCATATTCATTATCGTTCCAAGTTTCAGGTTCCTTTCAGTTTATAGGCTCTGACTCAGTCTTGGGAAACTTCTATCCCCATTACTACCACTACTCCAGCTATTTTCTTGATAACGTTATACCAACGTATCTTTCTCTATGCCTTATCTCGCCTCTTAATTTCCATTCCACCATTTTCCAGCACATCGAGATTTCTTTGCAGACGACATGACCAGCCACTTCAATTTTAATTTCGCTACTCGTATTGTGCTATCCTTCCTTGCTTACTCCTGGCGTGCCCTCGTAGGCAGTCATTTCTTTTACAGTCTCTCAATTGAATGCCTATTTTTTTTTTTCAATCGCGCTTTGAGTTATCTAGAGTTTGTAGAAGATATATTTTGTAAATACCCAAGGGGCGCTCCGTATATTAGCACTGGTAAGATACTAAGCACTGGCCATGTATGCGAACCTACTGTTCAGCACTGATTTTCATGGCGAATTCGAAGTTGGAGTAGGCTACCTATGCTAGTCTCCTACGCCTGTAAAATTTATTTGCTTAATTGTCCTTACCCACTACATTTTCCTACTACCCGGATACATTTTCCAATCTCTCGATGACAGTATCATTTACCCTGATATCTGCACTGTTTTTAGAACTTTTAGTTATTATCCCTGATTTTTTCAAGCTTTAATTTTAAACCACATTCTTTAGATACATGGTTAAGTTCAAATGTACTGCTTGAACATTTTACATCAAACAAATGGCAGAAAAAATATTTGAATTAAAGGCTATGTATATTCTAAGAATGAGGGCCACAATGTTATTTGATATTCTGTATATTCTCTATAATGACTTTCATAACTAATATAAGATCCATACCAATGAATCTGCTTCTGCATCCGGCCTGTTTGACTTGTTGGTAGAAGTCGACTTTTCTGGTCAAATTAGCGGTGTTAATATTCTGAAGAATTTGTACAGATATGATGATAGACTCATAGGGCTGTAATTGATAATGTCTGACTTATACCCTTTTTTGTATAGTAGAATGACAATATCGCTCTCCTATTTTTTAACTAGTCGACATTCTCCTATGCACTTATTAAATATTTTAATGAGATGATTTAAGATCGCGTCTCCACCCGTTTAGACTTTTCCGTGATAATTCCACTTTCGCCGAGGGTTTTGCTTTTTGACATTCTGCACTATGCGGCACACATTTCAGATTTCGTTATTTCCGGTACATCTTATGATCCAACATTTGTTCCGCTTCGCTGCACATGATAGTTTGGGATTTCTAGAACTGTACACTGGCCGGAATATTTACCATTTAGTGTTAGCAACCGATTTTGTATGTGTATTCACCTGTCACTTATTGTTGAAAAGAATGAAAAAACCATATAATAAGATTGTTAAATAGTCTTCATCTTTAAGAATTTTAAATGGTCTAATATAAAATTTAGTTACGACCTATTATGAGTGTATTTAAATTAAGTTTGAGTTTCCGTTCAGATGTGTTTTGATTAGACAAAGAATTTCTAATATTAAAATCTATATAACCTAATAGCATATTTTAATTGTTGAACTTATTTGCCGTTAATTTTGTGGAAATTAATTTTTCACAATTAAATAATTGTAAAGCATATATTAAGTAAACATAATAGAATTTCTTGTTTTCTTAGGCCAAAATTATTTAAATTATATATATATATATATATATATATATATATATATATATATATTTAGACTTTATAAAGTAAATTTTTTTAAGTATACATTCCTTTGATTTATAATTTGTCAATTTTTATGTTACACAAGTTGCCGTGAAAAATCTAGCATTTTTGTCTTTAATTCTGACGGGAATTTTTCTTTCTCTATCAGATGAATAAATTCATCTGGCTTTCATCAAAACGAGGCAATGCGCCAATTACACTAACAAAAGTATATCACAATTAAAATTTGACTATCATTGTATTATCACAAACGTGGTTGAACGATTCCGCATCAAGAGTAGCCAACTCATCCGAGTTATAACAACAATATGATGACTTCTAAAATCAGGACTGTGAAACTGTGTAACCATTGTAACATCATCAAATGGAAGTCATATTTTTCTACTACACACGACTTTCGTATTGTTTGGTCAGGGCTTGGAAACTGTTCTACCGATATTAACTTAAAAAATAGTTATCATATATAGACCAATACGAAGCGCCTGCAAATAGTCCAGTTCCAATCTAACTCAATTTCTATATATCCAAACAAAATGTGAAAAGTGAAGTAACTTTGTCTTCTGTCCTGACATATATTTTTCTTGTTACTTAGCTTTATTAATGTTTCAGGTCTATGTATTATATTTTTGAATCATTGGTATTAATAAATTTATATTTGGCTGTATTTAATTATCTATTTGGCTGTATTTATATATTATAATATATTTAATCATGTATGTTTTGTATTTAAAAAAAATGTTTTAAAAAATGTGATTCACTCTATTGATTTAAAAGGAATACTAATGTTAAAACAAAAATGCGATTTATCTTTGCTCCGTCTTTGATTTCAGATATATTTTAATTTTGATGCAATCATTTTTATGTGACCGTTTGCAAATAAATTTAAGAATTATGACATCTTTGGTCTTTTAAAGAGATACTTTTGTTTCATTTACAAATGTTTCTGAATCACTATTCATTGTTCTGTTTCCCCATAAGCTTTTAATCACCACCAATGACGGTGTGTGCTACTTTACTGCACACGCGTCACTTAGCACAAGCCACGTTTTATTTTAATTTCTCATAATTTTCTCTATATAATTTGTATTTCTATAATCAGAAGTAATAGTGGAACTAGTACTTCTGATTATAGAACTAAACGATAACATAAGAATGTTATCGTTTTGATGTACTTATAGAAACAAGATACGGGGTTGTCTAAACTTTGTCTTGGCATACTTAAAATATTAATAAATATCCTCGACGTAATTTAATAAATTCAATTTTGTTGTTACACAACTAAAATATTAACAGGGATCTTTAAAATTTTATATTAATGGAATATTCGTAATATTTATATATTTTAAGTAAAAAAGGTACTTTTAATTCATCAAATAGAAATATTATAGTTATTTAATAAAAGGAGGTAGTTTTTAATAACTTTATTATTGACAAATTTTCAATTGTTATTTATAAATATTTACTTATTTCTATATTTCACTTATTGTGCAAATGTAGGAAAGGTGAATTAGCATTTTAATAAAAAAAATAGCGTGATGTGGTATATCGAAATCAATTACTTGTATTAGGGTAAATATATATTATTTCTAATACTACTTCATACACGTTTACATTTAAACTTATAAATACAATCATATATGCTCATATTTGACGAATGAAAAGAAACATTTTAAGAAGTGAATAAATTTCTTTCTATGGCTAGTACTCTAGCGATAAATGTACTAGTTCCTACTACAGTACGATTAGTTTCTATTATAGTTACTATTGTACTTATTTTTAATATATTCACTAATATAAGTTACTAGTGAAGTTAACGAATAAATTTACTCATTGCCAATGCAATTACTAGTTCTATTGTGTCGTTTTGAAATAAAGGTTTTTAATCAGTTTTCGTAATACACAAAGCAGACTTATTTATCTGCTATATTAAATAGTTTTCTATATCATGTAGAGTGTTCACGTATTTTCAAACTAAATTTGCAATGAAACTAAGTTTTACTTATTGATATTTAGACGAAAACACAAATATTTTCTTTCATCACCATCATTAGATTGAAGACGCCTGTTGCTAAGGATAGATTTCCTCAAAAGTCGATCCCAAGCTGTTTGCATCTGAGAATTCGTTTTGACCTATTCCCTGTCATCTGTCAACCCAGCGGGGAACCGACCCACTCTACGTCTTTTTATACATGGTCGCAATTTATTGATATTTCTATACAATCAGTTTAATACAAAGAGACTAATATGAGGAAATGACTAAATAAATAAAAAATTTCGAAAAAGTTAAAATTCGGAGTGAATGTAATTTTAGTTCTAATATAATTTAAAATGGAAAATTAGGCACATGATACAGTTGACAGTAAGAACGTCGATCATTTAAAGGAAGAAAAAATACTTCGAAAATTAGTTTCTAATGTTTCCGAATATTTTTCATTTATTTATGAACTAATAATATGGTTCACAAGAATGTGTGTCGGAAATAGGCACGAGAACTATGGAAGGAAAGAAGCTATATGTTTTGCGATGTTGGGGTGAGATGCCATATGGCGGGGGCAGACGCCCTTGAAATAAACCAGATTGAAGATTTCACTTACTTAAAATAAGTGAAATCTTTTTCGTGAAAATTCTATCACTATTTTTGTAAACAATCTACTTAATAAGTTTTTTATTTATTTTCTCAGGTTGGAAAACGTAGTATTTACTTGAAAATTTTATTTTAATTGTTTTCCGTAAATTTTGTTAGTAAATTATCAATTTTCTTCTTTGATGATTGCTCATTTAATGAAGTTCGATACGAATAAGATATGTAATTTAAGATTAAAAAGCCAGTCAAAATACAAGGCTAACTACTAAGAAAGTTTAGAAAAATGTAATAGCATTCGCAGGTGGTTATATTAAATTCTTGTCGACAAAATCATTTCAAAATCACGTTTAAAATATTCGCCGATATGAAACTTGCCTTGCTGAAACTTAAAAACAGATGATCTGTTTCGTAATAGGAGCGACGAAAATTATATATTTGGATAATAAATAAGATTAGTAGATACGGAAAAGAATTTAAAGCTGCCAATACTAAACTTTTGAACAGAGTGTGGCGGTAACATATTTATGTAACAAGTGCTTCCGGCCTAATTTTCTTATGATATAACTATATTATCATGAAACAAATTATATTGGACAGATAAATTATATTTCTTATCTATAACATAAAAAGTTATTAGAGAATTTCAGGGTCAGGATTAGGGTAACACCCGTTCAGGTTTTTGATGATGGACGGCTAGTTAAACTTTTACAAATAAAAGTGGTAATAAAAACCTGTCAAATTAGAGTAGAAGGACAGAGAATTCTATTAAACTATTTACAAAAGTTACCATTACGTTTCATTAATGCCTAATCTATTTTCCTAGGCATAAAATGTTCATAAATTTTCTAAAATCTGTGAAAATTAGAATCATTACTCTAATTCTAATTAAACTTTAAGGACATTTCCGGTAAGGTTACTTCAAATGTTCATATTAGGGTTTTTGGTTATAGCGAGGAGACCAAAGTATCTTTCATAATATTTTTAACAACATCTCTAGAAATGTTTTATATAAAATTCTGACCAAAATTTTGGAATCATTCTAACATGCCTTCTTAATCGATACATCACATGATATATGAAACTGATAAATTTTTTTTCCTATTTTATTTGCTCCCGTTAAAAGTTCTACATAAATATTTTTGAGTGTTCATTTTAATTAAGTGTCATCGACATTGCAATTTACGTAAGTTATAATGACATATCACTATGGCATGTTTCAAGTTTTAATATCAAACCATTTCTGTGAAAACTGACTGCGATGGACATAAACATGAATGGACACACGACTTTTCTCCATATCTCAAATTTTTACTCGTTTTTCAATGCCATATGTATGGCTCTAATATGCCAAATTTTTATCCTTTTCAGTAGCTCTTCTATTTGATAAGTGATAAGACTTCCGTTTAAATTTTTCGATGTGTTTGCATATTGTTACATCAGTTGTCTATTTCTAATATCGAAAAATGATTTTTATTAAAATATCAATTAGTAAAGGGAAGCTTTATGTTAAGAGATGTCATTATAGTAATTATAGCTTATTCCACCATTTATACTGAATAACATTATTAAAACTAATTACGTTTATCTACAAAAAATGAAATAATCAGTGAAAAATTATTACAGTGAGGGTAGAAGAGTATTGGAAAGCAACATATATTTGAACGTTTCTTGGAAAAGTTTTCCTGTTAAATATTCTGCCAAAAAGTACGCAGTCTTTGAGGCAACATTCTAATGCAATATGTTATTTGTTTACAAATCTAATATGTAATGAAGTTAATTGTCATAAATGAGGTCAACCCTTAAGAGTTTCCGTAACAAGTCTATACTGAAGATCGACGTTCTTCCGAAGGAGAGATAAAAAAACTATTCGAGACATTACAACCATAGTGATTTTGCAAAAAAATCCGTAAATAATAACCAATGAGGCTATTTGTAGATTAGACAAAACTTATTTCAGCTCAGCCTCCAGCGATATATATTATACTTTTAATATTTAGAATACGGTAAAATTTAAAAAAAATATTTATTATTTTAAAATTTCCTTTCAATTTTCCTACAACAATCCCATCCATCCATCAGTAGCCGATACGCCTTGCGCGCTGGAAAAAAATCATACCTTTTGATAAACTTATAAAACTTCATTGTGTTCCAATTTTAATGTAGTTTTTGTACACAATTAAATGAAACGACGTGATGACGTATTATTTCTACTTTCTTTAAGTTCTTTACCACGACCTAGGTTTCGCTGTATTACAACATCTTCAGGTCGGCCATTAGCAAGGTGTTTTTGTAATTAACGAATTTAAACTCTGGAGCATTTTTGACAACACACGGTGATACAGTTAATTTAATTTTTGACCCTAACGTCACATATCAAACCATCAAATAAATTCATTTACATTTCTGACTAAAATTAACTTTGAAATGTTTGTGGTAATCAGAGAACAAATATTATTTTATGTTATCAGTAAGGGTAAAAAAGTTTATTTTGTTACTTTTTGTTTAATTTATCTATAATATTAATTTATCTAGGTAAAATAACTTTATAATAATTAGGGAGTAATAATTGAACTAAAAATAAATACAAAAAAATTAAAGAAACGAACCGAAAAAATGTACAAAAAAATATTGCCGTGACCTTTTAATATACATGTGTGTATATATAGGTGTGTTTATTATATAAGATTATTTAATATACCTATGTATATATACAGGTGTATTTATTATATAAGTTCCATACAGTACGAGATAAGATATTTTGATTTATGTTGTCTTATATTTAACTCACCTATGTTTACGTAAGATGAAGAAATTTACCTGGTATTGTAGAATGAGGCCCCACTTTTTATCGGGATACGACTAGAAAATGGAATTTAATAAAGTCTTAAGGTCTATCGACTCAAGGTATTGAAATGGATTGTATCACAACAATAATGATAAATAGATAAAATAAAAATAACCATGCAACAGTGAAAGAAAAATAACCATTGTTTTGCGTGTAAAAAAAATTCTGGAACTCTTTCAACGAAAAGACCACACTTGAATTTTGTACTACAGAATAAGTTCACTTTAGTATTATTTAATGCGTTATTTAATAAAATAAAATGTGGCAACACAATAAATCCACACACATCACGCATTCCGCAGAAAAACTTTAATTCGAGAGTATCTATAGAAGTAAAATAATATCTAATTAATATAATTAATTTAGTAGAAATTTTAAAATTTCACGAGAAGTTGATGAACCTATGTTGTCTGTTCGAAATTCAAACGAATAAAAAGTACTTTTAAACTAAATATGGATGAACCTACCGGCTAAAAAAATATTCATGTACTTAATTCGCTTCGTCCTTTACCTATCCACTTTGCATTTTACACGATCATTAAAGAATCGTGAATACTGCTCTATTTATAATTCAGATTGTGAAATAACCTTGCATTGCCAATGGCGAACTCCGCTTTGATATTCTAATTCAATTTTGTTACCGAGAAACGACGTAGAGCGGATATATTTTTCCATTTATTTTTGAAAAAGCTGCACCAATAAATTAATCTTTAATAAAAAAAATGTCCGGACTATAATTTATGATATAAAAAAATCCATTATATGAGACGGAACCGAAGTTGTGCGTTGAGTGTCTTGTGTCATAACACAGGACAAAAAAAAAAAATTTTTTTTGAGATTGATATTTAGTAAATATTTTCTGTTTGTATACATTGAAAATTAAGCAGAAACTCCATAAATAATAAATAAAGTTTGCTTTTGTACCTTTATATAATGAAAAATAAATATACGGTGTTTTGGCAGATTTTTTGAGGAGCCGTTGCATTTAAGATTCAAAAGAGGGATGAGGGTGTGAAGCGGGAAGTGGCAGACTGACACAGTAGTGTGTGCATGATCATTGCAAAGGAATAATGTATTTTATGTGTCGCGAGGCCTAAAAATGTTTTCTAAAAAGTGTAAAAATGACGTGGACTCGTTTTGCTATATTTGCGGCGAATTCATTAAAGTGAGAGCCAAAAAATGTTGTTTGACATCAAATATAAAACTTTATGAAGCCTATATTAACGTACCCGCACGAAGTCAAGATAAAATATGGGCACCTCATTTCTCATGTAATAACTGCAAAAACACTTTAGAAGGTAAGAAAACACATCATATTTTTAAGGAAAACATACCTATATATATTTTTAACACATGCATTAAATGTGTCATTCGTTAATGAAGGATGTCCATTTTTTTCCAGCCTGGTACCAAAAAGAAAAAAGGCATGAAGTTTGCAGTACCAAGAATATGGAGGGAGCCAGCTGATCATATCAATGATTACTATTTTTGTATAGTTAATCCACATAAGCGTCGCCCTGACAAAAATGCCAAAAAGATTCAGTAACCAAGTCTACCATCAACGTCTGCTCCAATACCCTACAGTGAAAATTTTCCAGTGCCTTCTAGTCCAAAGCTGAAGGCACAAGAGCAGCCACTACCGCTATCACAAATATCGAATAATAGCGAAGGCAGCGATTTTGTGATCGCATCACCGTCTGTTGAACCACATCTCATTAATTCAGAAGAGTCTAATGACTTAGTAAGAGATTTAAACCTATCTAAACTTAAAGCAGAAATATTAGCTTCGCGGCTAAAACAGTGGAATTTGCTCAAGAATGATGTTAAAATAAATGACCAAAGAAAGCGACATGAATACAAAAGAATTTAATTTAATTTTTAAAGTTTTTTGTATTTTTGGGTTTTACATATGCCGTCTTTTATAATTAAAGTTAATAAAAATATATAATTCAAAATTTGTTAGCTTTTAAACATAATTTAAATTAAAAAATAGAGCTTTTTCATAATATCTCAAATTTTGTTCTGGTACGTACAAAAGCAAACTTTATTAGATAAAAATATTTTTTCTTTCTTTAGTTAGGCATACGTAATCAAAATCAGAGGTACAGAACTCAGACTCAACATTCATGTTGAACTGTGTAATTTATTATTAAATTGAATATTCATGAAAAAAGAGGCATTCATTACACTTACGTAATATAATGCAACCGGCACATGTAATTACGTGGATATTAAATATTTAATTAGAATTTAACGTATTCCCAAAATGCAATCGTTATTAAATAAGTAGAAAATAAGTGTAATCTGACATAAAATACTCAAAAATTTGCCAGGCTTACTGCTTTGACAAGTGACGTTGAACAAGTCATTTCAGAAAAATTCATATATATATATATATATATATATATATATATATATATATATATATATATTGGGTTGGCTAATAAGTTTTAAACCCCGAGTTGCTGTCAACCATTTTTAATAAAAAAATTATATGTTACACTAAATTTAATTCAAGTATGCACTAGTATTATATATTACTTGTCGCCATCTAGTTGACAGTGACACTATGCCTTTCTTGTAAAATTCCGGTGACTGATTCAAAAAAAAAAAAAATATATGTATATATATATATTGGGTTGGCTAATAAGTTTTTAAACCCAAGGTGCTGTCAACCATTTTTAATAAAAAAATTATATGTTACACTAAATTTAATTCAAGTATGCACTAGTATTATATATTACTTGTCGCCATCTAGTTGACAGTGACACTATGCCTTTCTTGTAAAATTCCGGTGACTGATACAAAAAAAAAAATATATGTATATATATATATATATATATATATATATATATATATATATATATATATATTGGGTTGGCTAATAAGTTTTTAACCCCGAGTTGCTGTCAACCATTTTTAATAAAAAAATTATACGTTCCACTAAATTTAATTCAAGTATGCACTATTATTATATATTACTTGTCGCCATCGAGTTGACAGTGACACTATGCCTTTCTTGTAAAATTCCGGTGACTGATTCAAAAAACCGTGTTAAATCGTTTTGGAGATCTTCTTTATGTATAAATGGTTAGTTAGAGCCTTGGGTAAATGTTAATCAGAGTGCGCAATGTTGGCAAATATGGTGTATGAGTGAGTAGAATCCAGCCGAGCTCCTCTAATTTATTGCGAGTACGTTTTGCAACATGTGGTCTAGCATTATCATGTAGAAAATAAAGTGGACCCTGCTGACTACTCAATTTGTTAACTAATTGTTCACACTAAATATCTGCATTAATTGTAGATCCTTCTGCAAGCAACTTCCACTGAATAATGCCCTTGACATTTTACACTTTTGGATACTGAAACTTCTATTTCCGCGACCCAGCCGTTGACGTTTGCGTGTATGGTTAACGTATATAACCCACATCTCATTGCCAGTTACTAACTGATTAAGCCAATCAAAGTTACGTTTCAATATCAATAACTATTGAAAAGTATCAACTCTGCACTAAAGGTGATATGACGATAACTTGTGGGGTATCCACAAACAGTATTTTGAAACATTCCCAATTCGTGTAAATATGTTTATATGGCACCATGACTTCAGTGTAGCTCATCTAGCAATTGACGAGTCGTCAATTGGCAGATTACTAAGCGTCTGCGTTTATTTTATTTTTTTATTTATTATTATTTTTAATTAGGTGTCGTAAAATCGTTGAATATCCAATTAAATAGAACGTCCGGTAAGGGGTTCGTCCTCAAGATCCTAGTCCTCATTCCTGAACTTTATAAACCAAATCTTTTCCGTCGCGTAAAACACCGTGGACTCGCCTATCGCATGACATATATTATTTGTGGCAGTCTCGGCATCGTGATCCAGACGAAATTCAACTGATTGCACTTTAGCTTATTTATATCATACAGTAAAACCTTCTAGAAATTTCAGGATCTTTCTAGAAAACTCTCGAAGTTGTAGCTAAACATTTATTTGTCAATATAATATATTATATATATATATATATATATATATATATATATATATATATATATATATATATATATATATATATGTACATATGTATATATATATATATATATATATATATATATATATATATATATATATATATATATATGTATATATATATATATATATACATATGTATGTATTTTTTTAAAGCGATAGAAAACGAGTCAATTAGTGTCAATTTTCGTGTATTGCACAACTAGATAATTCCAGAAATATTTTTGTTTATGGCAACCGTGTTTGTTAAAATATTTTCAAACAACAAAACCCCAATGTTATCCGGGGTGTGGTTATTTTTGTTTATTTTATTATTTTTGTTAGGGCAGATTTGCAGATAATTAAATATTACGTAGACAGGCTCTCAAATAATATACACTTGTTGGTAGAATGTAAAGTAAACCAAATGGATCGTTGAGCAAAAAGCACATTAAATTACAATTCTTGTGTTTCAAAATCATGTATTTTTTTTGGACATAGTCACTGTTAAGGCTAACACATTTCTCCCAACGTGTAACAAGTTTTTGTATTCCGTCACTGAAAAATTCTTCCGACTTTTCTCCAAGACGGACAGCTACATTCACCTCACCGTCTGAGGTGCAATAATAACCCGTCAGGTTTTTCTTGAGAAGATGAAAAAAATAAAAAATCTCAAGGCACACGATCAGGGGAATAATCGGTTCAATCTTCAGGTTTCGCAGAGCCTCTCCAATTGCGCACAAGGTGTGTGAACGAGCGTTGTTATTTTGCAACGTTATTGGCGCCAAGCTGCCTCTTACACGACAAACTCTACATTGGAGGTGTTTTAGAGTCTGTATGTATTAAAAAGAATTTATCTTTGCCTCCTTCTATAATGTTCTTAGTTTTTAAAATGTTTTAGAAATTTCTTTAATTACTTTAATACTTTTTGTTCTTAATTGGCTTCAATTATATTTATGTGAATGTTCCTAGTTTTTAGTGTATTCTAAAAATGTCTTTAATTCATTGGCTTCTTTTAATTAATTGTAAGAATTCTTTTAATTAATAGGTTCTAGAATGTTCTTTAGTTTTTAGTGCTTTTAGTCCTAATATTTTACTTAAATCACTATTTATAATTATTTCAAGTCATAGATAAAACAAGCATCGTACATTTTGTTATATACGTAAGGTATAGTTAAGTAATTATTATGGGAGAATAAAATTAGTTATAATTGTCTTAACGTCGTACTATTTTTATTTAAAAATCTGTACGTAAATGTGTTATGTTCATACTATATCGATTCAGATTAATGCAATACTTTATTACCTTTCTAAAAACCAAATTAACATTCGTATTGCGTTAAAGAGGATAGTTAACATCGAAGCATGCGACAAATATTTCTACATAATGTAATCCGCAACCGCGTTAACTGTTCTTTCTACTAAATGTATTTCAACATAAATAGATCGGTGAATATTATACGATGTATAAAATGTACTATTTGTTTTCTCGTTTGCTGTAATTTTTCACTTTTTTATTTTTCATATTTCTCTTCACTCATATTTTAAGACAAGACGAAATTTCAATAAAATTATACTCAGTTATTATTAACTGTCCCTTGACTTAACATTCCACCAAACGCCAAACCCCATTTGTTTTGAATGAAAGTTAAAACAAAGCCTGCCTACATTAAATTGATTTAGTGCTAATATCCGATGTCTGTAAGAGACAGATTTTCAAACCCTCCGTCTAAAACTCCTTATACAACGGGCCGCCCCTCGTCCGCGGTTTACTGGGTTTACTGTAGGGGAAAGAAATAAAAGATGCCTCGCTAAGTGGGTCGTCCTATTTATCTCAAGGTCTTTCAACTTTCCACAGGGAGAGGGTTGGTATTAATAAATATAATTGAAGACAATAAAAAGTCGTGCTTTTTTAGGTGTTTAACTACATAAAGAATAGTTCAGATATTACTGTTTGCACGCATATGTGTACAAGTAGCACTTAAATAATTTTAGTACGGTATAAACACCAAATATATATATATATATATATATATATATATATATATATATATAAATAACTGGAATAACTCTAATAATACTGTAGCTAAAGGTCGGCGAATGGCGGGGAAAAATTTTCAAGATTTCCATATAGTGCGAACCATATGGAATCGTTACATCTACAAAGTATGGTGCTTTGTTTTCCCTGTCTACTAAAATTTAATGAAAGTTTACAAGGATCAAATAGATTGAAATGTTACTAAATTTTCATTACATCAAAATATATGAGGGAAATATTCGAAAAGGCCAAAAAATTATTAAAATCTTCATAGTGACTTCCTTAATCATTTTGTCATTAAAAATTATTAAATTTTTTTTATTTTCGTTTTAACATAAATATTTGTATGTTTTTATACAGAATTTCTATATTATCCTCTAAATGGTATTTGCTGTCCAAGTGCAAACAGAAAGTAAAAAGTAGTTTCAAAATTTACCTAAAAACACTGAAATTAACAAAAATGTGTTTGGAGTTTACTCCTTAAGAATCGATTTTCAAATATGGGGCCCATTATGAACTTTTATGAGGGTAAAATCAGAAATTCACAGCGCTAAAAAAGTGTAATCGTTAAGTGGTTCTCCGCGCAACATTTCTGGGAATCTTTAGAGTGAAATAACAAAATATTTATTTGGCATTTCCTTATGGCGTAATAGCAATGACGGAGTGTGACAAACATAGTTTACTATTGTTCGCTTATATCAAGATGTAATCATTAAATGTCATTATGTATGAATATTTGGTGTCTTCTATTTTACAAAATTAAAAAGTAGTAGCAGTTTATAAGTTTTAATTTTAACTTCTTTGTCCGACGTCACTAAATCTTTTTAATTTTGTTGTGTAAATTGGATCTTGTTCATTAATGTGTTACTTGAAAATGATTATATTGTCAGCATTTTTTTATTAAAAAATTTTCCATTTATATTTAGTGATATTGATATTTATATTTATATAGAGTGTGTTACCTATTTATACATTCCAAGAAAATCTTGCTTAATTAGTAATCTCCAGTCGCGTGTCGGAGCTGAAACGCACAATTTTTTTTTACAGTTAGATTTCGTTTTTCTATTATCTACATATTTTACTCCCACAACTTGTTTTCCCTATTAGAAACGTAATTTTTGAATTTTCTGTACTTTTTTAGCCATGATGCAGTTTACTATATATTTAACTTTAAGCGATAAAGATTTCATTTGAATTTTCATATCTCTTTTTAATCAATTAAATTTTAAGCATAGTTTATTTATTTAGAATTTTCTTTTTCAAAATTAAGGAGTGATTATTTTTTAAAGACTTTTACTTAACAGTGCATTTGGTTTATGATCCTGTAAAATTATAAATGAGCACTACACTCCGTAAATAATATAAATGCAAAGTTCTTACAAAATATTTATATATATATATATATATATATATATATATAATATATATATAATATATATATATATATATATATATATATATATATATATATATATATATATATATTTGTGTGTGTGTGTTTTTCTATGCTTCTGTTTTTTTTTGAGGAAAATAAATAAATACGAGCCTTTTCATCAATAAACATTTTCATGATTCGGTTACTGATGCAGGTTTTATTGAATTTAATTAAGAATTCTCGTCTTTTAGAACCCATACAAGGCGTAGTTCCTCATTCACTTAAATTTATATATGTAGACTTATATTACAATGTTAATTCAGCAAACTTCTACATAATAGTACAAAAGGCTAAAGAAAGGTGTATATTTAACATATTTCCACGCACGTAAATTTGAAAATCTACAAATGGACTAAAAGAGAGTCGATGGTTTGTTTTTGAAATATCTGTCTGCCTATATATTTGTGCGTGCATAATTTAAAAGCTACTGAATGGGTTTCAATTAATTTTTAATATTGTATTTACTAAGTTTTAGTAAAATGAAGTATTAGCTATTTTTGAACGACTGTTTTTAAGTCAGTAAATATTGTTTATTCAGTCATTATTGCTTGTATTTACATGATGTAAACTACTGAGAAAGTAAAATATTATATCGACCAATGTATATAAATATATGTATATATATATATATATATATATATATATATATGTAAATATATATATATATATATATATATATATATATATATATATATATATACGATGTAATATAATATGCGAGAGTTAAAAGTTTTAAGATAATCTGCTGACTTATCACAAGCAGTCGTCTACCTCAAAAGAACCAAATTACAGCAAGTTCAGGGATACAAATACCTCCGATTATTAAGATCTTGTTGCCTTAAAAAATAAATTAAATTGTACGAGACAATAATCATATAAATGTAATATCTACAATTATGTAGGCGATTGCTCCAGATTTAAAAGTAGTAATCGGCAAATGTATAAGTTGTTCTTTCTACTAATCCTTTTCTCTGCTCCAAATTAAAAGCTTAAAACATTCTTGTCTCCGAGCCAGATCCAAGGTTTCTCGGCTCTTGGTCTACGTTCAGAAAAATAATGCTCCGTTGCTAATATTTTTCGCTCTTTCATGATCTCAAAATGTCACGTAATATTAATTATACACTTTAAGTTCCCTCGCTTTAGTATAATTTAGTAAATTTTTTCTTATTATATACGCACATATATGTGTATATCTGCGACTGTGTATATGTATACAGTCATTTTATATATGTTAATAACTGCAATCCTTGTAGTCCACCTAAGAACTGATGGCCAGATAATGTTACATTATGTTTATCTGGAAGAAATTGCTTTTATAACAATCAATCTGCTGTGAATATATAGTTGATATTAAAAATTTATATAAAATAAAATTGTTAAAGAAACAAAACATATTTTAATAGATAAAAACAAAAAATGCGTTTGACATTGTTTAGAAATTAGACCCAACGCATTTTGAAAAATTCAAATGAAAAATACGTTTGTGGGATATAAATTGAAGACAAAGTGTGAAGAAAACCTAGTCCTAAAAAGATTTAAATGTTCTTATTTGTAGTTTATGACGTATAACATAATACTGAAAATTAAAAATTGAGTCCGCACTGAAATTAAAAATTGTGTCCGCACTGAGTAAACATATTGTTTAGCAAGTACATGTGGAGAATTTAAACCTTCATCTAGTCCATTGCTCATGTAGTTATTTGAATTTTATTAACTTCTATTAATTCTATTCTTTTCTACTATGATTTATTTCAACACGTCTCATGTACTAAATAATCAAAATGGTGCCCTGAAGGCCCTGGCAATATAACATACAGAGCAATTACTAAAAGAGTGAACAGTATTCATAGCAATAATTGAAAGTAAAATATTTTAAAATGTATGTGGGTTTCATAATATTCCAAGGTAGAACGTACTAAATACAAACATTAATGAAAAATAACTTTGGTAAAATATTTAAGTTGTAAAAACATTAAAGTTAAAAGTACATCAGTAAAAAAGTTATGTAACTGGAATTTAAATTGCAAGGTTAATATAAATTAGTCAATTTAACGCTGAACTTCATTAATATAATAACTAGGTTCCTGAAATACTTGAATTCATATTTTGCCTAACAAACATGTACTTGTTTAAAGAAGCTAATAGATTGTTATGTAAGATTAATTAAACATAAGAGGGTTGGGAAGACTTAGTCGGGAGGTAAAAGGCGGAATAATTAAGAACAATGCCCATCTAGGCTTTACTCCTCTCGCCCAGATTCTGGAGGGTTTTTATATTTTTTTTAAATTGAAACTGAGTTGAAAATATAACAGTAAATGTGAGATTGAACAGGTAATAGAAGTTTATTTTTGAGATTTTCTCAGGATTTCCGAGATTACCGCGAGTAACAGGCATCCTTTTAGACCATAGAGGTATGATCGTCTTGCTGCGACATGTCGAGGTTAATGGGGATATCGTTGATAATAATTTGAATGGATATCGGCTGAGGGGGTTAAAGTTTGCGGGAAGTACAAACTATAACCGTATATTTCGGTCTCTTTCTTTCCATAAGCTCGTGCGTGAATGAGTAAAAAACTGACTGAAGGAGTATTTCTTTTGCGTATAACGAAGTGTTAAAAAAATTTGCCTTCTCCATTAGAAGGGTTTTGTATATTCATAGTTTGTACACTTGATTTTCATTTAAATTTAGTATCACTACGCAAATAAACTTGTCAGAAATCTCTTTTGAATTTAATATTTTCATAATTATCTTTTAGTGTCCTTTTCGTAGGGTTGCAAAACAAATGGCACATTTGAATATTTATGTTGGTCTTTCGCCCGCATGGCATGTCATCATATCACTTTCAGTTTAAAACTAATTTTGGTAAATTTTGCTGTAGACTTGATTGAGTTCCGCATAAAGTTTTTTTGTTGTTAAAGTGTCTACATACACCAAATTCTCAATTGAATACTTTTTTTTGTCACCACCTCCAAAGATTTGATTCCAATCATTCAAGAGTTCTTTTTAAATTTAGTCAACAATTACTATTTATATTTCCTTCTACCGTTTAATATGCATATAACCAACAGCACTTTTCATATTTTGAAATATCAATTTTACGAATTTAAATCGACTCGATTTCAATAATAAGGTGATTTTTACCCTTAATGTGTACGCAACGCAATAAATGAAAGTTAAAAGTAATTGGGAGAAAAAAAATCCACTCAAGTTTAAATTAAAATGATTGTTATCTTAATTCTTCTACAGTATATTTACCGATAATTACATGTTATATAAGAAAGTTAAGAGATAAAGAAGTTATCAAATCCCGATGGAAATTTCAAAATTAAATATTTCTCGTCACTTTCTTATGATTTTCCTCTTTTATACATAAAGCATACTGCCTTGTACATTTTAACTCACATAACTTAAATAGTAATCATTAAGTAATTTAAGTTAAAATAAACGCCAAATGTTTTACAGTAACATAAGAATGGAAATGACCTATCATTATAGGGATAATATCGTTAATGCGTTTGGATGGGGATTCCTTTGAGTCTACCTACGAACATAAACTCTCATATGTCCTAATAGTTGTAATAAACTCTCTGAACTAAACATACAGAGTCATAAATAACATAAATACAGCTCCAGCGCTACAAATCTGGGCTGCCATTTAAAAATTTCGTACTGAATATTCATATGCAATAATATTTAATAGCTCGTTTTACAAACAGCTGAAAGTGTTTCTCGGAAAAAAATGCGAAAATACTCGACGCTCTTCGTTGACTGTCACAAAATCTACACCGCGGAGATGAATAATTTTTGTGCGATGAATATTATCACATTAGTACTGCTGACAATTCGTTTAATGTTTTTTTTAATACTTCTGTGGCTGTGGATAGTTACAGATGAATAAAATTGTAAATTGCAAAGATTGTCAAATGCTACTTAAATGTTTTTGTGTAGAAATAAATGATGAAAAATGGAGTATCTAGTGAAAGAACGTGGACGATGCATACTTAGAAATTAAACTAATTCTTTAAAGTAACACTCATTACGAGTAATGTCAATTATTATATAAACAAATAAACCATTTATTCTTTATATGTCACGGTATCCTAAATACACTTTTAAACACGCTTAAAAATAAAAGAAATATTTGACTTATTTTTTCTGGAAAATATGTCAAAATTTTAATAAGAAATACAAGGAAAAGTTGTCAACATTATTCATTAAAATGAGTTTCCCAAATTTTTGTTCAATTTGTAATTAATAATCATGGAGATGTCGCAATGATACATATAAATACAATTGGAAAAGAAAGATAGCTTTTTTGCAATAATTTTTTCCTTTCTTTAATTCACGTTTTTGTATAATTCAAAATATCCCATCATATTTTGTCGTTTTTCCTTGATTTTAAAATAAAGCAAACCTTTCAGTTTTCACTTTGTTATATTTAGGGAGGTTGTAGGGAATAGCGTTCTCTATACAATAATAATCCATTTTTATCAATTTATCTATTGTGAATGTTATACCTTGCTTTTTCACAATTAAATAAAAAAGCTTTCAAAGAAGGTTAATGTACCAAGTAGTGGTTTCTGTACCAAGAGTCATAAAATTTATATTATAAAGCATAAAATCTAAAGTTCAAGATAATTTTGGTTTTTCTAATTATATATAAAAAAATTACATTGCTGATACTAGTGAAGTGAAACAAAAAATAAATAAATAAGAGTATAACTACGAGAATTCCGGACACCCGTCCTAAAGGAGATGTAAACCTTAAAGCAAACAGAAGAATTTTTACTTACTAAACTATTTACAAATATGAACATTATTTCACAGAATATTAACATCTTAATATGTTGCCTAGCGTAATTATAGCAGACATAATAAAGATACATTTTAAAATACAAAGTTATTTTTGCAATATTTGATTTTAAGCAATTTGTGTAGTGTTACTATTAACGTGCCCACTCTATTTAGATGGCATAAATTGGTCGACTATTAGTAAATAAGACTGTGTAGTGAAGCCTACATAAGTATGGTAATTTTTTCTGTTGACTACGTTATTCATACTACTATTTTCAATACTTTTAAGGTAGGTGAAATGGACCCATAACTCTAATAAATTTACTACTCTAAAGCCAAGTTTTTCATAAACAGAATCCCTTATCGATAAGTTGCTCATAGCATAAACGATATTTTTTAAAAATGCTATTTCATAAGTTTGAAATTTATATAGGCATATCTTTCATGCTTACGATATAGTTTTAGATAATCTTCCAATTTATAGTGATTCATTAAATTGATTAATTTGCTTACGAAATACAAACTATAAACTTGGCGATGGTGCACATAAAATATAAATTATAAACAATTAAATGGAACTACGTGATGTAGTATAATTTCTACTTTCTTTAATTTCTTTACCACGACCTAGGTTTCGTTGTATTACAACATCTTCAGGTGGGATATTAGCAAAGATATCTTTGCTAATATCCCACTAGGTCGTGGTAAAGAATCCGACTAGGTCGTGGTAAAGAAATTAAAGAAATTAGAAATAATACTACATCACGTAGTTTCATTTAGTTGTGAATAATGAATTTCTACAAAATTAACGCCAAATGTATTCAATAAATTATAAACTTAATGATCCCGTCTGCTAATCATTAGTGTATCACAACAGTTCTTTGTTTATTTCCATATTTCTTATATGTTTATTAAATCTTTATAGTTATTAAGTAATCATTTTAAATATTGATAAGTATTCAGTCTCTCCAGTGAAATTGCAAAAAATGTGATTAAAAATCACCAATTTTGCCTCTTATATCTCAACATATTTCAGTAAAAATTATTTTTTGAAACGTGTGTGTGCGTGCATGCGTACGTGCGTGCGTGCGTGCGTTCATGCGTGCGTGCGTGCGAGCGTGCTTGCGTGCGTGCTTGTTTGTGTATGTGTGTGTGTGTGCGTGCGTGTATGTGTGTGTGTATGCATAAGCTATGATAAAATTACCATATTACTGCTTGGATTCCAGATTTATTGGAATATAAGCAACCAATAAATTTAAAATAATAAGTTACACATTACGTAAATAGAGAATAGATAAAAAAGCTATCGATAAAGTCAATACAAGATAAGCTCGTCATAACTTTAGCTGCCAATTGCTATTCCGACTTCGACCTAAGTTTAAATTTAATACATACCCTAAAAAAAATTACATTTCGGCCAGCGAATCAACAACACATCCCTTTTAATTATCTAAAAAAAACTAGTTATCGTAATTTATGGATTTCTTGTAGTTCAGAAAGATTTTTAACATTTAAAAAAAATCTTAATGACTTGCTTTTACTTGTAAGTACTTATTTTAAGTCCAGTTAGACCAAGTAGGACGAGAAGTTTCTGTCATCTTCAATTATTGTTGTTAAATTATATTATCGTACGTATCATGTACATATGTCAACTTTCAAATCGATCGTCTTGTTGTGCCTATTAGCATAAACCATTTAACACCGAAAGGAAAAATTCATTGAACGAAGCTCATGATGATTAGACTGGTATCATTAGCTTAATTTGAATGAATGAGCTTCCTTCGGTCTTATCCATTGATTTAGGCTTCAAGTACATTGATATTACGATAGTACATTGATATTACCAAGACTTTAAGGGTGATACGCGCAGCCAAATTGCGAAGACTATGATCCTCGCCTAGATTCATTTTCATTCGATTTCACACTAAATTGCTGTCATATAAACCAATGAACGAATAGTTATTTGATTTTTATTAATTTTTGTTAATTTTATTTTTTCAATTTATTTCAACATCTCTCATATGCCCAAATTCTTCACGTAATTGTCAAGTTTTATCAAGATTTTTTTTAAACTAAATGGTTTCTGCTAGCCATTAAACCTATGATTACTTACGTGTGGAACAAGGGGTAATGCTCACTCGCTAAATACTTATATAGCTAAGCAAAGCCACTAAAGAGTATTTTTTCCATGGATGTTCATCTAAAACTAGCACATAATCTGTTAATCTTTAAACGACCCGTGACCGCAAGCAGCTCGACGGAAAAAAATTTATGAGAATGTATGCCATCTGTATGCATATAGACTACGCTAGCTAACTAACTCTTATTACTGAAAGACGCTACGCAATGGTAACACACTTAAATCAGGAGAAAAAAAACTGGTTTTGTGTAATTAAAAAAAATGGTCATAAATTATTTTCGAATGTTTACCAGGACGGTTATTAAATATTAAAATAATAACTAATACTATAAATAATTTTTGCCCATTTTAACTACATTTATATAAAGGTTTTGATTAAATAAAATAGTTTTATTAATTAATTACCATTACTTATTACAATATTAGGCATAAGCATTTTAATCTTAAAATTTCCTTAATAATGAATTAAACAATTTCAAATGTAACTTAAAGAAAAACTAAAAAGAATTCAAACACCACCTGGTAATTAACAAGTTTTATTTCATCTTACACATACACACGCACGCATACACGCACGCACGTATACAAATTCACAAATTATACAAATATACAAATTTACAAATTAATACAAATTCACAGCTCTTTTTAGTTCCAAAGGTCTGTGCAATATAATATACTCGTACGTGCTGTTCCACCTCGTTTCAATATCTTAAATTAATGTGTACCTTGTGACTCCACACTGGTTTTGAAATTCTGTCAATTTTCTAGAGCCTTGTTCATTACATTAAAATGCGACGCTATTTTTCTGCAAGTTTTGATCAGTTTGTCATTTTGTTCCTGTGATGCCATGCAATCTAATGAAGAGAATCGATCATGCATTGCACAACGCATATTTGCTGCATTATCACGCAAACTAATTTATTAATTTATCTCTTATCCCCCATTCGTTAATAATTTTTTGCAGCTTTATGGTCATTTTGAAGTGCTACTGTATCTAATATAAATTCAACACATTGATATCTCACGACAAAATGGCCTGTAACGCTAAGGAACGAGCATGTTTTTATTGGATTTGTCCAACTGATATAATCGTAGAACTTAGCCATTCATATGTTGCAATAAAATTGTTTACCTTCTTTTTAATATTTTCATAAGTTTCCGGTATTTTTGTTGTTCCAAAATACTTATATCAAGTTATGCTTTCAGCAAATATGTGGGTCTACGAAATTAGAAAATACAGTAACATATCAAAAATTATTAAGTCCATAAATGTTTTGTCAATCATACGCGTAAATTTATGATCCGGCCATCGCAATTTTTTTTTATGATTTTGGCTTCATCGAGTTTGAAACTGAAGTTTGAATAAAGACTATCTAAATCTTTAAATTTACTACTGGTATCAAGGAAGATAGAATTATAACGCTTTAGTTTGGCTTCTGATTGAGCAGCGCACGTGTTCAACTTAATTATAATTTCTTTTTAATTTTTAGCAGTGTAACTAGGAATATTCAAATTATTTAATATAAAAATTTCCTCCATTAAATTAGTTCAAATTACATTTAAATTAAATCTCCTTACTACGGTTTTCATACTTAAACTGAGCTATACGGAAACAGAAAATATTATTTAAATTGTCTGAAAATTATTTCATAAAAATTTTAAGTTAAATGGTTTTTAATCAGAGATTATTTGTGAATAGCATTTATATATTTATAAAGCATAATACTATCTAAGGAACATAACTACCATAGCTCGTGGTCAAATATAAATGTTTCATATTTCATAGTGTCGAATAAATAGATATAGAAACATTTTGGCGTGTTTGTTATTGTACTGTACTCAAATTGAAAGCGAATTTTAAAACAGACATGAGACAATAGTATACTGTATAAGGACCTGCTATTTTTATTTCATTAGTGTAAGCTACTTAATTTAAGCTAATTTGTACACTTATTTAGTTATTTCAACCTATAAATAACTCATGGAATAACTTATCAAAATCACTAATATATACGTATTTAAGAAATATTTTAAAACTTACCCGTTGCAAATAATAACTTCACATCAAAACAATCACGCATCACATTAATCTGAGTGAGAATATTAAGAACGCCGTCAGCCGCCGACTGACACCGACCGCAGTCGAATCACGAAAACCTCTGAACTCCAAACGCAGCTTTCAGAGTGCAACACGAAAACTTACGAATGTAATTTTGGTTTTGTATTCGGCTGAAACCAAAACAGAACTTTCGACCGAACACTAATTATAACGCAAATCGAATGGCAAAATACGTTAAAATAAGTTATTGCTCCAATACTCAAATAAATTCAGCGTTAAACAACACATGCATGTAACAAATTAACAAGTGGATATATTCAAACTTTTCAGAAACATACTAAATTCTGTGTTCTTAAAGATAAGCATACAAATTATGAAAATTACGGTAATTTCCTTGTGTTTTTCATTCTTTTATGGGACAGAACGGATATACCATTTTAATTTGACCGTCACTTGGGTACATGAATGAAACTCGAATATCAATTGCAAAACAAAATCGTAAAAAAATTAAAACTTGTTTTGTAATTAGAAGCACTTGTTTAATGATTGTTATGTTATGTATAGATATATTACAGTAGCTACATTCTTATAATATATCATCGCCCACTGTAACGTTTGCAGATTTAGCAAAATTAATACATTGGTCAAAACAAACATTAACTTTGCCTAACATAAAAGCAGAATGGGACATTTAATTTATTTTTCATTTCTAAAATGCTTGCTTGTACTATTCCATGAAAACGCTAACCAGTCAATATATGTTGAGTTATGGTTCGAGACCGGCTTTTTGCTTGTTCGTATTAGTTTCGGAAAAGATTTTTATTTTAATTTTCTCTAGATGCTTTTATTGCCGGGTTATTTTTTCCATGTTTTAGACCAATGAGAATGATATAAAGCAAGCGTATGCTTCGTCTGGAGATCTTATACAGTAAGTAGCAATATATTAAATAAAAAACATTCGACATCCCTTCTGATCATTGTAAACTTGGAGCGAATTCGCCTTTCGCACATTCAAGTGGAACATCATAGGATCAGTATTTTAAAATTATATTGAGGTATCGTTTACCATATTATTTTCTAAATTCAATCCCTGGTTGTAAAATACTAACAGTCAAACGTGACATGATAGGCATCGTTTCCCCCACACCCCTCTAATTTAGTTAGAACTTGCAATAAAAATTATCCATTTGAAATTAAAACAGTAATTTTAAAATATTCAGAGAACTACGTCATCCTATTTTACACGAGTTTGGAGAGACACTTAGCCGGTTTTTTGACATTGTCATACGTTTTGTATTGATTAAAACCTAATCACCGATTTATTTCAATGTAAATATTAAGGTTAGACGGTGCTGAAGCCCTACCTCGTGTAAAATCGAAATCAGCTGAGAATATCATATGAATAAAATAATCTTAGTGCTTTTTGATTATTTTTTCATAGATACTTTTCATTCGAGATCCCACTTTGCATTGTAAAAAAAAAATATATGTATGTGTATATATATATATATATATATATATATATGTATATATACATTTACATATAGGTATAAGAAAGTTTTAGTAAAATCTTTTAAAGGTAGATACCAAATAAACTGAAACAGAGGTTTCAGAAAAAATTATTTATATATATATATTTTATTTTTAGGAAATCAAAAATGTTTAATGTAATTTTGTGATTATCCTTTAAGACTGATGAACAATTACAAAATATTTTGCAAGGCCCTCAGGGATGGCACCTCTACGGTTCCCCGAGGATGGCACCTCTACGGTTGTTAATTACTCCTTTGACGTAATAAATTCTGAAATACCCGGGTATTGATATGGGGTTACGAATATACAGCAATAGTAACGCTATTTCCAAACTCTAATAAATGTTTATGGTTCCATAGAATAATACCACAATTTTTCTGCACATAATAAATTTATTTGTAGATTAATTAATTTAAAAAAAGGTGTATAAAAATTTGTAAAAGGTAAAATCCATTCTAACTTCACATTTTAAATCTTACTTTATTTTTACCTTTTACAGCACCCAAGATATATTGTAGATTTTGTATTTCCATGTTTTTCTTCCAAAATTCATCATCCCTCTAAATCATATCCCCTTTCATCTTTTCCCCACACCGGTCTATATAGCAAACGTGCAAATGGCTTCTTTGACTGTGTAAAGCTGACCTTGTACTTGGTGTAGCTCCTAAAAACAATAAAACTGCACCAACTAACAAGCAAAGTTGGTCAACACGAAGTCTCGTTTTTTGATGCAATTTTTGTAACGCAACTTATCCATTTTTGCAGCCATATTTTATGGACAGTATATTATCCAACCAAGAAACATACAATAAACTTCTCACGAGAAGTACACAACTGATCGTAAGACGCTATTTATACATTTTATCGAAAAAAAGAAACAATCAATAGTTTCCGTCGTACTTCCAGCCAATGAGCCCTTCGACGTGTTGTTGTTAACGACGTGTTGTTCAAAAAGGACAAATTATTGTCTATATCAGTTTTTTGACCGTTCTGGCAATAATCTGGATCTTTTATTACAGCTTTCTGATTTTTGCGTTTAGACTTTTGAGTAATGGTTTTATTGTGCAATTTACGTTTATTTATCAGCCGTTTTATGAAGTCACGTGCTTTATTTGTAAAAACGATGAAGAGCTATTAAAAGAAATAACTTAGCCTATACAGCAACTTCTATAAGACTATTTCAGGGGAAAATTAATTATTTTTCGCCGATAAATTTGGCAATCTGAGCATTAAAACTTTCCGCGACATTACGTCGCAAATTACACCACGCGAATTCCTAGATATTTTTTCACTTAAGTCTTCCAATTTATACATAACGAGCGGTTCTTGTAATGATAAAAATATGTCTCTATCTTGTCTGACGGAACGAGTGAAAGAGTGCAAAAATAATTTGCGCAGTTCAAATGTTGATGACCATTAAGGATGCCATTTGATAGTCCTGGAATTTTATGGGTTAAACTACAATTTTCTTGATTCCAATGTTGAATAGCTGATATTATTCTAATCTTCAAACGTATATAATGCTTTAATACGTAATCGTTTCTTACGTAATCATATTGGACATTGGGTATCCTTGGTGATAGCACCAATTACTGTACAGTAATTATATAATAAAATAATTTTATAATCGATCTTTTCAACTGTAATATTATTATATGACATAGCATCTAAAATATTTTTTACGTACTGGGGTCCCCGTCAGAAGTAAGTTTATCGTATGTAAGTCTCCTAGCCAATGGATTTTAAGCCCCCTCTAAAAGTAAGGTGGACTCGATGCCGGTAGGTGATCCTTCATAGATTAAATAGCATTTGTGTGTAGGTGGATCAGCGATCTTATTAGAAGCGGTCTTATTAATACACGATATGCAATATTTATTCTTTATATCCATGTAAAGAACTTTTCTAGACTTGTTACCTACGATTGCTGCGGATAAATTATTACAGTTCATATTATATGTACAATATATGATCATTTAGATCAACGACCATCTGTAGCCACGATAATCATAGATATACCGTTCTCTTCTATGCTGTTTTTGGAAATAGCTTGAGATGATTCTTTCTCTGCGGCTTCAGTCATAGATGTTCCCGGCAGGTACAAATATTGTCATAGATCTATCTGCACCATCAACAAAAAAGACCCGGAATTTTCATGTTAGCAGTTACAGTTTGAAAACGGCTGAATCCAGAGCTAATAGACATATAACGTGACACTGCTGCTTAATTAACATCTATCAATCTTTCCTCGCAAACAGACGTTCTCAATGTAAAATGAGAACCAGACATACCACAATAAAAAAATGTGGACTGGGAATCAGTTATCAGTAAGTAAAATCTTCACTTTGGCGCTCACACTCAAGTTCTAGTTGGTTTTACGTATGTAACATCCACCAATATTACAATTAAAATGTTATTCTAAACATAATGTAGAGAAATTAAATCTTAATACATTGGATAAAATTAAAATGCCTTTATCTTGGAAGAAAATTATATCAACATATTACGTTAGAAAATTCAAGAAAATTTAGTTAGAAAAAAAGGAAGCATTCAAATTGTTGGAAAAAACCAAAAATCATAGGTCATTATATCGTTATGGTCATTATATCACAACGATATCGAAAGGTTATAAACTTTTTTCTTTACAAATTTCCTTTGTTTCATTTACTTTTGCAGATGCCATTTTCATTTTATGCGGTTTTTTATCAAAAAAATTTCCTTTCCTTCATTTGTCATGTATGTTCTGTTCACCAATTATTTCTATGAAGGCTAAACTAATGAACGTTAATATAATTTCTTTAATTTATTTTTATAGTAAAATTACGTTTAAATTAAAATCAATGGTCAAAACGGTTTAAGCATTATCCGTGATAATCAAGCAAACCCGTAAAAGAGATTTTATTGGCTGCCCTGTCTTTTATCCAATTCCATCTTACCCCAATAAACTTTTCAACCCATTTTTAATTATAAAATGTCCATAAAATAGCTCTAAAATGCACGTCGAGTGGCAAAGGGTGCTAATGGAGATTATTTCCCCTCTTTATCCTCCAACAAAGCAAAATTTAATTATTTCTTTAAATATTTCCTTAAGCTCTTGTTTTAAAAAATGTCTTTAATAATTATTACACTCTTAAAATAAGTACATTTTTATTATGCTTAGTTTAATTATGCATTTTTCATAAAACCGGAAAATCCTTTGTTATTTTTTAATGTGAAGTTAATGAAAATCTAGTTATAATACAAAATTTAAATTCAAATTTTAAAAAAATCATATTCCTTGATTACTACCAATTTACGCCTTAATTTTTTCACTTGCTTACTTTTACGTTAATATTTGCTTCCAACATATACATGAATTGTAAATTAATAGAAGGCGAATAGAAAAATATACTAAATAACCTTATTTTAAATGACAGTACAGTATATTGTAAAGTATTGCGGCGTTAAAAATAAATTAACAAAGAAACTAACTTTAATAACTCTACGGGAATTGGGATGGTAAAAACGTTTCTGAAAATAATAAAGAAATTGAAAATAGTTTTCCATAAATTTTGTCAAATTAGTTTATTTTTTTATTGTTTTATAATCCCATGTCTGCAGATATAAAAGTAAATAATTTAGCGATAAACATATACATAATCCATACAAATAATTCTTTTCCCGGCTGCTCATCAAGCGGGGCTGGACTTTTGTTCTGGTTGGCTGTAAGAAATTGCTTTCGTTGCGATATGTCCGTCATATTTATCAATTAGATACATTATAGTACAAAAATAAATATTCGCTACTTATCTTAACATTCTACCAAAATGCGACGATTACAGGTTCGCGGTTTGAAATATTATTATAACTTTATATATTAAATTGATACCACTGTAAATAATTTGAATACAAAAATAATTATTGGAATACTTTTGGGGAAATATCATATTATTCAGCCGTATTAATTATACAGTCATGTTTTATTATTTCGTGTTAAAATCGTTCTTAAATAATATCGTTCTTAATAGCAATAAAATATTATTTCATGTCTAAATAATTGTTAAAAAATTGATTATAGTAAAAAAATAATAAAAGTGCAATGCAAATATCAAAACAGCTTTTTGACCTTGATGAAACTCTTCCAATTTCGAGAAATTTACCTTCGATTACACTATAATATTCAGAGGCAAAAATGTAACTTTTGTGTAAATTTTTACATAATTTAAATGGGTGAAAAAAAAATTTTAAATACTTTCTATAAATACCTAAGCTATAAATATCCAATAGGACTATAAATACCCAAGTCATTATCAAGAAGATACTTCACTTTTAAGCCTTAGACTTTAAAAAAAATTTTAATCTTAATTGCTATTCGTTGTTTTAAGGCAATGTTGACAGAAATGGAATGTATTATAATCGTGACGGCCATTGTGCCCCGGTGAAACTTTCTCGCGCTTTCAAGTTTTAATACTATGGTACATGTTGAAAAAAAAGTTATATCTAGGGTGACCGTTAAAGTTTTTCTGTAATCTTATGATCCGATTTTAACAAACTTATTTTATTAATATTTCACCGTGTTTTTGGAAATAAGGAGGGGGTATGATTTGTTTCCTGTTATTTTTTTAATATCTTTTTCGAAATGCAAATGAAAAATACAAAAATAATTTAAGAACATCGTTTGATTTTCTTGGAATCTAACTGAAATATGTTAAGCATTTTCATTGACTTAATAATAATTTCACAACCGTAATCATTTATTTTTGAGAAAGAGCGCCCCACGCTTTTAACTTAAATATTACACTTAACAACAAACGTCCTTACTGAGTAGACAGAGAAAACATGTTAGATAATTATATTTTTTTTAATGTAGTATCTTTAAAAGCAAATTTCTTTTCACTTTTTTAAACTAATAATTTATTTTGAATTTTTATTCTTATGTTAAAGGACAGAATATTTTTTGAACTCGATTTATATTATATGCAGATCTACTTCTCTATATAAATATTATGTATGTATACATGTATATCATGTATCTTATGTAATTTTTCGATATACAATTATTATTTTCCAAAAAAATATTAATATCCTACGATTTCAAAAAAGTTGTTCTGAAATCCCGTCATTATTCAATATGGAGTTTTAGTGTCTAACTTCCAGTTCTGTCATTGATTCATTCCGGTTGTACCATTTTATTATATTTTCATCAGAACTACATAAAACTGCCAAGTTTCACGCTATACAACAATTATAACTCCAAACCCGGTTAAGAAATGTTTTTCCTCTATAGAGTTCAGTGTCTAACTTCCGGTTCTATCATTTAATCAGTTCGATGATATCATTTTATCGTGTTTTCATCGGAACTACACGCAACTGCCTAGTTTCATGATGATACTACACACACGGTCAGGATACGTTGTTCCGTTGTCGAGTTTAGTATCTAACTTCCGGTTTCATTATTTAATGAGTCAAATAGTACCGTTTTATTTTGTCGTCATCAAAACTACATGCAATTGCCTAGTTTCATGATGATAGCGAATAGCGAATAGAAGCCCAAACACGGTTAGGACACGTTTGTCCGTTATCGAGTTCAATGTCTAACTTGCGATTCTATTCCATGGTACCAGTCCATTGAAACAATTGGAAGTGTATACAATTTAGTTTCATAGATTCCATTACCCATAATTCATAGATTACATTAGTGTAACTAAGTATTAGTTACACTAATAAAAGCGCGATAATAAACTTTTACCCCAGTTACAAACAAATTGTTCACCTTAACAGGAGAAAACTCGACTACGTTAATATATAATTCTACATTTATATATAGTTACAGTAATAAAAGCGTGATAATAAACTTTTACTCCAGTTATAAACAAGTTTTTCGTATACTATGTTAATGTATAATTATAAAAGGCAAATTTGCAACGAATGTTGTCCTACTATCTATTCACTGTAATTCAATTTTTTTTTATGTAATTCATAGCCTTATATGAGTGTATTTGAATGTGATTTGAATATTTTAATAAAGGGAATAGACAAACGTGTATATAGATATATATATATGTAAAGAGTTATTTTTGAAAGCCGTTTCATTTTACTCAGAGTGTAATGAAACAATGTTAGTCAATTTTCTCAGGATTAATTAAGAAATATTCACTGAGAAGGTAAGATTAAAAATTTGATTTTTTTTTTTTTTCGACTAATGATTTAACTTTGGACTAAATGGTGCAGCTACCACATACCAGATTGTGACGTCATTTACCTATGAACACTTTGAAAGTTAAGAAAAATTCAACTATAACTCATTTGTTCAAATCGTACTTACAGACATAGACACAAACACAATATTCCTCCTCGCCGTGACGCATTAGCCTCATAGTTTCTTTTCCAAGTGAGTATGGTTTGTTATAAAACATATTTTATTGATAAACCATTACAGAATTCATTCAATAATTAAAAACCTACGAGAGTTTTTGTCAGCAATAGAAGAAAAAATAATAATAAATACAAATATATAACAGCAGAAATAACAAAAATAAATAAACTAATAAGATTTTACTTGTGAAAATAAGTAAAAAATTTAAAACTTCACGGAAATTTAAAAAAGAAAACGTCACATAGTTTAAAATGTCACATAGTTTCAAAGGACTTTTAGTAATATATCTCTACAATTGACTGTTTTGGCATAATGTGTTTAAGCACTTAATAACAATATCTAAAATCTAAATACTCCGGCTTAGGCACTGAAACATGCTTTAGCATATTATAACCATTAAGTTATTATCCAAAAGGACTTTTTAGAGTATCATATTAGGGTAAAATTTCAAAATAAATTCGATATGATACCTGCTGCAAATCACTGACTTATAATTGAAAGTATCGATTAAATTATAAGTTAAAGTATCAAATAAAAGGCATGGAAACGAAATTGTCGATAATGTAATCGACACTGAACAGTATTCATATTTTTCCATGTCCCTATACGTTGGCAACTTTGGTCCCCATTTCTCTCTTAAATGCCATAACTTCTCTATTCTGTTTTTTCTGCATGTTTTACCTTGACAATATTGCGAACACAGTCGTCGTTGACTTCATCTAGTATAGTTTCATACCCAAAGGATACCAATTTATCTGACTATTAAGCCTCCGCCGTCCTTCCGTCCGTCTGTCTCTCCGTCACAAGACTGTATCTTTTCAACCGTAGTAGGTAGCCACTTAAAATTTACAAGCAGAGTACGTGATACTATGGCCTCCATAATCAATAATTCAGATTACAAGCGAGGAACACCATACAAGAAATCTTAAATGCGTGCATTTCCTCGACATGTTTTGTTCCGATGCCACACACAGGCATCAAACTTCTCTATTCTGTTTTTTCTGCATGTTTTACCTTGACAATATTGCGAACACAGTCGTCGTTGACTTCATCTAGTATAGTTTCATACCCAAAGGATACCAATTTATCTGACTATTAAGCCTCCGCCGTCCGTCCGTCCGTCTGTCTCTCCGTCACAAGACTGTATCTTTTCAACCGTAGTAGGTAGCCACTTAAAATTTACAAGCAGAGTACGTGATACTATGGCCTCCATAATCAATAATTCAGATTACAAGCGAGGAACACCATACAAGAAATCTTAAATGCGTGCATTTCCTCGACATGTTTTGTTCCGATGCCACACACAGGCATCAAAATTGGTTTGATAAATAATATAGTAAAACAAGAAAAAATAAAATGTAGGTAATTAAGGTGTTTATGACATATTCAATTAGCCAATTATTTTACACATTTTTATGAATTATGTGTTGCTATGGCATCTATCTTGCTATTTACCAAAGAATTAGTGTTAACATTATGCGGTGGAAAGGAACGCTTCGTGTGTAAATTCGACTTGAACTTGGCAGCTTTTTTACTTGTTGATTTTCTCTTACTTCATGCCGCAGCAATTTTGTTTGGTACTCAAATTATTAGTTAAAACATTAACAATTTAAAACATTACCATTTTTTTAACACGAGCATTTCTGAAAGAACAAATTTTTTCAAATGAAAATTTGTGCTGTCACATGCCTTTGTTATATTTTTAATGGGGTCATAAAACACATTGTATTATTCTAGCAATAAAACGGCAATATTACATTACACACAAAAAATTCTATTTCTGCGAATAAAGTTTTATTTTTTGTCATTGTCCTTTAATTAATCTTCTATCAAAGTTCACGTAATATTGGCAGTTAATATTATTTATCAAAATTGAGTAGTACAAGGAATATCACCAGGTTTTGAGAAATTATTTGAAGATACTTAGAAGTACGTCATCAAATAATTGGAACCGTTAATTTATTATTAAATGAAAGCAAGTTTAACTTCCTCCTTATAATATTTTTATATAAAGAGTTGACATAGAAAACCAAACCAGTAAATTTATTTATCTGATATTTTTCTATTGTTGATTTCTTGATTTCTATTATTGATATTAAATTTTCCCGTTGTTCACTGCATGAAGATAGTGTTATATAATGTACTTGAAATTATAAATATGAAATAGCAACAAATTGGCTGAACCCAAATACACAGAATCGTAAATAACATTAACGCGGCTCCAGCACTACATATCTGGTATGTAGTGCTGGAGTAGTAATTAATTATATAATTAAATAGTAATTATTCCGTACTGAATATTCATATGCAGTAATATTTCAGAGTTGGATTTACAAAAACCTGAAAGTGTTTCCAGGAAGTAATGGGGAAAATACTCGACGTCGTTCGTTCACTGTCGCAGGATGCCCACCGCGGAAAATGAATAATTTTTGTGCGACGAACATGAAGACATCAGTACTGTTCACAATCGGTCCCATGTTTTTCAAAGATATTTCTATTTTATTTGATCATATTAAGGTGTACTAAGCTAAAAAAATAATCATTGGTAAAAATAACTAAATCTAAACTAAAGAGATTTTTCTGGATCGTAAGATATTACATAATAATAAACTTTTACTATTACGGACATATTACACACTTACGTAGGTCGTGTCATGTTCACCATACTGCAAACTACTCTTTGTTAATAACTAAATTGACGAGAAAATACCGAACTAAATTATATTGCAATTCTCCGGTAACAAGCGGTTCCTCACGAACTATCAGAACACAATATCACGACAGCAACGACAATAACACGACCGCCATCTTTGGCGGCCAGCTCGACCATTATAATAATACATTTTAGTCATAAAATAAGGCACAATTAAATGAAACTATGTGATGTAGTATTATTTCTATTTTCTTTAAGTAATTTACCACGACCTAGGTTTCATTGTATTACAACATCTTCAGGTGGGCTATTAGCAAAGATATTTCTGTTTATCTTTGCTAATAGCCCACCTGAAAATGTAATACAACCAAACCTAGGACGTGGTGAATTACTTAAAGAAAGTAGAAATAATACTACATCACGTAGTTTCATTTAATTGTGAATAATGAATTCCTACAAAATTAACGCCAAATATATTCAACATAAAATAAGTGTTTAGTCATATTTAGTGAATGTTAAAAAATCATTTAATTGTATTCAGAAGCGATTCGTAGTAATCCTGAATAAAACGCCATCATCCAAATTTCATTTACGATTATATGTGTTTGTATTATTAAATTAATTGAAAAGCGTAAATATTAGAAGAAATATTTAATAAGATAACAAGGCATTTTATGTAGGTATCTACTGGAAAACTAATATCTATTTAACCTACATATTAAAATGTATTCTCTTTCCCATTCTTACCATCTCCTTGATATGATGCGTGTTATTTAAAACATATGGGAATAGTTTTTACTGTATTAAGATTATTTTATAGCAACAAATATTTTGATTCTAAAGTCATCATAACCCTCATTATCAAATTTAGAATGAGAGAACCCAGTAAACTTTTAACTTTTATTAAAATTTTTTAAGTAATATAAATTTATTTGACTGTCAATCCTTACTAGGTCTTGTATGCGGTCAGTCTGTTTAATTTTAGTTGTATCAGTAACATTTAAATAATAGGCGCCTTTTTTTAAGATAGACTATTAAAATATTTTAATTTATGTATTTTTGCCAAAACTCGTCAACTCAGATTTATATTAGCTGACGGTATTTGATGCACCGTCACATAGAGATACTTTAAAACTGACATCAATTTAAATTATGTTTAAAGGATCTCTTGAAATATTCAACATAAACCGTTCTTCGTAACGAATTTACTACTACAAAATATCAGTAAACTGAATAATAAACAATAGTCTGTTAAAAATAAATATTAAATCTATTGTTTGTACAGTAGGGCAAGTTGTATAAATAAAGATGAGTTTTTAATATTATATTTTATTATATAAATAAAACTTGTGGATTTTACCAAACGAGCTTTTTACTATATGTATTAATCACAAAAAAGTACAAAAATATTCTTAAACATGTCGTAAACCTTGTAGCCTTTTTTTCGTTATTCTTAATATGTGATAGTTTTAATTCATGCACCAAATGTTTTTTTGAAAGCATGCAATGCAAATAATTACAAAAGCAAAAATGTTATTTTTTTGTATAAGGAAAAGAAATAAGTATTGAAAATAATATCAAAGTTTGTTTGCTTACGCTTGCTAATTTTATATCCTAGTAGGGAAATGCTCCCACATGAAGTCGAAGAAATTATAATTTATATTTAATGCAATATGCAAAAGATCATGACCCACATATATAACGATATAACTAAAATAACAAACAGTACAATAATACAACCTTTATATATTTCACTGTATTTTTTATCCACGACCAAAGTAATCGAATTTATTCGGCATTCATATATCATGGCCTATTTTTGCCTGATGATTTTTGCCTATATATATGATATTTTTCCCTTTTGCCCTGATGTACGCAATTTATTGACGTAAATTGTCATAGATAGTCGCGAGATATACCGTAGCTAAATATTATGAGACCGTGCCAATTATACAATCAATGCAAGAAAGAGCACCAATGAAAACATAATGACCGAGCTATGGTCACTTCTCATGTGTTATTATTAATATTTTTTAACCTTAACTTTTATCTCATATCTTTTGAATAGAATTATATATATATATATATATATATATATATATATATATATATATATATATATATATATATATATATATATATATATATATATATATATATTATTTTGGTATAAAGTTTGCTCCAAAAAATGGTGAGTAACCTAGTGTGATTTTGCTGTAAACTTTGTTGACAAAGTAATTTTGTAGTTATTTAAAAACGTCATTTATATTTATGTATATGTATATAGTATGACTACTTTCATTGAAGTTAAGATTTTAAATGCCTCTGTACAAAAATAAATCAAAATTTTATGAGCATTGCAGAAAAGGCAACTTCCAGGGGAGAGAGAGTAAAAATACCAGAGTTTCAATAAGAGTTAAATTTAATTATGATCTATACAAGTATATACGTAAGAATGTAGGCAGATCCTAGAGAAATTAGAGCTGTGGCTTCACGTCCCCTGTAAAATGTCACACCCCCGTAAAAAGTGAAAGTTAAGGATACAATATTTCAAGTAAGAATATTTCTGTTTAGCTAAGTATATAACATGTAACAGTTTAATATTTATATAAACCTTCAATTAAATTATTCCGACATATTGAAGAGGTTAGGAATATCCGCTTCTAAAATCCATTCAAAGAAAGTTTTAAATTAATTTTCTGAAAATAAATATTTTCGGAAAAGTAACAAAAATAAATAATTAAAAAATTAGTATCTCTGCGACGTGAAATATAGTTAATGTAGATAAATATAAAGGATTTCCCAATCGGAAAATTAATAAGTTAACATAAATTAATCGTTTGGGATTTAAGCATTAATAGCTCTTATCACAAAATATTTCATTCCAATTAAATTTTAGTCTTTTTAGACTTGAACACGGCGAAGTGAGCAGTAGAATATGCCTAAAATACAGTTTCGTAATTTTTAAAACCAATAAGAAATTGTTTCTTCAAAACACAAGATAATCAAAATAATTTTAATAAATAAATGTTTGATTTTTTTAAGCCTGCGTTTCAAAAGTTAGAAAATTGTACGTTATTTTAGAGCTTAATATTATATGAACGTGGTATGTAAATTTCCCCTCCCAATGAAATGCGTCAAATTTAGTCTATCCTACCTGTACGGGGAGGCACTTAAAAAGTGGTTTTATTAGTCTGTTATATATTAATTCAGATTTTTATATGAAACCTCTACTAGCAGAATGTCTGCAACAAAGATATGTTATTTTTATAAAATGGTTACCGCAAAAATAATAATTATATTTCGAACTCAATCGTTCACAGCCGCAACGTAATTTCACATCTACGGAAAGATTAGATAACACAAAATATTACTCTTGCTGATGTAAGCCAAAAAACCGTTTATATCGAGTGATATTTGTCAGGTTACGTTATAAATAAAATATATCTGTTTCATCTTAAAACATTTATATTAACTTTGTTTTTTTAATTTAATAGCAATAAATCTCAATATTTATGATTATGACATATAAATGGTGTTTATGGGAAATTAATCACGCTATATTAAAGTTGTACCAAACGTTTTTAAATGATTTCTTAAAATATTGTAAATGATTTCCGCTAATCATTAAACTTATGCTTACATAGTGTAGAACAGGTGTTAATGTTCGCTCGCTAAATACTTACATAGCTATGCAAAGCTATTACAGACTATTTTCTCCATGAATATTCATTTGTGACTAGCACGCAATCAATTAATCTTTAATCGACTCGTGACACATACCGTTCTTTAGACATTTGTTAAGCAAAAATGTGTGTCATCTATGCGCATACGGACTACACTAACTAACTAACTCTTAATACTACAAAAAAACATAATGCAATAAGAACTCATTTAAATAAAAAGAAGATATTGTTTATATAATCAAGGAAGCTAGTGTCATAGAGAAACTACGATTCCAACTCACTACATATTAATACTAGAGTGAACGAACTAATTCTAAAATCGTAAAAATATTGTCAAATCGAATATCAGAACAAGTTAAAATGAGTTAATGCTTCCAACACTTAGTTTAAGAAATTAAATAGTAAACAACTCATGCATATAACATATTATCAAGTATATTCAAACTGTTCAGAAACATGTACAATTCTGTGTTTATTAATATAAGCACACAAAATATTTACGATAAATTTATTTTCTTTTTCTTTGTTTCATTGAACGGAAAGAACATACTATTTCAATCCGACGGCTACTTATTTGAAAAAATCACGAAAATTGACTGCAAAGTTACTATTCTGTAATTAGAGGCACTTGTTTAATGGTTACACAATCAACGTTATGTATTTAAAATAATACATTCTTATGACACATCATTGACCATTTGCAGACTTGGTATACAGGATAAACTAGTCCAAATAAACAGTAACTTTACGTATCGGAAAAGCAAAATGGGATATGTAATATATTTTTCATTTCTACAAACACCGCTCAAGCTAATCCACAAAAACGCTGAGCAGCCAAAATAATCTGAGTTACGATTCGAGGCCGTTCTATTGTTTGTTCCTATTAGCTTCGGATTACATTTTTATTTTAATTTTCTCCAGGTGCTTTTTAGTTACTTTCCCATGTTTAAATCAATGTGCATGAAATTTTATAAATGCTTTGCCTAGAGATTTAAAAAAGTACGTAGCTATATATCGACAAAAAATTCAAGGCCCCTCCTGATTCTTCTAAACTAGAAGGAAATTCCTCTTCCATACATTCCATCAAGTAATACAATTCGGTAGGGTAAGTTTCCTAAAATTATATTTTGATATCGTTTAATTATAAAGCCTTTTAAGTTACATACAGACACGCTCTCACTCACGCACACACACAACACACACACACACACACACACACACACATATATATATATATATATATATATATATATTCGCCTTAATCCGGTGAACAGGATGTAAGTAGAAACGCCTTTCATGCTAAATACCCCGACAACATTGCGCAACAAAATGAACTCATATTTAAGTGTAAACCCTTAAATTAATAGTGCTGTGTAATTGTGGGCAAATATTGAATTTATATTCACGAAATTTATTTCGTGAATACAAAGTATCAATTGAAAAGTGGATTTCGACTTAACTTAAATGCAAAATATTACTTCACCATATACTTACTCTCACTATGTTTTTACTTCCGAATATAAATAGTGTAAACAAAACTATTCGAAATTCACCATTGTGAGCGAAGCTTAATATCTGTGTTTTTAAAATGATTTATTTAAATCTATAACAACTAATTCTTTTAAAAACGTAATTACGTTGATTCATCGTTTTCTATTGTATGAACATATGTAAATATAATATCCCGTGTGATGCCAATTTGTAGAAACATCGTGGCTACCAGGTTTTATGGACATGAAGGTAAACAATTCACAGTATAAAAGTGCAGATCACATTTGAGTCTTTTTTTATAATTTACGCTAAGTTGCAATAATTGATGGTTTCAAAATGAAAATAATTATAATGTATGATCAAAATTAATTCATCAATAGATATCTCATCAATATACAAAACTAAAATTGAAAATAATATGTAGCAAAGCAAGATAATATATACCAACTTTTCTTGTAACAATATTTGCTTCAAGAGAAGTTGGTCTAAATATATAAATGCCACACTAAAATTTGAAGCAGGAACATGAAGAGATAGAATTCATGGATTAAAATAAGAAGCATTTGTTGAATATAACATGATGGAATGATTATATCAAAAAGAAAGAAGGATCAAACTGACATCAGTAAAACGAAACAGAAAACACAAACAAGTTCTATATCCAATGGATAAAGAACGACCAAGAATATATTTACTTTTTAAAATTGTGCAAGAAAACACAGATTTTAATGATAAATATAATGTTACTATAGCTTCTTTTACTAAAATCTTTAATATGAAATCCACATGGAAAATGACTGCGTAACCTCGAGATAATAAGTATATGCCACTTGACAAGTTTATGCGCTAATTCCCGACTATAATTTTTTACTTCCGTTACGGTGCTTTAATCACGCATTTTCGTAACACCTAATTATTATTTGAAGACGAATGACCTTAAAGTTGTTAAAAGAGTAAATTAAATGGATTTCCTTGTTTAGTGCTTCCTCCTTACATATTTTATTTCTTAATACTGCGGCTTGAGGACCTTTATCGAGACTGAGTGCTACGCCGAAATGTTTGTGAGGAGGGTTTAAAATCTGTCAGCCGCAGATATAAACATAGCTCCAAATCAATATCAATCTCTGTTGAGAGCTTTTTGAAGTGTTGTTTTTTTATTATTTGTGAATGATAGGCATAAGTCAATGTACCAGCTTGTATAAAATTAAATTTCAAATTTTATATAAAATTAAATTTGAAGTAAATAATAAAAATTGCTTAAGCGCAATTATAACGTAATTTTTCTAGACAAATCTACATTATTAACAATTGTTCATCATTTTCTTTTATCTTATTTGTAAATTCTCTGAAAGTTGCAACGAATCCTATTTAAAAAGTATTCATAATTAAAATAAAAAACATTTAGTATAAAATATATAGTTCATCTGAATCATCGTCAATGAAAAGGCCCAACAATTATATATACCATAAACAAATGTAGTCGATATTTAAAAAAAAAGATCAGATATTTAATAGCTGTCATCCAAAATGTCAGTGTACAAGCATATGGTTTAACTTCCCAATTACAGCTTACAACGTAAGATGGCCATTGGACTTTCTACACGTGAGACTATGATTTGTCCACGTAGAGTATAAGACCGCTGAAAAATAATGTGTTATTTATTTCTTCCCAACAGTATTTATTAAAATAATTTACGACGCAAATATTAAACATTTTCGTTTTGTACCGAATTCAGAAAGAGTGAAATTTTTTTTATCTGACCATTTATTTTTGTGTATTATACCTCATATCTCCACTATTTCAACCAATTTAAATAATTTTTCAAGTAAAACTTCTTTACGCACGCTTGACTGGGGGAGTAAGCTGGTGAATGCGTGACGAGAGCGTTACGAAAAGAGTGATCGGGCCAGGCGATAGGAAGTTGAGAGGGAGATATAAGTTAGCGAAGACAGAAAGAGAGAGAGTTATGTTTCGTATATTACTGTAGGGACAAGAGAGAGAGGTGCGAGCACACATTTTCTTTCTCTCTTCCTCTCATAGCCAGTGCATGAAATATATATATATATATATATATATATATATATATATATATATATGTGTGTGAGACATCTATAGGCGCAAGTATAAATCGGATCGTTGGCGTGGCGACACTTGCCGTGGCGATGGGTCGCCACGCTATACTAAGGTATATATATAGTCTATATGTAGTAGAGTGTACGGTATGGCGACGTGTCGCCATGCGCAACCGACTACGTGACCCCCTCCTCACTCAGTTCGACGCTGTTATTTACTACGGTACACATAACCCGTGTTTTATTATTTTTGTATTAATTGTAAATAAATGTTTATTAAATAAAGTCACCATTTTCTGTAAGAAATTCGTAATACTTAATTTTTTCATTATCCTATATTTAGTTCCTGTAATAATCTTGTCTTTTATGCATATTACTTGTACGAACACTATGTTTCACATCTGCCAGGCGTCCCGTGACGGCTCACTTTTTTTTACTTCTTAATTACAGACAAACAGTAAAATAATTGTTATGCCCGTGTCGTAACAGTCATAATCGACACGGACGACTATAACATGCTAGCACACGACTATTACATTTTTGCAATGACAAATGTAATATTATGCAAAAAAAAGACAGAAATAATTCACTTGTTTTTGTGATGGGCGTCACATGGGTAGACATGGCAAAATTCGTGGCCAACGGCCAGTCCGTCTCGGGGTAGCCGGCACACTAAAAGGACGTGCGTAAACTCCACTCTGGAGCCATCATGCCCGTTTCGATTTATTTGTTGCATTACATTGTTTTACGTTTTTACTGTGACGAATCGCGCGATATTGCCATTTTATTAAGGTTAGTAACATAAACATTACACGTAGGGTGTTTACGTTTTATTTTTTTTCCTAAAATATGGTTTAATTTAAAGCGCTAAATACTTTGAAGCCTAAAAGGGTGAAAGTGATTTATTGTCTACGAGTATATATTAATGTACATACGCATATCCATACGCACACATTTATGTATGTATATAGATATATATGAATATATTTAGGTCCATTAAATACATGTCAAGTAAAATGTAGTAGCTTTATGTGTGACTGGGATGTGCAACTAGGTGAAAAAGGAGAGAACCATCGACTTGGCACCGATTCCAGAAATCTACTAGTACATTCTACAGTATTTAGATATTTTTCATGATTATTTTATAATCGGAAATGATATTGTACCGCAAAAGTTTCAACTAAGTGTTCATATTTTCATTATTTCATACTTTACATTGCGCTTTTTGTTCGGTAGTAATTTTTTTTGCGGATTTCTTCACGGAACTTATTTAAGTTTTCACGTAATATATTATGTTTAATTATCTTATTTGCATTATATTATGATTGCAAACTTTATTTATAAATTGCACAATTTTTTCGCGCCTATTTAAAAAACCGTAGTGTTTCAATATATTATGTGAAAAATGGTACTTCATTCTTATTTTGATAAATTTTATAAGGATGTAACTTAATGTTTTAAGACGACTTGTTGAATGTCGTAAACATTAATAAACTCTCACTGTATGCAAGTAGCACCTATGTACCTGATTTCAATTTAAGTGTTTTTCTAGGTTTAAACCGTGAAATAACATAATATTAATTTAATCTGTTTTTATAAAACCGATACTCAGTTGGTACGTATTTTTGAAATTAAAATAATACGATATATCATCTTTGAAATTATTATTATAGTATATATTTTTAAACGTATATTTTGCTATCACTTTAATTGCATAAAGTAAATAATAAAATAAAAATAGGTTGGAAACCCAGAAATATGACTTTTAAACTAACTTTATATGTCTTTCTGAATGCAGTGGTCTCTTATTTAGAGAAACATTTTCAGAAGTATAAAAAGTTAGTAAAGGTAAGCATGTAAGTGTATATGTATATATATATATATATATATATATATATATATATATATTTATATATATATATTGGCTGTAGGACAAATTAAATACATTACAAGTATCTGTCGAGAGTTATTTGTCAACATTTTTTTATATAAATCTTTCTAAGGTTTCCCTATTAATTCAATAAATGCGAAAGCGAATTTGAGTGATGTGAGTTTATTAGGATGTTTTTTATAAAATTTAATACAAATATTACCTGTATACAAATCTACACAGGAAGTAGCACAAATATACATAGGATACATTTTACACTAAGAAATACTAATTTCATATGAGGGACGTTACAGGCTGCAGTTAGTATGCAATTATTTTTTATAATTTGCTACATGCGGTATTTTTAACGCAATGTATGATATCAGGTACCAACATATACGGATATTACCTTCCACTAACGCTAACTAATCAATTTGTTTCAAAAATATCTTAATGCTTAATTTTAATAGGTTTGTGTATATTATGTTAGAGATAATATTTAGTTTAGACACAAAACATTTTCATATACGATGTTACATACGTGCATATGTAGTTACATGTACAGAAACAAATATAAAAACGCATTACGATATAAATTTTTATTAAGTTAATATAATGTAATTTGATCATTCTAATTGTATGCGAAATAACGAATTAAGGGTGTACATATAAATAAATAAAAATTTGACATTGAAACATAAGAATCTACGTTTCTGCCTAATAGCATGAAAACCTTTTCCGTTTTATTGTCGACATTCATGGCATATTCAGATATTTTCAAAGTGAATCTCGCTTTCCTGCTTTATAAATAAAGTTCAATATAAGCCAGTGTGTATATTCGATATGCACAATCTAACAAAGGGCACAATATTATTCGTTTTTTAATAAGTTTGAGCTATAAAACTATATATTAACGACTGCCTGATTCTATAAATAAAGTTTATTTTCAGTACCCATTTTGTGTAAGTAATTAAATAATGTCTATTTATAAGGTGTATCAGGTAGTCTAGATAATATGTACAGGATCGTGTATTAGGAAAATAATCTATGATATTCAGAAAAAACGAAATGACAAGTACACAATAAATATTAACTGTTTACTATTAAACTATTGAAATCTAGTAAATATAAGATTATAAGTGATTAACAGTGTTTATTAATATAGCTACATTGCACCAAATAACTTTATAATATTTTGTTTTATTTGTGAAGCGGCAATTAACTGCAACTCCATATAAACTGCAGTCACTCTCGCAATTCGAAAATTAGCTAAGTAGTTTTAGCTTTTTACATTCGTATATCTGTCTGTTCACCTGTACGTAACAGTTGCTTTATTTGCATTCTGTTAGTGATATAAAGTTAAGACATGATTAAATATATATACATATATATATGTATATATATATATATATATATATATATATAGCTTCTAAAAAGTTATGAAATCAAATCTTTAAAAAAAATTGCCTCCCCTTCATGTACAGCAGGGATAATTTTTTTATTCGTGAACGCGGAGTAGAGTAAAATCGAATATTTTTTAAATATGAGGAGTTTATTATGAATAATTTTTAGATAAAAGATCCCTTTACGAAATATTAAGCTTGAAAAGGTTCCTTTTTGTTGAGTTATGTGCCCCATCATCTTCCAGCCAGTTTTTTTTGTTTTAAATAGCTGAACAACATTTAAAATGGTATTGTACATAACGAAATTAAAAGGAAAACTATCATAGCTAAGTTGGTACTGCCAATTTATGAGTAATAATCGACAACTAGGTTATCTTAATATTAATATATATATATATATATATATATATATATATATATATATATATATATATATATATATATATATATATATATATATATATATATATATATTTATATATATATATATATATATACATATATATATATATATATATATATATATATATATATATATATATATTATATATATATATATATATATATATATATATAATTCGACATGTTACGGTATAGTACGATCTAGAATTTTAGAAACCGAATTGTTTAGAATTAAAGTATTTCGGTATTATGTACCGAAGACGTACGAACCACAACTAATTTACTTTATTGTATAAAGAAAATTTTAAATGAATTCCATTGTCTAATTCTTTTTTTTGTCTAATTTTTCCGAATTTAAAAAAAAAACAAAACAAAATGGTGATCCGTTCTTTTTGATTTTTTTTTAATTTGAGAAAAATCGGATTTTTTGGATCCTTCTAAGAAGATCATGGCATTTAACTAAAAAAGAATTATAAGCAAATTCTTAAACACGGGAGAAAATATATTTGCATCGACTGAGAGATATCCATTGTATAATAATATATAATTTTCTATTAACTTAAATTTAAATATTTCTTCAAAGACTTGCTACATTTGCATGACTACAGAGATGTAATTCTGCTGCTTAAATCTAACTGAACATTGTTTAAATACGTTAAATCCTCATCCTTAAACCGTTATTTACGTAATTTGAAATCCTCTCAAAGTTAAGAAAATTCTGAAACATAAATATGTATTAAACCTAAGATAAAGATAAGTATAACTTTCAGAAGCCAGAGTCAGAAAAGTAACATTTGTCTTCAAAAATAAAAAATTATTCCTATTCCTTTTTTATTTAGCAGTAGCCAGGTAAAAATATGCGTGACAATACTTCATTTAAAGTACAATACAAATCACATACCTTTAAACATGGAAAGAGATTAAAATAACAGAAAAATACTTTAAAATTGTGTAATTTTTTTTTTCGAAATAAGGAATGTTCCAAGTAACATGATAATTCTCAGTGAGATTACGTTTGGCCTAACGATTATTTAGAAAAACTATCAATCACAAGTAGTCCTGGGGCCGCTGACCTTGTTTATATTCCGCAACGATATTTAGCTGTGGTTGGACAAAAATGAACTTGCCGCAATAACTAAGCCGAGTCTGTATCAAACACGAAGTATGTAAATAAATATATAAGTATATACACCATGTTATTAAATAGAATACGCAAGATACCACTAAAGTCATAATCGGGAATCTTTACTTTCTATAATTTTCTAATATTTATAATTATACCCCGTGGTTTTAACTTCTCAGTCTAGCATCCCTCTCTCATCTCAATTCTACCCTCGTTGTCACTAAACTCTGCTCCGTTCGCCAATCGATATCTGTGGTCGCAATGGAAGTATATCGGCGGGAAAATTTAAGTCTATCGGGCAATAAATATACCATTCTCCCTTAACCTTGAACCGTTTAAATAGTGTTCCCGTAATGCTGTTATTTTTTGTTATATTTTTTTCAATGCCTAATAAATCACACCATGATTCTATTAGCCTACAGTTTTTCTCCAAATGTGGGCATTCTAACATAACAATATTTTTGAAATCGGTGATTTCAAACATTAACGCCAGCAAAGAATTAAACTATGAAACTTTATTCCTTTTATATAAAGGCATAAATTATATATTATCATTTATAATAACTAACTGTAAAATGTTTAAAAGAACCGCAAAAATACAGCAGTTCTCCATATTTTTATTAGGACTACCAGAGTCCTTCGTAACATAGTTTAGAAATTTATTTTACTGAAGGCAAAAGTATATGCCATATTTCAGCAATAACGTGCGGGAAATTATGGAAAAAAGACTCGCTTTTATATAAACGAAGAATAATACGACTTTCGCGTCACAAAGGATAAAATTCTCATATATAAAGTTGTTCATCATACTTGGGTTATGAACAATACTGTTAGAGATATAAAGTTGTGAATGATGGAAAAACGCCGCAAAATTTTTCTCAGAATGTATACTTATTTCGAATACTTTTCCGCAAGCAGCCATAAAATTGGTTTAATGTGACTTCTAATGTACTTGTAAATTATTATACTATGAAGTTGCTTATAAATGTGCTACCGAAACTTTTTTATAAAAAAAACTGTATTAAACGTATTTACCATAGTTATTCACTAAAATTGAATATATTTGGCACTGATTTTGCAGAAATTCATTATCACTTAATTTTTATTGACAACTAAATAAAACTACGTTATGTAGTGTTATATCTACTTTATTTAAATTATTTAACGCGACCTAAGTTTCGTTGTATGACAATATGTTCATGTGGGCAAATCTCTTCAAATAGCCCACCTTAAGATGTCATACAACGAAAACTAGGTCGTGGTTAATAATTTAAATAGATATAGATTTTAGATATGTATATAATTAAAATAATATGATTTTATGTAATTCAGGAAGAATAACTAGAAAAAGGAAATATAATCTACTATATATTTTTTGACGATACATATATTAAGAAGATCCTTATTTCATTTTTTTATTAAAAAAAAATCATTTTCAATTTTTGCTTACGATCTAACAGCCCAAACGTATAGAACATTCAGTTCAAGAAATATTCTCGTGAATAATTCTTAACTTTGCTAAGTTTTTAAACTTTCACAACTCAAACTATAAAACGGAACCCCCGCTCACATGTTTGTCCGTCAGCTCGACTGCCGCAGACAATTTTCTCAGAAAGTACATAATATGGAAAATTCAAATTTACCACAGTAACACATTTTATTAACCCTCATATTTTAATTACTAACTTTATGAAATATTCATGAAAATAAAAGGGGTAAACTATGCATAAGGAATAAAAAAGTGCTCAACATTTATTTATATGTGATACTGTTTTAAAGGGCTCGTTATGGGGAATACAAGAATATTCATATTTTTTATTAAATGGTTGAAAAGATTTTATAATAATATATGAAAAAAGACAAGTTACAATTCTAAATAAACTATAATCGGAAGCGAAATATAATTGATTTTTGTTTTCACGCACAATTATAAATAATTGTTTAAAACATGACATACGCGCGCGAACACGCATGCACGCTTGCTCGCACACACAGGCGTATGCACGCGCGCACTCAAGTACGCACACACATATGTATCCTTAACCTTACATAAAACAGCCTTGATTTTAATAATATTTTTTTGGTTTTAAAAGGAAAAAGGAAACTTCGTCGTTGGTCTATAAAAACCCTTTTTTTCAGGAACGCGTGGAGATATCAAGTCGAAATTAATATCAAATACTTTGGTCTACATTCCCACAGAGCTATGAAAGTCATCAAGCTTCCCAGTCAATGCAATAAAAAAATATTACAGCATTTTTTGACACCGCATTTTTTGACACTCGTAAATACATCAAAATGTATAGGGCATTTGCTATTGATCTAGAATCGTGAAATTTGGCAAGAAGCAAGGTCTCATAGTACAAATTAAGGAAAAACTCTGAAAATCATTATTTTGTAGTTATATCATATAAAAATATTTTTTTAATTTTGCACCTCTAAAAGATATTTTCGTTCCAAAAAATTCCAATTTTGTAAATAGTTTAATAGGAATATTATGTACCATTAAATGTTTATAAATGCCTAGGTGTATGAGAAACCATCGTAGTGCCAGTTCCACTCATGCTTGACAGCTTTTTTTAATTTTCCTTGCTTACGTCTTTTTGAAAACGCATTATACATCCATGTTAAAAAGATTTCAATATAATTCAAAGTTTTATAAAATAATTCTAATATATTTGTAATAATTCCTGTATCATGTCAGTTTATTCCATATTTATCAATTTGGAATAAAATATTAATCTCTAGATAAAGTAAAACAGCCATAGAGAGGAATATTAAGGAATGGATAAAAATGAGGATGAAGACAATATTATTATAAATCTCATTTTATACCATTAATACTCATAATTGCAAACTAATACTCGAAGTATCGCTTAGCTAAGAAACTATTTAAATCGATTTATTCATATATATTTAAATAAAGTTTAAAAAACCTTCTACAACCTTCAATATAAACCGTAAATTTGGTTACTTCATCACGCGCGCAATTACTATTTACTAGCAGATCCTAGAATCGGACTTATAATTACGTCTATATGTTTATGACGTATGCGTATACAACAAGTGTTTCTTCCATCTCCATCTATCGAGTAACGTAGTAAACAAATTACTATTACACATATCAAAAGAATGTTTACAACTATCGAAAATCCTAGAAGTCCGAAACTCAGTACCGATAGGAATGTCGTTAGGGTAGTAAGTTTTGTATTGAATATCGAAGCGATCACACGGAATTTCTGTCAAAAATTATATACTTTAGTTGATTTCTTATTCGCCATTTGACGACCTGCTTGGTCTCCCTTGGTTTTTCCATGTACAGTTTGAAATATAATCTGTTACCTACTCCAGTAAACCTCAATATCTCTTCGTTCACCGACAATCATCATATAGCCACATTTAAGTACTCGAACATTCGACAGGTTATCAACCTCGTATCATCCAACATTTTGGTAATTCGAGCATATTAATATTTGTATATATATATACATATATATATATATATATATACATATATATATATATATATATATATATACATATATATATATATATATATATATATATATATATATATATATATATATATATATATATATACATAAATATATATGTATGTGTGTGTCGGTATATTTCCCCTTGGTGTTTATGTGTATTAGTAACCTCGAGTCTCGCATCATGCACTATAATGGTTGCATGCGGGCGGCTGGGGTGGTGTGGGAATTATGGTGTTTGAAAATAATCGACCTTGGGCATTTTCCACTATCGATCCGATTCCGACTACGGAACTCCTGTCATTCAATGTATTGGAATGAGTGAGAATGAATATAATAAAATATTCTCGAACATACAAGAACGAACTAATCTAGTAATATATAGAATATTTTGGAATGATCGAGGAGCATTATACATAAATGTGTTAGAATGAGTTAGAATGTATAGAATATCCTCGAATATATTAAAAGGGACTGAACCGGAAGGATCGAGAATATTCTCGGATTTACGTAAACTTTCTCAGGTAGTTTAACAATAGAACCACAGGTTACTTTAGCAGGAATAATGGTTTTGATATAACATTAAATTATTTCTCATAAAATAATAATTCTCAACATTTTTAAATTCCGTAATCCATATATTTGCCCACATCTATCTATATTCAACTCCAATTTCAGTGCACAAATATTAAAAACTATTTATTTTATAAGTAGTATAATTATTTTAAAATAAAATAGCCTTGTTTCAAGAAATGGGTATTGAGATGAGCGTGTTTTCGAGTAAATTTTAATTAGGAATAAATGTTATTGATCATTATTTCCGACCCAATCCTCAGATCCTACAATCCGGAGGTGCAAAGAAAATATTAATTATTGTACGATTTAGCACTTTTTTATGCAATTATTTTTGTAAATATTTTCTGAAATGCAAATGTGCGACAAATATTATCAGTATTACAAAAAATAGCAATTTTTGGTACACATATTATGATAAGGTTTACTGCTTGAAAATGTATAACAATATTTCATTTTGCGGTTTGTATGTCGGTAAATGCTGCTCATTCACTGGTCAAATTAATATGAAAAAAGCGATCTATCGATCATGATTTCTATTATCATATATCAATGCACGTGATAAAAAGGTGAAGGTGAAAAGAGTACACATTAACAATGTTTTTGGAAAATAATCCTAGGACCATAAATAAATTTTAGGGAAGAAATCAGTGTTTCTTAGTGTTCCATGCCTCGAAGGGAAAAATAAACCCTTATAGGATCACTTCATTATCCGTCTGTCTGTCTGTCTGTCGATCGTGACCTTTGTTTCAGAAACGCGTGGAGGTATCATATAGAAATTAATATCAAATATTTAGGTATACATTCCCTTTAAACTGTAAAAATTATAAGGCAACGCAATAAAAAGGAGCTTAAAAATAGGTTCATTTATGCCGCATATTTTGATACTTGCAAATAAATAAAACCTATAGGTTTATTCCCGTTGATCTATAATCTTGAAATTGTAAAAGAATCAAGGTCATGTAATAAGTCTTTCAGGTAAAGAGAAAGATTCAAAAATGTTTAATTTGTAGTTATGTCATATAATTTTTGCGCCTGTGAAATATGGAAAGGATAACATATTTTCCTTTTAAAAAAATTTTAATTTAGTTAATAGTTTAATAGGTATATTATAAACTGCTAAATGTTTGTACGTCCCTAAACGTGTACGGAACTCTCGTATTGCAAGTTCCACTCGTGCTTAACATATTTTTTTAAGTATTAATGGTAAATTATGTAACACTTGAGAAAACAAATTCCGAACCAATGAATCAGTTGAGTCTAATTTTTCGACGAATCGGCAAATCGCCACCAATTTTCACAGCTTTAATCATACATTTATTTTATGATGCAAAAAATATAAGTAAGTTTGATATTATTATTTATTCAATGATTTTGAGCGAAAATGTATTACGCATATTAATATAAATTAGTGAAAATATAATTTTGAAAAAAAAATAAAAAACCAGTCTTAAGGCAATTATAAATATTCAAGGATACATAGTGTGCCTGTTAAATTATTTACAAATACTAAATTTTCAAAACATAAATATATAGCCTAATATGTTTTTCAGAGTCGTCAAAAGTATACTTCATATTAGACAATTATAATGTCTAGGATAATAACTATTCTTTGCATTGAAAGTTAACGCAGACTTTTAAAACACTTATTTTTTATAATTTTTCGTAAATAAGGGGAGAGTCCATATTATTTCAAATATTTCTCAGTATAATTTTGGACATATTTTACTTTAAATTATGTAAAAAGATGTTTAGGCCCTTATTTTTAACCGGTTCAAACTAGAACCCACAATGTATATGGAACTAAAACCAAATTCAGGTATTCTATTTGCTCCTCAATCCCTAACGCTTCCAAGTAAATATTCTTTAATGTCATCTATTGAAATATATATGATTAATATGCTTTATTCTTGTGCAAATTTCCAGTTTTATTTCCGACTATTTCTGAGAAAAATAACCATGTAACCATGGTTAACTCTGGAGATATATTATGTAAAACTGCACAAAAATAAGTTTAAGACCCTTATTTATAGCCAGTTCAAACGATAACTCACACTATATATGGAATTGAAACCAAATTCAAGTATTCCATTTGCCCCTCAACTCCTAAAATTTTCACGTAAATATTCTTTAATGTCATCTATTGAAATATATGTGACTTAATATGTTTTATTCTTGTGCCAATTTCCACGTTTTACTTCCGAATATTTCTGAGAAAAATAACCATCTGAGGGACGGACAGATATGCAAGTTAACTTAAAAGGATTCTGTTTTTTCTTTTGTTATGAGGAACTCTAAAATATTTATACATCTTAATAAATAATGATTATTAAAAAGCATTAACAAGCGCAATGCTATAAAGAATATTCACTTCATCCTTAAACTTATGCGTGAAATTCACATTTTATTTCCCTTTTTCACGCAAGCGAAGTAGCCGGAGAATGTTAATGTCTAAGAAAATAGACTAGAAAAAAACCGATATTGTGCTAAAAATACTCCGTACCCAAATTCACTTGTCAGGTTTAAAAATAAATTGCTAACAAATTAATAATTAATAAATAATGCGCATAAATATGTGACACTTCTCATATAATATCTCATGACCTGTTAGATCTAAATTCAATATCTTCAAAGAAGATTCAATCATTTATAGCCACAGCTCATAGGAACTCCAATAATACCTTTTAGCTTGGGACTTATTTTTTTTTTTAATTTGTTTCATTATTAAATTGAATGAAATTAAAAGTAATCTTGAATAAATATAAAATATATCCTCGAATAAAGTACATTTGTCAAATTGTCCAAAATTTTGCACATCATATCCGTCAACAAAATTTAATTTTTAATCTCTGCCCTGCGGGCCAAGCGCCAACGAAAAACAGCATCGAGTGTTTTCCGGCTTTTCATGAAAGCACTTTAAGCTTTTTATAACAGCCACCTATTAAATATAATCTCGCATGAATATTCAGGACGAGACAACTTCCCAACGGCGGCATGTGCGTGTGGCGCTCGGGTCGCGTTAATGTTATTTACGACTTTGGATGTTCAAGTTCAGGCGCTTTGTTTATTTTGATTGAAATAATTGTTTAAATCTTTGTAAGCATACAAACGAAAGAAATCTCGTCTTTGAATAATAATGTATTTAGAAAACAGTACCAATATAAAAAATCTATTTAATATGAAAAGATGTATATATATATATATATATATATATATATATATATATATATATATATATATATATATGCAAAATAAATAAATAAATATGTGTGTGTATATATATTTCCCCATAGTCCTCGATATGTAAAATAGTCATCCTTTTAGGGGAAGTGTAAGCGATTTTACCGTAAAACCAAATTTGTTTTTTTTTATGTTATTAGAAATCTAAATTATATTAAAATTACATATCTAACGAAAAGTGAAAAATTAAAACGAAGGCGGCTAAGTGCGTACCAGAAAACGTATAATTAGCGTTATTTATTTGTCAGTTCCTCTTGTAATTGTTTAGGTAAGTTAAAATTTAATTCGTAAGTTTCAATCCCATGCAATATCTAGAAGATACACGAATTTTAAAGCCCCCAGCAAAACAAAATAAAGTGGAGATAGGAGGAGTTTCACTTCATTTTGCATCCCACCTGTGCGTGTTTCAATTGAATTTTAAAAGACCTACCTACACGAATACTCAGTTTATCGGTTCTTCAGCAAATATAAATCGCTCATTGTACCTTCCGTTTGCTGATGTTTAGCCTTACGTCGATCACTTTGGTTTTCGATCGCATATCTTCATTTTGGATTTTATCCTTCAACTATACTCCGAGCGCAAATAATTCCATTGCTTACTGAGCGACTTGTAATTTATGGACCAAGCCTATAGCGAGTAGTTACGTTACAGTGTGATAGAACGTAGTAATTATAGATCATCTTTAGCCACTACGGAATTGGCATTAAGATATGATTTAATTTCCAAAAAGCTCTTGCTTTGTCCTCCTAAAGCAAAAAGAAGAATAACCGCTTACATTACTTTGAGTTGCCACCACACTTGTGTTACTCTGAAGCACTTCTTAGTTACTGCATTTTCACTTACGAGTCAAGGTAGAAGAGTCGAAAGCAAGAAAAGCTAGAATTAACCATTCCATTATTTGCCAGCATTAATTTGTAACGTGTGTACCTATAATAGATAAAATATGTCAATTCAATTTGTTTATATTCTAAAGTTCACAGTAATTTTTTTAAATCTCGGCTTTATTTCAAAATAAAGAAATCAACCGCAATGGCAAACAATAAAACATATTTATCAAAAAATACGTGATTAAGACTACAGAAATAAATTATTATAGCAAAATATTGATTCAAGAGAGACGCCCCTAACTACCATTTAGGTAGTATTATCAAGGGTTTAATTATTTATAATGACCTTTTGACCTTTTAAATCAATTATGTGCTTACATTGTGTAAATCAGTGTTTCAATTATGAAACCAATTCCTCCTCAAATTTGATCTATGGCATGTATATACCTATATACCTATGCTCACCGATATCAAATAATTCAAGCATAGCAATGCATTTTCAAAAATAATTTTGGAGCCTATGCTCGTATTTTTACCAACATGGAATCTATAATTTTACCTAGTAACTTTATATTAATTTCGAATTTGAAACACTTGCCTAAGTACATTAAAAGTTAAAAATTCAACAACCATTATAAAAAACGTCGCGACTTTTCCAAAGTTATGATGATATTCAAAACCTTACCATATATTTATAATCATGAGCAAAATCTATAAAAAAAATTCTCATTTTCAAGTTTCTTGTAAAATTATGATACCAAATATTACCTTAATATAAAAACTAATTTATTTTAAGATATTTTCTACAAAGTTCGACACTTACATATATAATAAAATTATAGAACTGGTGTGTCTGTATTAGAACTGGTATATCCCCTAAAAACTGAATTAGAATTGACTAAATCAGAATGGAGTTTTTCAAGTGAATATAGAAATTAACACGAGGTAATATTTAGTTTTTATTTCATAGGAATCGACGCACTTAACCGGAAGTTATACGTATTTAATATTTTCAAAAATTAATTTAGACTACATTTACACAACAAAGAAGAGCCTAGTTATTCCACATGCAGTACTTACGCAAACGTATAATGTATATGAATAGATGGCGTTACATGTTCTTTGAATCGCATGATTGAATTTTCCATTCCGATATGCATTGGCGAACTTGGATATGATTTAGACCTGCATGATGTGTGCATTCAACATAAGTTTATTTTTTTCCTCAAATCGTACAAATATAAACCTGTTGTCAAAATTTGTAATTTATTTACTTCGGTGGATGTAATATTAAACTATATAAATATTGTCAATACGTATAAAAAAAGTGTAAAATTTTCCAGTTTGCATATTAAATGTATTTAAGAAAATGTTTACTAGGGCATAATAAAAGTAATAGAGAACGGAAATATTGTTTTGGAATTTTTGTACGTTTGTATGTTAATTTGTACAGGCATCTACTAAATCAATTGGGTTTAAAATGCATATCTATATTTTAAAAGATATGGTATTAACTAGAAATAACATTTAGTTTTATTTCATCCTAATTGTTTCACACCGTCAGCATATATACGCAATTTATTATTTTCAAAAATGTATTACGTTGCTTTTAGAATAACAACGGCAAAGAAGCGTCTTACTTTCCAACGCGTAACAATTACAAAAATAAGTATTGTATATATACACAAAAACAAATGGTGCTACGGTGCTATATATTAAATTACACTCAGAAATTTTCCACTGGGACGTACATTGATAAAATGAGCGTTACCAGAATTGAAGAGTGGGTAGGTACTTAAATAAACAATCGAAATGCGGGCAAGCGCATGAGGAGAGGTGCAGATAAAATGTTTCCATATTGTATTGTAATCTTAATGTGTCCTTAATTTGTTGCAAATTTTAATGTAATATTGTTATTCATAATTCAATTACTTTGGTAGATTTAGTATCTACAAAAAGAAATTTTTAAGTTAACATAACGAAAACAATAGAACACAAAAATATTGCGTTTCAATGTTTGCCCTGTCTGCGAGCCTGTTTATTTGTTCATATGTCACCCAAGAACGTGATGATTTCAATGAAATTTTTACTGGCGATTCTTACGAATCTAGAGTAAAAGATCGGCTATGTTTTGTCCAAATAGATATTCTAAAAAGAAAATACGGTAATTTAACGTTTGAATACAAAATGTACTTAAAAAATATTTCTATAATTCACAATTAAATGAAACTATTATATTGTTTCTACTGTATTATCATGTTATTTCTAATAATGAATTTCTGCAAAATTAACGCCAAATATAATCAATACGTCTATAATTATTATAATAGTAGATGTATTTACGTTTATTAATCATACAGTTAACTTAATAGTATTTTCCATAGGTCCACAAGCAAACAAAAATCACGGGCGTAGCTATTAGTAAACGCACGTTCCTATAATTAGTTGAGTTGAACGAAATTTCCGATAATGTTATAAATATGAAGATAAATTTATCTGTTCGTATCACCTCAATTACTTAATATATGTTTGAGAAACTCTCTATACATGTAGATTATATTATGAAAATAAGTATAGAAATCCCTTTAAAATAAATAGTATAAATACGTAAAAACCCTTCGCGCCAACATGTCACAGCTTATGGCCAACATGTCAGCCTACACCAGTGTATAGCTTTATTTTCACGTTATTTTTTCGATCTTAAACTACCTGGCTATTGCAAAGAATATTTTTAAAATAATTTATTTGTTTCTCCTTTGTCTGCGACCAACACTCTGGGATGATACTACAATATAATAAAAACCATTTAAGAAAGTTTTATTTGGTTCATAGCATATTAATTTTAAAAGTTGAATTAAGATCTTTATATTATTAATTTAACTATGACCACATGGTTATTAGTAATAAATAATGACAGAAAATAAATTAAAAACCATAAAATTCGTTGACAAAACTACATTTCATTTTTATGTGTTATTATATATGAATTGATCCACTAGTTCAAAAATAGCAAGCTTTAATATTACTATTAGAGTTTTGTGTTGGTCTTAGGATTAAACAAGCAAGTGAGGAATATTTCATTAATAACTATCATTCTTAAACATGGAATATGCAAAGTTTGAATCGTCAATCATGATGACTTCACTTTTAGCTTATTTCTTTGTTTGTTGTTAAATTTAATAATTAAGTTCTTTACCACGACCTACGTTTCATTATATTACAACATCTTCAGGTGAGCTATTAGCAAAGATATATCTACTTTGCTAATAGACTGTTTTTGTTAATAGCCCACCTGAAGATGTTGTAATACAACGAAACCTAGGTCGTGGTAAAGAACTTAAAGAAAGTAGAAATAATACTACATCACGTAGTTTCATTTAATTGTTATAATCATTTCTTTATATGCTTATTTTAATAAAAATAAATAACTAATAATTAATAATTCATAACTAGGAACTAATAATTACACAATGAGTAGTACAAATTCCCCATTGTCGAAAATATAGAAACCAAGTTTTACTTTAAACTAAATACTCAAAATATTAATTAAATGAAAAGGAGAATGTGTAACGCAAATGCTCACTCATAAATAAGAAATAGTCTACTATAACTAACTATTCTATTGAACTAACTATTATTAACTATTGAAGCTCAATGCGCGATAGAAAATAAAATACAACTAAATTGAAAAAATAACTTGAAATGTGTAAAAGATACCCATTTAAAAAAAATTTAAAATGATGGAAACTGATATACTATCGCGGACATCGAAAACTTTAGGCTCAACGCAGACTGTAGGCAATAATCGGTCCGGTAATAATCGGGCAAAATATAACATTTAATATTTATAACGAGTAACGTAGATGAACGATTATCGAAGTTGTTGAGGCGACGACTGATAAGTATAAAATTACATGGCACTTAAAATTAAATACGACGTAAATAAGTAGATAGATAAATAGAGAAAAATTACTCCGCGATAAAAGGGATTTCTATACTTATTTTCATAATATAATCTACATGTATAGAGAGTTTCTCAAACATATATTAAGTAATTGAGGCGATAAAGTGATACGAACAAATAGATTTATCTTCATATTTATAACATTATCGGAAATTTCGTTCAACTCAACTAATTATAGGAACGTGGGTTTACTAATAGCTACGCCCGTGATTTTTGTTTGCTTGTGGACCTATGGAAAATACTATTAAGTTAACTGTATGATTAATAAAGGTAAATACATCTAATATTATAATAATTATAGACGTATTGATTATATTTGGCGTTAATTTTGCAGAAATTCATTATTAGAAATAAAATGATAATACAGTAGAAATAATATAATAGTTTCATTTAATTGTGAATTATAGAAATATTTTTTAAGTACATTTTGTATTCAAACGTCAAATTACCGTATTTTCTTTTTAGAATATCTATTTGGACAAAACATAGCCGATCTTTTACTCTAGATTCGTAAGAATCGCCAGTAAAAATTTCATTGAAATCATCACGTTCTTGGGCGACATACGAACAAATAAACACAGACAACATTGAAACACAATATTTTGTTTTCTATTATTTTCGTTATGTTAACTTAAATATTTCTTTTTGTAGATACTAAATCTACCAAAGTAATTCAATTATGAATATTAATATTACATTAAAATTTGAAACAAATTAAGGACACATATTAAGATTACAATGAATATATACAATATGGAAACATTTTATCTGCAGAAGACAGCACACCTCTCCTCATGCGTCTACCCGCATTTCAGTTGTTTATTTAAGTACCTATCCACTCTTCAATTGTGGTCACGCTCATTTTATAAATGTACGTCTCGGTGGAAAACTTCAGAGTGTAATTTAATATATAGCACCATTTGTTTTTGTGTATATATAGAATACTTATCTTTGTAATTGTTACGCGTTGGAAAGTAAGACGCTTCTTTGCCGTTGTTATTCTAAAAGCAACGTAATAAATTGTTGAAAATAATAAATTGCGTATATATGCTGACTGTGTGAAACAATTAGGATGAAATAAAACTAAATGTTACTTCTAGCTAATACCATATCTTTTGAAATAAAGATATGCATTTCAAACCCAATTGATTTAGTAGATGCCTGTACAAATTAACATACAAACGTACAAAAATTCCAAAACAATATTTCCGTTCTCTATTACTTTTATTATGCCCTAGTAAACATTTTCTTAAATACATTTAATATGCAAACTGGAAAATTTTACACTTTTTTTATACGTATTGACAATAACCTACGTAATAAGCAAATTTATATAGTTTAATATTACATCCACCGAAGTAAATAAATTACAAATTTTGACAACAGGTTTATATTTGTACGATTTGAGGAAAAAAATAAACTTATGTTGAATGCACACATCATGCAGGTCTAAATCATATCCAAGTTCGCCAATGCATATCGGAATGGAAAATTCAATCATGCGATTCAAAGAACATGTAACGCCATCTATTGATATACATTATACGTTTGCGTAAGTACTGCATGTGGAATAACTAGGCTCTTCTTTGTTGTGTAAATGTAGTCTAAATTAATTTTTGAAAATATTAAATACGTATAACTTCCGGTTAAGTGCGTCGACTCCTATAAAATAAAAACTAAATATTACTTCATGTTAATTTCTATATTCTCTTGAAAAACTCCATTTTGATTTAGTCAATTCTAATTCAGTGTTTAGGCGATGATTTTTCAAATAAATAGATAAAAATTTCAAAGATATTTTCTCGTTTTCTATTACTTTTATTATGTAACCATTAATTATTTTTTCATAAATATCTTCAAAATACAGACACACCAATTCTATAATTTTATTATATATGTAAGTGTCGAACTTTGTAGAAAGCATCTTAAAATAAATTAGTTTTTATTTTAAGGTAATATTTGGTATCATAATTTTACAAGAAACTTGAAAATGAGAACTTTTTTTAAAGATTGTGCTCATGATTATGAACATATGATAAGGTTTTGAATATCATCATAACTTTGGAAAAGTCGCGACGTTTTTTATAATGGTTGTTGAATTTTTAAATTTTAATGTACTTAGGCAAGTGTTTCAAATTCGAAATTAATATAAAGTTACTAGGTAAAATTATAGATTCCATGTTGGTAAAAATACGAGCATAGGCTCCAAAATTATTTTTGAAAATGCATTGCTATGCTTGAATTATTTGATATCGGTGAGCATAGGTATATAGGTATATACATGCCATAGATCAAATTTGAGGAGGAATTGGTTTCATAATTGAAACACTGATTTACACAATGTAAGCACATAATTGATTTAAAAGGTCAAAAGGTCATTATAAATAATTAAACCCATGATAATACTTATATAACCACTACCTAAATTATAGTTAGGGGCGTCTCTCTTGAATCAATATTTTGCTATAATAATTTATTTATGTAGTCTTAATCACGTATTTTTTGATATATATATATATATATATATATATATATATATATATATACACACATATATATATATATATATATATATATATATATATATATATAAATATACTCTTCGGTCTCACGTATTTCTATTGCACGCCACTGCTCGCCATCTGTATGACAAAAATTTTTCTTTTATAATTTCATATGTAATTTAGTTTTAATTTAGTATGTTATATTCGTTGTTATTTTTAATCTTAAATTGTCTGTAATTTAAAAAAAATCGATACGGGCTATCCTTAGTTAGACACATATGTGTGTATATATGGGTCATTGATTTATCTTGTAAATTATCGTTGAAAAAGAATTACCACTATGTTTTTTGGTATCCTTATTGTTTGTCAAGTTTCATTTAAACAACAAATTTAAGTTCATTTAAGAAAATAGATAAATAATCGTTTTAATTTCGTAATCGTTGTCAAAAATGTTAAGTTTCTACAAATCTTATATGTTACATACAAATCTTATAATCTAATTCCGTAAAGTATGTGAAGTTTACATTTTAATTTATTTCTGACGTTATCAACAATTATACTCTTTCTTTATGACGTAGACTTTTAAAATTGTTTTTTTTATATTTCCTAACAGCCTATTCAAAGGTACCAAAATTTAATTATGAACGTTTAAATCTGAGTTATAAAAAGTGAAATACAAAGCAATGACACTATTTTTTCCTTGGATTACAGTAAATTTATTCTACGACATACAGGTGTCGTTTGTATCCAAATTATGTACCCAATTTGTATACTTATCAATATGTAAACCCTTTGGCACTCACACTTAAGTTCTAATTGGTTTCATGCATAAATATTCATATAAATTTCGTTCTGAACGTAAAGTCAAAAAAAACAAAATTTTAATACTTTGGACGAAATTAAAATGCCTTTGCCTCAGAAGAAAATTTTATCAATACGGGTATATTACATCAGAAAATTTAAAAAAATTATTTAACAAAAAAATATTAGCAATATATTAGCAAAAAAAGCAAATTTTCAATAGTTCTTTTATGCTGTTTTACGTACAATTTAGCTAAATTATCTGATTCAATCGCTTTTCCTCGTTTCTCATTTATTTTCTCTTGCACAATTTTCCATTCATAAATATAGTGATTAAACTAAAGAAAATTAAAAACTTTTATAATGCACGGTAAAATTTCATTCAAATGAAAGTCAATGGCCTAAACGGTTTAAGTGTTATACGCGATAATCAAACAAAACCTCGTTAAAGAGCTTTTATTGGCTACCCCATCTTTTATCCTCTGCTATCTTCCTGTAACAATCTTTTCAACCCATTTTTAATTAAAAAATGTCCATAAAACAGCTCTGAGAACCCATACCGAGGAGTAAAGGGTGCAGATAGGCATTGTTTCCATTTATTTTCCTTTTTTATCACCCGGAAAATCAAAATCTAATCATTTTTTTAAAATTTTTCCCGGTGCTCTTATGTAAAACTAATTTACTTAATAATAATTAGGTTTTTTAAATTTGTACGTTTTTATTAAGCCAAATATTGTTATGTTTTTTATAAAGCAGAGAATTTTTTAATAACTTTCAACAGGAATTTAACAAAAACATTTTTACAGTTCACCATTTAAATTCGAAATTAATATTTTTTTACTCGTAGACTTCTGTTAACTTACGCTTTAATTATTTCCATGAAGTTACTTTTGCGTTAATTTTTCATTCCAATAAATAACCGACTTGTAGGTTTATAAAAGGAGAGTTGAAATAATATACTAAATCATCTTATTATAAATGATAGTTTAGTATGTAACGAATTATTTGGTGCTGAAAAAGAAATTCACGAAAACTAACTTAAATAACTCCTCGAGCATTTGGATGGTAATAATTTTTCCAATAATAATAGTGAGAAATTGAAAATAGGTATGTATATACTAGATCTAATTTCTTTATTTATTTTTGTTGTTTTATTATCCCACTCCCACAGATAGGGAAGTAAATAATTTAATGACAAAATATACCTAATCTGTAGATAAGTATGTCGAATTGTTATGGTGTTATTTAAATTTAAAAAGTGAAATCTGCACTAATATTCGCTACCTACTTTACTTGCTACAATGATATGACTATTCCGCTTTTAATGTATCTATCTACAAAATATGTTCTTGGAATATTTTAGTAAAAAAAATAATATTTTATTAAACAATATTAATTATACGGTAATTGTATACTTATTCATATTTAAAAATGAATCCGATAAATTTACTTAAAAAACAAGTGCAATGCCTGCTTCAAAATAAGTCATTAACCTTGATGAAATCCTCCCAGTTTCCTGAAATTTTACCTTATAATTACGCTAATTATATTCAGCTGCAAACAATTAGGTTTACACTAATCTATACATAATTTAAAGACGGTGTATATCGGTGTATATGTTCGGTGTTCGAATTTTTTCAAATTAAAATTTGAAGTGTAATTGTGTTTACGAAAACGTTGACGAAAAAATGTATAATATTATTGAAATATAGGTAATTTTCCTTTTATTAAACCGTAAGTGAGGTTTAGGGGTCATCTGCAAAAAAATTCTTGCTCTACCAATCGATATATAATTTGTATATGTACACGTATATATATATATATATATATATATATATATATATATATATATACATATACAAACAAAAAACATAAAGAGGAAAAACATCCATGGAGATGATTGGCTTTAGAAATATATTATTTACCAAATGATATGGACTTTTCCCCAAAAACCATCTTCAAATATATATTATTTTAGTATTCCCACGTTACAAGCGGTATCTATTATCATTGCCAGGGAAAAATTAACTAAAAGCCATGATACTTTCACACATACACATACACAATTAAATGAAACTACGTGATGTAGTATTATTTCTACTTTATTACAGTCATTACATTAGTGCATACATAGATCAAACAGGAAGAGATTTTAATACAAAATGTAAAGAACACATTGCCAGCTGGCGAAATAATAAACCAGACACATCTCACTTTGCTAAACATCTCATTGAAAATAACCATCACCCCCATACTGACAATGCCCCCTATATATTACAAATAAATACAAAAGGTAATAAACTTAATATCCTAGAAACATTACAAATAAACAGACAAGAAAGATACCAAGGTTAATATATTAAATGAACAACTAAATATAATATCATCACCCATTCTTAATATCTTCTAGATACAATATAAATATACAACATTGATACTACAGTACCCTGGAAATTGTTTCATCACTAATATACATATAAATATAAGTATAATAAAACCAAAAAATTAAAAAAAATTAATAAATGAACATAATACCATATGAATAATAACATATGAACGAGCTAGTAAATTTGTCCAAAGAATGGAACACCCTGTCGTGATCATCACAAAGCCTGTGCAGTGGTGAGCGAGCACCGATATTAGTGCGAGCGGTAGTTAAGTAAAAAAACGTAGAGCTATGGGTCGCTCCGACTAACACGCAAAACTGCAACTACAATTGTAATGACCACAGTCATGGTCATTACTTTGTTTATACAAAGTAATAACCATGACAGATAGTATAAAGCACAATTGCCCTGAGTTCAATGGTCTGTCATGGAGACTTGTAGTGGTATTTAATAGAGGTATTTAAATGAGCACAATGCATGATAATAATATTTTTTAGATGTATTGAAGCGATATTGCAATGTATGTAATAAATCGTTTTTGCACCTGTTCGATCATGTCAGAGTATCTGCCTGCAACAGTATATCCAAGTTGAGTTGAGTAGAGTATCTTAAACGCTCCCATTTGTTTAAAGGGTTTGGTTACCAGCAAAGCGTAAGCCCTCGAGGTAATCTGCTTAACGTGAGTATTTAAATGTAAGTTATGATCAAATATCACGCAAAGATCGCGTATGTAATTAACAGACTCCAAAGAATGACCACATATGTTAAGCCGGGTCTCCCGCGACCATATTTTTGTTAGAAATGAGCCGTAACATGTTTTTCTAACAAAATAGGGGCGTGGCCAAAATGTTTTGTTAAACAAAAACATGAAAGCATGTTATTCGAAACGAATGGATAACATTCCGTCGTCAATAGCTCCTATTGTTTACATTACAACTTCAGTAGGAAAAATATTAAAATTTGTATGGTGTTTTGAAGATAATATGAATTGGAATGGAGACAATACATAATTGTTTATTAATATGATCAGTTTCTTTTTTTATATAAAAAATAACCTCAAAACTTCAAATACGTCTTCCTCTTTGAATTTATCTCATCTCAAATGAAAAATTATCTAGCATTGAGCATTAACGGTGAGGCTATATATTCGTTTATAACGCAGGAGACGGTTATGTTTTGCTAGATGTTCACTAAACTTGTTTTGTTAGTTTGCTTTGTTAGATTTTTGGCGCAGGGGACCCACCTTTATAGGTGTACAAATAGATTATCTTGTTTTTGGAAAAAGTGATCGATTTAAACTTACTGTGACTTAACTGTATCCTGTTTAGTCTGCGATACGATTCGATTCGAGAATCTTCTGGAAAGTAGTAGTCGCGCGCGTGTATTAATAATTATCTACTGTGTAACTGGATGGGTAGAAACAGGTGTTTTATATGTACACATTATAAACATATATATATATATATATATATATATATATATATATATATATATATTTATATATATATATATATATATATATATATAATTATATGTCCGATTCGAGAATCAGTAAATAGTGGCTGTGTGCGTAATAAACGAAAACAATTTTATGGTTTATTTAGGAAATTGTAGAATGTTATTTAAACTTTATTTGAATACATGTGAATAAATATATTTAAATAGTGTCTCGGCTAAGTAATGCGTCGAGCATCGGTTTGCGATGATGGGTGATTATTAAATGCCGGAACACATACCCAACAAAGTCATCAATATATTCATGGTTTAAAATAAGGTTTATTTTCTTAACGTTCTTATCCTCATTACAAGACTAACAAGTTTCATCAACTTATTGCTATTTTGCCGGGTTCATTATCTGGATACTGTCATTTGATTTCATTTTCCTCAATTGTTTGACCGTATATCGATATAATATAGAAATTGTTACTTCTATATCAGAATTATTTTGCAGGATTTTAAATTATATTGAAATGCGTTTCCATTCCGTTTATATGCGTTTCCAAAAAGATATTAGAAGGATCAATTTGAAAAAAACGTCAAGCATGAGTGGAATTCACAGTACGAGGGTTCCATATATATTTTGGGTATTAATACAAATTAATTGTACTTAATATTCATAATAAAATTCCTAATATTTTCTTATTAGTTATATTGTATGAAACATAGTTTAAGAAGAAATCGTGGATACGTGACAGAAATCATGACATAAAACTGATATAGAAATACTCAGTTTACATGATTTATTAACAATCTAAATATAATCCTAATTCCTTATTTTCCCAACTATAATATTACACATGTGGAAATGAATTATTTTGTTTAAACACGTGGGCATCTTGTCATTTTCCATGCAACCAGCTTCTATCACTTAATAGAACATAAGATACTTTTTGGCACCAAATAATTTTTATCTAATTAAACAAAATCACTTCATTATGTATAAAAGCATAAAAGTAAGTGTGTTTGTATATTTATGTATTAAGTGGATAATAGCGTCTTTTCCTTGTAAATAATTTTCTTATCATCATTACTTCCCTTTTCCATGCAAGCTTTTATCGCCCTTGTAATGTACCCTTTGTAATAGAAGTAAGTATACGAGTACCACTAAATAGAATTAATGTTGGTTATTAAAAAAAACGTTTATCAATTTTTCCTTTTTCGAAGTAATCACAAAGCATTCTTTCCCTTTCATTACGCAAGCAAAGTGACTGGTCACATTTCTTATTTTAAAAAATATCGAGCAAAACGTTTATATCAAAGTACCTTTAGGATATTATTATTTATGTACATAGCAACACCATTGGACCCTTATCAATACTCGCGCTTCTCTTATATACAAGTATATGATCTAATTGCCTGTCGTACTTCAGTGTCGGTTGCTCTATTCATATATCAATATGGTAATTGGTAGTCCCAGTAACAATCTGAGAATATTTAGGAACGCCGGTGGCTCCAGTGACAATCATAGATTATATACGATCTTCTACGTGGTATTCGACACGTCACATGACAGGGAGCACACAGTGACATATCAATGTTATCTGGATCTGATCGCAGGTGGATATTGGGAGATAATATTAATTTAATTTTACTTGGAATAATAATTTCATCACTTTCCTATTATTTCGTCATTTCCAATGAGAAAATGATAATTATCAATGCTTTGCATTAAAATGTAAAAAGTTATTTCGCCAAATATACTGTTATAATGCTTTTTATAAGAAATTGTCAAATTACTGAGATCGGAGTTAACGCCAATGAAAAGTTTATTATCCATTAGTTATTAAATAAAAGAATACAAGAAACCATATGTTTAACAAAAATTATTTTCTCTTACAATCACTTTGTAACAAAATTTAATTTGGAAAAGATTTCCTACACGACACTATAATTACACGATAAATTGCATATTAACACTTTCTCCACTTAATTGCCTTTCAATGTTGTAGTAAACACTGAATATATAAATAAAAAAACATATTTACACAAGAAGAAAACAAAAAAGAAGAAAAAATCAGTAAACAAGAAGGATGGCGCAAAGAAACTTTATATATTTGATGGCATTTTTTATGGGAAACGCACTTTTCAGAGCAACTTTTTTTATTGATTTTAATAAAAAAAGTTGTTCTGAAAGTTAAAAAACGAACATAAATTTGTTTATTAATATATTGTTACTAATGAATATTTTTTCATGTATAGAAATAAAAAAGTGAAATGGTCATCAAGGCCAGCACAACATTTTATTCAGTGTAAACTTCGGCGAAGTACATATATATTGCCACGTGATAATGGCGTACTATACATTTATTAAGAATATATAATTTTAAAATTAGCTTCAGTAAACAAATCGCAATTTTATTATTCTTTAATAAAAGATAAGTTGAAAAATCTCATCTAAAAAACATAGTCCACGAATAAACATAAATTATGCCGTTTAAAATGTCACGATGAAAATTCAGAATAATAACACAATAATTAATTCACAATAATAAATGTTCATAATAATAAATTAAAAAATAAATGCAGGCCTAGTACAGGTAATACAAAAACTAATTCAGTGAATTAAATTCCCAGACAAATGTAATTGATATCTTTAAAACGTGGATAATAAATGTTCATAATAATAAATTTAAAAAATAATAAATTAAATAAATTAAAAACGTGGATAATAAATGTTCGCAATAATAAATGTTCATAATAATAAATTAAAAAAATAATAAATTAAATAAATTAAAAACGTGGATAATAAATGTTCGCAATAATAAATGTTCATAATAATAAATTAAATAAATTAAAAACGTGGATAATAAATGTTCATAATAATAAATTAAATAAATTAAAAACGTGGATAATAAATGTTCGCAATAATAAATGTTCATAACAATAAATTAAAAAATAAATGCAGGCCTAGTACAGGTAATACAATAACTAATTCAGTGAATTAAATTCCCAGACAAATGTAATAGATATCTTTAAAACGTGGATAAATAATGCGTAAAAGTGTTGAATTATACTTATATTTTGCAAAAAGTCCTAATTTAAATTATTGAAAATATGAATTAAAATCCCGAAATACTTCTTTTGCCGAAAACCATTATATTTTTCTTAGGTTTTTAAATTAAAAATTCAAGTTATTTTCTGAATAGAGAGTAGACTATATTTGAATGTACAATTAACTTTTAATGTGTCTACAAAAAGATTGTTTCAATGTAAATTGTCGTACTGAAAAAAATAATAGTAATTTCTTTAATATCTCACGCAGCGATTTTCCGTGGGTTTTCTTAAGTATGAATGTGCTATTCGATTAGTGACTGTGTATATGTGTGAAGGGAGGAGAGGAAGGGAGGAAGGGAGGACAATTTGTTAATAAAACCATTTTTATTGCAATATATTTTATTATTGTCTTTATTAAATAAAAAATGTAATTTTTAAATAATAGATGCAGAAAAATAAGATAATCATTAAATAAGATAAAATTAAGCTGATTTGAAAGGACTCTTCTTGATTTTTACGTACAATAACAAAAAATATATATTGACTTTAAAAGAATACTAAACTTCCGTAATATGTTACTAAACAACAATAATTTTATTCGTTTATTTAAATTAAAACGTTTACTTACATTTTTACTTTTTCGTAAATTTGTATTCGTAATTTGGTTTACTTTTATTCCAAGCTTAGATCTCATATAAATATTGAACAGTTTTGAAATAGGTATAGCTTTTTTTTAACATGATCTAATGTAAAATAGCAGGTGCGACAGAATACCACATCAGCCACTTTCCTCTTTCTTCAGCTGTATTTAATATGGAAAGACTTGCTCTTGGGTCATATAACAAAAACGAATAAGAAGTATCGCAGGATATAAATATTTTAATGGATAGAAATTAAGTTTATAATGCAAAGGAAGACTAAAAATTACACTCATAAGCTTAGGTAGTTATCACTAGCCATAGTTTTCGATTACGTGGAAAAGGATCGCGTTAACCTGGAAATAGAAATGTTCTCCATCATAAATTTATTTCAAAGTAGTAATTAAAAATAAAATTATTTTAAGATAGTAAAATACTGAGACTAAAATTCGGAATTCAATTCCAATATACTATTTCATATTAAGCAACTTCTCTATGTGTTTGTATCTTTTCGTGTATTCGATAAATACTGAATTAAGAAAGCTATCAATGAACTTTAAAGTTAGTGAGTGAAGAGAACAGTAGTTTAATACAATGTTTTTAATCACACACATGTTTGGATATACGCCGTTCATATTAGACCAACATTTTAAGGTCTGCTTAACGCCGGATGACGGACTAACTGCGCGACACCCTATCTATCGCGGAACAATTACTTACCCCGGAGACCGGACCACCAAAAACAAGAGGGATAAATTTGAGATGAATCTAGATGAGCAATAATTTTCGCCGAAGACAATTAAGGTAAAGACTGACGCTGCCAAGAAACAAATTAAGGATAAAGTTGATATTGAATACACTTGGCCTTAATTTTGTAGAAATTCATTATTCACAATTAAATGAAACTACGTGATGTAGTATTATTTCTACTTTCTTTAATTTCTTTACCACGACCTAGGTTTCGTTGTATTACAACATCTTCAGGTGGGATATTATCAAAGATCCCACCTAAAGATGTTGAAACTGATGATATAAGTTGTTTGTATGAAGATGTTGAAACTGATGATACAAGATGAATAAACTGATGATACAAGTTGTTTTTAACTTACTAACACGTGTAATTGAGATTGTTTGTAATAGTCATGGAGTTAGGAATCATGGTACAATGAAGGCATGAACAATTAAATGTGTGAATAGAGAAAAGAGGAAGTGACGTGAGCGAGGAAGGAATAATTATTGTCTATTTCGCTCTTGCCCGTGCTACTTAACTATGAGTGAATGTGAAAAATGTTTTGCTCATACTCATGAAGGTTAGTATGATTGGTAGTGGGATATTACTAATTAATTTAAAAACTTACAATTTACTTGAAGTAGGGCAGTGCCGTTTATCGACGCGATATAACAATAATATGATGTATATACGGATTATATATGTATATACGTAATAGTCTTTCAATAACGAGTTTTTTATGTTATTAAGTAGTTAATTATAATTTGTTTGTCATTTCTCAATCTTAATGTAACACTGTAGTTGTCGTCAGTGTAACGTAGTTGACAAAGAAAACAATTAATTGGACTTCGAGCGCGTATCAGTATGTTTATTAAATTTATTTAATTTTATAATATTCAAACACGTGTATCAAAGAACTTATCTAAAAACAAACTTGTGCGGATGGTTAATGGATGTGAGTGTATGTGTGTAGTATAAGAATTAATACGCCTAATAATATTTCTGTGGTTTTTTATTTTCTACGCTATTATTGCTATGTTTTTTATATTTTATATAACGTAAACGACGGGAAGTGAATATTGTATAAGGATTTGTTTTTTTTTACTCTATCTTACTTCTTCTTAGTTATGTTTATTTTTGTACTTGCAATTAATTAGTTTAACTTGTTCGTTTCTTAATGTTTTATTTCCCTGTTCACGTTTTTAATGTACTATTGTCACAATTGAGCGTTCTTTGCGTACCGGTATTGAAATAAACTATGATTATGACTTGGAAAATACAAACATCTAACAACATTAAATAATTCAACCAGTCAAATTTGGGTATGAATCTAGATTAACCTCTTTATTAGGTTACGGACCTCTAAATAAATTAATTTGTTTAAAAAGTTGCCTTTTTGAATTACACGAAGTGGCTTTTTTTTTAAATAAATGAGTTTCACAAACACACATTTAAATATATTCTCACCTATAAATAAAACAAAATCATGTACACCGACATACAAGAAAGCATTTTTTAGTAATATTAAATACATGAGTTTCACAAACACACATTTAAATATATTCTCACCTATAAATAAAACAAAGTCATATACACCCACATACAAGAAAGCATTTTTTAGTAATGTTAAATACTAGGTAGATAAAACGGCTATTAAATACTCAAAGTTATTTACAAAAAATATTAGCCAAGCCTTAGCCTATTATTAATATTACCCAAGCATTATCCTTAGCTAGAAAATATATGGAAGACGGTAGTTTTTTACTAAGCAACATGTTCGCAAATACCATTAAGTGAGCGACGCCATTATTTCTTACGTAACTTTAGGGTTTAGGTTATTGAAAAATTAAATATCTAAAACAATACTCTGTCGCTAATGGCCAAAGAGACATTGCCCAATACCTTCACTTTTTAATACTCCCTTGTTTTTTAAAGAAAAAAATGTTCTTTTTCTGAATTGGACAATATGACGTCTAGTTTTTATTTAATGTTACACGTATACGCTGATACTCAAAAATATTGATAAATCTCAATACGATATTGATTAATATTTTAAAATTCATTTCAGTTGGTTCTGTGATGTGTGGGAATAAGCAAACTCACAAACATACATAGTAGTCAAAATATTACTCTCATTCATCAGCAGTCGAGTGAAATAAAATAAACACATTTTATGCATGTTATGTAAAACGTTATTCAGTAATTCATTGCAATTGATTGCATAAGTCAAATTAGTAATTTAATTGCATAAGTCAAATTAGTAATTTAATACTACAATAGTAATTAGTAATTTAATACCATAATTGATTGCATAAGTCAAATTAGTAATGTAATACTACAATATTACATGCCTCATACAAAAGAAGAGATACCAATGCATCATCTTGTAATCGTTTTCGTCCCGTCTTTTATATAGAATAACTAGATACCGGAAAGTGCTCAGAACACAATCGGCTTGAAGGAGTAGGAATCCAAGAACTACCCCTGTTGATGAAATCTACCCACTTGCGCTTTAATGATAAGGTTTTAGGAAACCTAAAATAAATTCACATAATGTACATTTTCATTATCAATAACATTACTTTTTATTAACATACATAATCATTTATTATATAATCTAACAATATTCAGTTCGTAACATAAATTTAATAAATCATAAAAATATAAATAACATATTATTATCAGTGAAGGTTACATCCCTAGTAGTGAAGCGACGCTTCAACATAGCATATTTTTATACAAAATAAAAGTCGTTGCTGGAGAAAAGTAACTCCAATTTTCCTTCCTTTCTTCTTATCACTGTAGTTTCCATATAATTTTACCGAACTGGACACCATGATGTCGCATTTGTGTCACAGTTTCGTACTTCAACGTACCACTCTGCGGTCAAATTGCAACTGAGGGTCCAAAGAATGAAGTGATCTTTTTATCACTTTCGCTGCGTCGTGTTCGATTGACTTTAGTTTCTCTAGGAGTAGAACGCGCGGCGGGGAGGGGGGAGGGGTTTGTACCTTCATGGTATAAAATTCAATATCTTTAGCATTGGCTCACTTTCAATACAATCTAGCTTGTGAAACGTTTAAATACAATGCAGATTTTAGAATTTTTAAATAAAATGTAGCTTTTAGAATTTTAAAATACAATGCAGCTTACAGAATTTTTAGATACAATACAGCTTTTAAAACTTTTAAATAGAATGTAGCTTTTAGAATTTTTAAATATAATGCAGCTTTTAACATTTTGAAATACAGTGCAGCTTTTGGAATTTTTAAATAGAACGTAGCTTTTAGAATCTTTAAATGCAATGCATATTTTAGAATTTTTTAATATAATGCAACATTTAGAATGTTTAAATACAATACAGCTTTTATAATGTTTGAATACAATATAGCTTTTAGAATTTTAAATACAATGCAACTTTTAGAATGTTTAAATAGTATGCAGTTTTAAGAAATTTTTAAAACGATGTTGTTTGTTATAAATGTTAAATATAATGTAATTTATGGAACTCTTAAACACAAAGTAAGTTGCAGAAACTTCTAATTTAATATTGCTTTAAATGTCATTAGGTAAAGCAATATTATTGCAATAAATAAGACTTGACTTTATTACTTGCTCTAATTTATACAAATTCACTTTCTATAACTATAATGTTCTTGAATATTTAACATGTAATTACATTAAATCGTCAAGAACATCAGGTTTATTTTAATCGTTTCTCGGTTATTTTAAAGTATTACTTTAGATGATACCATAGAAAATTTTTACAAGTACGTTGATTTGCCCATTATTATTGGACAAAGTTTTATTAAAATGATATTATGTTTCAGAAAAGCTAAAGATGGCTTGATTTAAAAGTTAAAGTATTCTTTATACTAGAAATTATATTTTATTATAGACTGTTATTAACTAGAAACATTGGCTATTAAATAATATTAAAGGAAAACTCTTTCGTAGATATTTATTTTCAATATACATTTTTGATAATGTGTAAAAACGTATCTATCATAACAATAATTGGCAGCTCGAAGATAATTACATAAATCATACACGTATTTTCTTTCAAAAATATCATTTTAGCCCATTATATTTCTGAAAGAAAATCAATAAAGTAATAGTGAAAATTTCCTTCAACACTATTGCCTCTCTTGACTGTAGAAATCTTATCAACTATAACCAATTTAACAAATCTTAACTATTCCAAAGTTAATTATTATTATTTGTTCAGGTTTTCTTCATTTGTTTCTTTTTCTTGTTTTCGACTGCATATTTAATAAGTTTTTATTAGCAATAATTTATATGTAATTTATATTGTTAATTGCTGTGACAAGATTCTAAGTTATTTTCAATGTTTTTTATCATAAATAATCTTTAATACTTCATTGGTATACACAAAACGTTCATACAACATGTGCGCTTAATCAATTTTACTTTCTGTGAACTAACATTCGTATCAAAAGCTAAATCGTTTCGATGGGACCGCCGCGCCTGGCAGTCGGTTTGTAGTACTTTGCCATTAAAGCTTTCGCATTAAAGTCAAAAGCCGTGTATCTTGAGAAAATATTGTAATGCAATACAATACTATCGACTGTAATTATTTTATGTTGTTCTCAATAACTCATCAGCAAACTGTCTTCAGTTTGCTGTATTAATTTAATAAGACCTTACACACGGTGATACCTCATATGTTATATGATGCCATGACACATTTTATGAAAACCACTTTGTATTATTTTTTTACAGAAAAACAAGCTTTATTTTACTTTAAGATATTAAGTACTAACAATGTGGTAAATCTGAACAGAAACTTTGGGCAAGTTTTTGGCAAAATCGAATATAAATTTTGAGTTTAAATTTTTTTTTAAATGGCTGGAGACTTTTACAAGAAACTATTAAATATGTATTCGTACATTGTTAAGTGTGGTGTTTTAAACTATATCAATGTAATATAATTTAAAGTAAAAATTACAATGTAAACTTTTTGGGAACTACATTTTTCTTTAGAATCTTAGGTCACTAGAACCGAAACAATAATTTAAAGTAAAATAATATGATTATTCAAAATGTTTAGTTTATGAATTTTATATCCAGTTTAGAAATTTACATAGCCCATTCATTTATGTACTTAAAAGGCCACAATCAATGTGAGAAATCATCGTATGAAAGCCACCTATAAATTTGTGGAAAAAATACAGTCGACGTTTTATATTAAATGAGTAACAAACCATAAAAGAAGTCAAACAAAAACTCACATCCGTAGAATACGAGTCAATTTTTTTCCATTTTGTAATAAAATATGAGGTAGTAAGTGATAGAATTATGCTGCAAACTTTTCAGAAAAAAATATAATAATTTTCCAGATATTTTTCTACGAACTTTTATAAAAATAACATAATTTCTAATGTATTTGAAATCAAAATGAAAGGATAGAATAACATAAAATTAATTTAGTAACTTTAAAATTCATTTAATAGACAGTTTTCAGTGTTTTGGATAATTAAATGGGAATAACTCAGAAATCTGAAAATTGTTGAATTAAAACACAGTTAACACACAGTATTAAGTTCCATACATACGTAATAGGTTTCTATGGCTCTATATGTGTATTATAATAACTACCATATTTCAGAAAAATATTAAATACAAAAATAAAATATATGTCCGTATTTAAGATTATAATTTGCTTAGCACTTCTATGTATATATAAACTCGCTATGGTTTTGTTTTATATTATTATATAAAGGCAATTTATATACATACCTCGGTCTTCTTATTATTTACCTAGGTTTTTTACATGCGATAACGATTTAACTTTAAAACGTTGGCTTTGGAAAATAGATTTTGTTTTGCTAGTTTTTACAAAAATTTATAAAGTTTAAAAAATACTTACGATTTTTAATATAAATGTTTTTCTTAATAAGTAACTGTTTCATTTTTAAACCATAAAAGGTGTCGCGTATGATTAAAAGGAAACTTTGATGCAGTATCAATACGAAAAGTGGATTTTGTAGTTTTTCATTATCTATCTTATCCATACAGTCACGAAAAAATAATAAAGGCAAAGAGTGTATAAGATAAAATAAAGGACGTTGGGCATTTTTGTTCCAGGTTTTTGAAAAGTGGCGGATGAAAACGAAAATACTTTTAAATTACAGGGTTTTATTTCAGTTGTCATTATTTGAAATTATTTCAATTCAAGTAATGGGAAAATTGAAATATTTAATAAAATGGGCGTCGTAATTATTATGCTGGCAATTGTTTTAATTTCATAAAAATACTACTCAGTAAATTAAATACCATTACCGTGGCACTTGCATAGCCTACGTAATATTTATTTATTTAACATCTGTGGATAAAAAAGAGATACAAGTCATAGTGAAACATAAAAAGCGAGTTTTTCGAGTAATAGACCAACTTGTATCCCACATTAAAATAATATTTTACGTACATATATCCTCAGTTTTATATAAATATTTGTGTGACACTTTCAACATTCAGAAATTTTTAATACATTAAATTTAATTATAAAATATTTGATATTGGTAAACAGACAATAAATATCGAAATTATTGAAATCAGCCTTTAATCCGAAATTCACTACAATAGTTATCAGTAATAGAATTAATAGAAATAATCAGCCTGTTTACAAAAGAAAAGAAAATGTAGTGTCAGTGCTTTCAAAGGACTATTCCCACCATACCCCCCGATTGTCTCAGGGCCCTCCTGGGACCCGTAACGACCCACCTACTACAAAAGGGAGACCTTCGAAAGTCCCCTAATAGTGTCCCATATCTACATCACAGCGTTTCCACCCAACAGGGTTAGAGTCTGCTCCTACTCAATGTGTCATTTAGGATCTCCATTTTTTCAAGAACACACTTGGCGAACGTTCTAAATGACTCAGCTTTCAATGGTTGTACAGTATCCGTTCAATTGACTACCTGTATTGAAGTAATGAGCCAACGAATATGTCCAGAGAATGAAATATTCTGTCGCAGTCATTACAAAGCCTGCGTAGTGGCACACAAGCACCAGCATTAGTGCGAGCGGTAGGTAGACAGAAAAGCGCAGTGCTACAGGTAGCTCTCCCTGGAACACGAAACTACAACCGATTTACTATATCGGTGCAACCGTAACGACTCTGGCAGATATTATAAAGTACGACTGCTCCAAGTTCAATCCGACTTTCGTGGAGAGTACGGTATTTGAATGCGTACAATGTATTACGATTGTCTATTTTGGGCGTATTGAAGCGATATTGCAATGTATAAATCAGTTTTGCAATGTACGTATAATTTGATTATATCAGAGTATGTAAGATCATATGAATTCCAGACTGCAACATCATATTTAAGTTGAGATCGCACAAGAGTCGTGTAGAGGATTCGATACGTTCTCCTTTGCTTAAAGGATTTGGTACTTCGTAAGACAAAGCCCAAGCTGGCGAGGTGATTTGCTTAACATGAATATCTAAATGTAAGTTCTAAAGAGAGTCCTGTCATTACAATTTTTAAGGTAATTAAATTGTTGCAGTTTCATGAATGAGATGACGCTGGTGACGAGGATAGAATGTAGTAGTAATGGGTGATAGCTCTGTCCTTTATAATGCCATAGGGACAATTTTTTTTAAACTGATAATTTAGCGTTGGAATATTATAATCATTAACATTTATTATGCGGTTACTCAAATTATCAGTACGTAAATTTTGTAAGTTATAAAAATGTTTTTTCAGATATTTTTCAAAATTTTTGGTGGAATATAAACAGCGTATAATGTGAAGGAGAAATTCTTCATTCGCAAAGAAATAACTAGTACCTCCAAATCTTACTTTTCCCATTGATGGCAACATTTTGCAATAAACCTTGTCGTAACCGCGACAATAATTCCACCTCCATACGATTAAATGCTACTGGACAGGTTTCGATAATGTCGAAAGAACTTGTAACGGTCGTCTATGAATTCGGCGTCACGTATATTTTGGTGGAGCTAATTACAAGTATAATTACAATAGTCGTTTGTTTGAATATTCATGCGCAGTTCACAAGTCTTGGTTTCAATTCTGCCACAATTCTGATAATAAACTGATAAATTTGCTAGTTCGTTCATGTTTTACAAATGAAAGGTTAATTTAACTTGGAATAAATGTTTTAAAATACAACGAAATAAAAAATAGTTATAACCTATCCAGCAGATAATTACCATGCAAATATAACTAACTAAACTAACAAATCGACAAATAGTCTATGCAGGAGTGAGATACTAAAACGGTGCTTAATTTTGTTTACTTTTTATGACTCAATAATAATAATTCAAATTATTTTCAGTTATGAATAACGTAGGATAATGATCAATATCAATTCAAAACAAGTATAGGCTATCTCGTTCTCGCACGTTATTACCTAAAACTAGTTTTGTTGGGCTCGCACACCGATCGCCCCTTCTCACCTCGCACTCCTCGCTGTCCTACGTCATCCGTCGTTCGATATATGCTTTTACTGATTTCTGATTAATGTCTTTATATCAACTACGGTTTGTTTACTGGATTTTACTTGCTTTTGGACTGGAATTTCATTGAAATCGAAAGACAAAATAATTGTGTGTGACAAAATAAATCTGTATTACGTCGTAGAAGATACAAATTAAAATAAATTATTTTTCGCGCATCCAATACAGCTCAACGCTATATATTTCATATGTTAAACCACAATATTACAGGTTATATTTATTTCGTAATAATTAACTCTTCATACCCAAACTTGCTCGAGTTTGTAAAATCCATTTCATCAAAAATGATTCGGTAAAACTTATTAATATTCAAATATCAGTTCACGAAAACTTTAATAGCGCTCATTTTCTTGGCATAATCAGTCTGTATGAAAAGAGTTTGGCTCGAGGAGCACAATTTTACTTTAAAAATATTGAAGAGATTTATGAACTGCACAGTTGATTAAAAATAAGTTTAACCCCATTTTGCATCAAGCAACATTTCCGTTGCAAGTCCAACCGTCTAGTTATTGTTTTAGGAGTTTATCTTACAAAAATAAGAACTGGTGAATCAGACGAGCGTTTGGCTTTTTTATTAATATGTCAAGAAGAACGGTAGAACGAAAGTTACAAATGGCTCGAAAATGTTTGTTGGAAGAGATTTTTTCCCGTCACTTGAAAATGTGGTGGCTCAAAACTTATCGGCCCCGAGTCATATTTTCAACGGTAACTAAAACGATCCTGCGGCCATTATTGTTTGTAACCGGACATTCATGGACTTGCAAAAAAGTACCAATTTCTTTTTCCAAAGGAAAACATATGACCTGCGCAACACCTTCTGAAATTTGTTTAAACCATTTTGATTCACAGATGGCTATATAATTTACGTGATAGCGCTATAGTCAGCCACTACTTAGGATTGTCATCTAGACGTAATTCGCTATTTATTAAGCCATGTTTTATTCTTGTTTGTGGTGAGTCGTTGTTCCATAGTAAAATACCAAATGTCGTTTGTAAAAAGCTGCTACTAAAAAAGAGTCTAAAGCCTAAGTCATATATTTCAGTTGCCTAATAATTCACCAACTAAAGCTATCAAGATAATGTGTAAATTTTATATAAATGCTGAATAAAAATACAGCGCCACCTTCTTCGTTTCTAATATATACGTAATTACATTCTTAATTATATTGGAATTTAATACATATTTTGTTAACTAACATAAATAGAGCAGCACTATCTTATAACATAAATTGTATAAGGGATTAATTTAGTTGTAGGTCATTGTTAACGTATTTACTTTAGATGGTGAACTTAATTAGATCACAAACGCAAAACTTAATACAAGAGATTTTCGTTAATTAATGGACTAAGACCTGGCGTTACATGTACAATTTTTTACCTAAATATTTGTCAATTAAACGATGTGCGTAGAGATTCCGTATGTATCATGAACTGGTACCTGTTAAGCCGAAATTTAAAATATTGTAATATGTACTACACCCATTGAACGCAACACCCGATATGTGTGGCATATGGTTCAGCTATATATAAGAGACAAGGATTATTCACTTCCTAAAACAATTGGTCAAGGAGAACCTATAGGCAGGATTTTTCTTCTACAGAATTTGAAAAAGATTGCCCTGAAAAAATTAAAAACCCTCAATTGATAATGCGATTAATTATTGCTAAAATCTAATATACGGAAAATCCCGAAAGAAAGTGAATTATAAACAAAAGGAAAAGTTAAAATTTACATAAAATATTGACATTATTGTATCTGTATCATTCATTAAACCTTAAAGAGACTTGCCAAAGACTTGCTATAATATTACAAAAATAGGTAAGTTGCTCTTTAAAAAGTTAGCCTTAAAATAAGATGTACAAAAGCAGTAAAGCTCCTGTAGAGCCAGATTAATGTAAATGAGCGAGTTAAAATTTTATGTCTAAATTTGTTGAATATTTTATTTATCAGAACTATTATTCTATTATATATTTCCTTTTAGATGCCTCTGTTATAGAAACAAATATCTGAAAACTATAACCTCTAATCTGCTTAAAATCTAAGTTAATTTATGCTTTCATATATACTTGTAGGTAATTACCTACCTACTAATGTCCTATTACCTGTATCATCAGTCTCTTGTCACTATTTATGTTCACAAACCTTGTGAATACAAATTAAACGATGTAACTTCTTTTCATATTGAGGAGTTTTATCGCCATTTATTGCCTCATAATCAGACTCTAGTCACCTTCTGTGACTAAAATAATTATAAGCTCTTGTCAAATGACTTCAATCCGAGTCCTAAATTTCTCAAAGGAGTCTTGTACTCTTATCCATTGAGAAGTATCTTCATCTGAGTGTATATTACTGATGCTTATGAAATTTATATATGAACACCATGGATGTATACTTCTTTCAATAAAAAGAAAATAATAACCAAAATAGTGCAAGATTACAAGAAAAATGTTTGTAAAAATATATTCGAGTAATATAGAGAAGTTCCTCCTACTTTGAATTCATTTAAAAGAACATTTATTAAATTGTCAACAATACTAACGTTTTCCCACATGTTCGTCAAACAAATTTAATTATTCATTTCTGCGTTTCGGGCTCTGTGCCAGCGAATGAACAACGTTGAATATTTTCCCTTTTTTATGAAAGCGCTTTAAGGTCTTTGTAATAGCCAGCTATTAAATATAAGCTCACATGAATATTCAGGACGGGACAACCTTCAAATGACAGCACGTGGCGACTTTAATGTTATTTACGACTTTTTGATGTTTGACCTCAATCGGTCTTTTGATCTTTCGTAATTAGCACAGTTAAATGTCACCCAGATTGTATTATAAGGAATCCAAATACGCATATCAACATTGCGAATGAGTACTTGACTGCAATTAAAGTGCGATGAACATTACTCCGTTTTGATGGTAAAATAATTTAAGCTTTAAGAATAAACAAATCAGTAGGAAACAGAAAAAGTTATAATAACTCCGGAAAGAATCATAAGGTTATTACGTCAAAAAGTTAAAATTTGAATTACGCCAGTCACAAACCTTTATCATCTTAATATTCATTGTAAAAGAAAGATGCATTAAACATTTTTTTCTATGATTCGGACAGGTTCTCTTAAAACGTATCTCTTAAAATGCAGGCATCAATTTTATACTAAAATATGTCATACACTAGATTGGTGCTATAGAATCGTCAATATCTGAAAAATATTGACCAATCTATAGCTATAATCTAGGGTATGACATAATTTAGTATAAAATATAGTATGCAATTATTTTGATTGGAAAGTAAATGAGTGATTTATTTTTTATGATTGGGGACTTTTAATTACAATGAGGATAATATGACTTAAAAAACGATAATATATCGATGATTTTATTACATAATATTTAGGCTCCAATGAGAAATATCACACATTATCAATTTAATTAACATTCGCGGTAATAGTTTAGGGTTCATATAACGAATTGTTCACAAAATTGTTACCTCTACCCATATATGTAGCCCCGGTGATTTTTTTTCGCACCCTCGATTGAGTGAAATTTAATTCCATTTACGAAATATAACCATTCAGATTGAAGCTTACTGTATCCCGAACAATAAATTATTTTTAAAACAATTTTGATTTTTTTTTTTCAACCTTGAATTATTCTAGATGCTTATATTTTATTATAAACTTTAATTGTTATAATTTATCTTAATTTACATTTAAGATTTTCAGCGACACTGACAACCAAGAAATCTTAGTTTATATTTTCTGGTCCGCGTTTGGCCAGTTTCATTTATTACTCTTTGGCACTAAAATTGTTTATCAACTGAGATTATGAAAATAAAAATACTTGAAAACAAGAAAAAAAATCCAATTTAAATTTTGACCTTCGAAGAAATATTATATTATATTGACATTACGCTATTATATTTTTGAAAACAGAACATTTTCAACACAAGGAAATAAATATTTAATTTATTATTTTCATATTTTTAGTTAGTTTGATAATTTAAGTAAAAAGTTTCACGAAGTATCTATCTTATATAAATGAGGTATAAACCTAGGTGCTTTTAATGAAATCGTTTTTAATACTTTAGAACAATATTTCTCAAACCACTTTAGAAATAAGCCCAACGAGGAAGAAGTCAAAGAAAGAATACTTTTCACCTATCAATAACGGTATTCCGATCTGGGCCATTTTTTTTTAATATAATAACAAATTTTTTCCTTTCATTTATTTTATTACCTCATTAAAACAATTATAATTCCTTGTAGATTTATAAAGAGAGGGCACACATTTTTGAAAAAGTTCTTTGCGGTAGTTTATTATCTATATACTTATTTGAGAAGCGCTGAATTTCAGATATTGGCAAAATACTCATTCAATACAAAGTTATATTTACTAATCTATCGATTTTTCTCATAAAAATTAAGACCTTCTGATGCATATTTGACAAAGCAGGAATATTTTTTTACGTGGGTGTGAATAGTCATCGTAACTTAACAGCATGGAGGACGTCGCCTGTCAGGATTATAAACCTTTAATATATTTAAGGTAAACAAAATGCTCAAACAATATTAATTGTAAGACTTATACGTATAGTTTGTTTCGCTATAAAGAAAAAACCGACTTATGAAAGGAATTTGAAATATTTCATTAAATAAAAAATAATGTACACGAAATGTAGACTTTTCTTTGCAATCTTCATAGATTTGTCATTCCTGAATATGTTCTAGCAAATTCATATTTGCTAGAACATATTCAGGAATAACAAATTACTAAAGAAAAAAATAAAGACGACTGAAACTCATAAAAAAAATGAAAGCCAGCTTTTTTCTAGTACACAAGAGGCATTAATGATAAAAGGTACTTAATTTATTGACATAATGCAGTAGAATATATTACTATTACTAAATATTTCAAAAATATTTAGTAATAGTAATATATTGAACTGCATTATGTCAATAATTAAGTAATTTTTATCATTAAGGCTACTTGTTTGTTAGAAAAAAAGCTGGCAATAAATTAAGTACGTTTAGACACAGAACACACGACTGAGAAGAAGGTACACTACCCTAAAATTAATAACGACTTGAACTCACACAATTTTTAATCACTGGTTATAATATAATTTTAAATGGATTTTAATTTGCGAAGATAGACATTTCTTTGTAACGAGAATAAATTTGCATTTTGGGTACAACACGGGCGTCAAATTTCCCATTTCTTTTGTAGGTTAAGATTACTTCCTTTTAAATTCATCCGAATTATTCCGTATGTATACATGATATTCATACACAACAAAGAAAGAAAATATTAGATTATATTTTCGCAATTCTTAATATTGATTCCATTTGGACGTAAATATTTTGTTTCCAAGGAAAAAGTTTTAACCAGAGAAAAATTTTTATTACGCCACAAAGCAGCATTTATAAAAAAGTCATAGCCGGATAAAAAGAGCCAATCTTCCTTCTTGCTCTAATTTTTTTAAACAGCTACCTGTCACATTTTTAACTTCTTCAAATATAAGTTCTAGCGTCCTCCAAATATTACATTCTGCGACTATAGGAATAAATAATAAAAATGTTAAAAAAATACATAACTATTGAACGCTTTAAATTATTTAAATGAAATACGTTAAAGGTGTATCTAAGATATACTTTTGCAAAATTTTAATGTTGCTTTTTATTTCTTTTTTTTATATGCGGTATCATCCTGGGGCAATTACGAATTATTTTTTTAAAAATAGACTTTCATTGTCACTGTATAACAATTTATTTTTTCAAAGTATTTCGACAATGGTTTGCGAAATGTTTTAGTCACATTTTTAAAAATGTTGAAATGGTTATGCAGAATACAAAACGAGAAGGACATCTATTTATTCTTAAGCACATGATACGTCATATTTTTTTGGAATTAGTTAAGTAGGCCAGTAAAACATCTTAATTTTTTTGTTACTACTTAATATAGCACCATAATTAGCTAAATGTGGACTATCAGATCGGATACAAAAATATATTTGCCCTGATATTAAGTCGTATTTAAGAAGAAATATTTTGCTTCATTTAAAACTTTTTTTGGAATTGAAATTGTTTCACTGGAAACTACAGACGAACTACTCGTTTTGGATGCGTTTACTCATTAAAAAAATCTTATGAATGTATCACAGCTATCTCTACAACAATTTTTTAATGTATAAAAATTGGTGAAATATTCGAAAGTTATAAGTAGTTTTCTAAATTGTTTTTATTAATTCCTGCAATGCAATATTGAGATATAATATGGAAGTAAGTCAAAAGTGTCATAGGCAGCTATTGAAAAAATATTCGAAGCTGATCCGAAGTGGTAAATAACTCATTTTATCTTATAGCTAAAGCAAATCTATCCACAAATATCACACGACTTGATATCATCACAGTCAATTATTTACTTTTTATCTGAATCTTTTACAACTAGTCCATTCTTTGTTTCCACATCGCTCTTCCTCTTCTGCTTCTTGTTATTTTCTTCATTTCAAAATCATCATCTCATTTTCTACCTAATGAACACATAAACTGTCCAAGTATGTAAACTCAATCACCAATCGAACATATTTCCCACATTCATATCACATTTACTCACTTATCATACATATTTCCCATATTTGTATCATATTTATTTTGCAACCACAATCAAAAGGATTTGTGATAGATCTTGTTTCTATTATCCTACTGTGTACATATTATGGCAAAATTGAATACACGAGTTTTAATATTAAGAATTTTTAAGCACTAATACTCTATTAATTATATAATATATGTCTTCCGAAATAGCATTGGTACGGAACGTTCCTTTCATTTCTGTTCGTTTGGAATTAAATGTAGACATGACGAACAAATTTTGTTTGCCATAATGTGTGAAATATATCATCATATTCTGCGTTTTCTTGTGAAGACATCGAGATTCACCAATAATAAATAACAATATAAGTATTTGAAGAATGTCATTAATGTTTTCGTTAGCAGAAGGGAACGTAGTGTGGCACGTAATATAGATTGACATTTCATATTCTATTTTAACATATTGGTAACTATATATTGATTTAGCATCATAACGAATCTATGTAAAATATTGAATTTATTTTGTCTAGCAATTATACAGTGACGATTATAGTTAATCCATGAAATATTTCCCTCAGCGGAATACCATTTGACGGATCAATTTGAGATATATTTATTGCACAGGCATCCGCCACGACATAAAATTAGTGAATACTGTAAAGCGCCATAAAATTTTTGCAACTCAGATATATTTCAAAGTTATCGTTGCTACTATAAGTGCTACATCTCGTTTATAAAACTTTCATTCGGCATTAACAACTGCTACCTCACTTGTCAAAGGAGCATTATAATGTTTATCAACATGTGCTTTATTTGTGTGAATTACAACATAAAATCAGGGACATTAAAGGATAGTTTTAAATTATCGAATGTAACTGTTATGAGAATGCAGTAAGCCTTGTAATAAGGTAATTATAGTTCAATGCACTGCATTTCAGGATCTGCTATAAAATTAATATGTTAAAATTTTGGTCCTTCGGCACGGGATAATAAAACATAACTTTTATTAAGATACATGTGTAGATCTTTACACATTTACACCAAAATATAGGTCGTGGTGAAGAATTTAAGTAAAGTAGATGTAATACTACAACACGTACTTTCATTTAGTTGTGAATAAAAATGAAATAAAATTAAGTGATAATAAATTTTTATAAAATTACCGCCAAACATATTCAATATTAAAAAATAATCTATAAACTAAATAGTAAGTACCCTGTACTGGAAAAGGTATAAAACCACTTTCTACAATCAGTGTACTAATATATGTTACCTTTTCTTCAAAAATCCTAAAGTAATAGTGTTATGTGATAAATTGCAACAACCTGCAGAATAAGTACTACTTGTTAAAAGTTGATAGAAACGCGAACTGACATGTTCATCTGTTACGTTTTAAAATCTGAAAATTAGAACAGGAGAAACAATACACATGTACATATGCAGTCACATTAATTTTTCAGTTATAATAAACGTATTAAATATTTGACAAACAAATTTAAACTGCTGAGTATTTTTACTGAATATTTAAAAAAAATTTTTGGCTCTTTTTTAATCGCTGGCATTTTTATATAATTTTACATCAATATAATTATAGAACGTAATGCGATGAAATTTAATGAAACGAAATGTAACAGCGTATATTGGAGAAGTTACTATGATGTCAAAACTCCACCATAACCATGAAAGCTTACCATTTCAGTTCAGAAAATATGTTTAAATTTTTCTAAATATTGTGTAATTTGCGCCAATATTTTACGAAGATATAAATAATATGAAATATATATTACTTATCATAACTTTATTTCATAAAACAAATAAAGTTAATTCGATAAAAAAGAAACAAAAAATAAACTAAAATCGAAAGAAAAATAAAATAAAAAGTAGGTAATATGAAAGTATATACAAAGTTGACATAAACTTTAGTTTTTGAAGTAATTCTAGAGGAACAAGTCTAAATTTGCGTCAGTTGCTCACGGTCTCCGATTAACTTTTGAAAGACGGTTCATAATTACTTTTTCATTAGTTCACATTAGTTAATAATTAGTTTTTGGTTAAGTTTTCAATGATTATTCAATTATAGTATATTCTGAAAACCTGTAGAAAAATTTACACACTGAAATACGAAATATTTTGTCAATATACACATTCAAATATCCTCTTCATACGCTGTAACTCTTTTATTTCCTAAGTACGCTTTTCCTCTCATACTTGGCCTTCCTTCTCTACTCCGAGTTATAGCTCTTTATGAGTAAATGCTTGTATATATGACATACACACACGTGCAATCACCCACACGGGCATGTATAATGCGAACAGTATTTAAAGATTCATATACGAACGCCGAACATACTATTGGTTGGGAAGGTATAAGATAATTATTAAGTAAATCGTTATATTACAATTTTAATAATCGTAAACGAACAGAATTTTGCTCTATAAATTTCTTTTTAATTTCAAATTGAAAAAGAAAATAAACCACTAAATTAAGCATATACAATTTCAATTGTATGTGCAGTTTTTAATATCACCTAATACATCTGAATAAAGAAGAAATTGGGTAATACTGGTAATCGTTCATTGTATACAATCTCAATCTCCTCAAAATAAGGCAGTATGCCTAACTCATGGTAGGCCAATGGTAAAGAATTACATTACCAATTATAAGCTGCATCATCTTAAAAGAATTTTTCCTTCAAGGAAAACTGACAATTTATTCTAAATAATTAAATGGAAAATGTTATGTGTGAAAGACAACCAAAAATGATGCGTATTGATTGCATTACATAACTTACTTCATAAGAAATAAGCATCAGAAAGAAAAACTACCCCTCCCGCAACACTCAGAACTCCAACCCTGGCCATGGCCATATGATGTCATATTTTTCCAAAATATTTTATTTCGAAATTATACATTTTATTCCATATTCTTGAGCATTCATTAACAAAAATCTCACGAATTAATTAATTTATGTTTAATATTCCTACAGTGTCGTAGATAGGCCTTTTTATTGAGATATATATAGTAGAGGATCCCAAGTAAGAATGACCTTCACCGATTTGATAACCAGGTGAAAATTATGTTTTAAAGAATAAAATATGTTTGTGAACGTGTATCAATAAGGTTGCCATAAAAAAATGTTCATGGCTATGAATAATTAAAATTATAAAAAAGTATTATTTTTTAAAATTTGACTGTCTTGGTTGCCAAATGACTCATAGTCTAATTGAAAGTATACAACATCTGCTATATGCAGACGATCGGTTGCCTACCTTTTTCTGTTCCCTTTTACCTGGTAGCCGCGTGCAAACAGGTAAATTGATATTAGTAATTGCGCTCATCTGCTTACCACGATATTTATATATCAAAATGTAGGTAAATTTATTGTGAGTAGAGTAGTATAAGGTTGCTCAAGAAAATCTGTTCATAGATTACGGTAGCTAGGGTTTGAAGTTGCAAAAATTGGAGCCTGTGAATATGTGTGACAGAGAAGCGTTGCTCGTACTGTACCATGCGATAAAGGAGGACGTACTTGCCGGTAGAATATAAGAGAGTGCGCATGCTTCCTATTCGTAGTATAGACAAGGAAAAAAATAGTATGCTATAGAGGATCATTTTGGAGCATAATAAAATAAATAAGAGAAATAAAAAAATTAAGCGTAATAAAAAAACGTTCTCAAAATATAAAAAAAAATGTTTTTTTAAAAATAAATTTACTAACACGTGTATAGTTTGAAAATTATAAATCTTTATTATCAAACAATATTTACATAAAAAAGACATTAAATGCCAAAGTCATAATTGTAAATTATTCCGAATCGAAATCTCCGGAAGTTATATCGCCGTCTTCTAAGTCGGAAGAAGCTTCTTCATTTGCATTCTCCGATATTTCCAAAATATCATAAATTTTTAAGGGCGTTTGATCTCCATCAAATCCTTTTGGTTTCAAATGACTATCGAAAAACCAACCACAACTTTCAGGACATTATTTTATACAATTAGAATCAGTTGCATGTAACCACATTGAATTTACAAAAATTGTGCGTAACATTTTTTGCTTCAGTGATTCCCAACATGGTGGTAAGGTATTTGAATCAAAACTTCTGACTTTTTTAAGGAACTTCTCACTATCTTCTTTTGCAGAAAAATTCTTATTCGGTAATTAACTAGAGTTTAACGAAGTATAAAGCCATTTTTCTAATATTTTTTCGATGGCGCGCGAAAAAACACGCAGGTGTCATGGCGTCCGCTCTGACGTCACGTTTAGGTAAACATGTCAGTATCTATGCGCATAGTGAAAAAGTAAACAAAACTCGTGATAAAAATGAATTCCAAAGTGTATAAGTGGTGTGCAGTACCTCAATGTAAAAACACATCGATAGCTACACCCAACAAGGTGTTTGTACATGTTCCAAACAAGAAAATAATAAGAGATAAGTGGTTAAAGCTCGCACGGCGAAACCCGAACGACATATCCACGAATTCGCCACTTTATTTCTGTGAAGACCACTTTGATGTGAGTATGTATTATATATTGATAGATTTAAAATGTTTGTTTGACGTGATACAGTTAAAATATTGAGGCTATGAAATAACTAATTTATGGAGGTTATGTTTGTTTTGATCTTGGTTTTCATTCTTATTATAAATTTTAATTGCTTACTTTTGTTTTTCTAGTTGCCAAATGACATGGAAAATTATATGGAGTATCATATAATGGGGTCGGTGTCACAAGTACGTATGAAACCAGGATGTATGCCCAAAAAATTTATATGCCAACCAGACAGGAAAACACGAACATCTGACACAATAGACCGACCCCATATAGCTAAGAAACGAAGGATGATGACTCTTCAAGAGTGTGAAAAGCATTTTGAAGAAAAAAGTATAATTACAGAACAATCAAATTCTAAAGAAATTGCATCTGGTAGTTCAGGTACATATTTTGTTAACTTATTTATTAGATTATAGTGTTGCAAAAGCTAATTTTATTCTCATTATTATTTTATACATTGTTAGTACACTCATAACTATCTAATTTACTTTTTCTGTGACTTAGTAAACTCTTATTTGCATTCATAATCATAACATTGCACATAAATAACAAAAAAATTGTTTTACAGTTCAGCTGAATGTTGAAGAAGTTCACCGATTGACTGCAAGAGTATTAGATAAATCAATTCAAGTATGCACAAGTAAAACATTCAGAAGTAAAGGTAATCAAGCACAAGTCAGTTTGGTAAATCAGATGACATCACCATTGAAGCCGTCTCTACATTCTGTCTCTACATCACCATTTAAAATCAAGCAAAGTGGTAATAGTAACCCATCAAGATCAAATGTAAATGTTTTGAGAAAGATAGTTGAAGAAATAGAACAATCAGATAGTGATACTTCTTATTCTCTCTCTGTAACTCACACAGAATCATCAATACTTTTCAAGAACTGCAGAGTTAGAAGGCAATATAGGGCTACCTTCAGATAAATCTTTTGCAGATATAAATTTCAAGGTAGTGCCAACTCTTGACAACTTTGATTTCTGCCAGTAGCATTGAACTTCAGTGCAAGAAGGTTCTTCACTACGTCTATGGACCCACATAAGCAGCGCTATAGCATGCTTACATCCACCCTGGGCAGCAACACAATCATAGCATTGGACTGATATTATTTTTTCTTCATCTTCGTCAACCATTAATGTTACAGCATATAGTGTTGCATGAACTTTATGCTCTGGGCAAATCTTGCATTTTACTGTACAAATGTTACCTTCCCGTTTTAGCTGTACATAGCTGATTGCATCATCCCCATATGATGGTCTTGAAGACCTGAAAGAATTAAAATTAATTAGAATAAATATATACACACTGACTGGTGATTATCATGTATTAGGTGTTTAATAAGAGGAAAAAATACTAGTAGGTGCTCTGTAGCTATAAAGATTTAGTAGTTTTATCGGGTACCTATTAACTCTTAACTATATAGTAACTTATACATCACTTACATGCTATTAAAGAACTAACCTCAAAAGTAAACAATGAAAGTATACTTATTATAGAAACAACATATGAAAGTAGAATAAAAAAACTCCAATGAGTTCAAAACTATTTTAATTTTAGCTAAGTTGGTTGTATCTAGTGCCAAATATCTATAAACATAAACAAAATGTACTTACAAGGAAGTTTTGACGTTTCTAAATTCAGACGAGCAAAATTCTTTATTAGTTGCGAGGAAATCTCCCAACATCAATACATCAATCCTGGGCAAATTTGAGCTGTCTGCCTTGACAAAGCCTGACTCCATTGTGTTAGAGTCAAGTGCAAGTTCATAATTTTAATTTTACTACTTTCTTCTATTGCAATAGTTGATGGACTTGGATTTTCGATAGCTGATGAAGTACTAGGTTGCACCTGAATATATAATTTAATTAATTAAATAAAATAATAACGTATAAAATGTTTATTCAATTTTAACCTTAAAAAATAATAGCTTTTAAAGTACTGAATGAACTTTGAATAATTATTTATTTAAGTAGAATAATTGACAAAATCCTTATGAATAACATTTCAAAAAATTTTATTATAATAATCAAAAGTAAATTAATTATATACTTACATCAACATTGTTAACAAATGCATTATAATCCTCAACTTTTTTTTGTTTTAAAACAGTCACTTTTTTGTAACATGAGGAATGATAACCTACAAACTCCAATAAATCTCTACTTAATTGTAATTCATCGTACTTAAAGCCTTTAGATCGTCGGTATGATAATTTTAAATAGCAATGATCAAATGTTCTGTCATTAAAATCAATAACAGGATTTTTCAATCAACATAAAAAGCATTTTTTTTCCATTTTTTATTTTTTTCACAAAACATTTTTTGCTACGTTTGAAAATGATCCTCTATAGTATACTATTTTTTTCCTTGTCTATACTACGAATAGGAAGCATGCGCACTCTCTTATATTATACCGGCAAGTACGTCCTCCTTTATCGCATGGTACAGTACGAGCAACGCTTCTCTGTCACACATATTCACAGGCTCCAATTTTTGCAACTTCAAAGCCTAGCTACTCACAATAAATTTACCTACATTTTGATATATAAATATCGTGGTAAGCAGATGAGCGCAATTACTAATATCAATTTAACTGTTTGCACGCGGCTACCAGGTAAAAGGGAACAGAAAAAGGTAGGCAACCGATCGACTGCATATAGCAGATGTTGTATACTTTCAATTAGACTATGAGTCATTTGGCAACCAAGACAGTCAAATTTGAAAAAATAATACTTTTTTATAATTTTAATTATTCATAGCCATGAACATTTTTTTTATGGCAACCTTATTGATACACGTTCACAAACATATTTTATTCTTTAAAATATAATTTTCACCTGGTTATCAAATCGGTGAAGGTCGTTCTTACTTGGGATCTTAGACTAATAGGTAATACTGTATTACAAAATTAAATGCTCATCGAAGTTCTATTGGAAGACGGTTTTGATTTATGAGGAAAAACGCAACTTAAATATTATTGAAGAAGCTAATTAAGTTTTTAATTTGTTATTGTAGATTATCATATGAAATATTATTTCTTAAGCGTAGTGTCAATCACGTATCATTCAAAATTGTATGTTTGAGTTATTTAAATGCAAGTAATTGTCCCTCATATACGGTTAGTTTTTATTATTTTTTTCTTAACAATACAGCTATTCGACAATTGTACAAAATTCACCTTACAGACAGACGCTTGCCATCGACTTATTCTTATCATATCATAAAAATTTAAAAAAACTTTCCTATCATAAAAATTAATCATATGTAAATTTAAAATTCCACTCAGTGAAATCAAAGTTTTTGAGCGTTTTAAATCTGACCACAGAATTGTTCTATTACTTGCCAAATTATATCCGTTTTTCAATGCACATATAAGTAGGTATGAAATTTGAAATATACTGTAACTTTATTTTCACCCACAATTTTCAGATTTCAGCCTTAGTCATTTATTTTCTTAATATATTATATTTCAAGTAATATCTTCGAAATATAAATTTGGATCAGAATTAGTATAGTTTCAGATCGGTAGTATGTTATAATCATTCTTCTCCTGATATATTAAAATTAAATTGGATTCAAACATTTGCTATGGCTGTATTTCGGGGGTGCGCTATAAGGTAATGGAATTCGGAACTTCGTAGAGAACCACCACGTGCCTTGATTTGGCAATAGTATATCTTACTTAGAGTATAACTTTTCATGCAAAATTACTACAGAATTAATATATTGATATATTTAAAGAAACACACACAGATACAGAATAAATATATCGATATATTTATATCTTCTTAAATTGAAACATCGGCCTGGAAATATTTCTGCCCTCAGAAATCGTTATCATAATAAAGAATATTCGGAGATATAATACACTTCGTATTATAAAAATGCGGCTCCTTGGAATCAATATTCATCATTGAAAATATTATTGTATAGGTGTTAACAAATAACCATTTTGTTAAATATTAATATGTTTGAAAAATACCGGTATCTGTGCGTCTATGATTTTTCTGTCTATCTAGTCTTTAGTCAGGGAAAGTTTAAAAGATGGAAAGCGAAACTCATAGGTTTTTTTTTCTAAACGGACAAACTCTCAGAATAAAAAATATGTTTTACTTGTATTTGTATATAAAATCAATGACGTGGAATAGGTATCTAAAAATATTTTAGAATCCTACTAATTCTTGCTTATAAAAATATTAATTATTTTGTATCTTACCTAGTTAAATATTAACTAAGTTTCAAATTTCCCTAACTTTTCGATTTAAAATCCTCTAAGCTGTGTTAACTTTGTAGAGCATTAGTTAAAAAAATGTATTCTAATCTTTTGTAAACAAGGCTCACAAATTATATTCAAAGTACGCTCGTTAGTTAGTTACACATCTGTTGAAGTTGTAAATAGAGTGTTGGCGATAGTAACATATATTTATATAGAAACAAAGCGAGAGGGTTTCAAAACTGCTAAAAGAAATATTCCGCAGTTTTCTAAATCTCTTGAAATTTTTGAAGTAAATTAACCGAAAAAATTAGTACGGACAACCCTTATTTACTATTAAGGAGGGCGGATAAATCTTTAATATTATATTGAAGCTTAATATTTGGCAAATGAGCCGAATTAAATAGAAAGTCAATTTTATTTTAAAAGGCCTATCCAGATTATCCAGACGAAAAATAATATATTTTCAATGCATGAAGAGGAATTTTCGAACATTTTTTAATATTTTTTTACATAGCAATTGTTTTGCAATGGATCACTAAAATCGTACTTATAATTAGACATAAAATATTATCTCAATATAATTCAATCAATTTAATATTTACAAACAATTCGTGGCGGATACTAGACTCATAATCAAGTACGGAAATAAAATTAACTCATTTGAATGCAATTAGCACAAAATTACAAAGAGCGTAGCGATTGTGTTAAAGAAAACAATACAGCACATGCTTTTGCTGGTTACTGATGAAATTTGTCATCTGATCACTGTAGGAAGGCGAATGACTTTCTCGTTATGTCCTTAGTTTCCTCATTCTATGAACTGAGAAATGCTAGCCAGATAAAGTGCTACTCAGAAATATTTGTGGGAATAGTTTTAAATTAGGTCAGCTGGAGATATTATCTCCGAATCAATATAAGTTACATAGTTTTTGGCGCAAATTTTTTTTAAGAATATGAAATATGGATAAAGTGATTAATTAACGACTTTATTTAAAATCGTTTTTTATTTATTTTAATGCAGTAATAGATTAAACTCAACGCCAATTTTTTAATTTATTGTGATAATCCTTTTAAACTCATCTTTGCATAACATTTAATCTGATACAATAGAATTGCAGTCAGGAAAAAAATGCGAACCTTTTAAAGTGATAGCATATCATATGCAACATTGGTTCCGAGACTATTTAGTAATATTAACTTAAAACTTCTCTGGATGAAGTTTAGTTTTACCAACTTTTATATCTTCTATTTTCCGTTACCAAACAAGTAATCTTCATAACTATAAACGTTTTTTTCTGTACACTCTCTATAAACTTGCATCACGAGTGTTTATTATAAGTTAATATCAAAGGAAAAGTAAAATCGGTGAAATAATTAACGTATAAGTTAAGAGAAGTTTACGATTAGGAATTCAAATTATTTAATTTGACTTTAAATGGTGAACCTTAGCAAGATTTTGGTTAAACAATGAAATTAAGTTGACTTTAAATATTGACGATGGTTAATATATTATTCGGCTTTAGAAAAAAGTGCAATATCACTTAGCTTAATATAAATGGACATATTTACAGGGGCTAATAGGTTATTACGTAAAGTGGTACAACTCAAAGCCAAGAAAAAATGTATAAAATAATAATTAAATTTTGCTTTTTCGGGAAATAAAAAGGGGAAATAATTGAAAACAATGGCCATCTGCGCCCTTTGCCACTCAGCCTGGGTTTTTATAGTTATTTTATGGACATTTTTTAATCAAAAAGGGTGGGAAAGATTGTTACCGTAAGATAGTAGCGTATAAAATATTGTGCAGCTTTTTACGAGGTTTTGCTTGATTATCAAGAATAGCACTTAAACCATTTAAGCCATTAAGTTTAATATTAGGGTGCAAATGAGTTAGAAAAGTTATTTTCATATACATTAATTTAATTGTTATTTTTTCTCAGGAAGCGTATTCCACTAAAAAAAATAAATGGTGAGAAAATGAAAGCGATTATCCTACAGGTGCACTGCAAAATAAATGACTTTGAAAGGTGTTGAATATAATGTGCCGATGCACCAACTAACAAGAATGGCTGAGCATCAAAGTGAAAAAAATGTTTATTGATAAGAATACAACTTTTGTATATAACTGAATTAAAACTAATTTTGCATCATTCTTTCTTTCATTACTAAAGATTATAATTAACACATGGTTGTACCATAAAGGTTATCGATAAAAATTAATTTTGTTCATGTCAAATATAAGGTAAGTCAATAGTAGTATTTTACCTAAATATTTTTCCAATTGTATCAGGTTTTTCTTGTAATTTGTTATGTTCGGTTTTTTTTAAATTATTTTATGTAATAAACTTCCAATAAAATAAAAAAAAACATTCAATTCTACAAAAAGAAGGCTTATTCAACATGGATCAAAAGGTGATATTAATTAAATTGCATTATAATAACTCATAGATCTTTAAAATAATAATACTTATATTATTTAGACATATATTAAAAAGAAACATGATGACTTACAAACTATTTCGAAATACCAAAGGTGGGAAAGTGTTATTACATTTTATGAACTTTAATATCAATTTCAAACAACATGTTTGTATGATGTATTTTCGAAACTTTTCACATAAATTTATAAGAAAATCTAGAAAATTATGGATCCGTCTGTTTCTCTCCTGAAAAGTCAAAATAATTTTGATATATTAAATGTGTGATGATGGAATGATCTATGCTAATATCCCACCTGAAGATGTTGTAATACAACGAAACCTAGGTCGTGGTAAAGAAATTAAAGAAAGTAGAAATAATACTACATCACGTAGTTTCATTTAAGTGTGGATATTTAATGTCATTAATGGGTGATCTCGGTTAGAAATGTACTCGATTTTTTGCTAAAGCTCTGATAGGTGACGCACTATACGCACATATCTACATACATGTACTCATATTAGGCTAAGGAATGTGAAAGCTATTACTGTAAAGAAGTGATAAAGCGGTGACCATTTATGCATGTAAATAAATTTAAAATATCTCTGATTTTGAAATAATCGCCTGCTTTTAAGCTGATATTATTTATTACCTATAAATTTAAGAAATCCTTTGGAATTTTTTTTTGACTTCTATTCATTGTTCTGTCTATTTGTTCATAAATATATGGGGAATAAACTCAAAAATACTTAATTCCTTAGTAAATTGTCTTACATACGTATATAGAGGTGTCAACAAAAAATTGCCGGCATTTTGTTTTTGTCTTGATATGTCATAAAATTTTATAAAAAAATTTCACTGTACAACAAAAAAATATAGTACCTATGCTACGCATTGCATGTTATATAGCTGACATTTAAATTATTACTAATATGTTATTTTATTATACATTGTATCCAAGTAGTGGCACTCTAAACACAATTATGAGATTGAGGGTCTTGTATGGGTCAATATTGTGTATGGTGTCCCACCTTTAGCCCTCAAGGTTAAAAAGTTAACTTGATATTATTACGTTTTTTTAAAATGTCAATGTAATGTAACAAAAATAAAAATAATCATCAAAGCACGAGTCACAATTAAATAATCCGCGTCAAAAGTCCAGAAACACAAAGCGCGAATTGTAGTTATTAAACAAGCAGAATGCTATTCGCATTCTGCTCATAACGAGATAGTAGCAAACAAGTCACTGTGTGCACTCGCTCGCTCAGCCTATGACAATCTTGGAAGAGGGAGGGGAGGGGATTGTAGACAATAAGGGAGGGGAGGGGAGTATAGATAAACATAATAAATACACGACGGTGCAGCAACACAATAAGAAATAACTATGAATTTCGGTTCTCAAAATTTCAAAACAAAACATTCCAAAACGTACTTAATTTGTTTACTTGTCCAGTTCGTGTTTCTTGTTGATTATCGCTAATCGCGTTTCAGTTTTATTTGAACTTTTGAAAAAAAGCAGTTTCGAAAAAACTGACTTTAGTCTTCGAGAATTTTCAGCCACTCCGTCTGATCTGCAAGTTTTATGGGTTAGCATATTACATTTCTGTATGGAAAATACAATGGGATACAATCTGCACTCTCTTTATCCTGTCGTACTCTTTGAATCCATGAAAATGGTATTTACTGACTTTTCGTAAAAGTCACCGGATTTCTCATTTGTCTGACGATTTAAATTAAACTTTGGAGGGGCTAATTTCTTTTTTTAATTTAACCTATAATAGTATTGGTTCTGATATTGTAACCCATGAACTCAATACTCTATGGATTTTCGTCAATATCATTTATATCGCCTTTAACCGCATTCATAGAGAGGATTTAATAAAGTCGATTCCCGACGATCATTTACGTTCAAATCGTATTTTGAGAAAATACTAAATAGTCGGGTAAAGTTGGGTAAGGCGGGTATACCTTATATTTGGTACCAATATTCGAATTGATATATATAATCTTTACACTACTTAGATAATCTTGACATTTGAACCAAGTCTAATATTTGAGGTATTTTAATTTCTTTATATTTTCCGTTAAATTTTTTTTAATATAACCTTATGGCTATTGTTTTACATTTCAGAATAATTCCTCGTCAATGTTAATTAAACCTTTGGGAAAATTACAAAAACATTTACAAAAAATTCTCAGAAATTAAAAAAAATAATTGCGTCATATTTGAATCCTTTTTTTATGTTGGGCATTTGCCAAACCGGAAACCCAAGTCACCTTTTTATTGTTACAATGAATGACATATTTTTAGCTGCCAGAAATGTTGTTTGCACATTATTTGAAACTCTTACAATTGTTACGTGCACGTACAAATTCTGTAGTATAAGTATAAAACAAAAAAGCAATTGGTAAATATTTTTTTTTTAAATATCATAAATGAAATTTTTTTAAATTTTATACTTTATAAAAAAACGATTCTATTTGTTTGCCGTAGCACTAGTGATTTACGAGACATTAATCTCTAAAGAATGAAGATGGCGTGATTAACATAATCTCTCAAATAGCGCTAACTTGGTAACTTACTTAAAAATGGCTTTTGATATAAATAAAACGTATTACTTAAGTCTGTTTTTTTTAGATTCAATTACAAAATGATTACTGAAAAATTAATAATCCTCTTACATAAGGTAAAACTTGCACCACAAGTAATCTACACACGCTTATTTATATAAAAAACATTTTATGTATGAAGATACATATTAATTTTATTAATATTTTTACAATAAATTTTTCCACTAAATAATAAATAGGAAAATTTCTTAATAGTTTAAAGTTAAATAAATTCCTCAAATTAAATGTAAACGCAGAACAGAGGACATTAAGGTTTTCAACGATATGGTAACAACAAATGTTTTATTACCGGGAGTAATGTTCGTATTTTTATCGTTTTTGGGATTTAACCTTTGTAACTGTTAAGCAATGATTGAATTATGCATGACTTTTCTCGTTAACCTGAATTATCCATAAACATGTTGCGATAGTTACTATAAAAATTAAGCAACTGCGAGAATATAACTTATAAGACGTATGTCTGTTATGCATGTCTATATTTATTCAATTTAAAAGTTTGGAATCAATAACCTTATGGTCATTTAAAAATCCACCTTGCCCAAATCTACATTAAAATTCTTCTGTACTGCATTATAAATAACTTCTTTTTGGAGGATAATTTCATATTAACCAATGAACGCAAATAATTTTTTTTCACGAAAATCTAAAGATTAATTGTAAATTTTTTTTAATTATGTAAATTACATTGATAACATCTAATTACATAGCTGATGCTACAGACATTCAAAGCTTGTTGATGTATTGATTATCAGTTAACGAAGTGGTAATCAAAACATTGAAAGTTTAATATTAAATTGAATCAATCGATAAAAAACAAGAAATTTGTGATTTTAATTATTATTTTGATATTAATGTATAACTCTTAGCTTGAGAAAAACCATGTCGTCAGTATAAAAAAGTTTAGTCCGCAATCAATATAAGGTGTAACTATACACAGTATACTTTCAATACATTTAGCATTATTCGTTAACAACACCTACATAGGTTGATTTCACTCTGTGTTACGAAATATAAACTTTCTAACTTATTAAATTAAAACTGTTTCATAGAATGCTGTAGGCGACGCGATTCATCATAATATCACGGACGCGTATAAATTTGAGTTACGCATAAAGTGTAAATAAAATGTTAAATCCTACTCGCTATTTTATTAAACTTGTCGAATCGTCACATGGAAAAGTTTTCCATTAACTTCGTTACTTACCACGTCAGTCAAGTTTTTCAATTTTCAATATGGCTTAGCGTATCGCAGCTACACATAAAAAAAACACAAGTAATTTTCCATATGTCTACGAGCTGTCGCGAGTTGGCGCTGTGGATATATGAAACAAATGCAAACCGGTCATTCTCTGATCGTTCGATGTTTCTAAAAATTTTTAACTAGACAGGAGAAGCGAAGTTATAATGTATTCTTGTGGGAATAATGTGCACCAGTTGAATGTCCTGTATCTGTTTTTTTTGTTAGGTCTTTTTTGGATAGAAAATAATATTGGCTTAATCCTTGATTAAGCAAATGAAATATTTAAGGAAATAATTGAATAGAACTTGTTCTATGAGTGTTCTGCACACATTTATATACGTAAAAAAATTGTTATATTTAAAGATATATAGTATTCGTAATTAACTTTTTATAGGTATTAATATTGTTTTTCATTATATACATATATTGGCTACGGCGACTTTAAAACGCCTAAGAATGTAACTTGGATGTCTTAATATTTTTAATTTATTAAATTGGTTAATGAAAATAATGTTGTCATTCTTTTTTCACAATTTTGGCAAATGTGGTAAAAAAATTATTTATAGAGATGGTATTAGTGGATATGGCAATAAAATGCCATTTCAACACTTTTGAAAAAAAACGACGTCAAAAATAGAAAGAAGAGAAACCGATTTCAAAAACTAAGGAGAAGAGTATAATTTTTTCTTTTGTGTTGTTGGAAGTCGGTTATTTTGTTAAAAAGTTATTTTATTTTATACTTTTCATTGCGTTTCTCATTCATTGGCTATTTAAGGTCTATTCAATTATAAGTTAAAAAGTTTTTTTTTTATTTTGCTTTTTTTTGAATTACGATATTTAGGGTTACACCTGGATACCGTTTGTAACAAAATGATCCGTCAAGATAAGAAAATTCCATTTATATACGGCTTGCGGTTGAAGTATTATGTTATCACTTTTTATTCCATCGTCAGATCCTGGACATGATATGTGACTAAAGTACTTATAAAGACAGAACAAATTTGGTGGAACCCAGATCCGTTGAAGAGTTCTTTAGGATCTCTCATGATCATTTTCAGACTATATTTATACAGCATCATCTGCAAATTAGCCCTAAGATTAACAAATCAAAATCAGTTAATCCAATAAAAAGTTATAAGTGAACAATGTAATTAAAAATATAAGTGCCTATCGAATAGAAAACTTATTCCTCGTGAAAAAGCCGCAACTAGATTATGTATAAATTTATATTAGTTGACGAGAACTCAAGCAAATTTAAACAAAATAAAGCTTATTAAAACTGTTCTTAAATACGATTTACATAGCAATTTCACAAGAATATGGTTCCTCGAATTTAATTGTTCTTCAACTTGATCGTTTTTATTTTATTGTAAAAAAACGTGTTCAATATAACTATTATAGCGACTGTGACAATATTTGGTTTTTAACGAAACTCTTATCGTCGATATGTATTTTGATACAAATTTCATCAAATTGATTTATTAGGTACTGATGTATTTTTGTGTAACGAATGTATATCGAAGGGACAGTTTAAGTGTCTCTCTGTTATTTTCACAAAGGGACTTTAAAATGAGTGAGAAATGATTAGAAAGAACACGATTAAACTTTGAATGAATAAAAAAGTATATTTTGAATTTTTTTTCTACAAAATATCTTTGTTATTTTAAATTCAATAATTGCAATTTCATATAACATTTACATTTTGTAATAAAATTATTATTGTAGCGTTTATTCCACAAGAAATATTTTAACCATTTAAAGTAACATCTTGTCTTTAACAGGTTCAAAACTGCTGATTTTTAATTGATGCATAGCTACTGCGACAATGAAAGAAAATAAAAGAAAATATAGGTAGAAAATCAAAATATTTTAATACATTTCCTAATCACAGGAACTAGCAAATTCTCAGCTTGGTATTGAAATTTTTTCAAATAATATTCTTCAAAAATTAAGTATAAAAGGCTAGATGACGAAATAGAGGGTATTTTGTTCTAATTAAGAATTTCAATTTTTCTAATATGATATTATACTTTTTCATATAAACTTTTATCTAAACCGCTTGAGCTGATTCTTCCACCACCATTTAATACTTTTATGTACATAAACTGCCAAAGTATACCTCTTTGGAACAGCGCAGTTGGCTAATAAAGACGCGGCCTCCTTTTATGTTTCCACACGTTATTTAACCTTAAAACTTTAAGGCTACGTACAAAGCATCTATTAATAATTAAGAACAAAAAAAAGTTTTAAAGAACATGGCAGTTTATTTCCACTCCACTTAGCAAACAAGGTCGCATGTGGAGCAAAGAACTTACACTTTTGAGACTATGTAATTTGTAACACAAAATTGAGCAATACCTGAAATAATGGAAGACTTTATTAAATATTCGTTGTCTAGGCGTATGTTATAGGATATACTTCATCAAACTTTTTGAGGAAGTAACTATATCGCGATTATAAATTGTAAAAAATATTGACTTTTCATGTCAGAAATCATGTAAAATGAGGCTAAATTTATGAAGTGTACTTACAAAAGCTAAATAGAAGGAAATGGCTTTAATTTTACGACGAAAGAAGAATGTGGTATAAAGTATTTTCAAATGTTTTTTGTCGAATAAATTGGTTTTTTAAAGAAAAAATATCTCGAATTATTTCATTTTAATTATGGTAAAATGAAATAATTCTTGATATTTTTTTTAAGAAAAACTATTTATTAAAAATCAATTCAACAAAGAACATTTGAAAATATTTTATACCACATTCCTTTTTGTCGTAAAATTAATGCCATTTCCTTCTATTTAGCTCTTGTAAGTCCTCTTCATAAATTTATGCTTATTTAACATGATTTCTGACGTGAAAATTCAATATTTTTCTTTGAAAAAAAACATATATTTCTCTTACATTTGTTTCGCGCATAGAAAATATAGATTTACTTTAAGATGTCATGGGGAAATAGCGAACACATTATCAACTCCCACAACTATGAAACGACTAAATTAAAATTACTAAATGTATTTTTGTTTTAGCAATGATCTTTGAATTAAAGGTTTGGGAAAAAAATTACTATTGTTGCCAAATGATTAGTATAAATGTAAGAAAATCTTATAGGGAAGAAACTGGAAAGAAAACTGACAAATCAGTCACGCATTATCTAGTCAAAAATGAGAGCCACATGAAATATACGTAACTTGAGAACAAAGGGAATAAATTTCCAAAAAAAAACTCAAAACTTTAGAATATTTTAAGGAAATCGCGGCAATTTTTAAGCTGTCTCCATCCTCAAGTAAATAATTCAATGCATCATTATGACTTGTCAAAAGTTTGGGCGGAAGATTGTAGGCGCTCTATATTGTTATCGAAGTGGGCGAGCGGCGCAGATTCTCGCCAGAATTATGGGATGTTGCGGGAAAGTTGTTTCTAAGTCGCGCGTCTTGTCGCCTAATATAAAAAGGAGAACGGTTTTGTTTAGCTCTTGCGAAGTGAATATTAAAAGTTATAAATTGATCATCAGCTTCCTTTATTGATATTGTGTCGTTATTACGTTTTTGTGCTCGAAATATAGGGAAAAAGTAAATTACGTATTGTAGGATTTTATATATTGTCGGCGTAATGAATTTGGCGAACTTATTGATTTTGAGTTAGAAAAATCGTGTTTTATATGAATTTAAAGAAGAAAAATCTGTTGGTAGGAAATAGTTTTCATTATGATAGAAGGAACGAAAAATATTTTAAGATGTTGAGTGGTATCTGCACTTTTAATTATGAATGTGGCCCAAGTACATTTCTATAATCGGAGCATGTGTTATGTGATTTCAACATTGCTAATCTCCATTGAAAATAGTAGTAAAAAGTATTTCCGTTTTGCCACATTCGGATATAGAGATTGTCAGTTTCAATGATGTAGGAAATAAGTTAAAATAAACTAATTTCCTTCATTATTTCAACTTCCTGCATTGGACCATTTTTGTAAAGGTCGTATAGTTTGTAGAAAAACCGCAAATAATTTTAAATAATACTTCTAGTATGTTAAAGTGTATATATTTATACATTAAAATAGGTCAAATGGAAATCGGTTTCACCCTAAGAGGTTTTCATAATTACTTGTATAAAGTTATATACGTTTTTTAATTTAAAGTTTTCTTAATTTTTTAATTTAAATAGCATGATATACGTGATGCATGCATGTAATATTTACAGGATAGAGTAATTATTTATGTAAAGTTTTACAAAATAGAGGTTATTTAGTATTAAAAAGAGAAAAAATTATGTTCGTTTTTTCTCATTTTACCAACTCATTATTATCGTATATAATCTCAGTATTATTTCCTGTTTCATTACATTAATATTGAATGGATACCAGCGATCCTACATATAGCCCAGATGTCTATATATTAGGATTATCAAGGATTCCCTTTTAATGAATGCACTTTTTGAAATAAAGCATCAATTTTGCTTATATTTTACCTAAAGTCATCTGACGTATAGATGGATAGAAAGAGTAACGAAGGCAACATGTGTCTAGACGAAATGATTCTGGATATATTGTTGAAAAGTTCACGAAAAATATGTTACCCCAACCCTGTCTCCGAAACTGTAAAGTCAAAATTATGAAATTATTCAGTGTTGCTAGAAGAGTTTTAAAAGTTTCATATTAAAAAAAAGCGTCAATTCAAAAATTCATAAACGCGTTTGAAAATTTTACTATACTTTTACGTCTATGAGAATTATACAAAGAATGAAATATAATATTTTGGTTTTTAAATATTTTACAGAAATATTATAAATCATCAATATTTTCACACATTTAGATACAACCCACATTGTAAGAGTTCTACTCGCACTGAACAAACTTTATTTTAATTTTATATAAACGTCTAGAACGCAGATCGTCCACCATTAAAACATTACGAATACTCTTTTGAACATAGGTAGAAGGGAAAACAACAATTGGGAAAGAAGAAAACTTCAAACATGATGTTAAGGTAAACTGTGTGTGTTTTTCATTCATTATTGTGAATTTCTTTACAAACATTTTGTAACTCATTATGTAACAACCCCTACTCGCTCGCAGATTTACTATTATATATTTTGCAAGTGAATACTTTCTTGTTTTACATTTTCTTAGTACAACGATTTCAAATTGATTTCTCGTTAGAATTAATTTTTTTCGAAAAATAATACAGTTTAATGGTAAATTGAACAATTACTCTAAAATAAGAATTTCCATGTCAGGCAATAAAAAATAATATTCCTTAAAATTCCATGCACTTTTTTTTATTTTTATATTATAAATATAAATATTGTTAGTGTAGTTAGTATTAACTGTAGTTAGTATTGACGTGGGATAACTTTTATTTTCATGGTATAACATACAATAACATATAACATTGCAAAGTTGATTTTCTTGATATCTGGTGAAGGATATACATATAAAATAATTTTTCCTTGAAAGACTTTCATATATATCAGATTAGTATAAATACTATTTTTAATGGACAAAATCTTTTGGATGAATATTGGGGATGGAACTCATAGACGTGGATCAAATTTTCATTCAACAATTTTAGTTGAACTTGCTACGTGCAGTAAACAAAGATGATGTTTTATTATAAAATTAGATGCTTTATTGCAATACAAGTTATTAGTTAAGTCATTGGAAGTCGAAAACATTGTAAATTGTGTGAATTATAAAATGCAAAAAAATAGGCAAGTTTAAACAGGTCAGTTTAATTTTATATTGTACAAACTGTTGTACAGGATTTATCTATATATCAGTACATATCTTGAAAGTATCTTGTCTATAGCGAGTGTGTTATATGTAATTCCAAAGGACACTAAATTGATTTTTTTATGACAAATTTATAGGAAGGTAGATATATATTAAAAATAGGTTCTCTTTGGAACATGAAATTTCTTCAAGAAGGAATATATTTAACCCGCAAGTAAATGATAGTTATAATAAAATTTACTTGTTAAAATATACACCAAGGTTTAAGTGAAAAAAAATTCACAAGATCTTTGCAATTTTGCAAATTAAACACCAAATTTATTTCGGTAAATGGAATAAACTTCCATCTAGAGAAATATATATGGTGGTCCTCGTAATTGCGGATTTCAGACCTAAAAATAAGGGCTGAGGCAGCTATTTACGTTAGAATAAGTTTCTTTTGGATATTATTTATCCATTAAAATAACTTTGATACATAATTTTTCGTTTTTTTTTTAATATGTGTACAATATTTTTATATTATTTGTAAACGTGTTTGAAAAAACAATATATTTCTTTTTCTCTACATTTTTTTCTTGTCACCGCTAAATTCATTAAATTATAACAACCAAGAGGTAGACCACCTATAGAAAGACGTAAAAACTTTAAACACTAGTAATTGGAAACGAGTTGTAAGTGATATGGGACGCTGGCATGAGCGCGTAGTAGAGGCAGCCAAGACGTTCAAATGGCTGTTGTACTTGTAAATAAGAAAAAGATTTATGTTCTCTGTAAATACTCCTACGGTGATGAAAAAACGGCGATTTGACTCTAGACTCAAATAAGAAAATTATTTATTTTTGTCAAACAAGTTTATAATCCTAATTAATAATTTAAATTATAATTTTGTATGATACTCAATAACGTCATAATTTCAAAATCAATTTTTTTCCAAATTTTACATCTTGATATACATAACCAAGAATAATATGACTTTTGTCGCGAAAAATTAAATGGGAGGTCGCCATACTTTCGTTGCTTCCTTAATTATACAATGAAACTATAAACTTAAATTCTGTTAATGATAATTCTAGTATGATTGTCCGTAAACTATAAACTTAAATTCTGTTAATGATAATTCTAGTATGATTATCCGTTCTGTGATCATTATAAACCACACAAAATTTTGAGGGATTTAATATTTAGTACCATACAAAAATTTAGCTTAAAAAATTAATTAGAATTATAGTATTTTATGACAAAAATAATTTTTTTTCTTTGAGTCGAAAATCAAATCTGCATTTTTCGGTCACCGTAGTAGCATTTATACAGAATGCAAATATTGGTCTTAAATACAAAACACTTTTTTGTATTTAAAGATCAAAATTAAGTCTTATGTTGAAATTAAACTTATGTAACTTCCTGCTGTGTCCTTCAGAAGAAGGCCGTCATTTGTATGGAGAGTAAGCAATAGTCAAAAAATACCTTCTTCTGTACAGTTTGTATTTTCTCATCCATTGTACCGTCGGAATCTGATATCCTCCAACTATAAAACATTAACATACGCAGACCATTCATGCAAATTTTTCGGTAGAAAGCACAAAATATTCTACAAGAAGAGCATCCTATTCATACATACACCATGACGATTGATTACGAAGGTGCGTATATAATTTCTGCAATTTCACTAATACTTTAATGAAAAGAATCATTATTATTTACATATATTAAAATAACATAACTCTGTATATTATAAATATAAAAATGTATAAATTCGCATTACATTTGCTGAAAAATTCCAAAGAACCATCTTACAACAAAATCCAGAAGGGGTATATCGTTGGCAAAATCTTAATACTTAAAGAACATCTTTGCTAATAGCCCACCTGAAGATGTTGTAATACAACTAAACCTAGAAAACTAAACGTAGAAATAATACTACATCACGTAGTTTCATTTAAATGTGTACTTAAACAACTACTTTTTAAAAATAGTTTTGTCATTTATGGGATAAAAGGGAAAGGTCCTAAATTGAATACAACGTCATTTAATATCGATGATATTTTTGTAGGAATAGTATGTTAGTGTATTCATTGAACAGAATCTCTTTAATGAATTGATCTTATTTTTTTGGTATCGTGTAGAATAGATACGCTATCGGAAGCAGATAAGACTAATATGATAAGATGGTACTGCGTTCATCATGTAATAAAATAAAATTTTATTAAACAAACTAAAGCAATGTCATACCGAAGAAATGGGAAAATTATTATCATGAAGTTAATTTAAATAATAGATTCATCAAATCAATATCTAAAGAGACACATCGATGTACAAAATTTAATCATTTATTGCTCTGTTGTAATTTGCTTTCCAAAAGTTAGCATGTAATCCTCTCATTTTCACGTATTCCTTTTATTACAATCAATTGGACCATTCTCTTAATAAGCGATTACGTTGCATAATTATCGCCGAAAAATTTAGAGCAACGATACAAAAAATTAACCAATACATAAAGGAGTGAGCAGAAAATCTTCAAAAAAAACAAAAAATCATAGACACAAAGCAAAGAAAAGGACAACGGGAAGCGGAAACAAACCGGAGAGTAGGAAATAAAAGAATTTGAAATAAATTAATTTTGTTTACTTCCGACTGAAATACACTTAATACTTTTTCGTTTACACGGGATTTAATGAATGTTGCTTTTCGCGTTGTCTGCGCGCCTGGTGGGCTGATTTTAACTTGGCTGCAGCGAGCGCGAGAAATGTAGGAGCCACATAACGACGCTTTCAGAGGAGTGATGAATACGGTTTTGACTTTTTCTGTAGAGCAAACGCATGTTACACAAAAATTAAGAAAGCCAAAAATAGGTACTTTATATTTATGCAGATACTAGCAGTGATTTAATTGGCTATAAAATCTTGCACTCACTACTAGTGTCTAACTGAATACTGAATAAATGAATTTTTTCAGCTTGATGCTGAGCAAGCATAAATTTTATTATTGGAAGTACTAAAGAGGTCTATCTGCCGTTCTTAGCATATACATATATATATATATATATATATATATATATATATATATATTAATTGTTATAGTGAAAGTCCTAAGTCTCCTATTACAGTTGAATACAACACAGGTGAGAATGAGATAAAATTACTCTAAGCTGGCAGGTATTATCTTAATTTATAGACAAACCGCCTAATTTAGTTTGGTTTCATCACACTTGTTGATAATATAAAGACAAGCAATAATCTATCTAACGAACACTACTTTTAAAGCGCTAATGATTGTGCATATAATATCATTGTCATTGGAAAAAGTCTAACTTAAAATACATTTCAAAGAGTGTTACTAGTAAAGGGAAATAAAATCACGAATACCATTACAAATTTAAAAGATCATTATTAAAATGCCACGTAATGTCAGTATTAAAATGCCACGTAAAAGTAGCGTAGTTTGTATTTTGCATAGCGCCTTAAAATTACTTTTATATAATGACATTTTTATTCATCAACACTAGTTAGTGTCCAGGAGATTCTAGTGATGTATATCCAGCTAAAATATCTCAAGAGCCGTAAATGATGAATATCTAGCATTGGCTAGATGGCTCTAGAATTGGCTGCAATAACTAAATCTCACAACTAACCCTTTCATCAAAGAAAAAATATTCTGGTGACCTAGTCAATCTTCTAATTTATCCCTACCATCAAGATTTTGAGAACTGACGCTACTTTTAGTAACGCTTATTTTTTTAAAATTATGCGTAAAAACATTACATTCCACTCTTTAACTAAGGTAAAACTTTTCTTTAAAAGTATTCTACACATTTGTAGGCAGAAAACTTTATCAAAAGCTTTAAAGTTAGGATTCTTATTATGATTATTTTTGGTTTTTAGGGTTCGGTAGCCAAACAGGAAAAAGAAAACCCTCGTATTCTTCATATTTCCAGAAAAGATGGCCTTAAGAAGATTATTAAGTACATTAAAATACATATAAAATTTTAAATATTCACATATAAAAAGGAACAATACTGTATATTCATAGATATTTAGAGTTTAAACTGACTTAATATCTAAGAAATCCTCATAGCAAGTATCCTATTCAAATTTAAGAGGTCTTTTTAATACATTTGACTATAGTCACAAATTTATCCATATTTGTATACTTTACTTGCATATTATACATACCGATACGCATCTCACACTAGTGACAAGACTTGCATATGCTTTGATACGCTAAAAAGAATTAAGTAAAATATAAATATAGAACATACATTATATCGTATTTTCGGTATAGAATTTTGTCAAGGAAATTTGTGAACTGAAGGAAGGGAGTTTAAAAAGTTGCATTTATTATATTAGAATTACAATCACTAATACTTTACTAACTACTCATCTATAATCTCACTAATTTTGCGGATTATATGGCTAAGGACTTAGAGTTTGAATGACAGGTAAACAAAACATATTTTGATTTAAGAAATCATTTACCTAATCGATTATTGGAATCTAATAAAATTACCTATAAAATACCTAATAAAATTATTGGAAACTGGCGTTTCTTCTGCTGTAGTAAAACTTTCACCATTTTTTTGCGGGCTCAAAAACACCACATTCATATTAAAAATTGCAAAATAGAGCTTGATATTGCTCAATCTGGATAATGATTTAAACTTAGCACAACTTATTGCCTCCTATTCACCATTGATTTTGAATTTTTAAAAGGAGTAGAAAAACAGTCTGATTGTGCACTGTTTCAAAAATATATATACACAGCATTTCAAGAAGTTTGAGCAATAAGCTACATTTAACTGTGAGTAAATATGAGACGATCATTCAGTTACAAGTTAATTTTAATGACGCTCGAAAGGGTATCACACGTATAGGATCTCGTGATAATAATGGACGATCATCTAACTTTACAAAATCATATTAATTTAAACCTATCAGGAGGCCTACAGGTTATTTGTCATACGATATTTTCATGATTTCTATGATAATGAGTGTATTATGACTTCGTCCAAATTTCCGATTCATAGTATCCTCGAATGTAGTCGTCTAAACTCCATAGGAAATAACTTCAATTCTCATGGCGGAGAAGTTATTTAAAAGATTTTTATTTAATAAATATGCGGTCACCATCTATTATTTGTATCCTTCAGATTTTATATTGAGTTTCGACAGAGGTTAATTCCCTTCAAATCCGACGAAAACAGTTTTCGATTATGCATTGTTGTAAATTATTAAATATTTATATTAAAAACCCATCGATTTATTTATATTAAAACCCTTGGATTTGGCCATGCTTTATACTTTTGACAAGTACGTGAGAGAACCAAATCATCATTTATTTCGTTTGCATAAAGCACACACAAACATCCCCAGCACCAATTTTTATTCCTTAATTGACCACCGTGGTATTGCGAATGGAGCCCATTCTTTTTGTTCAGCTACACTGACCGCTTTAGGAAAGTGATTTTGGAGTTGTTTGAAGGTGTACTATTCGTAATTAGTAAGTTTTATGTTTAATTTGAATAGATTTGTATTTTTATGTATTATTTATTATCGTTTACATACTACTTCAAAACGATTTAATTTTTGGTGCTCGCAAATATTTAATGCTTTGGATCAACCTGTAAGTTGGACATGAGGTTTTTATATAAATAAATAAGTATAAAAGATATGGAATATTTCTTGAAGATTAAGTTATTGTTAAAACGTGTAGAGTTTTACAAAAAAGCCACATCAGCCAATATATTTGATATTTGTACGTACGGTGTGAAAGTGGTCTAAGAGAAAATGGGTAGGTGATGTCTCTTCAAAATGCGCGGACGTAGGAGATTGATTGTTTTTATGCGCCTTTTGTTTTGTTTTTCTTCACTCTCTATCTCCCTAAGGAAGATCGAGCAGGGATATTTATGTATACTGTCTTACACTTTATTTACTATTACGAAATGCCTTTCACTTATTTAGGTTCCGCTTTGATAACAGTCGTTTCTGGTACGTGCTTGTTTATAATATTATATTACGTTGAATAAAATACGACGGAGGTATATTCAAAGCCCTGATTAAATAGCTTTTATCGAATTTTGTGCCAGTGCCTTGCCTGAAAGCGTTTCAGGAAGTGGACTATTTCAATTACATTTCCTTTTTTTATTTGAGTTTTTTGGGATCTTTCTTATATTTTTAAGGGTTACTAATTATAAAATATTGGTGAATTATTTTGTGGATAAATGTTCCTGTAACTGGTTAAACGTACATTTCTTTTTATTTAGAGTCAGTCATAAAATTCTTTGTACATTTAATAAACTCCAAGTGCGGAGTTGCGATATCTATGTAATTCATATATATTATAGTAAAATATATCCATGGACACTACTAATTTGAAGTATAAAAAAATCAATAGATTTATCTTGGAAAAATAAAAACAAAACATCATTCACAACTATGTTTATGTTATTACCGTAATATGCTAGCTTATATCTTAATTAAAAGTGAAAAAAAACTTTGGTTGACGATTAGGCCAGTCACATAGTTAGGAGGTAAGTATTATTTGAACATAATTCTCGGACTTTATTTTATTTTTTCTTGTGGTGCAGAGCTAAGCATTGTACCAATTACGCGATGGTCGTTGAGACTAAAATACCCGGCAATAAACATTTGGCATGTCAAATGGAATATGTTTGACTGTTTTTAAAAATTAAATTAATACCATTTCATTTTTCAGGTGTGGGTATATTTTTTCAGCCTGTGCATGTGCCTGTATACTTCCGCAAATGATAGAATAATTATATATTGTCCATATTTCAATTCAGAATTCACCTACATGCAAAATTTCATCTAAATCTCCAGCGTGAAAGAATGGCGAAGAAAGAAATAAACAGATTGCGTTTTTTTATTATAGTATATTGGGTTCGTACAGCCTCTTAATATTTCCTACTCACGGTCAATAATGCTGTAAAATTGCTGCTCAGTTAAAACTCACACCATATGCGGCGCATTAGCAGCCTGATAACAGATTTTGCGAAATTCTCGGCAATATCCGATAGAATTTTCTTCATTGCTTTCTCTCAAGTTTTCTTAATGAATTCACTATGGTTGATTTTATTTCCCGTTTATTTATGGTATATCTAATTCTCCTCAATAGCTAATGGATTAAAGTCCGGGGTCAGAAGTGGAAATTGGAGATTACCCACTCCTGGTGCTAATATTGACCCACAAACCATTTCACCATCTCTGGCGTATTCAATAGTAGTTTTCTTTCTGTACTGCCTTCTTGGCTTTGCACCGTTTTTATTTTGTTTTATTACCACCGAAAATATTGAAGTTATTTGCATCAGTCAATGCAACTTCCTTCCAAAAATTTAAATTTATGTATTAAATACATATGGGAATATTATAAAACATATTCCTATATATATAATACATTACCTATTGAATTATACTTTTTAAGATTTGGTAACTAAAATGGGAGACGAAACCCTTAATAAGTTAACTCACGTATCTCTCTGTGTTTCACAGCCATTTTTCTCAGAAACGGTTTGGCACAGTAACTTAAAATTTCTCGTAAAAAATATTAACCGCATATCTTGCTCTAGTTTTTGAATATATTTAAAATGATTGTGTTGTATAAATGTGAGATTAAGAAAGGAGGTAAATAATGTACACAAGAATTTTTTTATTTCTTCTGGGGCTATTTTATGTTGTTTTTAACGGTATGTTTTAAGGAACGTAAAAATATTTTTTCATGATAGTAAATTGCATATTTTTAATTAAGTAGCGTATTTAATTTTCACATTATTTTTAATTTCGCATGCTTATGCACTACACTAAATACAATATTTTTAATTTTACACATTTATGCATTATGCTAACAGATATTATTTCAAACATATTTGGTAAATTGAACATGATATTCTATTTTATATTGAATCACGATGCTGCAAATAAATGCCCAATTTACAAGAGAAAAACTAGTAATTATTTCATTAATGACATTTTGTGTGCATTTTTTCAAGTAATTTACGATTTTCAAAAACCAGTAATAAGTTTTCGGTACGAATACACATAAACCTTTGTGATCTTGCGCTTTCATTAAAAATGACACTAAGGTTCATGTCCTATATCTGCTCCATCGCTAAACATATGCAAGTTACATAAACTCATGAACCGTTGCGTAATCTATTCAAACTAATAGATAAACCTGGCCTATGACGAAATTATTAATTTTTTAATTTACTCATTCAATTAATTTTCCAATATAATTTTAATAATTTCGGAGACGTTGATGACTACCCGATATAATTTTCCTTTTATTTTTAAATTTCAATATGCGACAACCAACAAGATGTCGATATATAGTTGATACATATGGCGAACTTATTGCTACGAGAGCAATCCCTTATAACTAAGCAAAATGCCAGTTCAGCGCCACTAGCCGAGGACTGGCTAAAATTCAAAACCGGATGCCCGCGTTGCGATGCGCCGTCAATTCAACATACCACGGCCACGATGAATTTAGATATTATTGTAGAAATTTAGTACTACATTTAAACATTGTAACTAATTGTAATACGAGACAAAAAACTTAATATTAAAGTATTGTAGTCAACAATAAAAACATATGAAAGTAAGTTATTTATTTATTAAGACGATTCCCTCTTTTCCTCACTTACATGCACACCCGCGCACTCAGATGAGTGTTACGTTTCACTTGGCACTGACTGCAAACATCTCTAGTAATAGCAGTATTTTCCAAATTTGTTTATGTTCGGAAACATTCGGTTCAATTTTTTTGTGAAATAGTTTAATTTTTAATGTGGAATGCCTACGTTTTGAACTTACGATTATTTCAATAATATCACACCACACATATTAAATGAATCTATATATACTTATATATACCTATATGCCCGCCTGTATACACTCATACACATATCCGTATATGCGACATACAAAGCACATTCCATTTTTTTGCTTCCCCATAGTTTTTGCTTCCTAGTACAATTCTAGTTACTTCATGCCTTCGTATATATCAGCACATACTTACCTATCTACTAATATTGTAACTGTTTTCTTTTCATGTACCTATATACATATATATATATATATATATATATATATGTATTTTTTTACCTACCCGTATGCTTAATAATGTTTTCATTACTTTTCTTTATTTATTTCATACATTGTTTAATATTCTAGCTGATTTGTACATTTAATATACCTGGATATACATACCTACCTATTTACTGTATTACTTTCATCTTTATGTTAAGCAAGGCCAAGCAATTCAAAATCGATTAGTTTTACTCCGCGTCCCAATAAAAATTCTAATACCATCATCCGACGCAATCATTACACTTTCATTCTACTAAAGAACAGATTTATGTTGTCCTTAGTCATGTCCAAACTTTAAAGACTATTAATAGAATATCCCTATACATATTCTTTATAAATTCGATCACGGTATTAGCTTTCTATTGCCGTGGCAAAATTGTGATCAAATTTTCATCGGACCATACTGATGGTATACCTTTATAAATAAAATAAGAATCATCCAAATTAGTCTATGAATACTTGAAATAGGAGATAATGATACAAAAAGTTGTTTAATACCTTTTTATGTACCTTTATATATTTACCTACCTGTTTACTTTCTTACCTACATCAAGACAAGTCCGACGCATCAAAATTCGTTGAGTTTACTCCTGTTCCCAGAAGAGTTCCTCTCACCAATTTCCATCTCCATCATTATACCCTAATTTGCCAAAGAGCAGATTTGTATTGCGCTTCGTCGCTTTCAAACTTTTTAAGAAACTTGATATCAGATTATCATCAGACCTATATCATCCAAACTCCCTCGTTCTTTTATGCCGTTCATTTTTGAGGAATTCTATGGTATATTTGTTGGTAAAATTCTAACCAAATTAGGCTGAGGTATACTCTTCCAATTAAAAACGAATTTTTATGTCCGTCAGTACTGTTGGCGTTACGAAGTAAAATATAACCGATTGATAACATTTTTCTTTTTAAAGTTGATTAAAAAGAATAGGGACATGGCAAAAAGAACAGAATGTGATAGAATGAATACGAACGCTAGCAGAATTAGAGAAGTAGTATTTATTTAGATGGTTATTAAGAGTCTTTATTGTTTTATTGCTCCAATTTGATTACGATATCCAATTTACGTCATCAATTGTGATCCAAACAAGGGAATAAAATAATGAAAAATGTCCAAGGATTTTCATATTAAATAAGTACGTTAGTCGTTTTACGTCGATAATTAAAAATATTATTATATGTGGAAATTATTTGATATAGACTCATAATAAAGTAAAAATTAGATTGAAAATCAGAAGAATCGAGAAAATCGAGTCGTATTTACTTTCGTATTTAATTTTTAAGCAAATGAAAAATTCGACATTTTTTCCGGAACTGGACTAAAGAGTGTGTCTAAGATCTGTGTTTAAAGGTGACGTGGAAATTGTCTAATTTAACTATTTCTAAATAAATTTCACACTTGCATAAATATTTTTTCTTTGTATACACATATCAGCTATTAAATCGTAAAAAGAAATCTAACGGTTACTACTCGCACCTTTATATAATAATGATATCATCCATAAACACCATATAAAGTAATAGTGACAAACTAAATTAAGCAAACACTAATTCTGGTATTCAGCATCTCTTATTTGTCTAGAGTAACGTAATTACACAGACGAAGGTTGGATAATTAAAGCGTATTTGTATGTGAAGCCGTTTGCCGCACGCAAACAGTATCGAGCGAAACGTTCCTAACGCAGCTGTCGATATGGCTGAGCAGTTAAGTACGACTACACTTTATCTCTGTCGTTTCGACAGCGGTTTACTTTCCTATATCTTGCGTTTCATTTCAGTTGATTTCTGCAAGACCTTGTTTATTGGTCTAGGTAGAAGACGTAAATTGTGCGCATACGTTAAAATTTTACGATGAAAACATTAACTCAGAAATATACAAAATAATTGGTCTAATAAATTAAGTGTACCGTTATTCAAAATAATTACAAAATTAATAAAAAAATCAAATTAAAAGTCTCACATAATGTTTCAGTTAATTGCTGCATATAATAAATTAAGCTAAAATGTAAGAATATGGCCAATTAAGATAGTTTGAAATTGATTTTGAACAGAATATAGAAAACAAGAAAATATATCGCGAGCGTACTTAATATTTGACACAGCATATAAAAAATAAGGATAAAGTATATGAATATGGCTCATTAATATATTCTGGGAATTGATTTCGAACAGAATACATAAGACTATGGAATAGATCGCAAGGGTCGTTAATAAGAAGGTAAAGTATATGAATATGCTCAATAAATTTACTGTTGTAATAGACATTGTACAGAATACAGGAAATAACGGAATATGTCCCATGCGCAGTGAACAAGAAACCGAAATTCACGCGTCGTAAGAGAAGGTAAAGTAAAAAATATGCTCAATTATGATACTATGGGAATAGATATTGAACAGAATACAGGAAACAAGGGAATATGTTGCAAGTGTAGTCAACAAGAAACTGAAATTCGTGCGGCTTATAATAAAAGAAAGTAAAGTAATAGAATATGCTCAATTAAGATACTGTAGGAACATTGAACAGAATGCATGAAACAAGGGAATATGTGCCAAGCGTAGTTAACAAGACACCGAATTTCATACGGCGTATAATAACAGAAGGTAAAGTAAAAGAATATGCTCAATTATGATACTGTGGGAACAGATATTGAACAGAATACACGAAACAAGGGAATATGTCGCAAGCGTAGATAAAAAGAAACTGAAATTGAAGGGTCTTGTTTCACCGTGAATCTCTATCACCAGCTCCCCATACTCTTTCTTTTTCTGAACGAAGCAAAAATGGGCGTGATAACAGGTAAAAAAAGAACATTTTTAATGAAATATCTACATTGCTTGATATCCTTCCCAAGAATCAACAAGGTTTGTAGGAATTACGTTCCTATATTCATTAAAATATAAAATTAGTATATTTTATAATTTATGAAATACGACCTATCTAGCTATCATCGGTTAAAGAAGGAATTTGAAAGCCACGACTTATTAGTTGTATGACTATATAATTTGAATTGTCAAGGTGGTACATTCAGTGTTGGCTAATATTGAAAAAGAAAAACAAAATGGAAATTTTGATGTGCCTCAGGTATAGTTTTGTACATATCGGTTTATATCACGTATAATAATATTCATTCTTATGGTTCCTTACTTCAAAAGAGAAACAAAAACTGGAGCTTTTATAGAATTATTTTGTGCATTCGTATACTTACGACGTAGTAGCTTTTCTGGGGGAACTTTTAAATTAGAACTTTGAAATTTTGCACTTTACTTATGTTAAGTTAATTGTAGAAATTGTTTGAAAATTTTCATGAGGCCAAGTTTAGGGTAAAGTAAAAAAATGTTGCTTTCAAGAATTTCTTTATACCGACAATTTATTTGAAAAGTAGTACAGTATACGAGTTATTTTAGAGATATTGCTGAAAGTAAAAAAAATTTGCTTTTGATAATTTTTTTATACAAACTATTCAGATGAAAAGTAGTATTGTCTATTGCATAATTATAATTGTTAAATATCGGTCGTTGTTAAGTTATAGTAATTGCACCATTCCATGAAAATAAGTATATCATATTCTATCGTAATATTAATTGGAAACACTTTTCCACGGATGTACTGTTGGAAAAATATTTTAGTGTTGGGCGTTCAGGTTCAGGGTAAGTTTTTATGTACCAAAAACAGTAAAAACAGTCTCCTTGCTGATTTCTAAGTTTTTGCTTCCTTTGGGGAGGAGAGGCTTCGAACATCTATCGGACTGAAAATTGCTTGGTTTCTCCATCGTAGTAACGAATCCAAGTCTTATGTCTATGTTTAAAAAAACAGGGAATCACACATTGAAATAAGTAACGATTTATTCTGGTGTAGTTATAACCTTATAATGTTTACTCACGATATGATATTCCAAATTTGTTTTCGCTCCCTCAATGGTATTTGGAAAAAGAAGTTGTCATAAGGTAATGCTGGGTATGAAATTCTAACTTTGATTTGGGCTCTCCTACTCTAATTTGGGTCACTTTTTCACATTTATCTTTTTGATGCAAAAAAAAATGCTCATAATAAAATTATACATTTATTTTATTGATAATATATATAAGAAATAATAAAAAGCAGAAGTTCAAGTTTCCACCAGCTAGGGTCGTTAATACAAAAATATTCCGACAGGAATCACCCGCACTATTGTCGCCTATTGCTTTGCAACTTATCACAAGTAGTTCGCCCAGTCGACCTATCATCTCTTAGCCTGTAGATGCACCACAAGTTTCCGCATCATGCCTTCCGCCCAGCATTCGCTTGTCGTTATGGTGCTCGCTTTTGTCTTGCAACGTTTCCGTTACCTGCCGTCATGCACCTATCTTCATTCATTCGCAGCTAGCTCCATAACTAATATTGAAATGCAGTAGCAGTTATAACTCATTACTAATTTAAATGGAAGCATAACGCGGTAACTGATAATTAATTAAAAATTTTTAAAGAATATACATTTAGATGCCAAGAGAGCATTTTTAAATCATTGTTTTCAGGAAAAAAGTTGGTTCAAATTATTTATAAAAGGGAACTGACCAAATATTGTTTAACGTAAAAGTGATAATGAAAGTTTGAATTTAAAAATGAAGCACTTTACCATAGAGAATAATAAGTAAACAGAACTTCGTTTTAAAGAAATATTAGAGAAATAATTTAGAAAATTTAATTTTATGTATTTAATGCATTTTCCACAGATGTTGGAATTTTTTTTTTCCCCACTTCATTAATATGAAAGAAAATGTAAAAGAAATATAGGCTGTAGATTTAGTGTGCATAAACGATTTTTCAATATAGTTTTGAAGAGAAGTGATATTTATTTTCCACATTTTCCTGCAGCCGTATTTGTGTAGATCTTTTGATGATGCAATAGTTTTTCTCAAATATGAAATGCTAATATTGTAGCATTTAAAATTGAATCGGGATAAAAGTATTACAGTGTGAACTTTGAGTCGAATCGCTGTGTTCGTTTTCACTGTTTCCATTACAAGTTTTTAGGCTTGTGCACACACTTGTTCTTTTGACTTAAATGCCAATATTTGACCAACTATTTAATTTGTCAAATTATCTGACCAGAAAAAATGTAGCGTAGATATTAGAATATTAAAAAAGAGGATATTTGTATTATTACATTAAAAATATGTAATTTTTTGCATGATATTGTAAAAAAAAGGCAAAAAGAAACATATGATAATAAAAATTTCATTAGGAAATATTCTGAACCTCTGGCATAATCTAAGGGAAATTCATTGCAAATCGCTCTTTAAGGTCTTGCCTGCTATTTCAACAAACAAACCACCAAACAGAAAGGTAGACAAGCAAAAATTACAAATTATCATTATGAGTTCGATCCGATGTCTGTAGATGCCCCTGATTTATTTTCTTTTTAAATATATTTTCAGTCCATTTTCGGAGTGTCAAGATTATAACGTAAAGTTTTACGATTTGTTTTTATTAGCTTTCACTTGATAGTCATATTGCATTTCAATTTTTTTTATAAATATGATACGACTAATTTTTTAGGTATGGAATTGTAATGAAAAATACCAGCAGGTAGTTTTATTACTTCTTAAGCGGAACTCATTCCTAGATTACAACCATTCTTCTATTTTTAAGATTTAATTTTTTGGTAGCCTAATAATTCAAGCAAGCTATATAATGAATATATGACGCTTGCGTAGATGGAAGAGGTTATGGAAGTAACCAAAACTGGAGAGTGGATTAAAATTCATTTTCTCCTTTTTTGTCCACGGTCTAGATACTAATAGTTCTAGTCTCGAAAATTTTGACTAAAATTTGATTTTGGGAAAAGCATTAGATTTTCATCCGTAAACTCTTGGTACGATGCCAGTTTATATATCACTTACTTGGCGTCACTTGTTCCATTCGTATTATAGTAAATTACTCTTCAAATAAAATTATTTTTGGATAATTTGTAATGACATTTTCTTCTGATGTTAAAATGAAATTAATGATGACAGTATAAGATATTACTGTTGATTGTACTTCTCATAAAATATATCTTTGCTTTTAGTAAATGCTATTAATATATAAAGAAAAGTAAAAGAGAGAAATAAATGGCTTTGTTTTTTATCAATATTTTCTGATTGAAGTTCATTTATTTAATAATATCCCATTGAATATCAGTGAATAAATCGACATAAAGAATAATTTCCCCAATCAGCAAATGATCGTCAAAATGGTTTTAAGAAAATATTATTCTTCAATGAAAAGTGCACTTAAAATGAATTTCGTGTAAAAAATTTATCAGCAAATTTTCGCTGATAAATTGAAGCAGAATATTAAAATGGTAGAATTATTTGCAATCTGCTTAAAACAATTATCTTTGAACATTTCCTTCGACCAAATATTCGGTCAAATTATCCTCCAAATTATTATGTACGAATACCTTTCGCGAATTGGTTTACACATTTTTTGATGCAATATTCCTAACTTGAAATTATTAGGCACCCTAAATGTCAATGATAATATTTTCCATTTGTTTATTTTTTTTTTTATCATTATTGTATACATCAATAAACATCATTATTCCAAATTATTATTGTACACAGTGATTTAAGTTTTGTCGAAAAATTACATTTCAATTATCAATTCACATCACTACTACATAAGTTTTTGTACTAATTATTTAATTTACCATTTAAATTGTATTGTTGCTCAAAAAAAATTCTAACAAAACTTGAATGTATTCACTAACAAAGGATATAGTAGTAAATTTTTCGTAAGTCTGCGCGCGAGTGGCGGTTGTTACATGATACGTTAAAACCATTTGTAAAGAAATTCATAATAATGAATGAAAAACAGGCACAGTTTTTCCTATACCTTGTTCGAAATTTTTTCTTTCTCAATTGTTTTCGTCTTTGCCCATGTTCAAAACAGTAGACGCAATGTTTTAATAACGGAGGATCTGCCTTTTTGACATTTATATAAAATTAAAATAATTTTTTTTCAGTGCGAGTAGAACTCTTAGAATGAGAGTTAGCCACTGCATCTGAAAATGTACAAACATTTAAGGTATGTAATATTTCTGTAAACTATTCGTAAACAAAAAAAAATATTTCTCATTATTTGTATAAACGTAAAACTATTGTGAATTTTTCAAAAGCTGTGAGTTTTTGAATCATCGTTTTGGTTTAATATTGAATTTTGAAAACTCATCTCGCAACATTGAATAATTTGTTAATTTTGACTCAACAGTTTCGGAGATAGGTTTGGGGTAATATATTTCCAATTCATTCAACAATATATCCAGAATCATTTCGTCTAGACACATGTTGCCTTCGTTATTCTCTCTATCCATCTATACGTCAGACGCCTCTAGGTAAAATATAGCCAAAATTGTTGCTTTCTTAAAAAGGGATTCCTTGATAATCCTGATATTTAGGCATTTCGGCTATATGTAGGATCGCCGCCATGCATTCAAAATTAATGAAATGAAACAGTAAATAATACTGAGACTACACACGATAATAATAAGTTGGTGAAATGAGAAAAAAAACAAACATATTTTTTTTCTTTTTAATTATATATATCCTGTATTCTGTAAAATGTTACATAAATAATTACCCTGTCCTGTAAATATTATATGAATGCTGCACATCGTTCTATTTAAATTAAAATATTAAGAAAACTTTAAATTAAAAAATATATATAACCTTGAAAAATTAATTACGAAAGCCTCTTACGGAGAAACCGATTCCCATTTGACCCATTTTAATGCATAAATATATATATATATATATATATATATATATATATATATATATATATTTATATATATATATATATATATATATATATATATATATATATATATATATATATATATATATATATATATATATATAATATTTAAAATTATTTGCTGCTTTTCTACAAATTATACGGCCTTTACGGATAAGGTCCAACGCAGGAAATTGAAACAATGAAGGAAATTAGTTTATTTAAACTTACTTTCCACATCATTGAAACTAACAAATTCTATATCCGAATGTGGCAAAACGGAAAAAATTATTACCACTATTTTCAACGGACAGCAGTGGTGTTGAAATCACATGACACGTGCTTGGATTAAATAAACATACATCGGCCACTTTCATAATTAAAAGTGCAGATCTCACTCAATATCTTTAAATATTTTTCGTTCGTTCTATTATAACGAAAACTATTTCCTGCCAACTGACATTTCTTCTTTAAATGCATATAAAACAAGTTTTTGCTAACTCAGAATTAATAAGTTTGCCAAATCCATTACGCCGACAATATATAAAAATCCTACAATACGTAATTTACTTTCTCCCTACATTTTGGGCACAAAATCGCAATAACGAAACAAATATCAGTAAAGAAAGCTGACGATCAATTTATATCTTTTAATATTCACTTCGCAAAAGCGAAACAAAACCGTTCTCGTTTTTGTATTAGGCGACAAGACGCGCGACTTAGAAACAACTTTCCCCCAACATCCAATAATGCCGGCGAGAATCTGCGCCTCGATAACAATATAGGGCGTGTGCGATCTTCCGCCCAAACTTCTAACAAGTCATAATCATGCATTGAATTATTTACTTGAAAATGGAGACAGCTTAAAAACGCGTTGCTTAAAATATTCTAAAGTTTTTAGTTTTTTTTGGAAATTTATTCCCTTTGTTCTTTAGTTGCGTATATTAGATGTGGCTCTCATTTTTTTACTAGATAATTCTTGACTGATTTGTCAGTCTTCTTTCCAGTTTCTTCCCTATAAGAATTTGTTACATTTATACTAATCAATTGGTAACAATTATAATATTTTTACAAAACATTAATTCAAAGATTGTGATTAAAACAAAAATATATTTAGTAATTTTAACTCTATTATTTTCTGGCTGTAAGAGGTGACAATGTATTCGCCAGTTCCCGATAACTGTTTAAAATAAATTTACATTTTCAAGGCGCAAAACAAATTTAAGGAAAATATATGTTTTTTCAAAGACCATGATGGTAAATAAAATAAATTTTGACATTTTTTGTTTAAAAAAAAACCATTTATTAAAAATTAATTCAACAAAAAAATTATAAAATACTTTTAATTATTTTATTTAACTTAGTGTAAATAGAGTGTAAATTTCTTTCCTCGTATTGACATGAAAATAAACATAATAAGAATTAAAAACCAAAATATTTCTTTTATGAAAATTTTAACATATTATGTTGACATGTAATATATATTCCAAGTAATTCATTTCAAAGCAAAAAAAAAATTACAAAGCAAAGAAACATATAAAAATTATGAACAATTTTTTCATTTATTCCAAAAAAAATAATATAACACACACAGTTATTTCAAACGAATAACTATAAAAATATTGGCACACTTTCCAGCACTGTATAAAATTATCCTAGCAAAATCAATATTTTATCTATGCTTAGGTAGAGGTAAGTTAGAGGTATTATATATTAACTAATATAGTAGTACAACGTAATTATGCTGTTGTACCAACTACTCTAATAAATAAGAGTTTAATTTTCCACCAAAGTGAAATAAACAGTAAAGGTTGAAAGCATATTTATAGTTTACATCCGGTTATATATATATATATATATATATATATATACATACATACACACATACACACAAACACACACACATATATATATATATATATATATATATATTATGTAGCGAACTGCTACATTCTCTTATACCCGTATTGTCGTGACCACGCATGCTACTCAGTAGTAACCGTATGTGGTAGTAGATTATTAATTCCATTATTTTGTTTTTCGTGCTATTTAATTATTGTAAGATAAAACAATCAATCACTGTTAATCAGTTCTTCAGTGCGTCGGTCATATAAAGGTTGCTGTAAAAACACCTTCCAACAAAGATCCGTGCCTAAGATTTTGATGTTAATTTTTTTTACTAATAGAAATATATTACACGTTGCACTCGGTAATTCATAGTATAGGAGTGTACTTATATTATTCAAAATATACTATCACTTGTACATTTATTATAATTTTTCTAATGAATTAATTACTATTTATTTTAGCGCTTAGTCACCAAAATACTCGTATATCGTATAACTCTCGGAATTATAATTAAACTTACACCGCTCCCATACAATAAACTCACTAACATAACCAGTGGGAAACCCCACACAAACCCGGCTTCCGCTATTGTGTTTGAAACATATGGATGTTGGATGTCCCTACGAGTTAATCTTTGTTAATAGCTCACCTGAAGATGTTGTAGTACAACGAAACCTAGGTCGTTACTCGAACTTAGAGAAAGTAGAAATCATACTACATCACGTAGTTTCATTTAAATGTGAATAATGAATTTCTACAAAATTAACGCCAAATATATTCAATATTTGTAAACATATTTTATATACTTAGTCTCATTTTACATAATTTCTGACGTGAAAAGTTAATACTTTTTGCAATTTAGAATCGCGATGTGGTTAATTCCTCAAAAGGCTCCATGAAGTTTACCCTGTAACATACGCCTAGACAACAAATATTTAATAAGATCCTCCATTATTTCGGTTGCTGCTCAGTTTTGTAGCTAAAAGTACCTGCTCCTAAACGTGTAAGTTCTTTGTTCCACATGCAGCCTTGTTTACTAAGTGGAGCGAAAACATGCTGTCATATTCTCTAAAACTTTTTTTGTGTTCTTAAATGTTAATAAACGTTTTGTACGTAGCCTTAAACTTTTAAGGTTAAATAACGTGTGGAAACATAAAAGAAGGCTGCGTCTTTTTTAGCCAACTGCGATGTTCCAAAGAGAAATAATTTGGCAGTTTATTTATACGAAAATATTAAATGGTGGTAGAAGAAACTCAAGCAGTTTAGATAACCGTTTATATGAAAATTTATGATACCATAACAGAAAAATTTAAATTCTTAAATGGAAATAAATATCCAAGATTTTTGTTATCTAGCATTTTAGCGTTACTGTTTGAGGAACAGTTTAGAGTTTGCCGGTTCCTGTAATTAAGAAATGTATTAAAAGAATTTGATTCATTTTATTCATCTTTTTAATTTTCTTTCACCATCATAGTAGCTATGCATTAATTAAAATTCAAAACTTTTAATATATTAAATACTAGATGTTACTTTATGTATTTATAATATTTTTAATGGAATAAACGCTATGATAATCGTTTTATTACAAATTGTACATGTTATATGGAATTAAAATTATTGAATTTAAAATGAAAAAGTTATTATACAGAAAATGAAAATTCAAAATATACTTTTATATTCATTCAAAGTTTAATCATATTTTTCCTGATCATTTATCACTCACCTTAAAGTCTCTTTGTAAAAATATCAAAGAGAAAATTTATCAGTCCTATTGACATACATTTATTGCACGTAAATACCTCAGTACTTAATAAATCAATTTGAAGAAACTTATGTGAAAACACATACTGACGGTGACATTTTCTGTTTAAAATATCAACACAAAATGTAGTGTACCAAAATATTGTCACAGTAGCTATAATAGTTATATTGAGCACATTTTTTTGCAACTACAAAAAAACAAACAATTTCAAGAACAGTTATAGTCGAGGGACTATTTTCTAGTGAAATTGCTATGTAAATCGTATTTAAAACCAGTTTTATAAAGCCTTAATTTTGTTTAAACTTGCTTGACTTCACGTCAACTGCCATAAATGTACATATAATCTAGTTGCGGCTTTTTCATGAGGAAGAACTTTTCTGTTCGATTCGATTTTTTTTGTGCATCCTGCATAAATATAGTCTGAAAGTGATGGTAAATTCCAAAGATATCCTGAAGAACTCTTCAACGGATCTGAGTTCAAACTCATTTGTTTTGTGCTTATAAGTCACAGATCGTGTCCAGGATCTGACGATGGAACAGAAAGTGGTAATAGAATACCTCGACCGGAAAGCGTATATTAGCCGAATATTTCTTGTCTTGACGGTAATTACAAATGGTAGCCAGTTGTAACATTAAATATCGTAAGCAAAAAAAACTAGAGAAAATCAAAAAAAACTTGTTTACCTACAATTGCCAATGAATGCCAAATAGCCAATGAATGAGAAACGGAATGAAAAGTATGAAATAAAATAATTTTTTTAACAAAGGGCTTCAAAAAACACTGAAAAAAAAATTATACCCTTCTCTTCGGTTTTTGAAGTCGATTCATCTTTTCTGTGTTTTTGACGTTTTTTTTTAAAGTGTTAAAATGGTATTTCACCGCCACCTCCACTGATACCTCCTCTATGAATAATTGTGGAACAAGAATGACAATATTAATTAAATATTTCATTGTCAAATTATTTTCGTTAACTTACTTAATAAATTAAAAATATTCAGACAACCAAGTTATTTGTTTTAAATTCGCCGTAAGCAATATATGTATATAATGAAAAACAATATTAATACCTTTAAAAAGTATACGATAAATACTATGTACCTATAAATATAACAATTTTTGTATGTATATAGATGTTTAAAGAACACTCATGGTACAAGTTCTACTTAACTATTTCGTTAAATATTTTATTTGCTTAATCAAGAATTACGCCAATATTATTTTCCATCCAAAAAAGACCTGACGGAAAAAAGACAGATAACAGGGCATTCAACTGGTTCACATTATTCCCACAAGAATACATTAAAACCTCACTTCTCCTCTCTAGTTTAAAATTTTTGTAACATCGAAGGATCAGAGAATGACCGGTTCGCATTTGTTTCATATATCCACAGCGTCGACAGCTCGTAGACATGGAAAATTACTTCTGTTGTCATTATGTGTAGCTGCGTTACGTTAAGCCATATTGAAAATTGAAAAACTTGACTGACGTGGTAAGTAACGAAGTTAATGGAAAACTTTCACATGTGACGATTCGAAAAGTTTAACAGATCGAGTAGAGGATTTAATATTTTATTTATACTTTATGCGTAACTCAAATTTATACGCGTCCCCGATATTATGATGAATCGCATCGCCTACAGCATTCCATGAAAGAGTTTTAATTTAATAAGTTAGAAAGTTTATATTCCCTAACACGGAAAGAAATCAACCTACATAGATGCTATATTCGTTTATGCTAAATGTATGGAAAGTATACTGTGTATAGTTACACCTTGTATTGATTGCGGACTAAACTTTTTTATACTGACGACATAGTTTTTTTCGAGCTGATAGTTATACATTAATATCAAAGTAATAATTTTCTATAACTTATCGTAAAACTAATTTTTTTAAAGAAAAATTACAAATTTATCTTTTTTTATCGATTGATATAATTTAATATTAAACCTACAATGTTCTGATTACCACTTTGTCGACTCAATAAATGAACAAGCTTTGAAAGTTCTGTACCATCAACTATGTAGTTATATCTAATTATCAATACCTACAATGTTTTGATTACCACTTCGTCGACTCAATAAATGAACAAGCTTTGAAAGTTCTGTACCATCAACTATGTAATTATATCTAATTATCAATACCTACAATGTTTTGATTACCACTTCGTCGACTCAATAAATGAACAAACTTTGAAAGTTCTGTACCATCAACTATGTAATTATATCTAATAGTCAATGTAATTTATATAACTTAAAAAAATTTATAATTTGGTCTTCTTTAGATTTTCGTGAAAAAAAATTATTTGCATTCTTGGATAATATGAAATTATCCTCTATAAAGAAACTATTAATGGCTCAGTAAGTAAGGAATTTTAATGCAGATTTAGACAATTGGAATTTTTAAATAACCATAAGATCATTGATTCTAAGTTTCTAAATTTAAAAATATATACATCCGTCTAATAAATTATATTCTCATATTTGCTTAATTTTAAAGTAAGTATCGCTACTTGTTTACATATAATTCTAGTTAATGACAAAAGTCATGACTCAATAATTGCTTAATATTTATTAAAGATTATTGCCAAAAACGATAAAAAATACGGACTTTCTTCTTGGTAACATAATATTTATGGTTACTATGTTTTGGAAAACCTTAATGTTCACTCTTCATCATTTACATTTAATTTGTGGGAGTTATTTAACTTTAAAGAAACTTTCTTGTTTGCTACACAGACGATGGAAAACCCAGTTGACGAAATCCTATTGTAATGGATTTGTTTCCTAGAAATGTAAATATTTTATTTCAGATAGACCTATTCGTAAATCTGCTTCAGTGATTATTCATAGATAACAAAATTAGTTGAGATTAGTGAAACGTTCATGTACTTAAATATGTAATTATTTCATTTGATGAGTAACTGTTCTTTATATGGATAAAGGTTTAAAGAACTTTATGAACCTGAAAAGAAAAAATAACTTCATTTATATAAATTATGTTCAGAGTATATTTTCGATTCAGTCCATGGTCCTTTTCACATATTTAGAACATATTTTTATTTTAAAAAAGGCTTAGAAATTTAGAAGAATAAAAATATATCCGGAGGAAATAGGCGTAATTAATAACAGCCACATGAAACTGTCAATGAATAACATTTTTGTTTGTGAGTAGAACTTGCACTGTTATCGTTCTGTACACATTTACTTACATAGAAAGTAATTTTTTATGTATTTATTGGTTTATAGTTTACAAATAACATTATCGTCCATCGCTACCTAAATCTTTAACGAACGTTAAACATTATTGCTCCAGTTTTCCTGTAAGCTTTAGGTAAATTCCTAGCAACGCTTTTTTTTCCATAATTTTGACTGTAGCAGTTTCAGAGATTGAGGAGGCGAACATAAGTCTTTTAATCTATTTTATTGAAGAAATAGTTTCGTTGTCTTTGTTCCTATTTTTCAATGCACATGGTAAAGAAAAAGAAAATGTATTTTTAATAAATAAATAATTAAATTTAATTTATTTATTACATAATTTTTTCCATTCTCAACTTTCATATAAGTATATATATATATATATATATATATATATATATATATATATATATATATATATATATATATATATATATATACATATATATATATAAATATATTTATCTGAGCGTTTAGTGATAAATTATATACGGATCAATCAATATGATTTACATGGTTATGCCAAATATCACTTTTTTATGTCAAACGTTGTCTGTGGGAGCAGTGCAGTTTCCTTTTCAGCTACGGAAATTTAAAAAATATCTTAAAAAATTACATTTGTATTCAATGTTTATTGGCATGTTTAGAAAATACTGGTAATTCCATTTATGTTAGTTTTAAGTATTTCATTGGCAGCTATCAATGAAATAATTTAGTGTAGCCAAATGGTAAACAGCGGAACGTTTATAATTTCGTTTTGTTCGTCTATTCGTCTGTTCATCAGTATATCACGATAACACAGTTCTTTCGGTTAGAGACCGATTCCGAAATTTAAAAAAAAACTAACTATTACTAACTAACTTGAATTACCCAAAGAAGTAGAAATAAAATAAATATTTTTTAGGTTCATTCCAAAAATATTATTCACTGTTCTTAAAATGCGTTTGCTTTGCGAGGTACGAGTTATAAAAAATTGTTTTGTTTCATCCCCACCCCCACTAACAAAGGGGATTAGATTAGGTTAGGGCTAACTTTTTAACAGCATATGCCAATATTCTGAAAAAAATTGAGCTAACAGTATTTAAAACATAATTCAGCGCCAAATTATTTCTATTCACTTGCGTTATTAAATTAAAGAAATAAACAGCCATTTATTTATCATAGGGGTTTAAAAGATATATATATATATATATATATAACACCTGTAAATTGAATCACTATGTACCTCCAAATATAAACTTTTTATGTAAATATTCGTACAATTTCTACCCTATGTAAGAGATTATTTTTCGGCACTAATTCTGTAAATTAGTCTAAAAATATAGGTTTGTAACATAAAAATAGACTAAAGTAATGTGTTTTATTTACATTAAGTAAATTACCAAGTTAACGCGATTTGAGAGATTATGCTAATCACGCCATCTTCTTTCTTTAAAGATTATTCCCCATGAATCATTAATGCTACAGCAAACAAGTAGAATGGTTTCCTCTATAATATAAAATTTTCCAAAAAGTTCATTAAAGACATTTTTCCGAAAAATTATTTACCAGTGTTTGTTTTTTAATTATACTACCGAATTTGTACTTGCACGTAACAATTGTAAGAGTTCCAAATTATGCGCAAACAATATTTCTTGTAACTGAAGATGTGGGATTCATTTTAAGAATAGAAAGATGACTTGGGTCTATGGTTTAGCAAACGTCGAACGTAAAACTGAGAAATTCTGATCTTATAGCAGCAATCCTACAATAGATGTAATTAAATCTCTACATTTAATTAAGCACAGAACTTCATTATTAAAAACATTTAAAAAAATCGTATTTCGCACCTACTATTAGTCCAATCTATTAATTTATGATATTTATTTATTTGTACGAATTTCCAACGTAAAATTAGTTGAATACATTTTAGATTGTTTGCAGATTCTTATCACTAATATTTTACTAAATATAGAAGTGTGACAAAAATCCTTATGATTTTAGGAAACATATTTAAATATGTTTTTTTTATAAAAACATTTTTTACATAAAATTCAGTTGTAGCTGTTTAATTAGTGCTTATAATGTCGAAAATTTGTCATTGAAGCAAAACTCCATGTTCGCATAGTTTGTTAATTACTTATATGATCATGCTTTGAAAACTAATGTATTTTTCTTCGAACTAATTGTCTACCTTTCACCATAGATCAACCTGAGACTATAAAATATGTCAAAATGCGGTATCTCTGTGCGCAACGTCATTCACACCGAAACATACCTACGTACGTATATATACTCACTTCCGCTCTCTCTTACACTCTCAATATATTAGATCAATCTCTTTTTAAATTAATCATCCCTTTCATGCTTGATATAAACTGTATCTTTTTCTATCGCCTAAGGTCGATGTCTTTTGATTAACATTAGAAACAAGCAATTATTTCATACTTAATGTGCAGAACATATGCGTTGAATGTTACTTTTTTTTCTTATTTATATTGCGACTTTTACACTCTCCGTATAAGCTTTGTATCGTTAATATCCAAAGAAAATTTCATACTTGACGTCTGTATTTAATCCATAATTAACTATACGAAATTACATTATTTTTATTCCGAACAAAAAGCTGTAACTGGAAACAGACATTATGTGATTTTTTTATTATTCCAATTTCAATACCCATTACTAAAATAACAATAAGTGTAATGGTAGAGAAATATTTAAATAGTTAAGTAGTAAAAAATAGTTTCAAAGTCCATCGAATGAAAAGTGCGTCTTTAAGGAAAACTTACCTCAACGAATTTCCAATTTATCTCAATAATATAGTTTACTTGTACAACATAAGTTTACAAATCCTACTATCTTAAGTACTTTAATAAAGTTATATGTATCATTTTAAATTAAATTCAGGTCAATTTACAAAAACGTATCGCACAAAATTCTTGATTCGTCTGCTCATGAATTTGGTATTTCATCACGGCACCTTGTACTACACGAGTGATAATTTTTTTAATTTGGTTATCGGTGTATCCAAAGTAATGTTATGCTATAACATTTTTGGAATACAAACATGTTTTTACCACACTGTGGACGGATTAAAGATAAATATTATTTCTTTCATAGTAGCTAAAACTTTATAGTGTAAACAAGCACACAGTAGTCGAGACGAAAAGTTTTTAGAACACCAATTTGAGACGTTTTATCAATTCTGAAAATAAACAATTAAAATATTTAGACACATTTTTCTTTCTATAACAAAGATATATTTCTATAACGTAGAGATCTGACTAGACAAAAAAATTATCAAAACAAACATATTTTTTTAAATTCGTGTGAAACACGAAAATATATGGATGTAAAAGTATTACTATAATAGTTGCACTCTAATAGTATCCACAGATTTTCAATATAATTTTTTTCTGAATTTCGATAGTTTCTTAGCCCATTTTTTTATCAAACTTTTATTTCTAAACAGCTTTCTGCAAAACGAGCTCAAACTATATTACCTTATTTTATTACGCCTAATATCGACAACGTATCTCAGATGCAAACATGCGCATATCCTAACAAACTAATAAACAAACTAATAAAGAAACTACTTTGTACTTCTTCTGTTAAGATTTTGTAAATAATTAATTCAATGTTTTTAAATATAATAACAAACTTTTAAAAGCGCTGTTATTACTATAAAATATTACATTTCTTGTTAAAATTTTTGGTCTCTGGTTTTATTAAATTGCAATAAATTATTATGTAGACAGAATCCTTAGGACTGCAGGCAAGTGACCACATATCTAGTAAAAGGAATGTGTGGTACCGTTCAGAAAACTGCGTACTTTTTCAGAAGTGAAAAATTTAATGTCTATCTTAAGGTCAGTTTTAAATTGTAGGTTCTTCAATTTTTTAAAAGTTGTGTTTTCACTTTGTATTTTGTTTGTTGCTTATTTCAGTATTAGGTTATGTTGATTACGCAATTTTGTATATTCGTATTAAAGTGTATTAATCATGAAAATAATCGTTTTTCTTAAAGAAAGTAAATTTTTTTTTCCTTCATATAAGCAACTCAAAAGTTTATTTTACCGGGATAAAAATAATTAATGCTTAATTAAAATTTTAAACATAAAACTAATGACAGTCTTTCCATTTTTGAACTGGCATACTCGGGTGCATACTGCATAAGCGCTAATAGTTTATTTTCAAGCCTTAAGATATATTTGTACGAGACAATATTTAGCTCTAATTCTAACATTAATCTTACGCAGTTAAAGACTTATTTAAATAAATCTAGTAATTTTTAATTATATAATTTATATATATATATATATATATATATATATATATATATATATATTCCCCTTCCCCTTCCCCTTCCACTTCCCCTTCCCTTCCCCTTCCCTTCCCCTTCCCCTTCCCCTTCCCTTCCCCTTCCCCTTCCCCTTCCCCTTCCCCTTCCCCTTCCCCTTCCCCTTCCCCCTTCCCCTTCCCCTTCCCCTTCCCCTTCCCCTTCCCCTTCCCCTTCCCCTTCCCCTTCCCCTTCCCCTTCCCCTTCCCCTTCCCCTTCCCCTTCCCCTTCCCCTTCCCTTCCCCTTCCCCTTCCCCTTCCCCTTCCCCTTCCCCTTCCCCTTCCCCTTCCCCTTCCCCTTCCCCTTCCCCCTTCCCCTTCCCCTTCCCCTTCCCCTTCCCCTTCCCCTTCCCCTTCCCTTCCCCTTCCCCTTCCCCTTCCCCTTCCCCTTCCCCTTCCCCTTCCCTTCCCCTTCCCCTTCCCCTTCCCCTTCCCCTTCCCCTTCCCCTTCCCCTTCCCCTTCCCCTTCCCCTCCCCTTCCCCTTCCCCTTCCCCTTCCCCTTCCCCTTCCCCTTCCCCTTCCCCTTCCCCTTCCCCTTCCCCTTCCCCTTCCCCTTCCCCTTCCCCTTCCCCTTCCCCTTCCCCTTCCCCTTCCCCTTCCCCTTCCCTTCCCTTCCCCTTCCCCTTCCCCTTCCCCTTCCCCTGCCCCTTCCCCTTCCGCTTCCCCTTCCGCTTCCCCTTCCGCTTCCCCTCCCCCTCCCCTCCCCCTCCCTCACCCCCTCCCCTTCAGGTAACAATAGAATATATTATTATTGAAAGTTTAACGGCCCAACCGATTTATCAATAAGCAAAAAAAATTATTTTCATATCCGTTCGGACAGTAACAATCTACACATCATCACAAAAAACAAATATTTCTTTGGTAAATTTGTCAACACATAATTTAGCACTTACTAAGTTAAGCAAGTTACCCTGCGCTGTATCAACAAAATTTAACGGGTGAATTCATGAACATTTTAAAAAAAAAATATGAAAAACTTATTTCGCTGTCCGTAGTAATGTCTACGGGTTACCGAAGCGTGGAAGTAATATTAAAAATTTCCCATCGCTGCAAGGACAGGCAACTTAAATTGAAAGAATATCTTTAGACATATTTTTCCTAAGGTAAATTACGAAGCAGCTCGGCTTTGAGTTAAAAAGCAGCCGCGAGCACCACAGGGAATAATGAGAAGGAACCAAATTCTCATAACTTTGAAAACGAGATAACGCAACGTTAATGAAAGAGGGCTCTGGCTTGTGAAGTTGAATGTGGTGGACTGTTTGGCATAATACTAAAAGAAGTTGTTAGGTGTAGTCGCATACGTAAAAGTGAAATTTTACTAACATTTTATCCGTAACCAAGTTATACAATTTTAATGTCATTTCTTTATGCATATATATGTATATATGTATGCATATATGTATGTCCATGATGAATATGCAATATTTTGGTCTTCAAACGTTCAAGCAAACAGAATTAAATTATCAAAAGGATAACTTGGTAAATAATTAAAATACGGAAAAATAAGCTAAAATATTTATTATGTACTTCAACATGATGGTTTACATCAATTATCATTGTTTTTTAATCATTTGTGTTACAATTTTAATTTCAATGTAAATAATATTTTTTTTCGTTATATTATCATTACACAGCTTTAAATATAACCGATAATTATATTCCAAGTTCGACCTAAATTTGCATTTGAAATAAGTTTAATTCAGATGTTTCGATCAACACTTATTAGGCGATTTTTTTTCCTTTTTAGAATATCTAATAAATAAGTTATAGTTAACTCTTCCTTTAAATTTAATGTTAAACAATATAATTTGAACTATTTTAAAGCTCTTCACTGTACTTTATGTCACATGCATATTTTGAAAAGAGTCACTTGATATATTTGTTGATATCATAAATGAAGCACGTAAACAAACTTCAAAAAATTAATTATATCTGTTGGACTTATAAACTCAATAAAACCAATAATGGATATCGAATCACGTAGTCGGAATTAATTGCAATTAGGTGTCTCGCACTTGAATGTCACTGTATTATTCTCACTTAACTAACGGCCGCAGAGCGTCGACACAAATGATAAACCGATTCAAAGACATTTAATATATGAGTATGTAATGGTAATTATATATATATATATATATATATATATATATATATATATATATATATATATATATATATATATATATATATGTATATATATATATATATATATTTGAAATACTCGTGCGCATACATTTAATCCCTTTAACATAATCTGGATGTGTAATTATTTAGTTTAAAAATGTATTTATTCTCATATAACTGTTTGATGCTAAAACTGATGCAAATCATGTGATTGGCGATTGCTATTTGCTTTAGTGGGTATTATCATAATATATTCTCTAATATGATATCAAATATATCTATTTATTCGAATAATTGCAACTTGCCATTATAATTTATTTTCTAAAAAGTAACAAGTGATTACATGTATTGTCTTCAAAATACATTTCTTTTTAAAGTTTTTTTTTTAAATTTGTGTCGAATATAAAACCGTATCCATATTGTTTTTGATATCATCATACGATTATTAAGAACTGTGTAAATGTCAATATATTTCCACATTTTTTATAAACTAACTAGTTATTGTGCGTGTTGAATTTATAGAAAAAGATGTGAAGTATGGATAAGATGTAAAAATATGGCCTGTTCCGTTTCAGTGAGAAACGTAAATAATATCTAATTTTTCTGCTGTTTTTTTTTGCTGTAGGTTAACCTAGTGTGTATTAATACTTGGCATATTTAAAATTTCAACATCAGATCTATATCGGTTCTATCATTAGAAAGTTATAATGGGAAATATTTCATACGACCTTTCACTATTGACGGTCTTGTTTATCTGTATTTGTGAGATTAGGGATGCGTCATACATAGGACGGGCGGGCTACGACAGGGGCGCGTAGACTATTCGAACTCGTGCAGTCGTAGACGTATGATTTATGGAAACCGTGTGGAAATATCTATTTATTTTCGTTTCCATTTCGTGTGGAAAAATTGCGGGTTTCTTTTATGAAGTTAGGGAAATTGGCTTCAGACATAAAAATTTCCACACAAAAGATCAGTTTTGGGGCGAATAAAATGGTTAGTAGTGAGTAAGATAAACAAGAGATTTTTTTTAAAAGTGGAATTTTGATTCTGTTGATATTTTGAATCCTAGCTGTTATATTCCTTGACAATTTATTGTGACGATATTAGAAAGGGTACATATTATTTTCTATAGATATCATTAAAGAATACATTAAGGTCTATTACGTATCTATCTATCCGTCTATCGTAGTCCCTTTTTTAAGTAATGATTTGATATAGAAATTTAATTTTTGGCAGAGCAATAGATCATATTAACCTACATATTTTGCAGTAGCTGTCACTTTTAAATATTTATATGGTAGTTTAAGAGGAAGTAAATAAATGTTCAAATTTTCTTTTAGGTGTTAATTTTTTCAAAAGTCTTTTTATAAAGAACTTTAAATATTTTCCTACAATAAAATGAAATCCCTAAGAAATATGCAAAAAAAACCCACATTAGGAGAAACATTGGAAGATCATATATAAACTGCAACGATTATTCGTAATCTTAAAATTTTTGAAAATATATACATTTTTAGTTTAATAGGAACACTCTGTATAAACACTTGAACTTTGATATGTTTTAGAGCCCATTGTACTCTCGTAGTGGAAACTGTACTCATACTTGATAGGTTTCGTTGCATGTACATCATTTCTACAGAACATCAGCTTGTTTAGTAAACAACACGTCAAGATTAAACGCGTTTTCGTGGACTAAATTACTCCCTTCCATTTCAATTTAAAAATAATATTTCAAACTTTATAATTGTTCCACTTTTTCAAGTGGCACGGTTTAGGAGTTACAAGGAAATGACAAACACCGAAGTGAAGCCATAAATTCCGAGGTGTAGCCGTTTCCACCTTAAGGACATGAAAATAATAAATTATCTGACAATTTAGTTAAATATTTTTCTTGATGTTTTTCCTTTATAATTTACTGAAATATTTTACTTTTAAAGCAATAACCACGCTTATATATGGAACGAGGTCATGCATCAAATATTATATAATATATTAGTGTGTAAATAACGCTAAATATTAAAGTTATCATTAAATAAAAAAATAACAAAGATGTGTTTCCAATTTCGATTTCGCAGAAATAAGTTACTAAGACTTCTTTCACAATGTTTTGTCTCTACTCGCGATTCCGTTTCCGTCCTATTATTTACTTGAGTTTAAAAATATACGTCACCTAATCAGAAATAAATTTGAAGTAGAAATGTTTAATATTCATTTTAGAAAGAAAATATTATACTTACCCATTATTCTTAGAAGTTTTCTACTTTTCCTCTTTTCTTATTTGTAGGTAAGTAATAATAAAATAGGTAATTTTATAACATTCATAAAAAATCATTTACAAGATACAGCACTATTGTTTTGTATTTGTTTTACAATATTTACTACAAATATATTGTTAATAAGTATGGAAAATAAAATAATCGTAATTATAATATATTGTTCAGTAATAGAATTACCCCCCATTAATATTTGCAAGAATCTAGATTCAGAATTCAACTGAGATTTTTGTAAGAATTAGATTATGGTTTTTTATTATTTGAAAAATTCACTCAATGAGAAGGCATGCAAATTTAATATCTTCAAAAATTCATTTCCATTGCCTTAGTATCGCACTATCTACTGTCGTACAACAAAGAAGTACCTACTCGACGCGTAGTAATTAAACAAATGTATTGTATATATATATATATATATATATATATATATATATATATATGTATATATATATATATATCTATTGATGTCATTAAGTGAATTTTAAATCGCGCAATGAAATTTTCCATTCAGACATCTATTGGCGAAATGGACAAAAATTAAGTTTTATTCGTGCGGAAGGTATAGGCGTTTAAGTAAGTAATATGAATGCAGGTAGACCCAGGACAGCAAACGAAGGTGTTCGTCGTCTTCGGCAGATATTATTTATCAACGTGTTGTGTATTTGATGTAAATTTGTTTATTTAATTTCATTAAAAATGGAAGAAACAAAATCAATACTTGTCATTTGTTGCTAGGTTCAGTATTGGGCTATACAAGTTTGGATGTTATATAATTTGTTTATTAAAATTTTCTTACTTTTTATACTAATTTATCAAGAGCATATGCACACATACGCTGTATGATGTGTATATTTAATTAAATTTTTAATTTATGCCCATTTCGCCAGTATATGTTTGGATGGAAAATTTCTTTGCTCAATTTAAAGTTCACTTGACGCCATCAACAGATATACGTTGTTATATATATATATATATATATATATATATATATATATATATATATATATATATGCATGTATCTTTTTTGTACATATAAAGCCGCACAGTACAAAGTAACAGAAAAACATTTTTATTAAATTTTTGTCTTTTTGTTACATGACAATGAGTCAGTTACACATGTGTCAATTTATTTGTTTTCGAACCACGCAAGAATAGCTAAGCGGATTCCGATAAAGTCATATTTCAATGCCATCGGTCGATTATAATAAAAAGAAGATATGATAATTTCCCTATTCAATACAGGCGAGTTACTTGAAAAAGTTGACTTTCATAATTTTTGTAATGTATTGTGTTAAATGTATTATTCTCACTTTCATCTTAATAATACATTCTAAAGGTCAAGACGGATGAATTCGCTGCCACAGCTAGTTAAGAAATATTTACGAACCTCACGTCAATATTTCATTCATTCGGAGAACACTTCGACATAATAGAATAATTTCAAAACCTGTGCATGCGACTTGTTTTTATCTTCATAAAGTATGGCCAAAATTGTAAAGAAATAATTCAAGATGAACCAAAGCAATATACACAACTTCTTTCTTTTTTATATAATATCTTTACATTATTGCATAAAATAAATAATAAAGTTAAAGAAAAAATAAATTAAAAGTTACTAAAATAAAAAAAAAACTGTTTACTATTAACGGCTAGTCTCCTTCAATTAGACACAAAGGTTTGTTTTAATTCGTACTTTTATCTGCTTGGATATTTTTGTTTACTACTCTTGCCATTATCTGTTTGTCTTGTGTCATGTAACCTCTTCATACTCTTGGTCTATTTTTATCAGTATGTCAGACATCAGCGTCTACATTTAATTTGTTATGTTACTTAATTATTTTCATTAAATTAGTTGTGTACTGTTTCTACTGTTCGAAACTTGGACGAAATCTACTCTATTGTGTAGATAAGCTTATGTTTCTTGCACTGTGCCGGGAGATAGGTCCTAATTAAATTATCGTTCTTTGGTTTTAAGTAATCATTAATTATTATAACGATCAGATTATAAAAATAGTCAATGGTGGTAGGAAAATAAATTATAACCACCTTTCCGTAATACTAACTACATATATATGTAAGACTATAAAAGAGAAATTGAGCGCTTTTTTATGTTTTACCAGTCAATATATTGGTACCCATTCGTGTATTTTTTGCATAATATTGCATGAAAATAGTTAAAAAAATTAAATAAAATTTTAACGCTAATGACCCTCTCATTAGCGTGATTAATTATTTAGTGGCTGTTTATATATTGCTACTAAAAACTTAATAAGCCGAGTAGTTTATCCAAGCAAAGCTGGAAGCATGAAGCTAGTTCAAAAGAAAACTTTGTTAAATTTGAAAATTTATTAAAATTAATTGAAATAATATGATGACTAAAAAGCGAAGTTTCCTTTGCAACAATTGAAACACGGTTTCTTTTAAAAATTTACAAATTTGTATCCACTTTCGGACTTGAATATATTGCAAATAACTTTTGCATTAATTTATACCCCCGGTTCTACGATTTTCGATTCATTTCTGTATTATGCTCTGCCCCGTAGATAAATATGTAAAACATTAAATATACCTAACAGACGGAAAATCCACTATTATATCCTTACCTGGATAAATTTTCTGACATTTTATCTTTAACATTTTATAATGATTTGAAAAGTCTTTCAACTGTATCCGATCGTTAAGCTTTGATATAATTACATAATATGGATATACAAATCAATAATTTTTTTCTATTTGTGTGGTAAAATATTTTTACGTAAATATATAATTATATAGATATTTTATATAACCTAGAGCGTTAAATTAATATAATTTAACTTTCAATGCTTTGTAAAAATAAATATTTAAGATTAAATTTTTCAATGATTCTATCCTTCTATCTATTAACCCTCACAGTTAAGACAATTTTGTTAGTCTTTCCAGTATCTTTACTATAAAATCATTATTTACAAATTGCATGCGGGAGAAAAAAGTAATTGTTTCGTTTGCATTTCCATAAAATTCCACCTAAAACGTTTTGCATTCATTCGTTGTCCCTTAACTCGAATTTAGGCTAGGTGTGCATAGTTGTAAAGGCTTGTCCGCTGCATACTTCCTTCCAGCGGTCTGTCGCCGCATGCAAAAATCTTGCGTGATTCAAGTCACGTAAAGCTGTCAGGGCGGCGACCGCCACGACCCCCTTTCAAATTAAACATCCCCTATTCATTTAAATCGTAATACGCTTTATTATTACTATAAATTATTATATGTGTTCCATTACGGCTGTTTTCTCTTTAATAAAAATTTAAATGGCCGATCAAAAAAATGTGAAAATGTTAATATGTTATTCAAAGCGGTTTTGTTTATTCAAATGATTGAGAATAAAATATAATTTTTTTTTAATTGCGTGTCTTGTGCACTAGTTTTTAGTGTCGTTATATTATTAGTCTTCATGTACCAACTAAACCCTTTCAAGAGCCTTATTAGATAACAAATAAAATCATAATGAATTTAAAAAAATACTAATAGAAATGAAAAACTTTCAAAATGGTATCTAACGTACCCATAATAGTAATTTTTTTCAGAATACCACTATATTAAAACAATTTTAAATCTTTTGAGACGGCATACAATTGTGACAGTTTTATGTAGAAATGATAAAACGTACCCGAACAAATTGCAAATAAATTCCGACGTAAATGGATTCCATTCATAACCTCTTAGTATGGCAATGATTATGTTTGGTAAAAAAGACGTAATAGAGAATAACTACGTATTTAATTGGTAATTAAAACAAGAACATTTCAGAAATGAATGCGACATTTAGTTGTACAATTAAAAGTCTATAGCGCAAATTTAACCTATTATTTCAACTGTAAATCAATCAGCTGGTACTATAACCGGTCATTTTATCCCCGTGTAAACTTCTTAAACAAGTGACCACGATTGTATAAGCGGTCTTATGGATTAATATAAAAGGTGCTATTATTTTGAAAATATACTATAATTTCTTTGTATGAGGTCATCTTTGTGCAAATAAATTTTCTGCGACTAGCCATTTAAACTAATGGTAGTAAAATGTATATTAAACATTTAAAAAATAACGCTTTACCTTTTTTAACTTTTTCATATTCCTTCGAAATTACAAAGCTTTCATTTATACAGTAATTTTGTTTGCAATCCGAAAAGGGCTGCAATAAAATGCCTCCAGAGTGAGAACATTTTTGAACAGCATTTGACAACAAAGCTCTATAACTAGTGTCCCCTAAAGATGAAAATCCAATGAAAGACAACCAAAAGCTTCATTTGAAAATAAAAATACAAAAGTAGAACATAGTGTTATGAACTTACTATCCTGAGAATCCCTATTCTCAGGATAGTAAGTCAAGATAGTAAATCATCCCCATGCAGAAAATCATGTTATTTACATTAATATTTACTTCAGGCATCATAAAACAAACGTTTTAAAATAAAGACTATTTTGAATAAATAAATTTATATCTATTTCGATTTCTGTTTTATTATTATATTTCAACCTAGAAACTTCCAATTTTACCATCTTATGTGAAAAGTAACCACACTCGATAAATTATTGACAGAAGTGTAATTGCTTAATCTATTAAAGTAGTAAGCAAAAAACTCATATTTATATCCACACAAATAGTAACGGTCAACACATTATTATGAAAAAACAAGTTTTTATTTAATAAATCTGTAAGCACTTAATAGTCTTACCACTTAATAAGTTAAGTACGTCAGTCTCCGCCATGTCAGCAAACTTTAATGCGCGAATGTCAAATAAAAAACATGATCAAATAATAAATTATAAAAAATTATTTCGTCAATCCTAATTATATCTGCCGGTTGCCGAAGCGTGGAAATAATATTAAAGATTTTCCACCGCCGCAAAAACTTAAATTGAGTTAATATATTAAATTACATTTTTCTTAAATTAAGTTACGAAGCAGCTCAGCGCTTAGTTTAAAAGCAGCCGCAAGTGCCCCCGGAGAATAAAGATCACAGACAAAATTGGCATAATTGTGAAGACGATAGTGCAGGATTTATGAAAAGGTGCTCTAAACTATGAAGGTGATTGCTATGAACTGTAGCATATATTTAAAACATTTGTTAAATATACTCGCATACACAAACGTCAAGTTTTTAAAAATGCCTCTATGCCCATAACCGAGTTTTAAAATTTTAATTAAAAGCTTTATAACTGTTAATAAACAGTTTAGTATTGAAATGTTTAAGCAAACATTTGAACACAGACAATGCGTTCAACTGCGTATGATGAATATGCAATATTCCAACGCTTAAATAAACTGAATTGCATATGCATTATAAAAATTTGGTAAATAATTACAATATAAAAAAATACGTTAAAATATTATTTGCATACTTCATTGATGATTTTGTGTCAATTATTATTTTTTCGCTAATATTAATAATTTATTGTAATTTCGTTTCAGTTAATTAATTTTTAATTAAAATATCAGTATGTGAAGAGTTTTAAAATAATCTGTATATTTTGAGGTCGGTCCCTTTATGGATTTGTAATAAATTTTATTCATATTTTTCCGTTGATACTTTTCAAACTAACTTTTTTTCGTTTTGGAGTGTCATACCTCAAAAGAAAAAACAAAACCCTTGGAAGATGGCTTGCTTGTCTATATATCCGTCTATCACAGCCGATTTTCTAGGAAATAGATTGGAGTAAAATCTTTCAATTTGGCTTAGCAACAGATCATATCTAGGGACAGATCTATCACACAGACAGTAGCTATCACTTTAAAGTATTTATATGTTGTTTTAGAATGGGCAAAAAATAATATTCTAAATTTCTATTATTGGCTTAGTATAAGTTTTGATATAAGTTTTAGCTTAACATAAGGACATTAATTCTCCTCAAATTTTCGAAACTACCAAATTAAAAGTCGTATCGAAAAACAAAGTTCCACAAAACAAAAACCCAAAAACAGGTAGAATCTGATGGGAAAACTACAGTGACTATCCCAAAAAATAAAGATTTTGAAAATTTAAAATTATATTAATATTTATAAATAATTTCATAGAAACACCTTAAATATAAACTTTTACCTATATCACACTCACACACATATATAACACATTAAATTCTCGTAGAGAGAGCTGTATTCATACTTATTTGTTTTTTTTTTCTTTCAAATATACACTACTAGCTTCCTCCCGTGACTTCGTTCACGTAGTCTGTAACGAAAGCCTTTGGCCTTCGTTCACGTGGTCCGAGACGAAAAGTACCCTTTGGCCTGATCCAGGTCATTTGTCCATCTATTTGCAAGAAAATTCATACAAATCCATGCAGTATTTTTGCGTGAACTTTTTACTTTCATTCCTCATTTCAGAACTAATACAAATCCATGCAATATTTTTGCCTTAGGTTTTAACTTTCATCCTCCATTTTAGGGGTTGATTTTTTTAAAGTAGCCTTTGCCCTATTTCAGGTTATTACCAACCTGTGTGCGAAATTTCATACAAATTCCTGTCGTACTTTTTGCGTGAACTTTTTAACTTTCAACCCATATTTTAGTACTTGATCTTTAAGTAGCCTGTGTACTATTCAAGGTCATTGTCTATCTATACGCAAAATTTCATACAAATCGTGGCAGTATTTTTTGCATGATTGGCTGTCAAACTTCCAAACAAATATACAAACTTTCATATTTATAATATTAGTGGTATAATTGAAAGTAATGTTGCAAATATCTATATATGTGATATAATTATAAAATTGGTCTATAATATAAATAATGAAAAAATATTTAGAGGCATATAAAGAAAGTAACACAATATAAAAATTTAGTTTTCGGAATTTTGATGTATTTTTCTCTTTTTCTGTTGTATTATCGTACACTTTATACAATTACGATTACAATATTTTTACAATCATACTTTATTTGATTATTATATTACTCTATGTTTTATATATACAAAACTAACTCAATTCTGATCGAGTTTTTTTTAAAATACTTTGAATTCAAAGAATATTTAGTTTTTATTTTATCAGAATTCGTTCGTTCAATTAAACGATACGCCAATTTAATATTACAAAAAATTATTTTTCTTAAATTAGTACAACAATAACAAAGACGTTATTAGTTTCTCGATGTGTAGTAATTGTGTAAATGTATAGTGTATATATGTCATCTACATATTGTGTTACGTGTATTTTAATTAGAGTAAAGGAATTTTCCACCTAAACATACATTTGTGAAATGAGCATGGTGTTAAATTTTATTAATGAAGAAGGGGTAGTTATTTAAGGAAGCAATCTGAATGTGGGCAGACGTCAGCGTGGGCCTTCTCTCGCAGGTAAAATTTTTGATGTGGTAAGATTTCGATACAGACTTAATTTGTTTGTTAATTTTGTTTTAAATATAAACCTGTCGTCAATATTTTTAATCTAACTACCTTCGTTAAGTAGTAGGTTATAAACGTTCAGTAGTAGGCTATGTAGATTTAGTTCTCACGTCCCTTGGAAAATTTTGACTCATTAGAATAATTGAAAAACCGAAGCATCCGACTCATTTACAGCCTATAAAAAATTATATACATTTCTGAGATAATGATTGCAGATTAATGAAACCACAAAAATATGCGATTTCTGTCGTTTTTTTATATATAACATCTTTGCAGTGTTTCATTTTTCCAATCTTACTACGCATTGAATCACATTAAAGAAACTAAAACTTTCTCTTGGTATCTTATTTTAAATTGAATTCTATGAGAAATACTTTAGTCTTCCCATCTGCTTATTGACTTTCTTTACTCTTCTTGCCATTTCCTGTTTGTCTGTTTCTTAGCAAATTTCTCAGCAAAAATAGGTATGAACAGGTCACATGACCTGTTCATACCCATTTTTTTGGTACATTTTTTCAGAATATCAATTAACAGAGTCTTCTTTCTGGTATTAAAATTACTTGCTATTTGTTTTTAAAATACAATTATTTAAATTATGTATGTAGTAAAATAGCCCTTGTGCACTGTCCATGCTATTCGAAACTTAGACGTGGTCTACTTTATTGTGTACTCCACTAAGAGATACATTTTGAGGCCACTTACTTTTTACGAAAATATTTATTGGTGTAGCGGTTAGATTTTGGAAGAATTCGAATGTTATAGGAAAATAAATTATAGGTACTTTTATGTATTTACTAATTCCACATATTTAGATAGTTCACATATTTACACATAATACAAAGTAAAGGTAAAAAAACTATGTTCATTAAACATTTTTAGAAAAATATATTCGGTAACTGTAAATAAGAAATTTAGTGTTCTTTTAAATATTTTTTAGAACAAATTTAATAAAGCTGAATAATTGTATATTAAAAAACATTGCTTCTATTTTAATAAACGAAGCCCGAATTCTTTTGGAACTTTGTATATGTATGTCTACTTTTAGCACTGAATACACTTCAAATAAATGTAACATTAATTTTAATTTCTGGTTCAACTATTTTGAATTCATTTCGGTGCTAATACATAAATATGTGTAACTCTAATTAAATTGAACTGAAGAAAAAAGGAAAAGTAATTACTCTATTCTTACCACGACAGATTTTGTGATATTTTACCTAAAATATTTCATAACAATTCCACTACGTTGGAATGTTAATCTCAGTAATAATAATATAAAGTGGATATAGAATTAATAACTGTTTTCTGTTTGTGTAGTAAATTAACTTTGTATAAATTTGGAATTTTAATCTTTTAACTGATTCATCTTTTGACTTTTAGTAAAAGTTAATATTTATATTTAAAAGGTTAATGATAATGTAATGATTCTAGCCTGTTATTAATATCTACTAGGACAGAAAACTAAGACAGTTGTGTTAAACTTTCCGACGTACGTCGCCGCTGTTTAATTATTACAAAACTACATTTGGAACTAAATTTAGTTGAGTCATTTGCATTTCCATGAAATGTCACTTAAAACATTTCGTATTCACTCGTTGTCCTTTAATTCGAATCTAGGCGAGGTATACATAACTGTAAATGCGAACCTGCTGCACAGTTCCTTCCACTGGCCTGTCGCAGCATGCAGAAGGTTCGTGTAATTCACGTCACGTAAAGCTGTCAGGAGCAGTGGCCGCCACGACCCCTCTCTCAAATTACACATCACCATTCATTTAAATTCACACAAAGGATTCCGCGCTAAGTCGTAATATGCTTGGAGCGTTATGTTTGCACTACTTAATAAAAATTTAGGGTGATATTTGAAATAGTTTCTTAAAAATTTACAAGATTTTATCGTTAGTTAAAAACATCAAACCTTTCGTAACGAAATCAAATTTAGACACCTTTACTTATTCATAGCCTCAAAATAAATTTCTTTTTTTTTATGATTTTGAAGATCACAAACTAAAATATAAGACTGAACGAACCAAATACAGGAAAATTTCTGGAAATATCACTAAACTAAAACGGTAACGGAAATTTGAAACAGAACTAAAGCATGAAAATCTTACTAAAAAAATAGGTTACATACTTCAATAAATTGCAAATAGTCGTATATAAGACTATATAAGTATATAAGTATGTTCAAGACCATGATTGAAAATTACTTTATATACTTTTGTATGTAAACTTAACTAAAAACTAAACTAAATTTTTGTATGTAAACTAATTGCTAACTAAAGTATAACCAACGTACAGATGAAACTTTTTAAATAATTGTTGGTTAAAATGTGTACATTACACAGCTGAAAATCTTACTGAGTGGAAGCGAGCGAAGTCATTTGGTTTGTTTATCAATTTGTATTTTCTATTAATACGTTCAATGTGGTTGTCTACATGCTAGAATAAAGCTATAAAGAATATATTATGTGTGATTGATGTCGACGTAGAGATCATTACTAAAAAAACCACATTAAATATTTATAAGCAAAATTAAAAGCATTTTAATAAAAAAAATATTCAGTTTAACTGAATAGTTAGCAAGGTATGAAGTTACCGGTTCAAAATTAATATCGGCCTTAGAGCGGTAATCAAAATAAAGCTAAAATATGAATGTTGCAAAAGAGAAGGTCTTAGTATGAACATTAAAGCCGATAACATTCCGGTCTTTAAAAGTAATTAACAGGTTAAAAGACCGTAGAATGAGACAATAGGGCTATTTAAAGATTAATCTTTAACACATCAATGTAAAGCAATGGTATGACGTAAATGATTTTGTGAAAAAATAAGTTTCTTCACAATTTCCCAATCATTAGAAATTTGATATGTTTTCTTTTTCATTAGGAACAAAAGGTTATTATCCCCAATATTTTAGATATTTTAGCCGTAAAGGTTCTTTTTATTTAACTCCCTTAATCAGAAATTCATGTTTTTAAAATAAAAAAAAAACATAGCACGTAATTCTAGGTTAGGTCTGTATATATTTCGATACCGCACATAACTAATTATATAGAAATAGTCCAAATCTAACCACACAAAAAAACCGCCAAGTAAGAGTCGGACTCGCACGAAGAGTTCCGTAGATCCAAATAATACTCTTGCAGAGAAAACGCCATAAATTTAATTTTTAAAAATCATCTGAAATGAAAGGGAATGAAGGTAGGGAATAGTTATTATCAAATGAAATAACGGCTAAATCGGGGAAATTACACTGGATCATGACGGTGTGAAAATATCGGTATAAGAGTATCACTCACGACTGTGTAAATAGATCATCCGTCAATCACTTGTACTATAGCGTGAATAATGTTGCGATATGTGCCGATTATTACGAAACCCGTCTATATATATATATATATATATATATATATATATATATATATATATAATGTATGTACATAACATATGTATATATATGTGTATATATATATATATATATATATATATATATATATACATATATATATAAATATACATATTAACAATTGAAAATACATTTTTTCGTGTTTTAATTTGTTGTTCTTTGTATCTACTTTTTTAGCCACATTTTAATCCCATTTTTCCTGCAAGTTGGGTCTAGCAAAACTAAATATGGTCCCATTCGTCATGTGGGTTTTCTGTATCTTTCCGAAATATATATTTCCTCTTATTTACAGTTGTACCTAGAATGTATTGAATTTCACCATGTTAACAAAATTAACATTAGTTATACGTCAATATTTACAAAATATCGGAAAAAAAAATTCCTTAAATAATAAGAAAGGGATATTTCCAAACTATAGTTCAATTGCTAAAGTTCGTGTGTATTGAATAACTTACATTTACAATGTTATTTGGGAGTGCACAATTCAGGACAATATCAACGTCACAACTGTATTTTCTATATGAACAATTTTAGTAACGCAAATGAAATATTTCAACCACTGTCTATATTTTTGAATTCACAGTGAATATTAATTTTTTTATCTAAATATTTTTTTTCGTAAATACTTTCATTTACAAAAAAATAAGGTATTAACGACTACCTTCATTTTAGGGATACGCTATTTCTACAGTTTTATTATTTATGTAGACAACACGGTAAGTGACAGTTAAACATTTTAATACTAAACCTATCAAAATAATTAAATTAGGAATATTGATGGGAGATTAAAATTTTTAAATAAATTGAGGAAAAAAGTAAGCCTGTAATGAACTTATAGAACATTCAAATATTTTACGTGCAAAAGACAGCCAATCATATTCACTCCAATTTTCTCTCTGGACATGTATATTTTTGTTTAATTACATTAGTTATGAGTGTACAATTTATTTCTTGGTAAGTATATTTAATATGATATTGATGTGTATATATACATATATATATATATATATATATATATATATATATATATATATATATATATATATATATATATATATATATCGATAGCATCCGTTTTTCTTTATTTCATGACCATAACAGAGGTTTTCGGATAGCATTAAACAATTTAGCGCCCGACAATTGTATTTTTTCGAAACTGTATTATTTCAAAACCTATATCATGTCTACGGTAGTCCTCATATAGGTTCTGATCAAGATTTGTTAACTTTGGTGCGAATTTCTGGCGCTGTTAGACGTCTATTCCGCTTGCTGGTAACAACAATGAAATTATCCTTATTAGAAGTGGTCACCCTCGCTCGTTCTGAACATGGACGATTTTGATCACTGCCAGTTTCCTTGTATCGAATAATTGTGCGACGAAAACAAATCCTCGATATTTTAAATTGTGCGGCAATTGCACGTTCGGATTTGCCTTCGTTATATAAAACGATAGCGGATCACATTTCAATGCTAATTTTGCATTCTTAGTGGTAGTGGATTGCCACTTAGAGTTCGTTGATGTTTTGAAACACAGCATGTTTATTGCACTTTCACTCAAGAAATATACAAACGAGAGACACTTTGAACATTTCTTAGTTTATAGGATAAGCAAATGTACAGATTTGTGTTTTATTACCTACAATTTTAATGTATTTAGAGACAATGCAACTACTTTACAAGTGGTCTCAAATTTTGGGCTACAGTGTATGTGTGTATATATATATATATATATATATCTATATATATGTTGCAAATGTTATATTTACAAAAGAATTTAATTATAAAATGATTTATTAATAATGACATTATTTCCTATAAACGATCCCGCAGTTTATATGTAATATGTTAAAAAAACATAAATTATATTACCCTTCTTGTTTACAAAATTTCACAATGAAAATATAAATTCTATTCCAAATAGCAAATACTTCCAATAGATACTGATCGAGCATTCTTCTTAGACGATATTCAACAATAACTTTGGTTTACAAATGCATAAAAAGGTGAAGTTGTATATATTAAACTTTACTCTCGTTGCGTACGTTTTCATAGACTTCATGACATCGAAAGCTATATTTAATCTCATAGTACCGAAAGTATTCGACGAAAAGCATAAAAACCTTCCATTTACAAAAACGTACTCGCGTGCTGTAAAACTCTACCTTCACAGACAGGTTAAAGCTTTATATTTTCAATAATATTTTAAAAGAGCTTGAAATTAAAATTCGTAAAACAAGAGTAGTCTGAGTGGTTTGAGGGCGAATGAAAATCTTGAAATATATATATATATATATATATATATATATATATATATATATATATATATATATATAAATATACACACATATATATATATATATATATATATATATATATATATATATATATATATATATCTATATATACTCTTAATTATTCCTCAATTCTCCACTTGAGACGACTGGACGACTGCGTGCCCCCTCGAAAATATTATAAATGCAAACGATTGGATACATGTATGCATGCTTGTTATTCCATACCTCCGTAACTTATTAAAATGTCGCTTAGAATAATTGGTTAAATCACTTACCTATATTAATTTCAGAGTTACATAGTGACGTAGCTAGGTACGTCATTGCATATTAGAAAAGTGAGCTCGAGGTAACTAAGTATTAGTTTACTGTTATGAATTTATTAAATTTTAAATAAATTCATTTCTTTCGGAGCGACCAAAATAATTGAAAAAATAGTTTCCGAAACCTCGTTCGCTCATAATTTTGTTCTCGTTTCACAATGACACCGAATTTTATACTGACTTTAAAATTTTTGGAGGCAAAATGATCAAGAAACGGTAAGCATTACTAATCAATGTAATTAAGTTTTCAAAACCAACCTATATAGCACTAGCGAAAAGGGAGACTAAATTGATAACAATTATCTGTGATTATACATATTTATGATAAGAATAGATAACAGCCAGGATGAATGGAGATTTTCTTTCTTATACCAAAATTTCAAGTACTCCCTGAGGGATTGCATACCTTTTTATGTTTTTATTCGATTTCTACTTGATTATTTTTTTTATTAGATTATTACTTGATATCTGTAAGGATAATTCGGTAGGTTTAATTCACATCGTGTATACCAAATTCTCTAACCTGAACGTAGTTTGTATATGTTGTATAATAATATATACAATTTTCTCCCTTTATAACTCGATCACGATATTATTACGAACGTTGTTAATTGTGAACGGCGGAATTCTAATCAAAATGTAATAGAGGTAAATTATAGCATGGATTAATACGAGATATGAACCGTGACAGCACTCCAAAATCTTATGATAATTATATATAATGATACTGTTTTCTAGTCGAATCAGTACAAAAAAGCGTAATTAAAATAAATAGTGAATTCGAACTAACATCCCCATCCAGAACTACTTTTATTTTTTCGATTACATGCATTTTGCAGCCGTCTCTTGTTTCTGTATTCAAACCGTGAACACGTCTTACACGTACAAATGTTGAATGCAGCAAAAGGTAAGCCTGCATAATTCCATAAAGGAGTCTGACTCGATTTGTAAAGAGCTTATACACCTCACGTTACATAAAGCTGGTAGGATTGAGGACCGCCGCGAATTCTCTTTCAATTTTTATTAATAAAAATACTGTAGTAAACTTAAAAAGCTAAGTAAACAGATGGTAAATATATTTCAAAAAAATCTATTCTTATGTACTTTTTGAAAATAAATGAAAAAAATACTAGGTGAAGGAAACGTGGAAAAAAAAATTACTCAACAAGTATACGGCCTGTCTCTATTTTCTAACTCCTAAACAGAGATAATAACAAGAGGGATGGTTTATTTGTTTATTTTTTAGGGTATAACACAAAAACGGCATATTAGATTCAATTGAAACTTTTATTATCGTATCGTATGCCAAGTGGAAGATTTGAGTAAAATTTTTAAACCATAATATGTATATTAAAAAGATTTTGTAAAATGTTCTAGTAAATACAAAAACTGTAAAATCTTTGCAGGTATATAACCTTATGTTTGTATGACTTATAACAAGATCTATCTGTGCAGTTCCGTATCCAACACACCGCAGAATGAATAACATATCGTGGAGAATACCGTTTATAAAAACAAATACAACCAAATTTCACCCGTATGCTTCTGAGATAAGATCGAGCCATAGTCAAAAATCCAAAGTGCTGTCCATTGTACCTATATTCAAAATGACTCTTTTCTTTATTTTACTCGTATTTACAAAATTTAAGTAATTAACCGTGTACAGTACACGGTAAATTACTCCAATTTTCATATTAAAAAAGTAACTAGATACAAAGTTATTTCGCAATGGATACAAGTCATTTATAAGAAGACATGTTATAATTTTATCGATTATAATAACTCGTCTATTTTTCTAATGGGAGTAAGAACTCTTTGGGAGATAAGTATTACTTAGTTAATTAATAAATAAAACTTTAACTTTAGCTGGAGTAACAAATCTGGCTCACTATTTGACCAGTTTAAATTATTCAGTAAAGATCGGCTTGTCTAACGTAACAACATTTGTGCTAGTTGAAGCAAGAAAAAAATACTTATCATCTAATTAGTTTCTTTCTATAATTTTATTATATTCGTACAGAAACATAATATAATTTATTTCATACATCTATGCTCTTAAGTTCTCAGTTAGTGCGCCATTGAACCTAACAAGTAATTTCATAACAGACCGACGATAATAATAGATTGGAGCTATTAGAGGCAATTGGTAATTTTTTCTGATGGCTTTCCATTTTAAGCCAATTATATGCTATTCTAAATTATTTACATTCAATTTTCTATTATTCTCTTTGTTACCAATATCCTTCTATTTATTTGTGTACGCCTTACTGTAGACAATATCTAAACATTTCACGAGAAAAGTTTTGAAAAATGAGAAATATATCGCGCATAGGAAGTTCAAAATTTTACTGAGCAGAATAAAAGATAATAGAAAGTTCTAGAGGAAACGGTACAAAGAGATAAAAGAATAGAATTTGAAACAAACAGAAGCTTCCATGTTGTTTTTTTAGGCACTATATATATATATATATATATATATATATATATATATATATATATATATATGTATATATATATATATGTATATATATATATATATATATATATATATATATATATATATATATATATACATATATTCTGTCAATTAATTGTTAGTGTGAAAAAAGGTGACAGGGCAGAAAATTCTAAAATTCTAGTGATTCTGGGAAAAATTCCCCATTTTAGAACATCAGTATCTACCCTATAAATAAGCCAAACAAACCTAGCGCACATAAAACAATCTAGTGACTTAAGAGATGGAAGTGGTTAGTGGTAAATGTATATTACATTTGATCACCAACCATAATGATATTTAAATTTAGTAAGCCACTACAGAGTTTTGAGCAAAGCAAAATATTGGCGAAACTTTGGTACTAATAAATCAAGGCATATTAGGTTAGGTTTGATTACAGTATGAATGATATGACAGTACTTTTTCGAAATTCAGACTTAAATTTCTTCGATGCTGAAGTGGTCCAGATTCGACTGGCCACAAAAAATTAAAGTAATAAAATAGGTTGAAGATTTTTAGTAACTCTCGTATTTTAGACATTCTGATGTCACAAAAGCCACGTATCATAAAAAAAAATTATTCTTGGATTGTGTTTTAGGAGGTCGTTACCATTTTCAGATATGTACGTTGAACATAAACAAAAAATGTTAATTTTACGGCATGAAACAGCAATAAATTTATAAAGCAACTTCCGCTTTTAAGAAAAGGATTTAAATACTGTTATTTGATTTTTCTCCGATGTAGCAGCATTATTTTTTCGGGTATCTTTTTTCTTATTTTCACACCACATCATCGTAATAAAATAGGTGAGATTAATTCGCCACCGTGTTATACTTACAGTTTTATTTTAGTCGTACTTTACTTATTTCGATGAATCGTATTTTCCCATTAATTCAATTTCAAATTAATCAACCGTCCCTCTTTGGAATTGTGTTGAAAGAAATATACGTGAAGAAATATACATGAGTAATTTACATCACATAAAGCTGCCAGGAGCACTGTCCTTGTATGTATTTTATATTAAATACATAATGGATTCATTTAAATTTACATTAAACTATTCATTCGTGATATTGTTATTTTTCTGATGAAACCTAATACTACTGTGGTTTTCCAAATTGTTTGCTCTAAGTTTTCCAGTGCACCGTCACTGAATTGGTGATGAGATATTTGCACTGACTCCAAAATATTATAGAGCAGAATATATATTATTAATGTTTCGATCAAGTATTAATTATTATAAATATTAATAAAACATTCTAAAGGAAACGATACAAAGCAATAAAAGAACAGAATTTGAGAAAAATAATTTGAAAACAATTAGAAGACAACTATTAAAATCTACACCCTTAGTTTTTATCAGATTCTCACGTTTAAACGATTAATTACATCTGAATAAGGTAAATTTATTCTTCTTCGTAAAAATGTTATCTTAATCTAAATTGCAAATGTATCAATTTATTTAAGAGAATATTTTAAACATATAAAGTATTCTCATTACAGCAGATATTAAAATCAGGTTCCTCGATTAACAAACCGCAACACGATATTAGCAAATATTTAATTAAATAGACAAAAGCCTCAACTTGAATAGCATTTTGTGTATGAAATATTTCGGAGTTATTTTGATATGCTCATAAATCAGCACCAACAAATTTAGAAAATGAGAAAATTTCCAAATACTCAACTAGACTTCAGCGACCAAAGTTATATGGAGGAAACTTTAATATTTATATATGTAGACCCTATCGCATGGCAAAGGTGATTGAGAGATTACACTTTAACGTGACCAAGTTTAATATTGTAATGGATATAACTTAATGTATGTCTCTATCTCTAATTCTTTCTACATTTCTCAGAAAAAACACTTTGAGCAAAAAAAATTTAAGTGAGAACGTACGAGTAATGCTCGAATGACTTATTTTTAAAGAGGAACTTGGCCTATTTCGCAATAATGTTTTTGGTGGGACTTTTGATCATTCAAGACTTTGTTCACTTTATATTGGTTTGTATTATTTTTAACATTAATCATATTTAACTCGAAGCCCGAATGAACGACGCTATGCTACGCTATGAACGACGAAGTATGATAAACCGTAAAATTTGGTGTCTTTATATGTTAATTTACATAATATTGCGTATATGTTTCATGTCGTCGCCTATTTGTTTCATATATTGTCGTATATGCAAAACATTATATACTTGATATGTTCAGTCAATCAGGCGATATAGTTTTCGGAGTACCATTGCCAAAAACGAATTACTCATATTTTTTCATATTCATATGTATCTGACACCGTCGTAGTTTTTATAGACTTATACCTACACGCATGCTTTCTTGCAAGTGTATGCTCCAGATAAAGATTTTTAAAGTGCCCTCTCCCCAATATTAAAAAGAGGGAATGATAAAAAACAGTGTACCCCATTGTGTGGAGTAATGTTATGAAAGTCTTTTCAGAATTGAGTTTAGGTTCTCTTCGAAACTTTTCATTTCTTAGTCTAGTTTAAAAAAAATTAACCCTTAAAATTATCTGTAATGTGTCAATATAGGTACCCTTGCTCCCCATTTCCAAACTAAATCTGAAAAAAAATGTTCTTTCTAATGAAATTATTTCGAGTAATCAACTTTATCAGTTTTAGAACTAACAAAAATCCATTCCTATATGAAAATAACACGGGGGAAAATAGACAACTTAGGTTGCTTGTCTACTTAAGATGAATTAACGATGACGAAACACATTAGCAAGTCCAACTGTTGGAATATGACGATCCTTCTTCAGCTACCGTAGAACTTTATAGACATATATGAGAAGAACGAAAGAATTTATAAGATTCGAATAATAAAATATGTTTGAAAATAACTACGAAATCCAATTTATACGAGTCTGACAGGCACGCCATTTTTTTTATTTTGCCTCAAACTTATAAAAAGTTGCAAATGTAAAAAAGGCATGTCCACTTGTGGTCGGATGGTAGCACAAGAAAGTAATAATGGATGAAGTAGATGTCGGATGCATCTTAATTTAAAATTGGGTAGTCGTTGAAGATCGTAATAATTAGAATTCTGCTCGTGTGAAACTATAATAACCAAGTAATACCCAATATTCTAACCTTAGGTAGGTTCCACCGCGGGGTTCGCATCTTATCCTTGTACTTATGAAACTGTTAAGGAAACTTAAAAAGAAATAACTGCTTCTCCATGCGGAAATATATTAAATCTATTTCCATATTTCCTGTTTAACTTTAAAATGCATGTCTTCAATTTTCCTTAATCTTGGCATATGAAATGCCACATTTCCAGAATCAAAACACTCCTTTTCCCTGCTAATACATCTTTTCTCCACTCTTCCTCTTTTTTATATATCTAGTAGTAATAACCAATCATATCAGTGTAATGTGTATATTTAATATGGAATAGAAAATATTTATCTTAGGCTAGAGAATTAGCAGAAGACATTTACCGGCGATATTTGATATTATTATCGCGACGTTATAGCCATGATAAAACTAAACTAATAAGTGCTTACTAGGAGACATGCTAATGTTGGGATGGTTAAAATCAGGAGATATACTAGATAAGGATTTGTTAAAGCTCCTATTAATTTTGCTTCTAGTATAGCTGCTAGGTATGTCAGTGATCTACTGGCAACATATAAGCGGGTATTTAAGCTATTTGTCATGTGAAATGTATTGTCAACGAAATTCACTGAATGATTGATATATTATTCAAACTATAAATATTTAAGTTATTCTAAAATTTAAAAATAATTTAGGGTATAGTTTTAATAAAAATCACTTTCAAAATTTATACAATGAACATCAACAACCACTAATATCACCACTTAATTTTTTTTAAAACGTGTCGAGCGATTTTTCCCCAAAAACTAAGTCAATATAAAATGATATTATATTAAGAGATTGAAAAAAGAAACAAAAGTCATTTACCGTTTAATTTTGGTTAAAATCACTCTCGAATCTTATACAATTAACATTACAGGAAAAGTGGCTCTTTGACCATACTTTATTTTATTTAAAAAAAAAGTAATAAAAGCACAAAAATAATTTTTTTTAATCTTTTAAAATTATTTTAACAGTTTTAAATCTTTTAAATCCATAACAGTTTGGAGAACAAAAAGCAATAATTTTTTAATAAAAAAAATTTGTAATAATTTTTAGATTTTTGTCTCATATGACAAGATTACCTTAACCCGGCTGCGGAGCAGAACAAACAAGCCGCAGGCATGGCCGCTGGATATGGAAACGACTGATATGTGGTGCGATGCGTAAAGAAAATACCAACAAAAAGAAGCTTGAAGAACCCAAAAAAATGGGTGTAATTAATAAAGATGTAAGCGAACCAAAGTTGATTGCTTCTAAAGCATAGAATTTACCAACATAAATAAGTATTAAAAGTAAATCTTAAATTAAAATCAATATTTTTGCTAACACACCTAAGATTCCTGTCAACACAAAAATTGTTTTTGCCATATTCACAATCAGTCCAACGAACTGAGTCATATTTTTAGGCCAAATTTTGATATTTCTGATAGAAACGTAATTATCATTAATCTTACGTGATTTAGATGCGATTTTAATGGTTGTGTCGTAAGCTGCGCGCCGAGTCATGATTTTATTTGAAACAGACCAAAGTTGCTACTAGTAAAATACAATCTAAGTACTTTCATTTTATCTATCACTAGCAATATATGTATTTTGCTGGCATTATTAGTGGATTGTAGGATCATGGGGCTATTTGCATAATTAAAGAATCTAGACTTCGATGACACTTTTCCCTACTCACTTCTACATTTACTTATTTACAGTCTTTAAAATCACAACAACGACAAACATCAATTAATTCATGACGTAATCTTTGTGACAGTAAAAATTGAATAATAATAAGAGTTAAAACAATAATAGCTAAATTTTCAAATCAACTTGACATCAGAAAATGGATGAAAATCTAGTTGTAAGGTTTGTTTACATAATCAATATTTATATTAATGTATCTCATAATATAATTTGATTGTGACTAAAATGTAATAGTACCAATGTAACAGAACAATTCGATACCTTTATTGATTCAATAGTTACAAAAAAAAATGCATGTATTTTGCTGGCGTAGTAGTAGTAGTGGATTGTATACTATTTTCTTTTCATATTTACTTCTACATAATCTTGTAAGAGTAGTTTATAAACTCACACAATTATAGTAGAAAGAAGTATTTTAAATATTTTTTTATACGAGACCCCGCTAGTTACTGTCTTTAGCTAAAAACCATAATATTATAGATGACCTCTTCTTTCCGGGTTTGGATTTTATTTAAGTTGTGGTTTTTTTTTGGCAACTTACGAGTCGGTACTATTTTGCACAATTTCAAAATCTTCTTAAAGAATATTATTACTATCTCGAAAAACTTTATCATCTTTTTAGAGTTCCATACATCAAAAGAAAAAGGGGAATCCTTATAAAATCATTCACGTATATATTCGTCTGTCCGTTATAACCGTTTTTTTCAGAAACCGCTTAAGAGTACAGAAAAATTTTAGACAATATGACAGATCTTATAATTTTTTAAATATTTGTCATGTTTTCACACCTGTGAAGGATAAAGTAGACAATGTACTTACATTGTGAAAAAAATGATATGTATAAATAGTTAACTAGAAATATTATCCTTAATTGTTAATGAGTATCTAAATATGTACGAACTTCTTCTTGCACTAGATAGGTGTTTGTATTTTCTCATATGACGGTACCATTTCGTCCCTTTCCGTAAACTTATGTTGGCCGTACTCGAAATGTTTTCGTTCTTTTAAATTTTTTGCACAAATTAAAATCATTGCCATGGCGATATTTGCTTCGATAGATTTTATCAAATATATATTGATAAAACGCACACTTTTAGCGTCAGAGATGGTACAAAGTAAATGATGTCTCACAGCTTTCCACCCATTAATACCGACGACATACCGCATGTCAACGACGGGCGGTCATGCTGGTTGCTTAATTGTTTTTACCATATTCACAATCAGTCAAACGAGATATATAGAAGCTGTGATATCCGCATCTCTTATTAATTCACTATCTGCAAGTTGATAATTGCATTAAGAAAATACCGCAATATATTTAGACTGGAATGTTGACAGAATCTTGTTACCCGATATCCATGAAAAATTTTCTCAAAATGGACAATGTCAAAAGGAAACAAATTAAGTTATAATTTTAGGTGGAAATGTAAAAAACAAGTTTAAGAATACTCGATAATATATAATAGGAAATAACTGCAAAAATAAAAAGTGACAGGGATTAGGAAATATAATGAAAATAAGTTGATTTAGAAAAAAGACCGAATTAATGTACACAACGATCAGCAAGACTACTTGTTTTATTTTTGAAAAAGAGGAAACAAAATTAATGGAATAGGCGAAACATTTTAAAAGGAATGTAACCGATACCATGCGGCAGTTCAAGGTTTAAAAAAGTATAACACCTATAAGTGGAGTTCTGTAATTATGCTACATAACAAATTTATTATCGCACCTTCCCCAAAACAATTTTTTTAATCTTAATATTTTACAACTAAATTTTTAAAAGAAGCAAAATATTACAATAATTTATAATACATCATGGTAAATATGAAATTATAATAACTCTGAAACTGTGACAGATAAAGGGTCGGACAAATAGACGCGACGAAGTTACAATGGATCGCAGTTTCAAAACAAAACTTTAAAAATATCTTAAAAAGATCTACCTTGTTCAATCAACACAAATAAACAAGAAGAAGACGAAATAATATTTGTTTCAAAAATAAACTGTTACTAATAAAGAAAAATTCGCTAATAAAGAAATGTAGCCAAGTTTGTGGGAATTTTATGTGATACACTGACATTGTTACTTTATACGAAAAATAACATGATCGTATGAACACTTAGGATTTATAGGAGAATAATCGTAATCACTTAAATAAACGAGATATTTAAATTTAATTCAATTGTCCTAAAGTATTTACCGGTTAACTCTATTCTTATACACGCTATCATGGAGACAACAATCTTTAAGCACTGAGCGAAACAAAAGGACATCAAAGGAATTTCGTTTGCTTACTAGAAGATCTAGTTTTGATTACGTTAACCTCGTTTTAATTAAGTTTAATCATTAAGACTATAACAAGAGAAATCCTTAACACTACACAACACTTACCCACGTAACTAGCAATAATCTCTCTAATTAACATTTACACAAGGAGTATAAGGCTTGTTACAGACTACTAAGTTCGAGTTGCTAAATAGGTTTTAAAGTTTATAACGTAAATTTTAGAACATTATGAGGCAACAGTTACCTAATAATGTCGATCAACTGTCGTTTTCTGATGATGACTTTTTCTGTAATTTACACATAATCGATCCTTATGTTAAAGAGAATAAAAACAAGATTAATTCGATTCATCCTCTTAAAAACTTATAAAAACTGCTCTGAATGTGTCCATATCTTTACGTTTTGAATTCGATCGAATATAATCGCACCTACTCTTCCTTTTATTCAAATATAACAGTTTCACTGAATCGTTGCTCATATTACGCTGAAATTATTACACGCATAAATAAGAAGTCAGTGATTATAAATATAACAATATTCGACTGCAATCTTTAAAAACTCGCTTGCTAAATTTATTGTCTCTTGCACTCAAAGTTATGTTTTATTTGTTTAATACTAATTTATATATCGCATAGACTCAGACGGCCTTGTTAATATTTATCGTTTAGCGCGAGCGCAACTTTACTCCGAGGTCAATCGCAGAATTTATAAAAATTCATATTAATAAACGAAGCGTAAAAAAAGGTTACGCTAATAAGAATTTAGTCTTGGAGTAAAATTAAATCCGAGTAATCGGTGAAGTTTTGTCTTGGCATAACCTAAAATATATGACACTGAAGTGAGTCGTGTTGATTTATAAATGTATCGTGTTGATTTTTTCCACAGATATATAATATTAAGAAGCAGATGCCATATAATCTCATTAAAACTATAGGCACATAGGTTACTGTCGTGAACGCATTGTGTAACCAAATGTAAAATTATTAGATTAATTGTTGCAGAAGTCTGAGTGAGATATCAAGTTTAGGAAAATATTACGTAAAATTTCATTTGTGAACATATAACATATATATTGTATTGTTTATTTAAAAATTTATACTTTTTATCTGTTAATTATTTGTAATAGTATCATAGGGAGAGATATAATCTAAGCACCGTTACTCCGACTTCTGCAACAAATAATTACATAATTTGATGTTTTGTAACACAATGCGTTTACGACAGTAACCTATATGCACAAATTTATAATATTATAAAAAATCAACACAAAATATCAAATAACCTACATGCACAGATTTGTAATATTATAAATAGGTTATTTGATATTTTGTGACACAATGCGTTCACGACGTCACATATATATTTATACTTCAAATCTTATATTTTTGGTTGTTCCTGCAAGTTTTGGTAATTTTAAAATTATTAAATAATTAACAAATGACGCAAAATGGTCATTCCTACTATATACAGAATATCTTCAAGTATATTTAAATTATTATTAAGATTAGTTGGATCAACTTTAAAAAAAAATACAAATTACAGGGAATCATTTAATGTTTATCAATATTGTCACATCAGTGTCAATTTTTATTTAAAACACACGTGATTGGTGTATTTTTCAATCAATTACAATGAAACGTTAGCCAGTCAGAAGCGAATGCGATCCCCCCTCTATCTTCCGCCCCAAAATTTTGACACTTTGTTTCATAATGAATAATTTTGTTTACTCGCCCAGTCTCTATATATATTTATTTAAAATTTTTTTTATGAGACTTGATTATTGAAACAAAATAGGATAACTTCCTGTGCAATATGATATTACTTTGTGTTGCCTTTAAATATAAATAATTTAAAAGATCGTAGTGAAGAATCTAAATAATATTCTCTTTCTTAAATAATTTCTGTCGCATATCTTATAATTAATTTTCCTACCCTTGCAACGATATATTACTTTGAAGTAATTCTGGACTATTGCTTCTGCTAAATCTAAAGCAACGTTTTCATCGTGTTCGCAAATTTTCCCTATTAAATATTCTATAAAAATAATTATTTTTAAATGGGTGTCAAAACTCTTATTTTTATTAAAAATATAATTAAAACATATAAATAATATAACACAATATACATATATATATATATATATATATATATATATATATATATATATATATACACGTAAAATCAATGTTTATCAGGTCACCTGAAATTGTACTAAAAAATTCACAAACAATGTGTAATCATTGAAAGTTTCAGCACAAGAGTGTGGAACATATAGTCGTTAATATATTAAATTCAGTATTTCCGATTGTGCAATTGTGTATAGATTTGATTTGAAATAATATAGTCTGCACGGCTGCCGTCATCAGGTTTATTTCCTTAAAATTTACGGTTTTGGATCGTTATAATATATTTTAAATGTTTTGGCCAAAAAGACTGTGTTACTTTAGTCCCCAATTTTTAGCCGCATCTGTTTTAACCAATTTCGTTTAAGTTTTCGTTCTTTGAAAGTCTGTTTATTTAGAAAATAAGTGTTATACAAAAATAAATGCTCCAGTATATAGGTATACATATATACATATATACTAGTATGTATACTATGTATACATATCCATATGATATGTATACATTTATAGAAGTCTACTGTCAAAAAACTTTAAATTAGATAACATAAAAGGAAACTTGAAAGCGATCTTGAAATAGGAAGGACTTATCTGGTAATAAATCATTACATATCTATAAGGATGAGAAACCTGAAAAGTGATGATCAGGACAAATTTGAACTATCTTGAAATAAAAATAAACCTTACATTATTCTGTTAAACAAACATTAAATTAAAATAAATCATCGTGATGCTTTTATAGTGAAATATTTATGAAATTTGCAATTTTTTTTCTAATAACAATGTATTGTTCACAACTTGCAGTTAATTTAATTGTTTATTTTTAAAAATTCTTTCCTAATCTATACATATTTAGTTTCAACAAAACTAAAGGCCGAGTTTTCTTACATCTTGTCAAATAGCAACCGACAGTATAAAATTAACAACTTTATTTTTACGGTAAAACTTTACTCTACGCCCCTGTGTATCTATAAAAAGGTTTACGACTTATGAAATTTACAACTTTATTAGGATAAAAAGTATATGCGGCTGGGGTGTATATTAAAAATTCGATAATGTTTTAAACCTGAAATGCTTACAGAATTATAACATGTATTTCATAATAAATAACGAGAAAATTTCAAATTGAAGCTGTCAAAGTCATATTTGACATACCGGTGAAATGCATTACCTAACCAATTTTGTATGAAGAACTATCATACATATTCTCATGATATTTATTCATTTTTGGAATTCTTTTTAAATAATTTATTTATGTATATTTAAAAATCACACATAAAACATCAAATTCAACAAAGTTGACAATTCAGCTTGTTAATATGATAGCCTGTTTACATGGCAAACTAGGGCGTGGTGACAGTTTTGAATTAAGAAATATATGAAATAAATGCGATCTCGCTCGAACTATTGCAAGTAACGACTAAAAGAAGGAAATGAAAATATGTCAGTCTTTATGATTTTTGCTAGATATTACCTGATTATTTATGTGTTATCTGCTTTATAATATTATAAATATGTGATTTTTTTCTTTAATTTGCATCTTAGTAAATCATTAGTAATGTTATTTACACGATATAAGATTGGTCCAAGGAACATGTGATATTCAAAATTAACGAAGGCCATAAGACAAGTGAAATTTTATAAACGTCGTCAAACCCTTTCGTGAAGCTGGGAAAAAAGAAATTTCGAGACAAATAGCGATATTCTAGAGCTACTGCTAATTATGTAGTCGATTTAATAAAAACATTATTTAGATCATTATGTAAGAGGTGGCGCAATATCGCCAGGTCTCCTAGTGTTAATTGCTGTTAGAATATGGGCTCGTGGTTGCTAAACGTTTTATTTTTATTATACATATTATTGTACTCTTACACGTTTCGTCTTCAGTGAATGGCATATGTTAATATGAATTGTTTTATCTTCACAGATTCAAGATTATGCAGGAAAATTTTAGGCATAAGTTAGCCACATGTGTCCATTACATGTAAGCAAAAGGTTTTGGCGCTAGTAGCAAGGAGGGCTGAATTTATTAAAATACAACAAACAGTAGAAAACACATGACGAAGAAAGTGAAATTATTGCAGATTTTTATGCAATTTGTGGATATAAACACGTTTTGGTGCAACAGATTGCACTCATATTCCAATATTAAGTAATAATGTTGGTCAAGTTGTGTTATACACTTAATAACTGGGGCATCAAAATACATTTTCCCATGAATTTTAAGTCTTACCTTTCATAACGATACCATACATTCCTGTAAATACCAATATATTTGTATGTATGTATATATATATATATATATATATATATATACTCTTTGTTCTATTTCGGTAAGTCAGTACTAACAATTATTTAAACATGTTTTATAACTTATTACAGTTATTTCAAATGGTTTATGTGAAACGCAAAATCATGGATATTGTGGATGAAGATGGAGCACTGATGACTCGTATGTTCAATGAGAGCAGGCTAAAAATGCGGTTTAAATCAGGAGAATTTCAAGGACGGTTACTATGAGTATCTGGATATGCCTATACGCCCTATTTATTATCTATTCATTCCATTCAGTATAAGGGTGAACTTATATTGAATGGAATGAATAGATAATAGATAGGGATATTGAGTGGAATGTACTGGGTAGTTTTGCGCCACTTCCGGTTTTGAAGGCCTCCATTGTGTAGGAGGCAACATTTTTCTTGTCTTAACTTTCATCATTTTCCATTTTAATTGTTACTGGTCCAAATTCCGGGGACGGCAATCCAATTCATTAAATTCATAAAGATTAAAAATTAAGAAATAGTGTTATTTAATTTCATTGAAATGTATTTTTTTCATTTCTTTTTATTATGAAGTCACTCTTTCAAATAATTTACTTCTAGTGCACTCCTTTCCACACCACCATTTTTATTTTATTCATATTTGCTTTAAAGCTTTTGTGTTCAGTTTTGTACTCAATTTTAAATTATTGTGGCAGAAATTACATCTGGATTGCCATCATCCATGGTTAAAACCAAGTTGTAACAAATGTATAGTTAATTCGTCGATAATCCATGTTTATTAATAATATGTTTAAAACGAAGTTGCGACTGGTTTACTCTTATATTAACACTCTAAGTGTAACTCGAGATTGATATAGAAATATTATTGTTTTATTAATAAGGACACAAAAGTTAAGCAAAAATAAAATATTTTTTAATTGGGAAGCTCATAATTTTCCTACGTAGTAATACGAATATATCTAATTAATTATTTAAAAACCGTTTATATGTGAAACCATAAATGTAATAAACTCAAGTAGAACATGTGAAATTAATATATATATATATATATATATATATATATATATGTTTATATATATGTGTGTATATATATATATATATATATATATATATATATATATATGTACTAACCTTTGGGATTTAAATCTGTAATCACATCATGGGTAGATAAAAATACTATTTTTTTTTAATTTTACCACTTTCTTTGAATATATAAAAACGTTCTAATTCGTTAACATTAAAATGCATCAGCTATATCTTATATTTCGATAAAGGTAAGAAATGTGGCAATATTGCATGATTGCACTTCTTAGCGATTGATAATAAATTTGACTTGTCTAACTGTCCCTTTCATTTGCATGGTTTTAGATAAAAAGGATAAAAAAAAGAAAAGGTTATCAAAATTAATTTTAAGGCCAAATTTGTTGCAAACTTATTGCCATTTTAAAATCTTTAACATCCATTCATTATTCCCTCCATATTAAAATTTATAAAAAATTTTATTATCGATTTTCAAAATAGACTTGTCCGAATAATGTCGTCTATTAATACGATATTTTTTCATTTGTCGTTTAAATAAATTATTATTCGCTCTTATTAATAAAATAATATTAATTTTGATTGCTTATTTCAAATTCAATCTTTATGGATTATTCAATATTTATTATGGCCACAACACATTTCTTCTGGATATATATTTTTCAAAGTTTAGTTTGACATAACAGTTAATCGGTTTAATGCGATTTTATACCGTTAATTACTTGTTATCTGTGAATTCGAGTTAGTGAAATTACGAATATTACGTCATTTTTAGCGCTGGTGGAACACGGCACTATTATGACAAATGTCATTATAATAGCCCTAATATATCGAACGTTATCCGACAACTAAGTCTTGTTACGATCAATTCAATACAGGAAGATAACCCTTTATTTCAGTGATATCAGGTGATACTTCTCAAAAAATATCGACAAACATAGAACAATCTCAAATAACTAAGTAACTTAGTCTAAAAGTTATATGTTTTTATGACTCATTTAGGCAAAAATTATATATCAAGAGAAATTAATATAAAATAAATAGTAGTATTTACTGTTGAACTTGACGTATTTCACTTTAAAAAATAGGGAAATTTTTATTATATTAAGAAATATCTATTAAGATATTAAATTATTTCTTGTTTGTAATTATAGCAAGACATATATATAAATTATAATTATTACCGTAAAAGTGACACCGCTGCAAACTTACTTCCTACAGGTGCCCGATGCAAATGATTCATGTAATTCTCGTCACGTGATGCGGTACGGCGCAGCAGCCGCCGTGATCGAAATTTCTAATTAAAAATCGCATATTTATTTACCGTGTAAAGGATTTTCTGCTTGTACGCTTTCTTCATCTTATTCTAACTAAATGGATAGGAGAATGTTAAAATTTTAATCAAAACTTTAACTTTGCAATCGAGAACACACAACAAATATATTTAATTTTAAACAATCTATATCTTAATGTTACTGAATATTACTAACGTGGAATCATGCATGGTTTTCTCAATTTCACTAATTTTTAACCGTATTAAACCATATTTTAACATAATTTGGAAGGGAGTCTTTTACTTATAAAATTAATTCATTCAATTCACCTTTTACTTTAGAATTTTAAAAGTAACAAGTTAGAATATAAGATTAAGTCAAAGTTTGATCAACATAATGCCATAATCAGTTAATGTTAGAAATATTCTATGAATATGAACTTTTCTGAAAGATTGCCGTTCAACTGAGTTTTTAACAAAAAAAAAACAAAAGGGCGCGTGAGACTCTTACATAAAAGGGTTCAGTATTCTTAGATTCTGAACGCTTAGCTTACCTATTGGTTGATGATTTATCTTACTAAAAATTTTATCGCCGTCATTTCAGGAAACAGTTTAAAAAGACGATAAGTATATATTAGTAGTAGAAAGAGCATCCGTTATAATTTTCAATGGAGGCTACTTACTAAGAGCAACATTTTAGTGTTTTATAAACGTTATGTAACCATATTTGATAAGTTAGCATCATCTTTCAGAGGTATTAAAAAGTTTCTTTTAAAAGAACATAAGTAAGAATATTTCTAAGCCCCTTTCTACACGATTACCGTGCCTGAATACAACAGAGTAACAGCACATTGAACAGCACTCGCTTGCTTGAATAGCTGAATTTTTTAATGAAACTCAATCTGCATAAAACCAATGTTTTTTTGAAAATTACTAAATTTATATTGATGTTTTATTTGAATATTCATATCACTGTGATATTTATAAAATAATATAACAAGAATTTGATAATTTGCAATTCTAGACCATATAATACGGATAGATGAACAAACTAAAACAAACGATTAGGAAATATCGGAACAACGAAACCATATAAATAGGCACCACTTTATTAATTAAAAGGTTTCCCATTTATTCAATGCGCCCCAATGGTAAGCGATAAAAAAGGTGTTATCAGATATTAACGCACGCATGAAACCTAACAAGATATTTATGAGGTTGCGAGATAGTCCCATACAATGGCGCTCTCTGCTTCCTTTATTTACAAACACATTAAAGTGGTGATGTATGTAAACGTGCGTCGAGAAAGGTCTGAACAGTGTGACTGGCGATTTCTTCTTAAACTTTCACTTGAAAATACGTAGTTGAATTAGCATAGGTAATGAAGTAGCAGGCCAAGTTTTTGGACTTTCCGGGCTTGTTCTTTTGTTGAAGCTACACGTGTAATCGCCTGACTTGGATAGCATAAAAGGGAGGTAGAGAAAGAATATTTGGTCAATATAAAGGGATGATAACCTCATTTATATCCCAATGGTTTTCTATTCAAACCGAATAGTATTATTTATTACGCTTATATTAACTACTAAACAATATGTACTGCATTGAGAAAGTAATCATTTTATCTTCTAAATAAGTAAATGAAGGTTTTATATACAGGGTAATATGGTTACATCTCTTTTCACTTCTATACTTCTTTTAACTCTGTTATGGTTAACTTCTATCCCCCGCGATTTGAAGGGATTCAATCGTTTTAATTTTCACTTTGAAACTACACTACAAGAAATATATCCTGCTCCAGGCTATTTTACCAGATAGTCCTTTAAATATTGTATTGAAGTATTATTGTTTTAAATTCTTGTTATTCTCTTTGACTTTTTTCATCGGATTATTGATTTTTTTTATCGTTGAGCTTCGGAAGTTCTTTAGGAAGTTCTTTAGGTAGGCATTGATGAGATATTATAAATAAATAAAGCTCCTAATGACATTGTGATAGTAGGCAGTCTTAAAAATCGTATCTTAACCAGATACGGAATTGTTTATAAAGAATATGGACAATAAGGAAATATTGGAACAACAAATATTTCAGATATTTTTTTTTATAATTTATAAATAGGCAAAAGGCTCTGGTTTAATAAAAAATAACGCCAAGCCTTCAAACATGTTAAGAAATGAATAAGTTTTCTGCTTTAAAATCAAGGGTTTTATTACATAACTTTCATGACCAATCTTGAACCGAATAAGAAAATCGGAAGGCTGATATGCTAGTGGAATATCAAGGTTGTTAGTTATGTGCTGTTATCAAGTTAATGCAAAGAATTAAGTTCGGCAATTAGATCTACTAGCTAACAACATATGTAATCAACGGAATCAATTTTATTTTCTCTTTAATAATGCTAGACCACAATTTCCAAAATATACTCGTTGAAAACTTTGAGAAGTTACGTTAGATTCTACCAATATCTTATTCACTTATATTTCGCCATCCGATTGCAACTTTTTCAGATATCTAGTAATAATTTTGAGTAAAAAAAATCAAAAATATTATAGAATTTCACGAAGACTTCAATTTTTTTAACCTAAGACGCATGGTTTTCATGCTGGAGATATATTGTCGCTGCTTACCAGATGGCAGCAAGTCACAAATGAAAATGGTGCAAATTTTATTTGATTTATTTCTGACATTTAGATTTTAAATTATTTTTGGTTTTCCCAAAACTAATAAGAATTTTATTAGCCTTCATTTAATTTTAAATAATTTAACGGAAAACGGCTAAAAAAATTTAATGATGATTGTATTCAGGTGATATTTTTCGTCTACCAGTGCTATTAGATGATATAAGTTTTTGAAAAATAAAATACTGCCTTAGCTTTTAATTCTTTAGATTACGATTAATAATATCTTATTTAAATTAGAGTGAAAAATATATATATATAATAATCCTCCCTATTAGGACAAACGAATGAATGGGACAAAGGTTATTTTAATAAATTAGTTTTCTTATGTCAGTTATAATTACATTTCTTTTCAGTTAGTAACAAAATTACTTTACATAACACTGGCCAATTTAAATGAAAGTTTTCTCAAAAAAATGAAGAGCAGCATTCCAAAACCGTTCCTTTCATTTCTGTACAAAAGGAGTTTTGGAAAATAAGTGGGAATATATTACTATATTTTATATTTTACTGCCTAAAGATTGGCTTGTACGCTTTTGTTTAATTTAACGGAAAGGTCATAATATCAGAAAGTGCACCATAAATTTTTGTGGCAAAGAAATGAGTGGAAATGAAAAAAATAATTGTAATAACAGGAAAATATAGAAATGTTTACTCTAATTAACTGCGGACCGTAATTACAAAGCCAGTATTAAACTTTTTGAACTAAATTACTATAGCAAGACTCGTTTAAAAGGAAGCCTGCTTCTTGGTTGCCGTAATGCCACATGTCATACCGCAAATATTGATAAAAATTAACATGGTACTTAATAACCTTGTCAAAGTGAAGAAACAGATGGAGATGAATTACGAAGAAAGCATTATATTTTCAAAAGGTAAGTGGAAAAAAAGTGCTAAAATATGTTTTATTTAAGCCTAATGAAACGCGTCATAATGTTATGTGCAATATATCTTAGACTGATTTCCCAAAAAGAATTATTAGTAATGATGTGAAATTAATTTTTACTTTAATGATTTTTTATTCGAAACATGGATAACCGGATATTGTACGCCCACAGTAATATGTACAATTGTTGGTATGAAAATGTTGGTACTAATTTATTTATTATCTTATTCTTCGTAAAATTGTCGGTGTAACAGATAAAGTTTTTAAAACAAATTGTGGTTTGCTGATAGAGAAGGCCAATAGAAATATTTTGAAATATCTAGACATAACATAACTAGATATAACAATATATCAAAAAGTTGTATTTTGAGTTAGACATATATATTTTGAGTTGAGACGACGTATTATGAGTTACAGGAAATGGTCAAGTAAAATCACCTTTACAGCCGGGAAAGTTACTTTAAATCGAGCATGAATTTTGTAGTATAAATTTTAAAGCAAAATATTGCATCTCATCATGCAAAAGCGGATACTAGTTATATTAGTTATGTATGCAGCCATTTTATAGCTATCTATAACTGTTTTGTCTCCTGGCGATTTAAATACTGCTGGGGTTGGATTACATAATTATATTGCTGAAGTAATTATCTATACCAAAATTGCCACCATCCTTACTGGCTATGGTGCAACATCCAAAATCACGCAAGTGCTTTCATTTGGTGTAACGCACACGTTATACTCATAATGATCCCAGATCCAAGAATATATAAATGGAAATGCGTGAATGCTCATTGATCCATATTTTCTTTCAAGGACCAATACATTTGAAAATTCTTCAAAAATATATAACAACACGTCATTGTAGCCTCAGATTTTCGCCATGAATTTGGGCATTATCTTATCTATGTCGCAATACTAAGTTGTTCTGTAGTAAAATATAATATATAAGTTTTCGTAAAAATTTTTAAGTAATGCGTATTAAGATTCAGAGCGTTATCTTAACCTGTATTAAAAATACGTAAATAATTCGGTCATTTATAAAATTAAGTGCATGTTGGTCGTAAGAATTGTTGTCTGAAATTTATTTAAAAGTTTATAAATTCTATTTCCCGTATCTCATCCCGATTTTGTATTCAGTTATAACAATGATTTGCGAAAAAATAAAAATCATCAAGTTTAAGAAGACTTGCATAAAATAATTTCTTTGCAATGATGAAAAATGTTTGAATGTTCTATAGCTCAAGTTTTGTATATACACTCAGGCTATACAAACAGTTTGTGGAGGTACACACCTCCACAATCTATTTTCATTATGTATAGCCGTAGTAATTTTTAATAATTTTGACGTTACGTGAACGACGTGACCTTTCTTATATAGCTTTAATAAAAATTTATTTATGCGAGTTATTTTGAAGATACCACTAATTCCGTTTTATGTAATGTGAGTTGTAAGCGGAGTGCACAAAAATATCTGATGAGAATTTCTAAATGTAATGGCGACGGTGATGGCAGAAAACTAGGTTTTCTTTCGTATCTTGATTTTAGTGCTTTTAGCTTTTCAGCTACCAATATCGATTTTCTGCAAGTTGGACTTGGCAACACTGAGTATGTACCTGGTTCTAAATAACTTTTTGTGGCGAATATTTTAAGACAGGCTTTCCAAAATATATACCCTTCCGCACTATTTCCTGAAATTTAGTGAACGCCCCTCTTATTTATCGGTTTATAATATTTTCTTTTGTACTTCACTCTGACAACAAACTTAAAATTATACTACTAGAAGTTAAAAATTTAAAAATACTCAAAAATAATTCCGCAAACTGTCATAAAAGGATATTTTCAGAGCTTGGAAGTCATAATAGAAATAGATAAACTAGAATCCAGCAAATTCAACCATAACATTGTTAAATTAAGGTAGGAAGAAGAATAAGATAAAAGACTGATTTATCCATAGCAACAATAAGGAGGGAATCAAACTCTACGAATGGTGAAATGAATAGATGGGACTCTACCGAGGGTCTTTTTTTGTTAATATTCATGTTTGAAATATTATTTCGTAGTTCAGAATACACAATGTATTAATTTTATATCTGTTGTTTTTTACAGAAAATTATAATAAGGAAAATTAAATCAATATTTAAAAATATTCACATAAACAACTACATATATAAATGATTTATTTAATAAATGGTTGTTTTTGAATAAAACTACTCGCTAAAAAAATTATGCAATTTTTCTTTAATACATAGCTTATGCGTACATATACTCGTACAACTACATAGCTTATGCGTACATATCAAACTATATAGCTTATGCGTACTTATACAACTATATTGTATATGCATAAATATACAACTGCATAGCTTATGCGTATGTACATAGCTTATGCGTATGCAACTATATAGCTTATGCTTACATATACGATAAAATAGCTCATATGCGACTTTATTTTACTATCTTTCTTATCCATCAAAATTATTCACCGAAAAATACTAAATTCGGTCACAAAAAGCAAAAGCTCGCAAACATTCATCGATGAAGTATGAACGTATCATTTTATCTAACACATAGTATTCGACATTTAAAGTATAACTCCCTTATTCTGCTCATTTTTTAACAAACACTTCTTCACATGAAAGAGGGTTTTTGGCTTTTCCGAAGCAATTATATCTTCATTATCACATTGTCACGGATTCGCGTTCACTCAATATTTTCATCGTGACAACGCGGTCCGCACTTGAATACTACTTTCCTTCAAATACGTTTGATGTATGAATTTAACATTTACGACATATAGTTTCAGTGTTATGTAGACAATGAAATATTTCTCATAACTATTAACGTGTTTTTTTACATACTATTCTGAAATATCGGTCATATTTTATGGTCACGGAGTTTTAGAAATGTAATGAACCTACTTAAAACTCAAAAAAGATTACATTGATTTTATCATCTCTACATCTATTTCACATAATTTTTAAATATGTTTTTATCCGACAACGGCACAGGAGGGATTATGAATTTTACAAGCTGTGTATGTGAGTAAGTTTGATCCTTCATGTAGACGAAGCTATTCAAGTGATTAGTTTCATTAGTTTTGTTTTGATCCAGAGAGTGTTCTAGTGTACATAATGTTGTGCATTTCACAGGTTATGCATGTATATCTGCATGCAAGTCTGTTCCATCGTACAAAATAAACTACTAAACTGGTTTCAACAAATGAAGTGTCTTTAGATTCGTCTTGATCCAGAGAGTGTCCTAGAGCATGTAATGTTATGAATTTCACGGGCTATGTACGAATGTCTATCTCGTATGAGTTAGTTTGTACAAATGAGGTGTTTTAACAAATGAGGTGTCCTTAGATTCGTTTTGATTCAGTGAGTGTTCTAGTGTATATGACGTTATAAATTTCACAGGCTATGTATCTATTTATATATGTGAGATAGTTTTTCCCCCCTTAGAGTCTAAACTACTAAATAATTTCAACAAATAAGGTGTCCTTAGATTTGTTTTGATCCTGAGAATATCTTAGGGTAAAGAACGTTATGAATGTCAAAGGCTATGAACGCATATATGTATGTAAGTGAGTTTGTTCCCTCGTATTTTTTCTCGGTAATCGGGCTTAATTTAACTTCTTGTGAGATTATATTAACCATTAATCGTACCGTCACACACACATACACAGGCACGCACGCATGCACGCAAGCACGCATGCGCGCTATCTCTCTCACGCACGCCCGCCCGCACGCACGCACACACATATATTTGTGAAAAATATAGGCATATTAGAACGGTCGACCTATGGGTAACTAAATGTTACTTGACTACTACAAATTCATTTCTATTTGAAAAGTAACACTACTTTCTCGCGGAACATAATAATTAATAGATATTCTACATTAAGTTTACTAGAAACATCATTATCGGAAAATTTTGTGTTTATTTCATAAGAACGAAATTTTGACACTGACCTTATAAGTTTTATATTTATAATAATTATTATAGCTAATAAAAATATGGTGAGCGATATTTTCTAATATAATTAAATCTTTAACAGGATCAATCTATGTATAACTAAAAACGTGGCTGACTGGAACAATTTACATTGTGAAGTTTTTGGTTTTTATTTTGTTATTCGTAATTCAAATATTACCACGTAATTTTTTATTGTATGCGATAATAAATAATTTTATAACTATCTAAATATTATTTTGAATAACTTAGTTGAAATCGTAAAGTGACAATGTTTTAACGACGAGATGAATAAGCAAAATTTAAATACTTTACAAATATTTAAAATAAAAAATAACACGAATAAAATAATAAAACATAATACAACAGAAAAACAAAGAAATATTTTCTATATGTTATAAACTAAGTACTACTTATTATTTAATTCCTATTTTTACAAAATATAAAATCAAATCTTTTTCGCTAAGACAGCAGCAAACTTGATTCATTGCAACAAAACCAAAAAAAGTGTTATTTTGTTGATGGAGTAATTTCACAAATTATTTTATTTTTTAATTGACTTTAGCCATATCATACAATATTCAAAATATTGAATTATGTTAACTTCTAAAAAATACCAAAACTTATATAAAAGGCATTGTAAAATAAATTTGATAAATATTCACGGAAGAAAATATGATGTTCAATACTACAGATCTCATGTATGCAGATGAGGCTGTCAATGAAATGACCTTTGACATTAATGATAACTGGAACTTGGTACTCTCGTGCATAATATTTATTTTCGTGACTGTAATTTTTCTCCGTACATAACGTGATTGTTTCACATTAATAACCGTAATTGGACGTTATTAAATGTTTAACCACTAAACACACAAATATCTTTAACACACAAATATCAAGATCAAACCTTTTCTGCTAAGAAAGCAGTAAATTTGACTCATTGCAAAGGTAGTTCGACACAAGGCCACAAAAAGTATTATTTTTTTGATCGATTAATTTTACAAATTATTTGATTTCTTCATTAAGACTGTAGTCATAACAAACAATATTCAACATAATGAATTTTGTTAATTAATAAAAAATAAAAAGAACTTATATTAAAGATATTGTAAAATAAATTGGATAAATGTTTACGAAAGGAAATATAATGCATTTCAAAGCTACAGATCTTATGTACTAGTATGCGGAAGAGGCTATCAATGAAATGACCACTGATATTAACATGATAACTGGAACTTAGCATTCTATTGCTTAATATTTATTTTCGTGACTATGAATTTTCTCCGCAAATAAAGTGACTTATTTCACAATAATACTCGTAATTTAGAAGTTATTAATTTTTTTATACTACTAGCTAGATATTTTTAGATGTAAGATACTTGTTTGTATTCAGCCATCATTATTTAAAAGTTTATTCTTTTACTCTTTTACTAGTCTCTGCTTGAATTTAAAGTATTTATAGCATTAAATATATCCATTATTCTTGTGTGCAAATTCTTACCCTTTATGTTAAATAAAAGATAAAGTTGTATACATTTTTATTGTATTATCGATATCACAACATGTATTAAACGTTGTAATATTAAAGAATTCGATGAAAAGTAAAAACACCTGTACAAAAAAAGTACAGCTCTCTTTATAGTGTTAAAAGGAGTACGTAGGTGAATATATTTACAAAATTATACTCACATACTACACAAGGCTTTACACGTTCGCAAATAGGTTAAAACTTTATATTTCTTCTAATTGTTTAAAAGAACCTGAACAAATATTTGCAAACAGTCTGGCAGCAAGTAAACCTTTTGAAATAAACATACATGTTAATAATTATATGTAGCACAAGGCTCCACTTGAGACGGCGGCATTTCGACTTTCTAAATAACCGTGCCGCCAGCTATTATGTTCTCTGTTTTCAATATAAGCCAACAATATTAACTGAGCCAATAATACAATATAAGCTAATAATACCAATAATAACTCTTATTTTTTATTGTTAATAGTAACTCGCATAACAAATGCAATTTGTATGGGTTGATGCATGTCTGTTATTCTAAATTTAAAATTGCGTTAAGAAATTTATTAAAAGAAACGTCACATAAATAGATTATGTGACATTTCTACCAACTAACTTTTATTCCAAAATCTTAAGTAGTCCCGTAAATTGTTTACGTTATTTGTAACACACCCCTTCAAAGATATATAGTTTTTTAGCTCTCTTCTCATGCGGCTTTGCTCGCGTGGAATTACATTACCTGAAATAAAAGGTATTTTATGTATATTTCTATGAAACTTGTAATTTGAAGCCAAATTTGATGAAAATCAATAGTTGAGCCATGAATTTGGGATAAAGAAACTTATTTGTTCATTTACTCCATTGGTTGGGATGAGTTAGATTAAATACACAACACGACTATCAATGAGCTCCTGTCATTGTCGAATTTCGTTTTCCAAAAATATCTTTTCTTCAAAGAGAAAGTGGAAAGGAGTGTTAATTCATACTGAAGAATTTTATATTATCGTTTATTTGTATGCAAATTGTTATACAAATCCAGACCACATTTTATGCGTTATTGACTGTCAAATATCCAAAAACCAAACGAACAAACAAATGTACAAATTTTCACTATCAATAAGATTAATATAAGTTATTTGTTACATAGTTATTTCAAGCATAAAATAAATAACAAAACAAAGAAGTAGTTAACACCGTTTATAAATTGGCTGTATATAATTATTGAACAAAACAATATTAAAACAAAATTCGGTCTCGATCTCATGTTTTATCCGACAGGACCAGACCGGAGTTATATTAGGAGCTAGATTTAAATAAGAAGAGAGAAGATTCAATATGCGCTCATTACAAATATCTGAAAATTTGAATTATTACTGACACTTTGAAATACGATCGTGTTTTCTTAGATCGCTTATTTTTTCGTATTAATAGAAATCACAAAAGTTAGTGAAGGAAAAAGGCAAACTAATCTCGGACAATTACAAATCTTAGAGAAATGTAGCTTTGTTTCTAATAGGCGGAAACATCGTTTACTAGATGGAATTTGCTAATTATTTCTTTATGGAAATAGAAGCTACTCTTGGATAAATAATGAAGAAAATCTTAAAGATTAGTTAGACTAACAAATTTCTTGCATCAATAGCCCGGTTTAAATTTTTATTCAGTAATGACTAAACTAATTAATTAAATAGAATATGTGTCAATTACAGCAAAAGAAAAATACATATTATTCAATTCGTGTTTTTCTACAGTTTAAAAAAAATGGAGGAAAAAAATGGCTGAGTACTCTTACATAACAAAATGTTTTTCGCTTGTCTATTCTCTATACAGATTTAAAATAATAGAAGCAGATGACTTATAACTGCTTGACAACCGTAACCAAAAAGTGGGGTTCAATATTTAGGGGTGTGGCTTAATGCGTGGGCAACACATATGTGAAAAAATATTAACGTATAACATTTAAACATCAACAATGTTTAAAATTACCGAAACCTTCTTTTGAACCGGAACTTAATCCAAATTTGTTGTCGTAACTTCACGACAACAAATTTGGATCAAATTTAGGTTCAAATGAAGGTTTCGGTAATTTTAAACATTGAGAACTACTGTATTCCGTTAGTTATATCAATTAATAAATTATTTTTCACTCTACTAAACTTTTTTGTTAAATTTTAAAGGTGATATTTGATGCTTTGGTGCCATGTAAATAAATGCATACACGATTATAATTCAAATATTTCCAAACTACAGATAGACAATTAAATTTAATTTGCCCTTTTTATATGGTAGAACTGAAAGTTTTTGTGGAAAAAGAATATTATAATCAAAATTATTATTTTTTTCACTTCAATGTATATTTATTTATTAATATATATTTCAAATCGCTTAAACATTTGATTATAAAATTTAGTTATTTAAACAACATAAGTGCTTAAATATTAAATAGTGGTATATAAAATAAATTGTAAATTAATAGTGTGTGATTAATGTATAGTTTTATTTAATTTTAAATCACAAATATATATCTTATTATACGTGAATATTTAACTGAATAAGTCTACGAACATAGAACTTTAAATTGGGTACTATAAGGTAACTTGAGAGATTTGATATTTATCAGCAAAAATCGGCATTATTAGTTTGATGGTTTTTGTCTTCAAGTAATCATCTGCCAGATCAATTTAAATTTCCTTAGATTACATTTTTTTATTATTGAATTTGCCATAAATATCCTTACATTTACTGATATGCGGCCTTTGGCGATATATTTGTGTATATTTTTTGAATTTAATTTAATTATTTTTATTAATTTAAAATAAAACAAAATCGAAAATTTTAAAAGGAACGGGACAAAAGTTAGAGAAAATAGTCTGAGACAAATAGAATTATTTACGTTATCTCCAAGTTGTAATGCAAATCAATTAAAAAAAAGTAATTAAATGTATTTTATTGTTCAGATAATGTTAATCATAATATCTACACTTATTTTAATGAAAAAATAGTGTTGAAGACAAAAAGTAGTTTATTTACAGAAAAAATTTCCAAAATATCTAGTCATGAACATTGGACGATAGTTCTTTTAAATTAAATTTCTGAGTTAATTCTATAACTCTTATATTTCCAGGAAAACCTCGTCATTTTAACATATGAATATCCCAAGCAAATCTTGCACGCATCGAATATTCTTGTGACTAAAGAGACGGAAGTGTTAACGCTAAAAGTATACGAAATTTGATTACGGACCAGAATTTAACTAAGTAAAACCATTGCAGATAGCTGCTGCAGGTTTGAAGTAACATTCAATTTGTTTTACTTGAAGACCATTTTTCAGACATTTTAGATTAGGTGCAATTAAGAAAAACGTACTAGTAGATCAAAGCTAATTCAATTTTGAATAGTTATCAATATATTTGATTTACCATCGAGTCAGTACTGTCACAAAATTCAATCTTTAGTTTTATCAATGCTGCAGTCAACTAATATCTGGACTAATACGACCACAAAAATAACGCCACAAAATTTATTGTAGTATCTTCGTTAACTCTTGCCTTTAAATGGTTTGTTGCGACAAAATGCCATTCTGTATTCAATGTTTTCATCCAGGCACGACCATATTTTAAATGTACATTGTTGAAAACAAAAAAGTATTTTCTTGATCATGTTTAGCAAGACGTGTCGTTTTTATTTTAGATATCTGCGTTGAAAATGAATCATGTATGTTAATTTTATAGTCTTTGCTAACAGAATAAATTTATAAACAAACTATAGCTCAAACAAGGGCTCAAAAATTTACTACTATTGTTTTACGGAAATTTCACGTTCAAATCCTTACCGTGTTACACTTGTAGTTTTATTAAGTCACGTTTCTATTAGTTTTATAAATACCGTTTTCCTATTAAATATATTTAAAATCCATCAACTATCCTTATTTATACGGTGTGATAAATATACGTAAAGAAAAGCTGGTTCTATAATAGTTTCAGAACATAACGATGTAATATAAGATGCTTGCGTAATTCACGTCACGTCTACCCGAAGCCGCAAGTCCATGACGGTCTTCATTTTAAATAAACATAACAACATATTCGCCTGAACTTACGTTTACGTATTCATTCGTAATATCCTAATACCTACTAAGAATTGAAATATAAAATAAAGATTATGTTACCTGTGAAATAAGAACATCTGCCATTTCGAACATTTCTATTAGATATTTATTGCAAAAAAATTGGACAGACCAGTACATGTATACAGTCAAACTTATAAGATATACTTGACGTGATAAACCACCATTTGTTGTTTCCTTCCCAAGATACCTAATTAGCGTACATACTTAAAGTATAAAATATAATAATTGTAACATTATGACAAACAATTAAATTACCTTATCCCTAAATATGCTAACAGAACATTCGCAATCTTGTAACACATACTCTGAACCTAACAAAATAACAGTTTAATTTAATTACCAGTACATTAAGTTGTAGTTATGTTTTAATTAAGTTTAACCCTTAAGATTGTAATAGTCCATATAACTAACAATGATCACTTTAATTAACATTTAGGCAAGATGTCTATTTGACTCGATATTTACTACTACATTTATATTATCAAATAAGTTTTAAATTTATTAACGTTAATTTTGGAAGCAACTAAGAAGTAAAATGGTAAAATAACAGTTAACTGAACAAATACTACGCGATACTATTCTACTTCATAAATGTTTATATCAACAATCAATGGTGAATATTTATGAGAGTTATTACGTAATACATCATTATGTCGGAGAGAACATAGAAACGATTCATTCGATTTCTCGAATTAAGTTATTATGCACACTACACACACTATGCACACTACCTACACTATGCACCCTTTTTAATTTTAAACATGTCCAGACATAATTATCCACAGAAATTGGATATGATACTGTATTTATTCAAAATATTAACTAGTCACCCTAATAAACCGCCGGTGCTGAAATTGGAGTCGTTTTTGTATTGAAAAAGGAGATACAAATGAATTACTATATCATATACCGCCTACATGGGCGCCATCCAATTCCGTATTATTTCATTTGCTGAATTTACTAAACGGATTATTGGAAGCACTGCTTCATTTTGATTTATTCTACTGTTCAATCCGTGACTTTAGCATTAAGGTCGTGGATTATTGGGATGGTCCACCTATTCTTATTATTTCTAATTACGCTCATATTCATTGTATTTATTATTGTTGATTGTTTCGTTTTATTATCTCTTGTACCAAAAGTTCATTTAGTTTCATTCACGCACCCGCTGTTTCGATACTTCTATTAAAATAATACGTAACTCAAAAGTGAATGTAGGATTGTAATTTTTTTTACGTATATAGAGAAATAGTGTAGGTATGAAATAGTATTTGTACGTATTCATAAGTTTAACAAATACTGAAATCCGAAATAAAATACGTCGCATTAATTTTTGGAAGGTAAATGTAAAATAATTATAAAATACAATTTACGTCATTATCGTGAAAAAATAAATGTAAATATAGATGTAAAAAGCACTTGTCCTAATAAGAATTTGTGTTATGATAATTTTTTTTGTGTGCCATCTCCTATCCGTAAAATACGACAATTGAAAATTACATACGGAAGAGGTCAGTGTAACCAAATGCGATGCTAAAAAGTACTACAATTATTTTCATATCAATCCTAAGTTCTTTATACAAATATGGATGAATACAAAATAATGTCATAAAATATTTGAAATATTTTAAAAACTATCGAATACGGTAGCTTGGAAAAATCGGAAAATATGAAAGTTTGGAAGTTATGCACTTGGTATATTTATAGAAAATAGAGAAATGCTGATCAAGTAACTTTTTACCAAACATAGAAAAGAAAGTGAGTAATATAAAATTACTTATAACAAATTAAGACTTACAGTGGAGAAACTACCTTTACTTTACCGTACGTCTGTACCGCTGTATCTTTCCGCTTGTCTTTTCCACTACTAACGATTCACTGATCGCCCTTTGTTAATTTCACGTTATACTGTGATATTACAGATGTGTGTATACACATAAAATAAAGTGTGAAGTATTTTCCAATTATAAAATATTCTAGGGGATAAGACGAAAATTAATTTGAAAATAGACCAATAATCACAATATTTTCGCAATGTTATTACTCACTTGTTCGACGATTGTGTTTTTATAACATTTTATGGAGTAATAGTAATAATATTTTGTCACGTTCTTAGCCGAAACCGCTGATGGACCGACCAAGGCAAATATTTACTTTACATCATGACTTTTTCTTTTCACTAATTTTATATAATTATGGTCATTACATTATAACGCTTCCTATAAAAATTATTTATTAAAATAAAAATATTTTAATAAATAATAATAAACCTTCAAAAACTTTTTCAACAATTTTACAAAACTTTCCAAATTAAATTTTCGGCAAATAAATTTTGTCGATCAATCATTTAATTTTGTTACCTTTTAAACTCTTGTTGTTTAGTTTTTACGTAGTTTTTAAAAAAAATTATGTCATTTAATACTTGTGAATGAAAACAAAAAACGTTTTTTTTCCTAATCTAACCGTTTGCCATTGCAACATGCTTCACACGTACCAAATCGTTTTTCATTATAGTTTTAATGCATTTATATTGAACAAATACCATTTTATAACACCATTTAAGACAATATTATGATGAACTCATCAAATACTGGATAAAAAATGTAATGTATACACTTTATAACAAGAAACTACATACATATAATAAGCAATACTTTTAAAACTGTATTCCTACACTATACGCAGCGTGGAACGAATATTTGTATGGAACTTCATATTTTTCCCAACTCTAATTAGAAAGTAACTAAATATCCACAATACACTTTTAGCGTTTGGTCGGTTCCGTTGCTGATCACATTTGTTTCCCGAAGCAAAACAGCGATTTTAACATGACGTCATACTGTCATCATATCTTGCTAAAAAGTTTCACTTAAACAAAATTTATAAGATAAATAATTATCGATTTATTGAGACAAATTGTGATAAACAAATTCAAAATCAAAAAGAGGGGTAAGTACGAGGATTACCGATAGTCGAAATTGGAAAAATATCTATTCATAAAGTAAGATAAAGTTTGGAAACCGTTATACGTTCAGCAATCACCACGTTTAGTAATTTCTCTCTATTTTCAGATAATACTTTTTGGAAAATAGAATAATGGTAACATTATGCCAAACAATTAAATTTAATTGAAATGAAGTAAAATGTTTATCAATTTACTTCATCCTTCAATAGGCTAACAGAAAGTTCGCAATCTTTAACATAAGGCCTGACCGTCACAAAATAGCCGTTTTATTTAACTACGAGTACCAGTAGATTTAGTTGTAGTTTTGTTAACCTTGTTTTAATTAAATGTAACCCTTAGGATTGTAATAATAGTTAGTCGTTGACACTAGAGAGCACTTCCATCCAAGTAACCCATTTGACTCGCTATTTACTACTAAATGTATATAATTAAATAAGTCATCAATTTATTAACTCTAATTTTGGAAACAATTGGGAAGTAAAATGGTGAAATAACAGTTAACTGGTGTAAATACTACGCAATAGTATTCTGTTTTATAAATGTTTATACCCAAACTAATAGCTAACAATCATTGCTGAATATTTGTGCAAATTATAATGTAATACATCATTATGTCGGAGAAAATATTCATTCGATTTCTCCACTTACAATATTATGGATACTAATTACACATGTACATTTTCTTTTAACTTTGAACATGTTCGGACATAATTATCTACAAAAATTCGACTCGATACTGTATTTATTCCAATATTAATTAGTCACCCTAACAAACCGTCGGTTCTGAAATCGGAGTCGTTTTTGTATCGAAAATGGAGATACAAATGAATTACTATATAACATGCCCCATACACGTGCGCTGTACAATTTTAATCCGTATTATTTTGCTTGCTGTATTAAAGGGATTATTGGAAGCACTGCTTCATTTTGATTTATTCTGCTGTTCGATTCATGACTTTAGCATCGAGGTCATGGACTATTCGGGTGGTCCAACCCTGTTTGTTATTTATAATTATTCGTGTGTTCGTTGTATTTATTTTTGTTCATTGTTTCGTTTTATTGTCCCTTGTACTAAAGAGTCCTTTTGTTTCATTCGCGCACCCGCTTTTTCGATGCTTCTGATAAAAGAATACCTACATAACTCCGAAATTGAATGTTGGATTGTAACATTTTTTATGTCTATCGAGAATTATTGTATTTATAAAATATTATTGGTAGGTATTGATAAGTTTAGCAAATACTGAAATTTGAGAAAAAATTCTTCGCATTCAATTTTGTGAGGAAAAAGGTTTATAAGCGAAAAATATTTATGAAATATTATTTACGCTATTGCCGTGAAAAAGTATAAAGATAGAATTAAATGTAAATATGAAAATAAAAAGGACTTGTTCTAATAAGAAATGATGTTATGATTATTTTTTTCCTCTATCCGTAAAATACTTACAATTGAAAACGACATACGGAAGAGGCCAGTGTAACCAAATGGAATGCTAAAAAGTACTAGAATCATTTTCATTTAAATCAAAAGTTCTCTATTTATATAATAATAATAATAATAATAATATAGCCATTTTATTCGGATCTATTATACAGTTTTTTATATAACCAAACTTAAAATTAAAGAAAATATAACATAAAATAATCCTATCTTATTAATTTAATATTTCCTGTTTCTTTATTTCCTGTGGATCCGTTTGCCATTCGGCAAAGGCCTCTTCCAACCTTTCTTATAATTGAGGTACAGTTTATCTTTGTTTTCTTCTTTTGTTGGAAACTAATAGCTAACAATATTTGAGACTCTATTTATATATGGATGAATAAAAAGTAATGTCATAAAATATCGAAATATTTTAAAAACTTTCGAATATTTATATGTAGTACAGTTGCTTGGAAAAAAGGAAAATATGAAAGTTTGGAAATTCCCCACCTTGTATAATTATGGAAAATAGAGAATTGCTGATCAAGTATGTTTTTACCAAAAATATAAAATAAAGTGAGTAATATAAAATTACTTATAACAAACTAAGACTTACTTACGATGGAGAAACATTTTATGGAGTAACAGGTATTCTTTTGTCACGTTCTTAGCCGAAACCCTGATGGACTGAACAAAGAAAATATTTTTTTTACATTATGTCCATTTTTTTTCACAAATTTTTTCACTTCTTTTTGTATTTACGAGATCTACTGTGCATAAGCATGTGGCTATGACTGATTGATTTCTAAACGTTTTAAAATTCATAATGACAGATACTCTCCAAGCCATATCTTAGTATTTCTTCTGGATGAATTAAATTCTATTTGAAAATAATAAAAATTCCTATATTTCTTCCGAAAATTGAAACACAGCTTTTAATATCTAACTTTTAAGCATTAATTAGAAGTATACAGTAACTAACATTTACGTAATAAATTAAACACTGGAGGGATATCAGTATGTCGGAGTGTGTTCTTATTACTCGTGTAAAAACAGACATAGTTTAAAATTGTAAATGTAAACCTATTAAGTTTAAGTAATATATTTTTAAAGACGAGAACGACGCGTTGTAAGTCCATATTTATGAAATTAGGACGAGTCCGCATAATTCAAGTTTTATCTATCCCGTACAGTATTTCGCTAATATACGGTTTTTGCTTAAGATTTGAAATTTAAAATGTAAAATTTTAAATGAAGAGTAAACAATGGAAAGTAAAAGTTGATTAATCTTTACTTTCAATTAAACATCCAACTTCCAATTACGAAAGTGCATTTCTCGGAAAAGCTTTCTTATTAACAGTATTACGTGCTTATACACTTGATATATTTTTGTGTTAATTTCAAAATAAAAAATATGTTATTCATTTCGTAAGTCATCTCAGTTACAATAATAAGAAACACCACAAATAATATCTTATTAACCAAAAAATTACTTGGATAACAATATATTTAAATATCCTTCATATCATAGTTTACACGTATAGTATAAATCTGTATTCCATATATAAACTTTTTTCAGCTTAAAAAAAGGATTACAAAATTAATACTTTATTAACGTTTTTATTGAAAGATACTATTTATAATAAATCGGAGAAAACGCTTGAGCAACGATAAACACAATATATAATTTTTTATAATCAATACCTACCACATATATTTTATATGTTAAATAATTCTATCAGTTGTCAATAGAGAAAATTTGGAAGTATTGGAAGGAACCCGTTATTCTACTGATTAATAATCATGATAAAAGAGAAGATGGATCCTAGTGATGATATACATTTACAGTTCTTGATGTTTTAATGAGACACAACTTGGACCATCGGAAATACTGAATAATCATCAAGATAATACTGATTGGAAGAAGCAATTAAGAGTGATATACCTTATAAATAATATGGAGTTTTTTGGTTCGACTTGTACAAAAACAATTAAATCTGAACGGTTTCTAACGCCTTGGATACAATAAAGTGACGGAATCTTTGATCTGATGAAACAGTCAAACAGTTAGTTATCTTTCGCGAAAAATTACTAATCTTTGCTTGGTTTTACTGGTATAAACTTAAGATCTCATAAATATTAATTTAGAAGGCATGCTTTTATCTTCAAAATACAATGTCACGATTGTCAATTTACTTCGATAATGACTGATTTGACAGCTGTCAGCGAAAATCGGCATTATTTGTCTGGTGGCTTTTTATCTTAAAATAATTATTTGCTAGACCAGCTTTAATTTACTTTGATTCAAATTTTGTTTTTACCTCTATTATAAATATCCTGTCAATTACTGATATATTTCATATTAGGGTAATTTTTTATGAATATTTTATGAGATTAATCTTCATAAATGATAAACAGGCTGTAGAAATCCTAAATGTTATAGAACAAAATAAAATAAGATAGAACATTCTAAAGGAAACGGGACAAAAGTTTAAAAAGGGGTCTGAGACAGAGACATTTACGTTGGTATTAATTCGTAATGCGTAAGTATAGAACTTGTCGTGTTTATACAGTCAATTTAAAAAGAAGTGCTTCATTGTGTTTTATTTTTAAGATAATGTTAATTATATCATCTATACTTATTTTAATAAAAATGGTGTAGAGAACAAAAAGAAGTTCATTTACAGAAAAATTTAATGAGCATTGGATTATAGTTCTGTTAAATTGAATTTTATCTTTAATCCTGAGTTAATTATATAATTCGGGTATTTCCGGAAAAACCTCGCCATTTTACCCTACGAATAGAACAAGCAAATTTTGCACGCATCAAATATTCTAGTGATTAAAGGGAAGGAAGTGTTAAAGCTAAAATTACACGAAATTTGATTACGGACCAGAATTACACTAAGTAGAATCATTGCAGATAGCTGCCGCTGCCGCGATGACTTTAGCATCAAGGTCATGGAGTCTTCGGGTGGTCCAACCCTGTTTGTTATTTATAATTATTCTTGCGACCGTTGTATTTATTTTTGTTCATTGTTTCGTTTTATTGTCCCTTGTACTAAAGAGTCTTTTTGTTTCATTCGCGCACCCGTTTTTTCGATGCTTCTGATAAAAGAATACCTACATAACTCCGAAATTGAATGTTGGATTGTAACATTTTTTACGTCTATCGAGAAATATTGTATTTATAAAATATTATTGGTAGGTATTGATAAGTTTAGCAAATACTGAAATTTGAAAAAAAATTCCTCGCATTTAATTTTGTGAGGAAAAAGGTTTATAAGCGAAAAATATTTACGAAATATTATTTACGTTATTGCCGTGAAAAAGTATAAAGGTAGAATTAAATGTAAATATAAAAATAAAAAGGACTTGTTCTAATAAGAAATGATGTTATGATTATTTTTTTCTTCTATCCGTAAAATACTTACAATCGAAAACGACATACGGAAGAGGCCAGTGTAACCAAATGGAATGCTAAAAAGTACTAGAATCATTTTCATTTAAATCCTAAGTTCTCTATTTATATAATAATAATAATAATATAGCCATTTTATTCGAATCTATTATACAATTCTTTATATAACCAAACTTAAAATTAAAGAAAATATAACATAAACTAATCCTATCTTATTAATTTAATATTTCCTGTTTCTTTATTTCCTGTGGCAAACGGATTGCCGGCAAAGGCCTCTTCCAAACTTTCTTATGATTGAGGTACAGTTTATCTTTGTTTTCTTCTTTTGTTGGAAACTAATAGCTAACAATCATTGAGACTCTATTTATATGTGGATGAATAAAAAGTAATGTCATAAAAAATCGAAATATTTTTAAAACTTTCGAATATTTATATGTAGTACAGTTGCTTGGAAAAAAGGAAAATATGAAAGTTTGTAAATTTCGCACTTTGTATAATTATGGAAAATAGAGAATTGCTGATCAAGTATGTTTTTACCAAAAATAGAAAATAAAGTGAGTAATATAAAATTACTTAGAACAAATTAAGACTTACTTACGATGGAGAAACATTTTATGGAGTAACAGGTATTATTTTGTCACATTCTTAGCCGAAACCCTGATGGACTGAACAAAGAAAATATTTTTTTTACATTATGCCTATTTTTTTTACTAATTTTTTCACTTCTTTTTGTATTGACGAGATCTACTGTGTATAAGCATGTGGCTATAACTGATTGATTTCTAAACATTTTAAAATTCATAATGACAGATACTCTCCAAGCCATATCTTAGTACTTCTTCTTGATGAATTAAATTCTATTTGAAAATAATAAAAATTCCTAAATTTCTTCTGAAAATTGAAACATAGCTTCTAACATCTAACTTTTAAGCATTAATCAGAAGTATACAGTAACTAACATTTACATAATAAATTAAACACTGGAGGGATATCAGTATGTCGGAGTGTGTTCTTATTACTCGTGTAAAAACAGACACATAGTTTAAAATTGTACATGTAAACCTATTAAGTTTAAGTAATATGTTTTTAAAGACGAGAACGAAGCGTTTTGAGTCGATAGGTATGAAATTAGGACGAGTAATATCAATATATCGCATAATTCAAGTTTTATCTATCCCGTACAGTATTTTGCTAATATACGGTTTTTGCATAAGATTTGAAAAAAATTTTAAATGAAAAGTAAACAATGGAAAGTAAAAGTTGATTAATCTTTACTTTCAATTAAACGTCCGATTTCCAATTACGAAAGTGCATTTCTCGGAAAAGCTTTCTTATTAACAGTATTGCGTGCTTGTACAATTGTTATATTTTTGTGTTAATTTCAAAATAAATAATATGTTATTCATTTTGTAAGTCGTCTCAGTTACAATAATAAGGTACACCACAAATAATATCTTATTAACCAAAAAACTACTTGGATAACAATGTATTTAAACATCCTTCATATCATAGTTTACACGTATAGTATAAATCTGTATTCCATATATAAACTTTTTTCAGCTTAAAAAAAGGATTACAAAATGAATACTTTATTAACGTTTTTATTGATAGATACTATTTATAATAAATCGGAGAAAACGCTTGAGCAACGATAAATACAATACAGAATTTTTTATAATCAATACCTACCACATATATTTTATATGTTAACTAATTCTATCAGTTGTCAATAGTTAAAATTTGGAAGTATTGGAAGGAGCCCGTTATTCTACTGATTAATAATCATGATAAAAGAGAGGATAGACCCTAGTGATGATATACATTTACAGTTCTTGATGTTTTTAATGAGACACAACTTGGACCATCGGAAATACTGAATAATCATCAAGATAATACTGATTGGAAAAAGCAATTAAGAGTGATATACCTTATAAATAATATGGAGTTTTTTGGTTCGACTTGTACAAAAACAATTAAATCTGAACGGTTTCTAACGCCTTGATCTGATAAAACAGTCAAACAGTTAGTTATCTTTCACGAAAAATTACTAATATTTCCTTGGTTTTACTGGTTTAAACTTAAGATCTCATAAATATTAATTTAGAAGGCATGCATCTTCAAAATACAATGTCACGATTGTCAATTTACTTCGATAATGACAGATTTGACAGCTGTCAGCAAAAATCGGCATTATTTGTCTGGTGGCTTTTTATTTTCAAATAATTATCTGCTAGACCAGCTTTAATTTACTTTGATTCAAATTTTGTTTTTACCTCTGTTATAAATATCCTGTCAATTACTGATATATTTCATATTAGGGTATTTTTTTATGAATATTTTATGAGATTAATCTTCATAAATGATAAACAGGCTGTAGAAATCCTAAATGTTATAGAAAAAAATAAAATAAGATAGAACATTCTAAAGGGAACGGGACAAAAGTTTAAAAAGGGGTTTGAGACAGAGACATTTACGTTGGTATTAATTCGTAATGCGTGCTAATAAGTATAGAACTTGTCGTGTTTATACAGTCAATTTAAAAAGAAGTGCTTCATTGTCTTTTATTTTTAAGATAATGTTAATTATATCATCTATACTTATTTTAATAAAAATGGTATAGAAAACAAAAAGAAGTTCATTTACAGAATAATTTAATGAGCATTGGATTATAGTTCTGTTAAATTGAATTTTATCTTTAATCCTGAGTTAATTACACAATTCGGGTATTTCCGGAAAAACCTCGCCATTTTACCCTACGAATATGACAAGCAAATTTTGCACGCATCAAATATTCTAGTGACTGAAGGGAAGGAAGTGTTAAAGCTAAAATTACACGAAATTTAATTACGGACCAGAATTACACTAAGTAGAATCATTGCAGATAGCTGCCGCAGGGTTGAAGTAGCATTCAGTTTGTTATATGCTAACTGTGTCTTGCTTAAAGACCATTTTTCAGATATTTTGAATAATTTGAATAATTGAAGTTATTAACAAATTCTTGGTACTAATAGGTCAAAGCAGTTGGGTTTAATTATCAATGACGACGACTAGATAAATATACGTGAAGAGAAGCTGGTTCCATAATCGTTTCAGGGCATTACGACGTAATACAAGATGCTTGCGTAATTCACGTCATGTCTACACGGGGCGGCAAGTCCAAGGCGGTCTTCATTTTAAATAAACATAATATATTAACCTGAAATTAGGTTTATATATTCATTCGTAATATCCTATATATCAGGTATGAATCGAAATATGAAATAAAGGTTATATTACCTGTGAAATAAGAATATCTGCCATTTCGAACATTTCTATTAGATATTTACTGCAACAATAAAGGAGAACAGATCAGTATCAGATCAATGTGTATAGTCAAACTTATCAAATATAATTGATGTGATAAACCGTTATTTTTATTTCCTCTACAAGATACCAAATTAACGTATATAATTAAATCATAAAATAGAATAATGGTAACATTATGACAAATAATTAAATATAATTGAATTAGCCTATTAATGGGACACAGCTTGGACTATTGCAAGTACTGTGTCATCATCAAGATAATACTAAAGAGAAAAAAGCAGTTAATTGCGTTATACTTTACAATATGTATTTTGTTTGACTTGTAAACAAACACTTAAATTATGAACCGCTTCTAACGCTTTAGATATAATAAATTGGCGAAAGATTAGATCTGATGAAACAGCCAAATGCGATCGATTCAAGCTAACTTAGTTATCTTCCTCCTTCCTTGATCCTAGTTAATAATTGGTTTTACTGGTATAAACTCAAGACCTCATAAAGTTGTATTAAATTGGAGTTCTCTTTCTTTGGAAATGTGGCCAAATAAAATTTATTTAAACTTTACAGGTTTTATCGCTTCAAAAAATTAAATTTTTCCTTTTACTTTGAAATCAATAAACTCGTAAAAAATTTATCTGTTTTGTCAAAGAGACATAGTCAAAGAGACATATTAAAGAGACATAGTCAAAGACACAGTTAAAGAGACATATTAAATGATGTGAATGATGTGATGATGATCGCATGAATCGCATGTGTTCACATGAAAAATTAATGTAAAAAGAAAAAAAGCCGTATTCCCCGTTCGTTATATTGCCTGTTGAATCTGATTAATGTTTCTTTAAATAATCTTTGTTAAAAAAACGACATTATCCATTAATTCAATTTCAATTGATACGCGGTGTACATATAAATTATAATGAATAACGTAAAGGCTAATCGGCTGCAGAATGCCTTCAGGTGTTTTCGAACCGCATGCAAAGGTTGAAATATTCACGTCACGTGAAGCTGCCAAGAGCAGTAAACATTGCATATTCATTTACACACCTGTGTGGGATTCTCTGCTAATATGTTTAGGGGAAAGGAGCCCAAAGTGGGCACCATAAGTTTAAATGAGATAAAAATGTGTATTATAGCATAGAGAAGAAAAACTGTTATGGTTATTAGATGCTAAATAAATGGTAGTTTGATAATCAATGTTTAAATATCGTATTTCTCAAAAATATGAAGTAAGAACCCAAATACAAACACTTTCATATGCTCACTTTGCCCGGGGGGTAACCTAAAGCATGTATGGGCATAAAAGCAATGTGATCAAACAGAGGGTAATGTATTAATTTTTAGTACCTATAACAATAATTTACAAATAATAAAGAAAAATCATTAATAGAATAAAACATGAGAATTATGATTATTTGTAATCTTTATTGTAGAATAAAAAAAAACATAACATATTTTCTATTTTAATTAAAGTGTAACTAAAATTAACATTATTCAGTCACAATCTTATCATTGGACAGTTATTGTTAGGAAATTTTCTGTTTTACCTCCTTTTCTCTAAATCGGTAACGGTACTACTTCTGTATCACGGCTATACACGTGTCTTAGATGTTTCCTGTATCCAAGTGTCCGATATTAGGGCAACTTCTTTAGCAAAAGATCCTAGTAATTCCTCTTAAATAACGGCATCTGCAACAGGTAAATTAGTGGTACCACTTCTGACATCGGAGGGAATGCATTTGACAGGTGTCATAGGTGTTTCCTATATCCCAGTGTCCAGTGTAAGAGCAACTACTGTGGTTAAAGATCCTGGTAATTCGTCTGAATTAACAGCATCTGCGATAGGTATATTTACAGATAGTTCATCCGAGAAGATAAAATCTGCCATGAGTAAGTCTGCTTGTCGAGATAAAGTCATGATCTCGGCTTGTATAATTTGATCAAGTGTATGAGGAAACGGTGTCCTGTCAGGATCAGTTACATTTAACTATGATCTTTCAAGTTGATCACTTTCCGGGTTAAATAGTCTTTCTGTAACGGTTGCTGATTCACATTCAGGCTTAAAGAAAATGTATCTGTCTGTTGGAAAGGGTACAGTAGTTTTGAGACAATCTGTATATTGACATAAATTTTAAATTTTTTTTCATGTTAAAATGGCGGTGTTTTGAACAGCTCAAGTTTATCGACTCTTTTAAATATCCTTTTATAAATTCAATTGGGAATATTTCCAAGAGTATTTATATTTTTTACTATAATATAACGAGGTGAACAATGAATTAGAATTATGAAAATTTTACATGCATATTCCTTCTTAACTATGCTTGTGGGGTTTCGCTTTGATAACTGTTCGACTCTTTCTTTATATTTAAATTCCCGTTTCCAAAACATAACTCTTGGGACTCAGTTTAGTTTAAAAATATTGCTAGGCTAGCTAGCTACCACTATACTCAAATACTAAAATATCATTTCCGTTCTAAGAAAAAATAAATAAGAATGGATAAACAATTTTCTCCATCCTAAATTTCAATGAACAAATTATATACTAAAACCAATATTATTAAATCCCTCACTACTCAATTACCATAGATGAATACGACGAAGTAACAGCTCTTCGATTATTCGAATCGTTGAAGTAAGTGATACTGGTTTAACCAGTAAGTGATACTGGTTTAAATCTGTATAAAATCTTCATTTAAGCTAGCCAAATTAATTCTGTTTTGTTTTGAATAAATATTCTTTTGTGCTACGTACAATAGCCCTTTCCTTAAAGTAAATCAAACGTTACCGACATTTTACACTTAAAAATAAATTATTCGAAAAGATGTATTTATTTTTATCGATATAGGTTTACAGAACAATATAATAGAAGGTAGAGAATTTCGGACCATAAGAGACCATATCAAGTACATCGGTTGAAAAAAATAAAAGAAACGATAAAAAATTTTGGAATAACAAAATTGTAAAAAAACTACATCTATATTAATAAAACAGTCTCATATTTATCCAGCGCACCCTGGCTGTGACAGATAGAAAAGGTGTTCTCAGCCATAAACGCGCTCACAAAGTCTAACAACATATTCATGAGGCCACGAGTTAGTCCCACATAACTGAGCTCTCTGCGTCCTTTATTTACGAACACATTAAGATGGTGATATATGTAAACGGGCATCCGGGGAGCGCTGGGGGCGCCAGACGTTGCGACCCGCATTTCCTCCCCAAACTTTTAATTAGAAATATATAGTTGGATTTACATAGATAATGAATTGACCGGTTAAGATTGTGGGTCTTCTGGGCTTATATTTTGGTTGAGGCTACGCCGTTTAATCGCTTGATTTGGGTAATGTAAGGTCCCCACCTTACATTACCCAAATTGTAAAGGGTGACATTTGATTGGATTTTATTGAAAATAAACGTTTAGATGTAAAAGGAAATACATTTTAATTATATTTTAATTATTAATTTATATTTTAATAATTAATGGAATTAATTTTCTTTTAGCAACAAAGATAAATAGTCTGTCAAAAGGGACGGGGTTATACGTCTATTTATGTATTTATCAGTTTTTTGTAATCGAAATTAAATTGAAATACAATTTATTTATTGTGGTAATAACAGAAAGTAGCTAGTCTGTCCGTACGTACGTAGTGGAAATTAGTAAAATTTTTATTACTATTCTTTTTGCTCTATATTTGACAGTTTTCAAAGTGGTTTGAAACTTCTGAGTCGTATATTTTTCATCAGCAAAAACAGTCAAATTTTGGTGACGAAAATAACGAAGTCCTGAAAAGAACATTTTTAAATCTTATTTGAGATAACCCTATAAGTTGTCGAAAAATGTTTCAATAATTTCAACAGGGTTATTAATCAACTACACTTCATTACAAAAAAAATAATAATCAAACATAATTTCTAGTTATGACATCCAAAAGATCGACCCAAAGTAGTGTTTTCTCAAAAACTACGAGAACTTTATTAAGGTTAAATTATGTCCGCAACCCAGTCATAGCTTGGCTTATCTCTCCTGTTCGATTTGTTCATAACTTACGGGATACCTGTATATCGGTTTATATATGGAACAGTCAAGCAGCAGATAACAAAATAAAAATGGTTTCTTAATTATTTGGGTGGAAAATTAAATTTAAATCTTTATAATTCACCGTCACCGTGATCCGTTGGATTAATCACAACATACAGCCTTTGATGGCCGGGTTACATCCACTAGGTTCGATGCTCGGCTACTCGTCAGGCTTGGTTTGACTGGTGTTACAGTTGACTTTAAGAAAGTTTTTTCGTCGCAATAAGTCCGCAATAATATGTATATTAATCCTATATCACTAAATTATATAATTAAATAAAATCTCAATTAAAGTATAAAAATAAATAAAATAACCACACAAACACCTTTATGTTCATCAATAAGCTACGCAACGAGATATATTTCATATAAATCTTATGTGGTCCAACGGCAATAACAAACTGACTAGTCCTAATGAAATATCACAGAAAATCAACCTCCCGAGCATGTACTTTTGTTCCGAAACGATCTACGTCAAAGCACCCTGCTATGCTCCAGTAAGGATCTTCTAAACTGCCTCACGGTAAGCGTACTAAATGTTGTGTAATATACATTGTATGTAATTATAACGAATTAAATCTTTTTGTATTTAACTTTTATCATTCAGTTGAATTCGTTGCCTTGGATTGCAGTCTTATTCTTTATCATTAAACGTCATTACAAAAACTTCCTAACGACAGTTAGATGGTAAGTAGATTCCAAAATCAAAAAAACTTAATCATATTCTAATGTATATTTGTAACATGTTCTGAAACTTTGGGTTGATTTACAAACTTTGGGTGGATTTTCTAAACAGTCTGTAGCAATTTTGGGAACCTTTTATTATGATGCATTTAATGCGATCGTTTAATGACAGTTAGCTTTAGGATTTCAAGTGTGGTACACAAAAAAGTGGAATAAAATCATAAAAAAAAATAGACATAATATTTTATGAATTAATATTTATCGATGATTATTCGATATTACAGTACAAATGGTTTTGATAAGCGGGATTAATAGTAAGTGATGATGTGGAATAGTTTACGTGCGCATATGCTAAAGACTTAGTACAGACATAAAAAGAGTTTCAGTGCCAAACCTGAACCGAACACAAGAAATCTGACACGGAGTTGCTGGTGATTTTGCTTGAAAACTTAGACCTGTTTTCTGATAGTGACTTATTTTCTGATAGCCTTTATTTTGTTTGCTGTGAGTCATGATTCCATAGTAAAATGTCCAATGTCCTATGTAAAATACTGCTACTACAAGAGTCTAAAATTATATTTACGTTGTCTAATAATCCACCAACTTAAAAATTCAGCAGCGCTATCTTTTAACATAAATTTAATAAGGGACTAATTTAGTTGTAGGTTATTGTTTACGTATTTAGATTAAATGGCGAACTTAACTATATCACAAAAGCAAAACTTAATACAAGATATTTCCGTTAATTAATGTATTAAGACCTAGCATTACATGTACAATTTTTTCAACTAAATATTTATCAAAATTAAACGATGTGCGTAGAGATTACCTATATATCATGAACTGGTACCTGTTAAGCCCAAATTCAAAATGTTTATAATAGATCCTACTCTTATTGAACACAAAATCCATATGTGTGGCATATGGGTCAACTATATATATAAGACAGGGACTATTAACTTGAGTAACTCTGTTTTCTCATTAAGATACTAAAATCGGCTATTGCTGTAAACGACTAATTAAGGAAGATTCGTCTTCTACAGAATTTGAAAAAGATCGTCCTGAAAAAATTTAAAACCGTGAATTGGTAATGCGACTAATTATTGCTAAAATTTAATACACTGAAAAACTTGAGAAAAAGTAAACGATAAAAAAAGGAGAACTTAAAATTTAGATAAAATATTGACATTATTGTGTCTGTACCATTCATCAAACCTTAAACAGATCTGATAAAAGAAGGGAACTCATACCTAAAATATTACAAAAAAGCGTAAGTTACTCTCTAAAAAGTTCGTCTTAAAATTAGATAAATAAAAGCAGTAAAGTTCCTGTAACTGAGCGTGTTAAAATTTTATGTCTAGATTTGTTGAATATTTTATTTATCGCAACTTTCAATTTAATCCCAATAAATTCCTATCTATCTACTGCTTTACCGTGCAATATAATTTATAGTTCTTTACAATATTTTATTATATCTTTCCTTTTAGATACCTATTAAAGCGATAAATATCTTAAAACTATAACTGTGTATAATTATTTACCTACACCTACTTGCCTACTAATATCTCAGTCAATTTAAGCCTTCATAAATACCTGTATATAATTACCTATCTACCTACTAATATCCTAGTACCTATATGACCAGTCTCTGGTTAACATTTGTGATCAAGAACCTCGTGAAGACAAGTTAAACAAATCGAAAACTGATAAAACTTCTTTTAATGTTGAGGAGTTCTGTCGCCATTTATCGCCTCATCATCAGACCCTACTCACCTTCTGTGACTTATAAGTTCTTTTCAAATGATTTCTACTTAAGTCCCAAATTTCTCAAAGGAGCCTTGTACTCTCATCCACTGAGAAGTACCTTTACCTGAATGTATAAACTAATTAGTTTATAAAATTTATATGTGATCACCGTGGAAGTATACTTCTTTCAGTAGAAAGAAAATAATAATCAAAATGGCACAAGATTACAAGAAAAATGCGTCTAAAAATATATTCGAGTAATATAGAGAACTCCTCCTATTTTGAAGTGGTTTAAAAGAACATTTATTAAATTGACAACAACATCAACGTTTTCCTACATGTTCGTCAAACAAATTTAATTATTTATTTCTGCGTTACGGGCACCGTGCCAGCGAATGAACAACGTTGAATATTTTCCCTTTTTTATGAAAATGCTTTAAGCTCTTTGTAATAGCCAGCTATTAAATATAAGCTCACATGAATATTCAGGACGGGACAACCTTAAAATGGCAGCACGTGGCGCTGTTAATGCTATTTACGACTTTTTGATGTTTGGCCTCAGCCGGTTTTTTGATCTTTCGCAATTAGCATAGTTAAAAGTCACCCAGATTTTATTATAAAGACTACAAATGCGCATATCAATACTGTGATGACTGCAATTAAAGTGCGATGAAAATTAATCCGTCTTGGCGATAAAATTATTTAAACTTTAAGAATAAATAAATCAGTAGGCAACAGAAAAAGTTGTAATAACTTCGGAAAGGATCACAAGGCTATTACGACAAAAAGTTTAAATTTGAATGAAGCTAGTCACAAATATTTATCATCTGAATATTCATAGAAAAAGGAAGGTGCACTAAACATTTTTGTCTATGTTTTGTATGCATTATTTTTAAACTAAATTATGTCATACGCTAGCTCGTAGCTACAGATTCGTTAATATAGGGGAGATATTATGGTATGCAATTATTCTGATTGGAAGGTAAATGAGAGAGTTATTTTTTATGATTGGAGACTTTTAGTTACACTAAGATAATATGACTTAAGAAACATTAACATGTCAATGATTATTATATTATTGAAATACTATTTAGAACTCAATCAGAAAGAACATAAATTATCAATTTAGTTAACATGTTACCGTGAATTTAGGGGCGCGACTTTATTAACATTCGCGGTAACAGTTTAGGGTCCATATGATGAATTGTTTACAAAATTGTTACCTCTACTCATATATGTAGTCTCGTTGAATTTTTTTTTCGCACACGCGATTGAGTGAAATTTAATCCCATTTACAAAATATTGCCATTCAGATTGAAGTTTAATATGTCCCGGATCCTAAATTATTTTTAAAACAATTTTGGACAACCTTGAATAATACTAGACGCATGCATTTTATCAGAAACTTTAATATTATTCATGTTATTTTACTTCTATGATTTCAGGCGATATTGACAACTGAGAAGTCTTAGATTATTTTTTCTGACCGGCATTTGGCTGGTTTCTTTTTTTTTTTTTGGCACTAATGTTATTTATCAAGTGATATTATAAACGTAAAAATACTTAAAAACAAGACAGAAAAATCGGACTTTGGTTTTGACTTTCAAAAGAACATGTTGATGTAAAACAAATATTTTTTACGGCATTACATTTTTGAAAACAGAACATCTTAAACACAATGAAATATTATTTTTAATTAGTTTGATAAGTTAGCAAACAAGTTTGACGAGATATCTATTTCATTTCTATCCAGATACTTTTAGTTAAATCTTTTTTAAAACTGGAGAATAATACTTCTCGAATTACTTTAGAAATAAGTCCAACGAGGAAAAGTCAAAGAAAAACAGTTTTCAATTATCAATAACGGTATTTCATCTGGGCCATATTTTTCTTAATGTAAAAATATATTCTTTCCTTTAATTTATTTTATTTCGTCATTAAAACAATTATAATTTTTTGGTGAATTATAAGGAGGTGAGGTCACAAATTTTTGAAAAGTTCTTTGCGGTAGTTTATTTATTATCTGTATTCTAATGTAAGAAACGCTGAATTTCAGATATTTGCAAAATATTCATTCAATGCAAAGTTAAATTTAGTAATTTCTCGATTTTTTTCATAAAAATTAAGACCTGTTGATATAAACATTTAATTTATTTAAGGTTAAAAATAGTACTGAATAAAAATAAATTGTATGGCTCATGCGTATATTTTGCTTCACGGTAAACAAAAAATCGACTTACGATAGGAATTTTAAATATTTTATCAAATAAAAATTAATATACACTAAATGTCAACTTTACTCTGCAATTTATGAATTTGCTAGAATATATTCAGGAATGACAAACTGCTAAAGAAAAAAATTAAGGTGACGGAAATTCGTTAATAAAATTAAAGCCAGCTTTTTTTCTAAGGTACAAGAGGCATTAATGGTAAAAAGTAATTAATTTATTGACATAAATCATATAATATATAACTGTTACTAAAGATTTGGACAATATTTAGTAATAGTAATATATTGTACTGCATTATGTCAATAAATTACGTAACTTTAGGCAAAGAACACACGACTGAGAAGAACGTACACTACGCTGAAAATTTTAACTAATTGAACACGATTTAACAAAATTATTTTATAGTCTGAAATTTCAAAAATAGTGAAATATAATTGTATGTGTGTCTTTTTAACTCAGAAGTTATTCTAAGTGCAAATAAAAATATAATACTCTATGCATTTTACGCGCACACTTTTTCTCGTCTTTCCGCAGTGAATTATAGAACGTAATTCTAAGTGACAGTATTAAAGGGTAAAGTTTACTTTACAGTTTAGAAAATTTTTCTCACACAATTTTTAATTATTGGTCATAGTATAATTTTAAATGGATTTGAATTTGTGAAGGCAGATATTTCTTTGTAATGAGAATAAATGTGCATTTTGAATAGATCATGGGCCTCAAATTTCCCAATTATTTTGCAGGTTATTTCAACCTTCCTTCATTTATTTTATTTCAACCTTAATTTGGTAATTGAAATTGTTTCACTGGAAATTACAGATATTTCATTGGTTTCAGTGCGTTTACTCATTAAACAAATCATATAAATGTATATCAGATATTTCTACAACAATTATTTATTGTATTAAAATTGGTCAAATACTGAAAATTTATAGGTAGTTTTCTTTTAAATTATTTTTATTTATTCCTACAATACAACATTGAGAACTAATGTTGGGGTAAGTCGAAAGTGCCATAGGTAGCTATTGAAAAAATATTCGAAGCCGATCCGAGAGTGGATAGATTTGCTCATTTTATCCTACAGCTAAAGCGCATCTATCCACAAATATTAAATCGTCACAGTCAATTATTTACTGTTTATCTGAATCTTTTACAACTAGTCCATTCTTTGCTTTCATATCGCTCTTTCCCTTTTGCTTCTTGTTATTATCTGCCATTCTAAATCAACATCTTATTTTCCACCTAATGGATGCTTAAACTGTCCAAGTACATAAACTCAATCACCAATCGAACATATTTCACACATTCATATCACATTTATACACTTATCATACATATTTCCCATATTTGTATCATAACTATTTTGCAACCACAACTAAAAGGACGTGTGATAGATCTTGTTTCTGTTATCCTATTTTGAACATATTATAGCGAGGGGAAGTGAATATATGAGCCTTATTAAAAGAGTTTAAACGACTAATACTTTGTTAATTATATATTATATATGATTGGCATCAATCTACGGAAAGTTCCTTTCATTTCTCTTGAAGCCACGTGCCTCGATATAAAATTAGTGAATACCAAAGCTCATAAAATCTGTGCAGCTCAGATATATTTCGAGGTTGTCGTTGTGACTATAAGTACTACATCTCGTTTTTAGAACTTTTATTCAGCATTGACAACAGCTGCATCACTTGTCAAAAGAGCATTATAACGGCCAAGATGTTCATCATCTGGTACTTTGTTCGTATGAATTACAATATAAAATCGGGGACAACTGGGATATACATTAAAGGGTAATTTTAAAAGACTGAATGTAACAATTGTGAGAATGCAGCAAGACCTGTAATAATGTAATTTTAGTTTCAAAAACTGGATATGATGCTATTCGACACTGCCTCCCAGGATCTGCTATAAAATAATTGTGTAAAAAATTGTGATCCTTCGGCCTGGGAGAAAAAAATCTTAATTTTTATTCACAACTAAATGAAACTACATGATGTAGTATTATATCTGCTTTATGTAAATCCTTAATCACGACCTAGGTTTTGTTATGTGACACCGTCTTCTGGTGGAAAATTTGTAAAAATACATGTGTATATCTATACGAATTCCCCCCTGAAGATGCTGACATGGTCGGTGGTGTAGTTATTTTGCAAAGTAACAACTGCCAGTAGAAAATATCTTGAATAACTTTCGATTAACTACCATCCGTTAAGGAGTTCCATTATTGTTCTCCAGAGTACTCCAGAACATCATCAGTTTCTGACCTGGTCGACCGTGTAGTCATTTTGCAAAGTATCTTTGGATAGGCCTTGTAAATGAAATAGAGCTTCTAAAATAATTGTTTCGTTTAAGTCTTAGTTGGTGAGATATAAGCCTCTAAAGTCTTAATAAGTGTGCCGCCACCCTAATTTTTAAACTAAAATTTAAAATTATTTTTAATAAAGTACCATAATTTTAAATAAACTTTCTATGAAAATTATTGTATTAATCTATGTTGTATAACTTTTGAGCTATGAGATATTTTCCTTACCGATCGCAGAAATAACTGTATCTTGTGTCTGAGAAATCCAAATTTATAATAAGTATAATACTGTTTGGGGCTACGGAACTCTTCGTTCGCAAATCCGACTCGTGTTTGGCCTGCTTTTTAATTATCCATCAATGGAAAATTCTGTCTGTAGTTCCTTCTTAGTTGCTTCTATTCAATAATGACCGATTTTTTCATCTAATATTTATGGAGTCAAAATTAGTTAAATAGATGCCATCAACCATCTTTGAGGATAAGTTCTTGGCTGTTGTGGAGAGTTATAGCATATGCCATATATGCAAGTTCTTGTGTCCAATGGATATGGACCCGATAATATCAAATATAAGCCTAGCAGGTTCCAATTATTGCACCAAATCATGAGTTGAAACTTTCTATGCCTAAATTTGCGATCGGTTTAACGTAGATATTGCACCATTTAACATTTTTTTCATAGACCGGTCTAAATATATCATACACTCATATTACATACGCCCACTAAGCGTATATCATACGCCCACTAAGCGTATATAATAAGCCCACTAAGCGTATATCATACGTTCACTAAGTAAATAAACATTGTGAGGCTTTTTATGATGTTTATTTACTTATCGGTTACTTAATATCACCATCAAATCACCTCTACGTTATACGATTATCATATATTTCAAACAATTCACACACATCCATAACTAGATGTTGTAAAAGTGACACAATTATAAGCTTCATTATTAGAATCATTTTGACCGCATTGCTTACAGGTGCAAACCTGCAAATTTTTCCATTGTTTATTACATGCTGAGTTCTATGCATTTTCTTTGAACATTGTCTCCTGATATCAATTCCAAGGTTATCCTGGAAGTATATATATATGGTATATATATGTGTGTGTGCGTGTGCGTGTGCATTTGCGTGTGTGTGTCAGTAACTAAAATCTCATAAATTATTATTTAACATTCTTCTTCTGTGATACCTACCTAGGTAGGCACATTAATGACATATTGTAAAAAATAACTTTCCAAACAACTTGAAAAATGTTAAACGAACTCAATTATATTTTAACCTGATCCTTACGGCATCCCATATGATGTAATTTTTTTTTTCTAAAAATTTTATTTAGAAATGATAAATTTCATTTCACATTCTAGAGCAACGAAAATACCACAAACTTATTAATTAACGTTTAATTTTCCTACCGTGTGGTAGATAGGTCTTTCTAATGAGATACATAAATGATACTGTACTACAAAATGCTCATCAAGTTTTTATCGAAAGATTGTTTTGATTTATAAGGAAAAATGGAACTTAAATATTATTGGTTGATTATTTTTTTTATTTAAATCATTTTTTAACTGTAGATTACCATACGAAATTTTATTTCGTAAATCGAAGTGTCAATTCAAAAATCTATATTTGGGTTATTGAAATGCAAGTGTTTGTCCCTCATACACGGTTTCTCTTTAGTATTTTTTTTATCGAAAGAGGGTTTTGATTTATAAGGAAAAATGGAACTTAAATATTATTGGTTGATTATTTTTTTTATTTAAATCATTTTTTAACTGTAGATTACCATACGAAATTTTATTTCGTAAATCGAAGTGTCAATTCAAAAATCTATATTTGGGTTATTGAAATGCAAGTGTTTGTCCCTCATACACTGTTTCTCTTTAGTATTTTTTTTATCGAAAGATGATTTTGATTTATAAGGAAAAATGGAACATAAATATTATTGGTTGATTATTTTTTTTATTTAAATCATTTTTTAACTGTAGATTACCATATGAAATTTTATTTCGTAAATCGAAGTGTCAATTCAAAAATCTATATTTGGGTTATTGAAATGCAAGTATTTGTCCGTCACACGGTTTCTCTTTAGTTTTTTTTTTCTTAACAATATAGCTTATCAAAAATTATAAGAAATTCATCCTTCAGACAGACGCTTGCCGTCTGCTTATATTTTGTCATATTTAACTATATTCATATCATAAAAATTAATCAAATGTTTTTCTTAAAGATAAAATTCCATTCAACGAAATTAAAGTTTTCAGCATTATAATTCTAACCATAGAATTGTTGAACACTTGCCAAATTAAATCCGTTTTTAATCCGTGTATTAAAATATATTTTAACTTTATTTTCAACCAAAAATTTTCAGATTTCCGTGTTAGTCATTTATTTTCTTCATTTATTATATTTCAAGTTTTTAGCTCTTTTCCTGTAAAGTTGAATAAACTGCTAATTTGTGAGCTACGAAATTGACGTTTCTGATCTCACATATCTTCGAAATCAATGAAGATATAAATTTGTAGTTTGAAATTGCTAGTATGTCATAATAATTCTTCGCCTGATATTTTAAAATGAAACTACATTCAAACATTTGCTATGGTTATAAGATGTTGATAATAAGTGAGCGTAGTCGAGTCAATATTTTTAACTCAACTAATAATAATAATTTTTAAAATTATTCGCAGTATTGATATATTAAAATAAATTGCAAGATTTACTTTCAAGGAGAAAAGTAAAAGATGTAATGTAATTTTAAATCGAATGTAATTTAAAGCTCGTGGATATATTTAAATTATATTAACGTGGATTAAGCACATGCGATTAACGCTCTGGAAAATGTATACGCAAGACTACAAATTAAAGCATATATCCGTGACGATAAAAGTCCATGTTGTTTTTTTCAAAGGTACAGATGATCACAAAAAATGTGTACAAAATGTGATTAAAGATTAATTACAAGTTTTTCCTTTTAAATTGGAAGCTTATCTACTCCATTGTAATACAATATACAATATTATATAATGTTTAACTTATCAAGTAACAACAAATATTAATATAATATGAATAGTGTATATGCAAGAATGAGACAGAAAAAATATTACGTAAAATCATAGAAAATTTTTAAAATTTTCGACACAAAATTACTACAGATTCCTCATATTGATATATTAATATCCTCTTGCATTGAAACATCCGTCTGGAAATATTCTTACCCTCAAAAACCGTTATCATAATAAAGAATATTCGAAGCCGAAAAATTTAAGAAAAAATACATTTTAAAAAATTATTTTCCCGGTATAATGATCCAAATTGTAGATCATGATCTATTGGAAACATTTATAATAATAGGTAACCTATGACCCGTTATTAAGTTCATACGGGCGCATCCATATCTGTACGTGACCCATACTGTGAAACACGACTGGAAATTATGCATAACTCTGCGTTAAGACCTCCACCATTAAAGGTTTAAATGAAAAATAGAACAAAAGTTATTTGATTGCCCAGAAAGAGACAAAAAACAAAGCTTAATTTTAACTGGTAACTGGTAATTTAGCTGGTTTCAATAATATTTTAATGGCAGAAATAAATTAAAATATATTTTTTTAAGAAATTGTCAGATGTGTTATAGAAAAGTTGTATTAGTATTTGAAAAACAATACAGTAGTAGCTAATCTCTTATATCATTATTGAATTCTAGAACTAATGCTTTATTCTATTTTTTTATTTCCATTTGATTGGTAACAATTGTATTCAATTTTGCCATATAAACAATTTAAATCAGTAATAAAAATAAACGTACCTATAATGTAAAAGGTTCCTGTCTTATTATTCTCCTATCAATTTTCCATAAAACTTTAAAGCGAGAGATTAAACGGAGAAAAATTTACGAAGAAATTCATGAAAGCTTTCGTCTTTCATTACCGGTTACTGATGCAAAGTTAAATTAACTCTGGCCGATTTTGACGGAGTTTTTATACAAAATAACCAAGAATAGCGACGCAGCGAGCTTTAACTCGCGAATAAGTTAAAGACAGGATTTAATCTTATTATTGATTTTAGAAGATTTCTAATGGTGGGAACAAACAAAGCTATCCGAGGAGTTCCTTGAAAACTTAAAATTCCGAATTGCTTTTGACGTGCAATATTTTTTTCTAACTAAAGTAATGACCATTATTGAGGGCCGATACTCTAGAATTCTATAAAAACTGCCCATTTTCATAAACTGTTCGATTAAACATCATATTTAAGCGGAAGTTAATTTGATAATATACTTATTTATTTCACTTTTTACCGCATCGACGTTTAGCAAAGTAGTACGCAACGCAAATTTGTGTCTAATACAATACTTGCTTGGTCGTTTTATGGCGTCACAGTCAACTACGAAATTTTTCAGTTCTGACATGTCCTGTGCCTGTCTGTAAGTCTTTATCTATCTACAGAAGTTTTCTGAGCTGAAGCATACTAACACATGTCGGCAAATTTTATCGTAATAATTTTGTCGTAATTGCAGTTTTCAAAAGGTTTTTCTTAATCTCACCGATATCACGCCATGTTGAGTCATTTACCCAACACACCACGCCGCCTTCGTCACCGTGGACTGTTGGGTTAATCATAAGGTATAGGGCTTTTACGACGTGGGGCACCGCGGGGACCGACGTGGAGCACCGCGGGATCCCCTGCCGTTTACCGAGCGGGGCTGGACTGGTGTTATGGTTGGCTATAAGAGCTTGCTATAGTAGCAATCATTCCATCATATGTATCAATGCGATACATTAAAGTAGACAAATAAATAAATAAATATTATCAGTCTCACAGAAAAATGTTAGTAATCTATGTCATGAAGGGTATTATAAAAATACTCCTTGGATTCAATATTCATCATTGAAAATATCATGGTATAGGTGTTAACAAATTAACCATTTTATTAACTATTGAAGTATTAGAAAAGTATCAGTATATGTATATCTATGATTTATATTTGATATAAAGGAAAGATTAAGACATAGAAAGCGAAACTCATAGGTTTATTTTTATAATCGAACAAACTTATAGAATAACAAATGTGTTTTTAGGTGTATCTGTACGTAAAATCTATGACGTGAAATAGGTATTTAAAAATTTGTTAGAATCCTGCTAATTTAATGTCATTTTTATATATTACTTTAAGATAGTTACTTTAAAAAATATCAATTCTTTTGTATCTTACCTAGTTAAATATTAACAAAGTTTCAAAATTCACTAACATTTCAGTTTAAATTCCTCTGAGCTGTGTTTACTTTGTAGAACATTCGTTCAGAATATTTGTTCTAATCCTTTGTAAACAATGCTCACAAGTTGTATTCAAAGTAGGCTCGTTAGTTAGTTACACATCTGTTGAAGTTGTCGATATACTTTTAGCGATAGTAACATATTATTATATAGAAACAAAGCGAGAGGGTTTCGAAACTGATAAAAGAAATATTGCGCAGTTTTCTGAATCTCTTGAAATTTTTGAAGTTAATTAACCGACAAAATTTGCACGGACAACCCTTATTCACTATTAGTATCTTTGAATCTTCCACAATTTCAAGGTAACTATTGAAACATTTAGGATATAAGGGCAGATAAATCTTGTCTATTATATTGAAAGTTAATATTGGGCAAATGAGGCGAATTAAATAGAAAGTCAATTTTATTTTAAACGCGCTATCCAGAGTTACCGCAGTCTATAGCAAACACGAAAAATAGTTTCATATTTTCTTTGTATGGGGAAAAATTTTCAAAGATTCCTTAGATGGCAATTGTTTTGCAATGTCACTAAACACTATCCTACTTATAATTAGAGATGTCATATTGATCTCATTATAACTCAATAAATGTAACATTTACAAAAAATCCTGGCGGACACTCGAATCATAATAAAGTACGGAAATAAAATTAGCTAGTTTTAATGCTATTTGAACAAAATTACAAAAAGCGTAGCGATTGTGTTGACGACACTAACGCAGCGCATGCTTGCAGGTTACTGATAAAATTTATCATCTGATCACTGTAAGAAGACGAATGACTTAAATATTTTCCAAAAGGAAAATAAGATGGAAATTGCTGTTAAGTGCTTCCTCGTTATGTGCTTTATTTCTTCATTCTATGGACTGAGAGTTGCTATACAGAAAAAGTGGTACTTAGAAACTTTTGTGGAAAGGGTTCTGAAATATATCAGCTGCAAATATTACCTCCAACTCAATATAACGCAGGTAGTTTTTGGAGTAAATTTTATTTTAAGAGTGGAAGGTTTGAATAAAGTAATTAATTGACTTTATTTAAATTTATTTAATTGTAGTAGTAATAAAACACTTCTAAACACAGATGTGTATATCATATCGCATAACATTTGATCTGACACAATAGGATTGCGGTCAGGAGATAAAATGCAAACGTTTTAGTGTGATGGTATACCATGTGCAACATTGGTACCGAGGCCATAGAATAATATTAACTTAAACCTTCTCTGGATAAAGTTTAGTTTTCCAAATTTAATGTCTTCTATTTTCCGTTGAAAAATAAATAACCTTTATAACTTTAAACTTTTTTTTCTGCACTCCCTCTATAAATCTGCGGCATGAGTGTTTATTATAAATAAAAAAAATCAAAGGAAAATTTGTGAGATAATTACCATATAAGTTAAGAAAAGTCTACAAGTAGGAAAAGTCTACAAGTAGGAATTCAAATTATTTAATTTGAATTTAAATGGTGAATCATAACGAGATTTTAGTTAAACAGTGCAATTAAGTTAATTTTAAACGTTGAAGATTGTTAAGGCATCCTCCGGCTTTAGAAAAAAGTACATTACTTAACTTAATAAAAATGCACATATTTAAAAACGCTAATAGTAAGTAAAGTTGTTCAACTCAATGGCACAGGGAAATGTTTAAAATAAAAAAAAAGGGGAAATAATTGAAAACGATATCCATCTGCGCCCTTTGCTACTCAGCCTGGGTTTTTATAGCCATTTTACGGACATGTTTTAATTAAAAATAGGCTAATTATTACGGTAAGATAGCAGCGTATAAATGATTGAGCAGTCAGAAATAAAAACCTTTTACGAAGTTTTGCTTGATTATCAAGTGTAGCAATTAAACCATTTAATCGATTAAGTGTAATATTAGGGTGCAAATGAGTTAGAAAAGTTATTTCTTTGAAAAAGTTAATTCTACCGAAAAAAATAAATGGTGAGAAAATGAAAGCAATAATTCTATAGGTGCCCTGCAAAATAAATGAATTAAATGGGCTATACTTTCAAAGACGTTGAATATTATGGGCGGATGAAAGATCAATGTTGATACATCAATGAACCAACTAAAAAGGATGGCTGAGCATCAAAGCGAAATGATTTTTTTTATAAGAATATAACTGATTTAAGACTAATTTTTCATCATTCTTTCTTTCATTATGTATGTAACTGATTTGAGACTAATTTTTCATCATTCTTTCTTTCATTATGTATGTAACTGATTTGAGACTAATTTTTCATCATTCTTTCTTTCATTATGTATGTAACTGATTTGAGACTAATTTTTCATCATTCTTTCTTTCATTATGTATGTAACTGATTTGAGACTATTTTTTCATCCTTCTTTCTTTCATTACTAAACGTTAATTGACACTTGGTTGTACCATAGAGGTTATCGTAAATATAAGTCAAAGGTGGTATTTTACCTATATTTTTTATCCAATTTTATTAGGTTTTTCATGTAATTTGTTATGTTCTATTTTTTTATTTTGTTTTGTAATAAACTGCTAATAAAATACATAACGAAATAAAGGAAAAAAACCACCCAACTCTACAAAAGGGTCAAAAGGTAAGATTAATTAAATTGCATTATAGTAACTCATAGATATTAAAAATCATAATACTTGCTATACTACGAAATTAAAGCGGTTCATTATTTATATTATTCAGACATATATCAAGAAGAAACATGATGACTCACAAACTATTTCAAAATAGCAAAGGTGGGAATATATTATCTACTTTAATATCAATTTGAAACAATATGTTTGCGTGATGCATTGTCGAAATATTTTCATGTCATTTATAAGAATATCTAAAAAATTACGTCTCAGTCTTTACCTCTTCTGAGAAGTAAAAATAATTTTGATATATTGAATGTTATTAAATGGGTAATCTCAATGATGTTCTTTTCCTAAAAATTGAAGAAATCCTTTGGAATTTTTTTTGACTACTATTCGTTAGTCTGTCTGTCTATAAATATGTGGAGGGTAAACTCAAAAACAATTAATTCGGTAGCAAAGTGTTTTACATATGTATATAGAAGAGTCGACAAAACACAACCGGCATTTTGTTTTGGGCTTGATATGTCATAAAGTTTCGTAGAAAAAATTCACTGTGCAATAAGAAAAATATTTCGTTGCAACGCATTGCGTGTTTTATAGCTGACATTTAAATTATTAATATTTGATTTTTGCATATTTTAATAAACTACTACGTATTATCAACATTTTTAATAAAAAATGCAATGTAACCATAAATTACGAATTAAGGATTAAAAATAAGTTTACAACTGAACTAAAGGGAAAAGTACATATCACCAAATACGGAATATGGCTATAAGATTTGTAAAATATGTATAAATAAATATATTTATTTTAACGATTACGACGTTAAAATTATTATTTCTTCATCCGCTTTCTCACACGGTAACACATTTTTAAATATAAACTAAATTTAAAGTTGAACTGTAATAGCACTAGAAGATTTAAACGTCGGTGTTTTCATCAATTACTTTTACGATAAACGACTAAAATTATGTGACATATTTTCTATGAGAACTATATAAAGAATTTGTTTTTAAATTTGGAACACTTTAAGGAATGCTAATTATTATAAAAAATATGTGAAAACTGCCTTACAAAAAATACTTCAAATAAAAATTAGAGTCGCCCGGATACCAAGAAACAGTGGGATGTAGAAACAAACGGGTGCGAGCAAGCGAAATTGAAACTACTACGACTGTTTATCCTTACATAATATAAAACAAAGTCGCTACCCGCGTCTGTCTGTACCCTTAGACCTTTGAAACTGCATAACGGATTTTGATGCGGTTTTCACTATCATTCAGATAATTTCTTCCGATGGTTTATAGGTATAATACATGCATATTTACAGAGAATATAAAAAGTGAATGTTTCTTGAAAAAATAGAATTTTGGGCGCTTTCATTGCTAACGCTGACTAAACTTTACAAGATATATCAAAATGTTGTAATATGGAATTGTGTATTTTAAAATTATTTACAAAAAAGTCCGCGATGGCGTATATATATATATATATATATATATATATACACACATATATATATATATATATATATATATATATATATATATATATATCCTACGGACAACCCACAGTGGCCATTTTTATGGGATTGATAATTATTTTTTTGTGGGTTATACTTTTGAATTAAATAATATGTTTATGTTAGGCATTTAATGTAGATAAAATTTGCTCTTTATAGCAATTCATTATTATCGAAGATATCACATATTTAAAATTATCAAAAATTTGTATTCGCGATTCCGATGCCGTGCACAGACGGCGGCGGCGCATGCTTATAAATAGCGCAGCGCTTGGCAAGTCGCGTGTCACCCTATGGCATTGTATCATATGCAGCGATCGCACGCATTTATCAGAGCTCTCAAGCAAGTGAAATAAAAAAAATAAAAATGTGCTTTTCAGCACGATACTAAAAACCGCAAAAACAGCTGTAAACATTGTATATAAAGACACCCGGTAGTATGTTCTAATAATGACAGTAATGTTATTCATCGCTCCAAAAAAAGCCAGGGCGGGTCGCTAGTTTGTAATATGAGAACATAAATAAAAGTATTAAAACGCACTTATTTACTGGAATTCTTCACGGACAAAATCGTAAAGCATTGCTAGTCAAATCATTCAAATTAGGAATGCAAGTGATTAAATCATCAAATTGTTTATTTGCCTCATTTTTAGAAAAGTAGTTTTAAGGGTATAGGTTCAAAAGGTAGATTTGACCTAACAATACACAGAAAAAGAAAACAGTATTACCTATTAAGAATTGTAATGAATAATTGTAAATTTAACGTGGTCAACTTTTTGTGTTAAGATATAGTAGTGATTCGCAAAAATTCCGAGCAAATATAAAAATAAGAAAAAATCACTTTCAAAAAACAAATAACCAACGATAATATTGCTATTTATTTCTGGCACAAATTTAGAAGAAAAAATGCGTATCTTGAAGAAATTACACAATTTTCATAAGCAAAATATTATAGACCAGTCCTTGTAGTAATTGCAAGAAAAATATTTTTATATCAGTTAAAAAAATAGGTTTTTCCGTATCTTGCATTATTTGATCTTTACCACAGACGCATTTTTTTCTATTGTAAATGGGAGAAAATATTACAATGCTGAAAATTTAAAAAAGTATTTTTTCTTTGTTTTTATATCCTAATTACTTATGACTAATTTAATACAGATTAATTAATTACAAAACAACGATAAATAAAATGAGAATGTAATTAATTATTTACAAAACAGTATAAATTAAAATTGTTAAACTCCACATTTTTACATATCCGCTTCACTCAAATTTTACAGCCATATTTAATTTTAATTCAGCTAGTATATCCTTCATTCGCGCCGTCACTCAAAATCTTGTCACTGCTACAATATTATTCTTTAACCCTGACAGTTACACTGAGCCAGGAAAAGTAATAATAAGGAAAGTTACATTTCGCTTTCTGACTTATGTTTGACTGTCCAATGCGAAAAATGTTTAATTAAATTTGTGTGATGAGCATATGTATATGTATATATATATATATATATATATATATATATATATATATATATATACATATATACATACATATATATATATATATATACATATATACATATATATATATATATATATATATATATATATACACACTTGAGAAGTATTTAAGATATTTTAAGTTAATTTCAATACAGGCAATTAACATTTATCAATATTACTTCTAACATTAAAATAATGATAATAATTGTATCTTGGTTTATTGGTAGAGTTTTTCAACGACTCCATATCGCGGAATGTACTGGATGAATAATAAACTTGGTTAATTATGTAAATAAATCACATGTATAACAAAAACATTGTTACACTCTTGGGCCTGTGATAAGGTATAATTCATTTGTATACTGACACAAGCTCATCACACATTAAATTTGACTACATTTTTCGCATTGGACAGTCAAACGAAAGTCAGAAGGGGTCATGTAACTTTCCTCATTATTATTCTTTGTGGCTCAGTATACCTGTCAGGATTAAAGTATAATATTTCCGCAGAGACACTATTTTGAATGACGGCGCGCTTGAAGGATTAAATAGCAGATAAAATAGCTTTATATAAAATAGCTTAAATATGGCGGTAGTTTCAATGAAGCGAATATGTAAAAACATGAATTTTAATATTATGATTCCTTTATCTGCGATCAGCTATGTTTAACGGTTTTAATTTATATTATTTTGTAAATAATTAATTGTTATCACATTTTACATATATATATATGTATATATATATATATATATATATATATATATATATATATGAAAATAGCGAATTTTGCTCTAAATTTCGTTCTAAGCAAAATTGCTAATATAGCATAGGGCATTAATCAAATTTTCATTTTACTTTATTTATAATTTTTTTTCATAATTGATTTAATGAATTGTACCCCGAAAATATGAAATTTTTTCGGGTACCATTTTTTAAACATATAAAACCTATTCAGTTGTACGGTAATTGCGTATTTATTAAAAATCGAATTCCTACAGAACCAAGGAAAATTCCTTGAAAAAGCTACTCTGGCTTTTACTAATCTTAATTAAATAAAACATAGGATAATTACGATCAAAATTGTTTAAGTTATCGCTTTATTTAAATGAACATTTATACACCGTACGTGATTGTCATTGCAGACACCGATAACACAAGCAAAATTTATTGTTAAAAACCGTGTCTTATTAACACATCAGATCTAATATTCTGAAATGACCAGCTAGCTGGAATGACCTTATTGTGCTTGAAACATTTGTAGCAGCATTCACAGACATATTTAGAAACCATAGCATAAAACATAGAAATCGACATGTAATTATCCTACTGCCAAGTATCAATTAACTTTAACATTAAACCAAATGTTAGTCGAGTTTATGATACGCGTTGTGTTCATTCACAAAATATATCCGATTACCCCACTAAACAAGACTTTGAATCCCATTTTTTTCAAAGAATTCGTATGAAATCAACTTGCTACCAATTACATATCACATCGACAATGAGAATTGTAAGAATGCTGAATAAACGTTGGGTTTTAGATGTTCGTGTATGAACTTGACTATTAGCTAATTGACTACTAGTTTCATTTTGACCAGTACAAATTCGATTTACATATTTTACCACATATTTTATCTAGCTTCCAAGAATGTTGGACTATGCCAGATAATTTACCCACACTTTATTAAATCGTCAGATATAGTTTTAAAACTTTACGATGCAATTGACATTAGCCTTATTTTTTAAAGAAAGCGATTATATTTTACCACTAAAGAAGGCCTTTTCTGGATATTAACATTAATATACTCTATCTAGTTAACAAGTTTACCTATTAGAAAGTATAATTTCGTTAACTTGAGAGGGTATAAGTTTTTTTTTAATCTTTGTTTATTAGTTATTTGAATTTAAAAATATCACTTATCCTTCTGCTTCAAATTTCATAGTGACCAGGCAAAGTCTCGAAGAAATGTTCGAACGCGGTGTAGTTTCCATTTTTTTTACTTTCGAATACATTTTTATTTAAATTTTCTCAAAGCGCTGTCTCTTTTGATTGTTATTGTAAAATAATTCTCTTTGAAATTTAAAGCAATGTATACAAGAATTACTACGTCATTTAGACGGTCTGTATCTCCTTTTCACAACAATAAAGCTATAATAGTAAGATTAATTAATAATGTATACTTTAAAATATATGTAAATAAGCTAGTGGATTGAAGAATAAAAATACGTGGAATAAATATAGGGCAATAAGCAAAGTTTTCAAAGGCAAATTACCAACTAATTTGAAACCAAAATTCATGGTGACAACCCTGATACCATGTTCAGATTTGCATTTCAAACCTGACCGCTTGCAAAAGGTCCTTTGACCAGAGAGGTTTAAAAAAGAGTTAAGTTGATTTAAAACTAGAGTATCTTATGAAAAACACGTAAATGAAAAAAAAAGTCAACGAGGTAATCAAACGAATACTTGAATTTAAATTGTAATAAACTTGCTACTTTAGAGAAGTGAAAACGAGAGATGGCCTAAAACAATAACCGATTGGTGCCCAATGGACACGAAATTAATTGGACCATAAAAGAGATGGAGTTACGATATAGGAGAGGTAGCTAAACAATTTTGTGGCAGAACGGCAAAAGATGAAGAAAAGTGAAAGCTTTTGAAGGACGCTTTTACCAAAACAAGTATTCCTTGCATTAATAATAATATGAAATGCTAAGAGTTATATTTTTAAGTTCTATAAATACAAATATATAAAGCAAATTTGAATGTTATGGGTACTTCTTGCCGATGGTAACTAAATAAAGCTATTATTGTATTATTATTATCTACAAAATTTTATATTAATAAAGGTACAGAACTATATTTATTTTCAATTCATATAAATAATGTAATTATACTAACAAATGTATCTTTAAGTTTTACTAATATGGATTAGCAAATAGATATGAGATTGTATTTTTTGCACAAGGCAAATCAATAAAGCTATTATTTTATTACTATTATCCACAAATTTACGTTAATAAAGGTGTGAAGATTTATTCATTTTGAAAACTTATTTATTGTAATTATATTAACAAATATAAATTACATTAATTATGTTTTCAAAAATAATTTTTGCCAATATCGATTAGCAAACGTATCTAACGTGATGTTTATTTTTTGAATATAGAAAATTAATAAAGTTATTGTTGTATTATTTTTACTTATAAAATTTTGTGTTTATAAAGATATGGAACTTTTTTATTTAGAATTCATGTAATTAATGTAATTGCGTGGACAATACGACTAATTTTAATAAATTATGTCAATAATTGTGTACAAAAAGGGAAATAAAATTTGGGCATTATATTCAATATAAAATAAAATTACAAAAGGCGATTGTAATAATTTGCACAAATAGAACGTGATTATTTTGATTCAGTTACAATAAATTATTCAAATCCAATGCAGTACATGCTTATCCAGATGACTAACGGAGATTTTTCAAATAATCACTGTAGGAAAGCGAATGACTTCCAAGTTGTTCAAAGAGTAAGTAAGACGATTCCTGCTGTCAAGTGCTTTCCTGTTTTAACTCTTATTTCTTCATTCTACGGGTTGAAAACCGTTACCCTGATAATGCACTACGCGGGAATGTTTGTGAGAAGGATTTTAAAATATATCAGTTGTAGATATTAGCTCTGACTTAATATAAGTCAGACAGTTTTTGAAGTAAAACGCATTTTATTTTAAGCGTGAAAAATATAAAGATGATAGTTTATGAAAAATTATTTAATTTTTTTCTCGTTTAATATAATTTTTTTTAACTTAGTATGACATATCTTTCATTTTACTAAATTTGGAAGTCGGGTAAAAATATTTCTGAAAAAATCTTCGAATAAAATTTAACATGCCAAAGTTGAATTACAGTTAGGAGAAATGGAGAAATACATTTTACTATGATGGTATACAATACGCAACACTAATTACATGATCTTATAATCACACTAAATTTTGACTGGCAACGTAAATCTTTTGGGGACGAACTTTCATATCGCAGTATTAAATTTATTTCACAATTTTTTGTTTAAAAGCAGAATATATTTCAACGTTTTGCTTCTTAAAAAGGTCACAAATAATGTGCAGCAAAACAATTTAATGGATAGCCCCATACACCTACCATGGCAGTGAAATTTTATTAGGTCATATATTGTGACAGAATATCACTGAACATTTTATCAAAATGTAAATGATATTGCTTTTATAATTTTTTTTTCACCTCAAAGTTCCGGTTACGAAATATTTAACTCCAAAATATACTTGCACATTCAAATTTTTCAGTTTTAGATTTGAAAAAATCTGAAAAACCTAGCACTTTATTGAAACTTTCAATTAAAATTAATTTTGTTTAAGTGTGTCAGCAATTTTCAACAAAACGTACGTTATTGATTTTTATGTGATAAATATAAATACAAATTTACAAAAATGAAAAATATTTTCATTGACATTTAGGGTGCTAATAATTATAATAATTAAGCTACAAATATTACATCAAAAATATATAAACCAATTCACAAAAGGTACAAAATTTTTGAGGGAAAATTTGGAAGAAAATTTGTTAAACAAAATGTTCGTAGCAAATTCCGAAATAATTAAACCATATTAATATGAAGCAGATTCAATATTGCTTGCGTCAGGATTTTTGTACGAAATTCCTTCTAAAGGTAACTAGTTTAACGATTATTTATTTGCTGATTGTGGAAATTGTCCTTCATATCGATTTATTCACTGATATTTGATCGGTTGATACTGGATAAATTGACTTAAATTTGGAAATATTAATAGAAATACAAAGGCATAATATACAAATATTAATAGAAACAAAGGCATAATATACAAATATTAATAGAAATACAAAGTTTATTTCTCTCATTTAATCTTCTTTACTTTGTAATAGCATTTACTAGGAACAAAGATGTACTTTTATGGGAACTATAATCGCCAATAATATGAGTTTTCATTGAAACTTGTAGCAACTGTTGTATTTATTTGCACAAGTGATGAGACATTGTGAAAAATTTTATATGCTCAATAAATCCACAGCTTATATTTATCGTTGCATTTTCTTCGTGTTAATGAAGTGGAAAAGAAGAGATTTTCAACATTTGTTGGAAATGCTATGCATTAAATATATAAAATCAAGTTTTCTAAATTATTTCTCTAATACTTCTTTAAAATTAGGTTCTCTTTTCTTGTCAACAGTGCTTCATTTCTTTAAATTCAAAAGTTTCATATCTTTTTTTCGTTAAAGCATATATTAAAACATTGATTTAGAAAACGCTCTCTTGTCATCTAAATAAATTTGTTTCAGAAATGTTTAATTCATTATCAGTTGCCATGTTATGCTTCCTTTTAAGTCAAATTGAATTGTGACTGCTACTGCATTTCAATATTAAATACAGAGCTAGCTGCGAAGGAATGAAGAAGGAGCATAACGACAGGTAACGGAAACGTCGGGAGACAAAAGCGAGCACCATAATGAGAAGCGACTGCAGGGCGGAAGGCGTGATGCGGAAACGTTCGCTGCCCTTACAGGATAAGAGACGATAGGTCGGAAGTGCAAACAACCTGTGACTAGCTTCAAAGCAATGGATAATAGAGCGGGTGATTTCTGCCGGAATTTTGTTGTAACGAAGACTTTTGCTGGCGGAAACTTGAAATTCTCGGTTATATAATTTCTTTTATAAAGTATCGATAAAATAAATTTATTATTATATTATTAACTTACTTATCGCATTAAAAAGATAAATGTGAAAAAGTAACAAGTTCTGTTTCCAAATATGAGTAGGGGAGCACCAACCAAATTTAGGATATCATCGCTAGTGTTACCTTGTAACAAATTATTTTCCAAATATAAGTTACGGAGCCTAAATAAATTTAGAATACCATATCCAGTGTAAACATTACAAAGTATTGACAACACCAGAATTAAATTGATACCTTCAGCAATTCACTTATTTTTACACTTTTTCTTCTGTTTTGGGAAATATTGCTACCAAAGTAAATTACGGCTAAACATCGATTCGAATGTTTTGAGGTTGGATTGCATTTTTCAGTGCTGAAAAGTATACTATCAAACGAAATTCTATCGCGGCTAGTTAATGCATACAAGGAATCTTTACTTTTATTTTACCTGTTTAGAATCGAGAATATGAGTTTAAAAGAAGAAGAAAATCCATTCAACATGAAATTATGCATTACCTATTAAAATTGTATGTATTTTACAGAGTCAATATTGAAATTTCATGTGTTATTTCAAATAATGAGCCTTTTTAAATCAATTATTTACTTGATGTTAATGGAAAATTTTATGAAACAAAACTTGCTGAGTGCCAAAATAATTAACACTAAATCAAAGACAGTTTCTAAGATAGTTTTTAGATATTAATTGCAAATTTGGAGATAATAATAAGCAAGAATATTTTTAATTACCCTTTAACAATTTTAGTGCCATAAATGTTCAAAGCTCCTCCTCCGCCAAAGAAAGCGAAAGCTGAGAAATCAGCAAGAAAGTTTTTAAGGCCTGCTGTTTATCAAGTTCCATCACAGAATATCTCATTTAATGGAGTACCCAATGGGGAAACCCTGATGGAACTGCACCAAGCCATTCAAGAAAAAATTAAGGTAATATAAATAATGGTGAATGTAATGTACGATAATGCACCCTCATATATTACTTAGATTTTTAAACTATTGCAGATGAATAAAACCTAAAAATGGTCAATAATTCCCTCTTATTTATAAACTAGTTTTATGTGGTTCTACATCTAAATAGCTTAAAAAACAGCGTCCGGATAGTGATAAAGACGTCTCCGCTGTAAACTCCTTCTTTAAATCCAAAGATGAATCATTCTGTACTACGATAATTACGAGTTTCGAAACCAAAGAGCAAATTTGTATAAATGAAAGAGAAGATCACAAATAAATATTAAATTTCTTCTTTACATGCAGCTGTACTGTTTTTTTGAAGTGATACTTTTTGGGCGGCGATTTGATAAGTGGACGAGAATTGAGAGTAAAATTACTTTCAGTCACATTTTGTTTCATAAGAGAGAAGAAAGATATGACGTAGAGAGAAAGAGAAAGTGATCTGTGTATTTCGACGCTATGGAAGTGGAACGAAATACAGCGACGTATGCATAACGATACAAATGGATTGAATAAGGTAGAGTCGCGCATGCGCGCGTTATAGAGGTAGGCCTCAGACGCTACATATGAACAGCTGAGGTACCACGCATATGTTGTTATTTACGTTACAGGTGTCAAAAGAAGACTATCAAAATTTTGTCGATTTATTTATAGATTTATGTTTAATTTATTACTAATATAATTCTGAACTCACTTCATCCATTGCAAGAATAACAACAAATTATGTATACAACGTTTTTAATGTTTTGTTAAATCTGCAAAGAATTCGCATATATAGCTGTAAATATAATTTACAACGCGAGCGGCATTTAAAAGTGTTCTGGTACTTATATTGCAGTGTTTTTTTTTATTTGATTATAAGTTATTTAAATTCATAAGAATATTACATGTTTACATCGATTTGTAATAATATTCTATTAATTTTTCTAAATGTATAGTTTTTAAATCTTCTTTTGTGAAATTTAGTATAGATTATAGATTCCCACTTTGTATGTTCTTTATCACTGTGCTATTTTAAAACTTACAACTTACTTTTGTCGAGGTTTAGATCGCTAGTGAAGTTTCATTTCTGTCACGTGTACTGAGTAAGTTCTTTTTAATTCTTCTTGGACTTCCTCGGTACTGAAATATACTGTGCTTTATAAATTTAAACTTTATTCCAAATTATATATTAATTAAGATAATAATAAATATTTAGCATATTTTACATAATTAATTTATTTATAAGAATTGATAAATTAGGTAATATATACTAACTAATATCACAACGCAGTAAGTTATATTATTTAAAACACACTTAAAAATACAAAACACTTGGCAAAATCAATTGAGCAAAATAGCTGTTAGGCCCATTTTTTGCAGAAAAAATCCCTAGTAACGTGATTCCAATTATCAGCAAAATAAAATATATTTCTTTGCAAACAACGTTGGAATCATTAAAATGTAAATACTTTCAACGTTTATTAATTGTTATTATGCAAAGTACAAAATAAAAATAATCGCAAACGTAATCTATATTACCAAACCTAAATGAAGAGTGTCAAACTGGATCGACGACCAAGCGAATTTCATACCGAATGTTTAAAGGTCCTTTATTAAAAAATCGTCCAACTCAATCTTGGCCAACACAACTTATTTTTCGTTTTTTGTATATCTAAAACCTAACTTCGTACTAAATTTCAAATTACGAAGTCGACTGAAAATAAGCCTGGGTTTTGCATTATGAATAAACCGAAGATACCCTGATACAAGTACTTTTAATTTCGGTTTCTTATTAACTGCCCTTGTAACATGTTCCATTCTCTTATGTATTCTGGGAAATAGATTTTAATATAATATATATCAAAATTTATTCCAAGAGGATTAGTCCTATTCTTATACTTTAACTTTTGTTTATATTTGGCAAATATGTGAACCTATATTTAGGACTTTGAATCCTTTTTTAAATATTGCGACTATTTTAAATAATTATATTACCAGTAATACCAGTATCCTTCGACGTATGCGCACAGTTTACGTCTTCTACCTAAACCAATAAACACGACTTTTCTCTTGCAAAGTAAACCGCTGTTGAGACGAGAGAGATAAAGTGTGGTCCTACTTAATCTGTTCAGCCCCATCGACAGCTCCATTAGAAACGTGTCGCTCCGATACTGTTTGCGTGCGACAAACGTCTTCACATACAAAACCGCTTTAATCACCCAACCTTTGTCTGCGTAATTACGTTACTCTAGTGTTCGCTGTAGTTTAGTCACTGTTATTTGACATGATGTTTGAGAATGCAATCATTAGAGAGGTACGAGAAGTAACTATTAGATTTCTTTTTAAAATTGTATAGCTCAGATATGTGAAATATAAAGGGAAAAAAAATTAGTCGTGCAAGATGGAAATTGACTTGATAAAGGATAGATAAGACAATTCAAACGTCATTTATAAATACACGATCCAGTCCCGGATACAAATACGGATTTTTTTGGTTAAGAACTAAACCTAACTTTTTCCCTTTCGTTCAAACACGCGATGTTTCTTTTTGAATATTTGAAAAGGAGATATGAAACTTAGACGATAGATTTTCCTGGTTAACTGACAGCAAAACTTCAATTATAGAAAATGGAAAATCATTTTCTACGATAAAACTGATTGAAAAACAATATGCGGTGGAAAGCGAGTCTCCAGACAAGAAGATAAAAAAAAATTAAATTCATAAAGTAAAACAATGTGTGAATTGTTTATTTTTTCTCTGTATCGTATCTAATTATTTGATTTTATAAAGATAAAAAAAATATTGTCAGTAATAAATATGAAAACACGAAATAAATTTATAAATATGAGTAGAGCTAGCGATACAAAGTTTCCATACATTCCATACATTCCATAGATGCATAAAACATTTAAAGATACGTAGTATTATTTTTAAAATATATGTAAATATCACCACGTAAATATATTTAACACTTTATCACGCGCAGGCATAAATATATCATGGATTTCCTCAAAATGCGTTATAGTGCTTAACCGTAACTCGTCAATTATATTATATAATAAAACGTGTTAAATATATATTTAACATGTTTTAATTAATTATTATATATTAAGCTCCTTTTAACACGTTTTCTTTGAATACTGTATACGAAACATATTAAGACTAAAATTAAAAAAAAATTCATTAAACAATTTTAAGAAAGACCTGCCGTAAAAAAGTTAATTTAAATATGGAATTTTCATGGTCCACGGAAAAGTTTTTTTTCGATGAAAATCGTAAAAAAACCAATTTGTGCGCTATACAAAGAGATGATTTTAATGACACTACACACATATATATATATATATATATATATATATATATATATATATATATATATCATACCTAATTGCACACGTACACCGTTTTAAATATCATTTTTATTTTAGGGAAAACACTACATAATACGTGTGATTTTTAAGTTCTTATCTTGTTTCATTTAAAAGACAGAAGGACGCGATAGACAGATGGACTACGAGCGGAAAGGTAACATTTTTTTTTTTTTTTTTTTTTTTAAAAGCCTCTTTATTTTCCATGACATACTTTTACAATTAAATTATATAACTTTGACTATGAAAAAACAACTATAATGTGTATTAGTGAAATATACTATATTTTAACAAGTTGACTATAACCTGTCATGGCCCCTTTCGGGTATAGGCCTCCTCCAACTGCCTCCATCTTGCTTTATCCTTCGCGGCGATAGTAGTGATTTTACGTTGTATGTGCAGATGTATAGTTCTTGGCTTGTTGGAGGGTTGCAGTCTAGGTCTCCCGCGGTGACCAGCCGTGTTGGGAGATTGAGAGGGGCCGGTGTGGGTTGCTATTTTGTAGTTTGTTTTGATGAGAGCGTTTCAGGAGGCGTCTTATCAGGTACTGTGAGCGTAGGTTTTATCATATAATTGTTTATACTGTTGTTCTTACTTATCTTGGCAGGCTGTTTTTTAAACTGGTTCTCTGCGCTGACAGGATTGGTTGCCTGCTCGGGGGAATCTGATAAATTTCTCTTTTTATTATATATATAAGTAGACTGTATTTGTTGATTTTTATTTTGAAGTATTACTATTTTATCGTATTTAATTATCGCTTTTTTACCTTGTTCTCTTAATTTGCCTACTTCAATTTGGAGTTCTTTTCTTTTCTTCAGGATATCTAGTGGATAGTCTTCCTTAATATAGTAGGGTGAGGTTTCCAAGTTCTTTTTATTCCTTAATATTTTGATTTTTATTCCCATAGTAAGCAAAGTTATTACAATAGGTCTGGCTTTATCACTTTTTATGCCAAGTCTTCTCACTGATTCAATGTAGTGATTTTCACATTTGATTTTTAATGTTTTGTTAATAATATCTAGAACTTTTACCTCTAATTCTTGGTAGCTATTCTCTTGTTCTTCCACTCCAAAAAGTAATATATTTTTCCTTCTCATGAAACGCTCAAAACCATCAATTGCCAATTTTTGTGTCTCTAAATTTTGCTCGATTTGCTCATATTTGGTTTCTAAATTAGTAAATTTCTCGTTGATATTTATAATGATGGTATTTTTAAGTTCTTCCTTCATGGCCAACATTTCCATCTTGTTTTGTCTCATTTCAACCTGCATATTTTGTAGCATTTCTTTAATTTCATCCATTTTTTTAGTTTTACGCCCTCTATTGGTTTTATGAAGTACTACGAGCTCGGTGCCTGGAGAAACCGTGGTTGCTTACTTTATCGATATTGTCAATACTACTTAGTACTTTGCAGGACCGCTAGATGTCGCTTATCTAAATTACTCTGAGTTTTTTCTAAAGAAATGACAACGCAGTAAATATTTTGTAGGTTATAGAATTTCTAAACTTCCACTCTTTAACTTGATTTGTTTGGGTTATTGTTTTTTTAATGATCCGTACTAATCACTGAGTAAGAATAGTTCGAGTAAGTACTGTTTTAATTGTTCACAAGAAGAATAATGTCACTGTTTTGTTGTTACCACTTGTATCACTATTTTATGTTCATGCAGATAACTGAGTTCAATAAATATGTTTATATCACTGCGTTTATAAGTTATTTACACTTTCACACTGTTTTTCCACCACTTTGATAACTTTTTATAATTTTAAATTAACTTTATATACGGAGCCGATGTTTACGTTGGCACAGTAGCGCCACCTCTCTAGGTAACATTACTACTACAATATTATTCTGTTTGTATTTTTCGGAGAGATAAAATAAATAAAAATTCACAATTTCTACCCCTGTCAAATTTTCATCGTTTTTATTTCATTTACTATGGGGATGAGTGCTATCTTCATATTATTTAACAATTGCTTATCTATTAAAAAATATATTTATGACGATATAAGTCATTTAATCTCAGAAAGTACGATCATATGTCTGTATTAAGATCACTAATCAATTTGCTAGCAACTTGCAATCTACACGATTATCTCGATTAGTTTGAGTTTCAATCTATATTTACCATATTATATTTCAAACAATTTCCACATGCCATCTTAAGTCAAATTATCTAAATGTACGAGAATACCTTCGGAAAATTTAACTATACACAATCTTATATTTAATTTTATAAACGTACATATGTAATTCTTGAATCTTTTGTTTTAATAATATTTTTCCACGGTTTACCTTACCATTGATAAAGTAAATTATATTCCAGAATCAAACTGCAGCAACAAAATAATAAACACTTGCAGTAATCATCTAAATAGTTATTACTTCACTCATTGTTATCCATCATTCATATTTGCTCGCGTTCTTATCCATTCTGTTATCTTTTTTCCTTGTCCTCGTTCTTTTTAATTTAATTCAAAAACAAGAAAATTTTCAATACGGCTCTATTTTGCCTTAAATCTCTAAAAGTTATCAACTGATCTGAATGATTATTTTTTTAATTTAAAAATACACTCCTGGTTTAATATTATGAACATTTCACTACGAAAAATAAAAATATACCACAAAATTCCCAAAAATGAACAGAAAATGCGCTGAGTTTGAATGATATAGATCTAAAGATAATACAATAATCAGGTTTATTAAAAAGTTTGAAAACGATTGAAGGCAATATAAATCTGCTCTTCGATAAAATAAGGGTATAACTACAGAGGCATAAGATGGTGTCTGGAAATCATCAAGAAATAGAAGTAAAATCGTTAAATTTTGACGCGTCGGGCTAGTCTTAAGGATAAACAGGTAGGTAAGTATACACAAGTATATAAAAAGGTTTCGAGCAATTTTTTTATGTATGTCACTTTATATATCGGGTATTTATCAACCAATTTGGAAGTTTTTTTCTCCAGTTGGAAAGTTATTCACCCAGGATCGTCCCATGTAAATTTGGTTGGAATTTTTCCATAGAAATAAAAAGTAAAGATATTAGTTACCTTGGTCAAGTTTGGATGGTATATGTCGGTATATGTGGTATATGTCGGCAACCTCAATCTGTTCTTTAGTAGAATCAAGGTATGATGATGGAGCCGGAAGATGATAATAAGAACTCTTTTGTGATGTGGATTAAACTCACCGATTTTGGGTTCGTTATTTGAACCACGGAATAAACTACGCAAACAATATTATTAATTATTACAATAGCAGAAAGAATAGAGACAGAATAATCTTGACAGTTGGCATTATCAACAACTGACACAGGCGTACGTAGTCCATTTACATTTGAATTATTGCAGTGTCGTCTGTTCCCAATTTCCTTGTATTTTTTGGCAATTTTTATCAACAATTGATGTTCTATACAGATTGTTTTCATCCAAGCTACGATTCTTTCCATATATTTCGAACACTGTTTACCTAATTTTGAAGTGCATCAACTCCAATATATGTAGATAGGCATGCGATAATTAAGAAGGCATATTGTGTCCTCGCTATCAACCCATTTACAAATTAGACGCGAACAATGGCTATGATTCAGGTTTGTAAAACATAAAATATATCCAGAGATACTCTATATACATGGCTAGTTTTTTTGCTTTTGCAAGTTGATTGCTTCCATGGCGTATTATTTTTTTAAACAAGAATTACTTAATGTCAAATAGCTATCAAATGCTAATATATTGGAATTGTTATTGCGAAATGCATTTGCCATGTTTTTTTTATTTTTACTAATTCTTTTATTAAGAAGATGTAATATTTTATTTCCAAGTGATTGTCATAATAATATCATTAAATAACGTTTATCAAAAAAATTATTATAATGAAATTATTTATATTGAAAGTTCCTACGCTGACAGATGACAGTGCCATTCCAGTTTCTTCGTCATGGGATATTATATTACGGTTATCGTTTAAATATTTGATGTTTATTTAACGAAATGCATAATATACACACACACATATATATATATATATATATATATATATATACATAACCAAACACACACACACACACACACATATATATATATATATATATATATATACATACATATATATATATATATATATATATATATATATAATATTTAATATTATATTACGACAAGTAATAAGAAATCCAATTCGATTATTGTTATTGATTTATCACTTTTAATCTAAAATCGTCTGTACCAAGGCTTCAAATCATTTAAAACTAAACCAAAAATTTTACGTCTTGCTGGACATTGCATACTACAAATTTAAAAGTTAATTGTGAAATATGTAGGGTTTTTAGTTTTTTTCCAAATTGTTTGACATATATTGGAAAATAAAATATATAAATTAAATAAAAATAAATAATTGTGCCACACGCCATCCTTGTGTACAAATTTGGACAGTTTTATACATTTAGGGGTAAATAGTATTTTTATTAAACTATTTATAAATATTAATTTTTCACAGCATGGTGTATATTTTAAAAATGAGAAAAACTTGTATAATCCTTATAGTTTTTCTACATCTTTTGCATATGTTTTTAAAAACGTTTTTCATGACTATAAGTTTTATAGTTTCAGAAATAATGGGAAGAAACCTATTTTTTTGGGTATTTTTCGAAATATCTCTGATGATCTATTAACCAAAATCATGAAGCCTAAAATTATTTGGCTATTTTTAACTATACCCCACTCTACGTATGGAATTAAAAATAAATTTAATAATCACTCCTCCCCCCTCCTAAAATTGCCTATAAATATTTTTGGGTATCAGCTATTGAGATACGAAATTCAGCAAGAAACACATATGATACGCAATTTTATAGTAACTTTAAATTAATATGATGTAGTGCTTATAAATTGATTACAATGATAACACTGCTGCCAGAAAGACACGAAGGTATAAACTACCCACATAGACTTAATTATTTAGTTTCATACTTAAAGTTGATATGACGCTGCTCGTTGGTTGAAGGTTTATCTACTGGTTTCATCAGATTACGCAATGATATGTGAAGCAAATGTAATATAACTTATATATGTTTTAGCGGAAGGGCAGGTGCAGTATACAATATGTTGTGCGAAATGAAACCGCAAGACCACCAAGTATTGTATGTTTCCATACATATAAATTTCATTTTGTTTCTTCAAGGTAGTTAATGACTACAAAAAATGTAGACAAAATATCATTAAAGAAATAATTACCAGCTTTTCTCTTTCAATTTATATAATATATATAATTGGACTTATAAGTTGGGTCATAATGGTTACTATCATGGCTATTCGAAACATTTATAATATCAGGTGACACATGACTCATACCAGCCCGCGTGCCAATATCTGTACGTGACGCATACTGTGAGACATCGGGTGAAATTATACAAGACTACGCAGTAAGACCTCAATCACGAAAATGTTAGTGGAAAAGGAAAGTTATTGGAATTCTCAGATTAAGGCAAAGAACAAACCTTATAATCTCTCGGATAAAAAAGTATTATTTGGAAAATATTTTAATGGCAGAACTCGACTGAACTATTATATTTTTTCAAGCAATTGTGACGTATGTTTTAAAGAAGTTGTACTGATATTTTAAATATAATATTAGTTGCTATTCCCTCACAAGATCATTATTGACTTTTAAAACCAATAACATTTTCATTTGTTGTTCAAAATTGAATTCGATTTTAACTCGTATAAAATTTAAAGCATTAATAAAAATACACTCAACCATGATGTAAAAGGTTCATGTCTTGTTACTTTCCTAAATATTTAAGGCGAGAAACTAAAGGTAGAAAAGTTTACGAGTAAGTTTAAGAAACCTGTTCTTTTCATAGTCGGTTACCGATGCAAACTTAAGTTAACGCTAACCAATTTTGATACGGTTTTAAACAAAGTAACAAAGATTAATCTCGTAGCGAGCTTGAACTCACAAATAAGTTAAAAAAGGAAACTTGTCATCAATTTTTGACGATTTTTCTTACTTTGGAAACAAACAATGTTATCCCATAAGTTTCTTGAAAGTATTTAAATCAAAATGAATGTGCATGCTCAAGTTTCTTTTGTTACTGAATTAATAAACATTATTGAGAAAGTATCCCATACGTAGCCATGGACTTTTGTAAGATGTTGAAAGTAAGTAAACTTTACACTTTAATAAACTATTAGGAAAAATCATAATTTATTTAATAAATGTCATTATTTCCAGTACCTACGCTTAGCAAAGTAGTGCAGAACCCGAATTTATACCTATTACAATACTCGCTTGGTGTGTTTAGGTGTTCCTAGTCAACTAAGAAAACTTAAAATTTGTCCGTCCGTCCATACGTTTTCGTCTGTCTTCAGCAGCTTTCTAAGTTGAAGCATACTAACAATTACGTTGGCAAAATTTGCATACTGACGACTAACTTTGGTGAGATTAACAAAACAATTTTTGTTAATCTCACCAAATTTAATCTCAAAATAAGACCTTAGAAACGATATCACGACGTACATTAGAAAAATGTGCCCCTCGGAACCAATATTAAAACAAATTATGGTATAACTCATATAATATCTTAACCATTGTTAATATATTAACCATTCTATTAACTATTAAAACGGTAGAATGGTATCGGTATTCCTCCTTCGACGTTTTCTTGGTTCTTCGCGTATCCATAGCCAGGCAAAGAGGTAGACATAGAAAGCTAACGTCATATTTTTAGTTTTCTAAACGAACAAGCTTTCGTAGCGTAAAATCTATGACTTGAAATAGGTATTTAAATATATTTTAGGATCCTATTAATTTAACATCATTTTTATGCAGTATTTTAAGCTAGTTGCTCAATAAAATATTAATACTGTTGTATCTTACCTAGTTAAAGATCGACTAAGTTACAAAATCCACTAACATTTCGGTTTAAATTCCTCTAAGCTGTATTTACTTTGTAGAGCATTAATTCAGAATATGTATTCCAATCCTTTGTAAACAAGGCTTACAAGTTATATTCAAAGTACTCTCGTTAGTTAGTTACACATTAATTGAAGTCATCAACAGGTGTATTAGCGATTGTAAAATGTGATTATATAGAAACCAAGTGCGTGTCCGAACTTGCTAAATGAAAGTTTCCGCAATTGTCTAAATCTCTTAAAATTTTTGAAAAAAATTAATTAAAAATAATAATACCTCGGAATTTTAATGTTTTTTTTAATTTAGGGTCTATGCTGAGATAAATATTGCATGTCACATAGAGACTTAATATTTTGTAAAAGTGGTGAATTAAATAAAATTTCCATTTTATGTTCAAAGACCCATCCAAAGTGTCTTTACTCTGCAGAACGTGTGAAAAAAATTCATATTTACATTATATGGAGAGGAACATTAATTTATTTTTATGTGCGTTGTTATGTGCTTTCTCGTTATATCATTTATTTCTTATTCTGTGACCTAAGAGCATTATCCAGATAAAGTCCTACTTAGAAATTTTGATTGGAAGGGTTATAAATATATTGTTGCAGATATCAGCTCTGACTTAATATATGTCAGACAATTTCCAAAATAAATTTTATTTTAAGTATGAAATATATGGATAAAGTAATTTAATGACAACTTTATTTAAATATATACTTGTTTATTATAATAAAGTAATAGCTTAAACGCAACGCCACGATATTTTTTTTTGTTAGTGATAGTAGCAGTGAAAATACTTCAAAACAAAATATCAAATAACATTTAATCTGACACAATTGAAATGCGGTCAGGAGAAAAAATGCAAACATTTCAGTATGACGGCATATCATAGGCAACATTAGTTCTGAGACCGTATAGTACTTAAACCTTTTCTGGATGAAATTTAGTTTTCCGACTTTTGTGTCTTCTATTTTTCATTGCAAAACAAGCAACTCTTGTAACTTTAAAGGATTAAGGTAAAAAGAGTCTACGTTAACAATATTTCAGAAAATCGGCCTACTTTGAACAATTGATTGATTGTGTACACGTTTAATTTCGGAATACCCCCACATATCCCAACCAAGTTTTATTTGCAAATAATTAGGCAACAAATTTTATTAATATCATAATGAACACAAGGACGGTTTTTAAATAAGTAATTGTAAAGATTGAAAATAAAAACAGAATTTTCTTTTCATGAATCGACAACATATGACCATACTTTCAAAAGTTATGCGACTATGAAATTAATAGAGATGCACCAGCAAGTCACTAGAACACAATGACCGTTGCGATTACATTTAATTTTTTTTTGTAAATTTATATTAAAATTAAAAGTAATCATTAATATAGAAATTGCTTATAAAGTCTAAAAGTAAAACGTCTCCTTGGTCACGGCTGAAGTACGTGTATTCTTAATTTCGAATCAAGTACTTTAAAATTTTCTTTAACCGTTTTACAATAAATAAAGATTTGTACAAAACTACTTTTGGTTCTTAATGCTAGCGTAATTCAAAGTTAAAATTGTTCAAAATTGGAATGTTTTCAATCAGGTTAATAAGGTCTTTTATAGTTTTGTATTGGACTTTTTATATTTAATTTTTAAATAACTACATTACATTTGTAGTTATTAAGATATGAAATAATCTGTTATCATTGTATAATTAATATTGCTCAACAATGTCATATTTTTCTATTAAAACATTTATAAAACATTTATACTGTAGTTATTTTAAAATGGAAGTGAAATCATCACACGTTGATAAAATGTGTAGCAAGTAACGAATAACAGTGTGGATTTTATGTTTTAATTGAAGTAACATCGAAGTAATTTGGTATATTGGGAATATATAGCATATATTAGGGTTATGTATACCGCTAATTGCATTTTTTGTTAAATTATTAGCTTATGTAATAAAGAAAAAAAAAATAATTAAACAAATTAGATAAACTAGGTTAACAAATTTTTTAGTTTTTTTACTTAAAAAATTCTTTCTTATCGGAAAAAAATTACTATTCTAATATCCGAATGAAGTCATTTAAATTAGTTTCGTTGTTGATTTTTATCACTACCAAAAAAAAAATACTAAACTACATTTAAAAGAAAGTTGTTTTCTGTTCATTCTCTACAAATCTATATCCTGGGTATTTATTATAAGTAAATATCATTGTAACAGGAACGTCAATGAAATAATTAACGTGTTAGTTAAGAGAAGTCAACGAGTAATAATTCGAATCGTTTAATTAAAATTTCGTTAACTTTATGTTGAAGATTATTAAGGTATTATCCAAATTTAGAAAAAAAAAGAACAATAACACTTAACCTAATCAAAATGTACATATTTAAAGAGGCTAATAGGTTATTAAGTAAAGTTTACACAGAGGCATCACGAAATGTTTAAAAAAATAATTAATTTTGCTTGTCGGGGGGGTATTTTTCCTTTATGTCGGGGAACATAAAGGAAAAATAATTGAAAACAACGCCCATCTGTGCCCTTTGCCACACGGCCTAGGTTTTTAGAGCCATTTTATGGACATTTTACGCTAAGATAGCAGTGCTTAGAAGATTAAGCAGCCAATAAAAGTCTTTTATGGGGTTTTACTTAATTATCAGGAATAGCACTTAAACCATTTAAGCCTTTAATTTAAATTTAAGTGTAATATTACGGCGCAATATTACGTGCAATATTACGGTGAACAAGTTATCGAAGTTATATTCATATAAATTAATTTTATCACTATTTTCTTGAGAAATTTTATTCTCTAAAAAGTTGATAGTGGATAAATAAAGCGATTTTTGACAGATTAATTGCAAAACAGATGAATTAAAAGCACTGTACTTTGAAAGATGTTGAATATTACGTAAGGATGTTGTATCCGTGAACTAACTAAAAAGGAAGGAAGTGAAAGGCTTTTCTTATTGATGAGAATACAAATTTCGTATACAACAGATTTAAAACTAATTTTTCATCTTTCTCTCTTTCATTGCTAAGGGTTAAATGCCACGGTTTTACCACACCTACCATTAGAAACCCAATTTTGTTCAGGTCATATGTAAGGTAAGTCAAAGAGTACATATTCATATATCATGTTACATATTTCATCCAATTCTATCAGTTTTTATTGTAACTCTTCACTTTGTTTTTTTTATAATTTAATATAATTAACTTCTAATAAAATACTTAATGAAATAAACGAAAAAATATTCATCTGTGCAACAGCAGGCGGTCGTTGATATTACAAACATGGACTAAAGGTAATATTAATTAAATTATAATACTGTGTATTAATACTGTCTACACTAGACTATAAAAAACAAGGGCGGTTTGTCATTTACAATATTAAGAAAAAACGTGATAACTCGCAAACTATTTATTTCGAAAAAGGAAAAATCGAATAGCAAAGATGGGAAAATTGTGTCAATTATATTTATCAATTTGGGATAACAAGTGTGTGTGGTGTATTTTTGAAATATTTCATCTAAATTTATACAACAATCTAGGAGATAATCATTCTGCCTTTCCCTCTTCTACAAAGTAATTAATATGTTAAATTTGTATAGGTAACCTTGGTTACAAACATACTCGCAAGAAAGCTCTGGTATGTGGCACACTATATGGACAAACCCACATACATGTACTCGTACTAGGCTGAGGTACATGAAAGCTACCAAAAATAAAATAAAATTTTAACAATCTATAAATATAAATAAAATTAAAGTGGACCTCTCTGCTTTTGAAATAAATGCCTTCTTGTAAGCTGATAGGATTATATATTTATATTTATTTTATCACTGCTGCCCATCAATCTATTGGCCAGTATTACGGGTAATTCATAGCAAAGTGTGGTATGTATGTTTATAGCGGTGTCGTACATACGTTTATAATGAAACACTTTGTTTCACATTGATATATCATAAAATTTCTTAGAAAATTTTCACCGTACAATAAGAAAAAAATAGTACGGTTGCCACGCATTATAGGTTTCATAACTGAGATTTAAATTAATATAATTAAATTTTAGTATATTTGATTAAAATATTACGTAGTATGAAGAGATGCTTTTATAAAACTTGTGTGGTCACTAATGGGTACGAATTATGGATTAAGAATAAGGTCAAAAATAAAATATATAAATAATAAAATAACTTATAATTAATTTAATGCGACTTACAAAACAGTGATTATAAATCAAAACGGCTTAATTATACATCACTCATCGCAGACAAATGACACACAATATTAAGGTTCACATTTTCAAATATTCACTACACTCGTACTTTACGGCCATTTTTAATTTTAAGTCACATATTATATTTTTCATATGTGTCGTTTTTTAAATTTTGTCTGTGCTACAAAATTATACTTTAACTCCGAGAGTCACGCTGAGTCACGAAAAGTAATAATGATAAGAGTTACATGACGCTTCGTGACTTTCGTTTGACTATCCAATGCGAGTAAATGGATAATTAAATTTGTGTGATGAGCGTGTGTCAGAGTACAAGCGAATCATAGCTTATCAGAGGTTCAAGTGGACAAAGTATCTACATCATACGCGTAATTTATTTAAATAATTATTCAAGTTTATGGTTCATCCAGGACATTGCACGATATGGAGTCGTTGAAAAGCGCATAAATCATAAAACTCTCAACAGCGTGAGTAGTAACCAATATTAAATTCCAAAGTGGAATGTACCAATACACCAAGATACAACTACTATTCTTATTTTGATATCAGATGTAACTTTTGTAAATGTGAATTGTGTGTGTTGAAATCAACTTAAAATATTATGAATAGTTCTGTTCATACGAATTGCCAACAGCCAACAGGACTAAAAATATCGATGTAAAACTAATTTAGCTAACAAATTAGTGATTTACTTTATCTGCAACTTTTTTGGACACTGAATCATAAGTGATTTTGTTTATAAAAACTTAGTGTATATGCATGTACAGTTTTAATAGAAAATTAATATATCATCATTCATGTACTTCATCTCGTGATCAGTTTGCGAATATCCAAATATTTAGCGATTTTCGAATTTTTACACAATAGCCTTTCATTTATTTATTTTGATAGCAAATAAGTCGTCATCGTGCTGTATTAGATTAATCACAAAGTATACGGCCTTTGATGGCACGGTGCACCGCGGGGATCCAGCTTCGAATCCCGGCCGCCCGTCAAGCGGGCTGGACCAATGTTCTGGTTGAGATTACTCTCGTAGCAACGAGTCTGCCATAATATAATAATAAATTAAATTAATTTATCAAATAATAAATTAAATTAATATATTAAATTATCTTATCTTCATGACTTGCAAAACCTTCCTATTCATTTTAAAAACTAACAAAAACTCCAAAAAATGTGGTCATGATAACTCTCAGTTCAAACTTTGCATATTCAATGATTAAGAATGATATTTTTTAACGAAGTGCATGTTCTCCCTAATTGTTTGTTAAATTTTAAGGCGTCAATTATTAAACAAAAGTATTGATAATGTCATTATGGCTTACTACTTTAAACTAATGGATCAACTATAATTGAGTTGATTCATTAGTTTAAAGTAGTGATAAAAATAACACAGGAACAGGATATAAAGTGGGGAGGGGGGGGGGGCGAATAAGATAAAATGGTTGTGTAAATTAAAAATAATATTCTTTTGAAAAATTTATTCTTAATCACGATAATGGCTTTGTAGTTTGAGTTGCCAGAAATACAAAAAAACCACAGACATATATTTTGCCGTGATATGTCACTTACTTATTTCAAGCTTTTGTCTTCAATTCGTCTTTCTGACGGGATTACTTTTTTAATAACCTGCAAGAGTTCTATTCTAAAATAAAAAAGAAGATTGTACATTTATTTCTATAAGATATTTACATGAAATTTTACAAGTATTGAGTAGTCGAAAGGTGAACGTGACATAAAACAAGAAATTAGTTAGGATTCTGGTTATCTTAAATAAATTACAGTAACGTACCTATTGGTGATTTTTGTAAAAAAATTATATTAAAAAAAAAGGATCTTACACGTGAAATACGTTTGCCTTTTATTTTAAACTATTGTTCTGTTTTATTATTTTATGGGATATTTGAATTTGAGCATTTATCAAACATTTATTTTTCACAACCTTTTTTTTCTAAATTGATGAATTCAAATTATAAAAATTACTATAAAATTTTTGAACCTAATCACGAGGTTGGATAAATAATTACGTTTTTTTTACTACGGTAGTTAAGCTTGTAAATATTAGTGTACTTAGGAAAAGTTATAGATCTAACATTAGTAAAAATATAAAAACGAAAATCTATAATCAGGAAGTTCTAACCGCAATGGCCCACGGCGCATAAATGTAGATAATTAGCGAACAATGAAAAGAGAGTAGATTTGAAAAATAATATCCAAAAATAATAAAGACGCAGGACAACTGAGTAAACTCAACATCAGTAAACTGAGCAGGAAATAATAATTGATGGGATAAACGAGTTGTCAATTGGAGTGCATTGTTAAATACTGCCCAACCAGATGGATTGATGGCCCAAAAAAGCAGCGAAACTGCCTTTTTTATCTTTACAAATGAAATGTTCAATATGCATCGTATTAAATTTTTTTTAAAAATATCACAAAATTGTAACTAATATTTTACCACATGTATGCAGAGGGGACATTTTTTTTTGTCAAATTCCTCAAGTAGAATTTCGTCAAATAGATTTTTTAAAATTGAGTCAAGGTTTTTTTAACCAGCTTTCTTTAAAATGACATGTAATTGACCAACCTCTGCCCCCCCATCCCTCGCTACTTTAAAAATATGAAAATCTTCTATATACTAGTAACCGACTAAAAATATCGATTATAATTACAATTAACTTACGTAGGTTACTTCTAGAGTTACCTTTAAATGCGAAATTTTACTTACACTCTTCCAACACGCAACTGTTATCCTTTCAAAATATTACTGTAAACGTTAATATATTTGTAATTTGAACTCAATTTTTGAATTGAATAAAAGAGTAAATATACGAATTTGGCTTCACAATAAAATTTATTTTATAATTATAGTAAGTTATACTAAATAATGTAGTTATATAGAATATAAATAAATATTAGAACACAAATATATTTTTTTTTATTTTGTATGTTTTTCTTCGTATCAAAATTAAAGTAATTTTATTTCTGCAAATTCTGTACACGTTTTCTATCTGTGACATACCTTCTTGAGAAATTGCATTCGGGTGAAATTATAATTTTTCGTATTAAATGGATTGTTATGTGGTTTTAATGGTACTATTTCTTAAACATTAATATGCGGAAACGTTATTTCTTTCGTTTGTATGAACATAAAAATCTGGATAAGTAATACTGTACTATTTGTCGGTATGAATTCCCTATTCGTAATATACACACATATATATATATATATATATATATATATATATATGTATGTATGTATGTATGTATATATATATATATATATATATATATATATATATATATATATATATACATATATAATTTTTCCGTAACTTTGTAATAAAGTCGACCTATTATAATGCATTTGTCTACGATAAATACGAAATGTCAACAAACTGAGTGAACCCAAACATATAAAGTCGCAAATAATATTAACGCGACCCGAGCGCCACATGTACATGCCGTCATTGGGAAGCTGTTTCGTCCTCAATATTCATGTGAGATTATATTTAATACCTGGCTTTTACAAAAAGCTGAAAACGTTTTCATGGAAAAGCCGTAAAATACTTATTACTGACCGTTGCCGGTGCTGGACCCTTAGCGCGGAGATTAAAACATATATGTGTTCGATGAACACTATGAGCATTTTGCTATTTATAACTAATTTGAAAAGTACTTATTCAGAGAAAAATTTAGATTTATTGAAGAGCATTTTTAAATTCATTCAATGTAATAATGAAAAATCTTTTAAAGGACAAAATATCTTCAGCTAAAATAAACTAATGGAATTCTCTTAGCGATAAATGCTTAAATCTGAATTCAAAAAACGTATTTATCTATGTTACCTAATATTATTTACATCAATCATTGATTATTACTTTATATTGTAGTTTTTAGCACTGATAAGTAAATTTGAGCACATTAGTCCTGTTTGCAGATGATCGGTTTTTCCTTTTTATGATTACGTACCGTGAAAAGAAAAAAAATAGGAATCCTTGTAGGATCATTTCGTTGTCATATGTCTATGTATTAAGACCCTTTTTCTCACAAACGCGTGGAAGTAGTTGTAAAAAAAAGTAAGCTTCTAAGTCAACGCAATCGAAAGACGCTAAAATACGGCCATTTATGCCGCATATGTTGACACTCGCAAATAAACCAAAACCTATAGGGTAGCTCTCTTTGACTTAGAATCATGAAATGTAACAGTAAAAGTATTAGTTTAGAATTAATTGACGTCTCTGTTTGTGTTTCCCCTGTGCAGGTGGGGGGGGGAGGCTTTATTTTCATATGTTGTTGATGCGCGGCTAATTTAAAATAATAGTATGAGTATAAATTTTTGTATTTACTAAGGGAATGTTAGCTAAAATTTGAAAAAATTATGTTTTTTTTTATTATATGATTTGGTTGGCGATTCCTATTGACTCCTTATAATAGGATGCATAAATAATATTGTTTCTCACCATGTACACATATAAATATTGAATCTTTCAGAGACATAATAACTAACTAATATTTAAAAACATGAAGTTAATTTTATAGTTGTTTAAGTCCCTTGCTTGATGTTTTTATGAACTTTTGACAGATTCTACTAAATTCATAAGTTGGCCTATAGAATCCACAGAAAGGTGTGAGCGTGACCCACGTAAGCTCACAGACGAAGTAATATTTGTTTAACCCTTCATATCAATTAGTAATTTACAATCATAATTAGTTATCTGGAAATATGTTGTTTTTCTTGCTATTTTTACTAAAATTATATTTTCACGAATTTATAGTAATAAACTTAATAAATAAATTACTGAATAAATTATAACATCATACTAATTTATAATTTTTCTTTGTACCGTATGTAAAACTAAATGTATGACTTCTTCTTCTCCAATGGCTTGACAGCGCTGAATGGGCCCCTACCTTCCGCAGAATCAACTCCCAAGCTTTCCTTTTCTTGGCCAGAGACATCCAGTTCATCGCACTTAGGATTTTAAAGTCTTTTTCCAAACAGCAGTACCACGTAAGTTTAAGTCTTCCTCTTTTTCTGGTGCCCAATGGTCTGGCTGAGAAGATCTTTTTTGTTGCCCGACTGTCGTCCATACTGCTCAAGGGCCCTCCTATTTTATTTTATGAATTATGATATATTTGACCACATCCGGTTCTTTAAATAATTTGTTAAGTTCAGAGTTAGTTCTTTTTCTTCAATTATTGTTATTTAAATGGTATGTTTAATTTTTCTATCATTGTCAATGTCTCAGCAGGGTATGTAAGGATGGGTCTAATTAAGCTTTTGTAAATCAGAATCTTTGTTTTCTTAATGGTGACTTTCTTATTTTTATGACCGAAAAAACATCGGTTAGCTGGTGTGATCCTACTACGGACCTCAGGCATGATATCATGGAAAGTATTAACTTCTAATCCTAAGTATTTAAATTTGCTAATTGTTTCAAATTTGAATCCCTAATTTTAAAATAAGGGCTGCTAGAATTGGGACAGATCATATACTTAGGTTTATTTTGGTTGATTGCAAGATACATTTTGCAGGCTGCAGCCCCTAGTGACCTAAAAGCCTCTCTAAGTACCTCAGGAGTTTGTGTGACAATGTCAATGTCGTCAGCGAATGCAAAAATTTGAACAGATTTGTTAAAGATTTTACCACGGGTATTTATGTTCGAGTCTTTCGCAATTTTTTTGAAAGCAATATTAAAGAGTAAGCAGGTCAGTGTATCCCCTTGTCTGAGTCATTTAAAGCAACAATGGGCTCTGAGCGATTATTAATGTACGACCAAAGGTGTGAAAATCAGTGAGAATCTCTCCGTTCATCGACGGATTAGTGTCTGAACCATAGATTTATTATACTAAGAAAAAAGTCTATTGGTAGAAATTCTTGATCATCGCCACCTAAGTGGGTTCCATCATCGATAAGGTGTGTTCAGCATTTGTTTTCTCCAGTATTGCACAATTTAAACTATAATTACTGCAATACACACACACATATTTACATTGATGCTGATATTGCCTTTGAGTCTAGATTTTTTTAATTATATATATATACATATATATTATGTATATATATATAATTAAAAAAATATGTATATATATATATGTATTATATATATACATATATATATATACGTATATATATATATATATATATATATATATATATATATATTTACATATATACACATATGAAAGGAATGTGAGGAATTAATCAATAAAATGCTTGAAACTAATTAAAAGACAAAAATTTAGAGAAAATAACATAAACATTACCTTTTATGTTTGTCCAATTCATATCGTATATGTCATTTGATCTGTTATATCGTTATTATTTTTTAGCCTACCAAAGGAAATATAAAGTCAGAGACAAATGTAAAAGAATATGGAGTAAAAATGTAAAAATATATAAATTAGCAATATATTTCGGCAAAATGATCTATATAAATAGAACGAATAATTATTTGATATTTTAACTATTAGTATAAACGCAGTTTAGATGGATGAACGGGCGTACGGATGAATGTACATGCATTCATTACTCTATAACTCTAAACTATATAACTCTCTAATTTATTAATGTGACCTAACAATATATTGCTGGCAAACAAAGAGGTGGAAGATTATCATATGAGATACCTGTAATGCAGTGAACGATATCAGGTACAATTTTTTCTCGACATCTTTAGTTTCGTCTGATAAACCAATTTTCTTTCGTCATTGACTGCTTAATGGTTTTGAAAAAATAACTTACGTTAGGTTTCTTTTTGAAACTATAACACAGACCAGCGAAAGGGTTAATTTATGTTACGAACTACAAATTTTTGGTTTGCACTTTAAGGTCGACAGATAGATTTTACCCCTCTAATATTGGAACGTCTGTTGTAGTCAATCATTACTACTCTATCACTTTCCACAGGTAAAGGTAATATGATTTGATGTTATCAAAACGTAAATAACACGTCTTTTGATACAAAAGTCTCTCATTTGATATTTTAATCAACGGAGCGAGATGGTAACCTTCGAGTCTGAGGGCGAAAGTTGTTCAACGACATGGCAAGAAGAATTTTAAAATATATGCACTCAATTGGTTTCAAGCCATTGTTGTTGATAGTATGATCTTTATGATTGACAGAAAGACAGTAATATTTATAGACATTTTTAACCAAATTCAAAAATGAAAGGAGTTTCTCTATTCGTCCGCTTGTCGTTCTCAGTTCGGAATCTTTTTTATATATGTGTTCGTCGATAACTCTTTAACAAGTGGACCGATTTAGATGATTTTTTTATTGATAACACTATATTATGAAGTTCGGAAATGAAAAAAGAAACTAACTTCGTTAAGGTAACGAATGTCAGTAAATCAACTATTATTCAAGATATTTGCTACAAGTATTTATTACTTTGCACCACCAATCACCAGATCAGGGTCTGATGGTGAGTTCTAGAGATAAGGGTTAGCAAATATTAGTACGAGGATAGGATGGATCAACCGGAATTAAAGACATTTGTTTATGTATTTAGTTATTTATCTACATTAATGAATCGAAATGATCTCTCATATCAAAAGATTGGCCTTCTTCGTGACATTCCTTTTTAGGGACATCACAAACACTAGCCTCATCTTCAGAAAAGTAAAGTGGTCCTTCTGATGAGTCTCGCATTGAAAAGCATGGTTCTTCTGAAGAAGATGTATCATCAGAGAAGATGTAGTATCAGATCTGTGTTTTGAAATTTTGAGTTTTGCAGCACCCACTTTGTGTCCAATATTCACTACGGTAATTTTGCGTTTCCCTTTCAGCTTTTTGCTTTCTTTTTACCGTTTTTGATTTTCCAAAAAAGATGGATTTTTTGGAGTGTCTGTGAAAATTGGTGATCTACTCTTTTTACGACCTCAGTTTGACTCATTTCTAGGCGCGGCAACAGGGAAATGAGTTATCATGGATGGTGGAATAATCGTTTCAGACGTTGATTGATTTATTGTTGAAGGATGTAGCAAAGAACTAGGCATAGAAATCCGATCATTGCAAGCCCCTGCAATGGAACAAGGATCAAGATTTTCAGTTGAAGATAGTAACGGACGATCAGTGACATTTGATGGAGTAAATTCGTGGTCTTGAAACACATAGTCATTCAAAAGCAGATTCTAGTCACTTTAAAACCTTGTATTGTATTGGAAGGATTAAAAGCCTGTGGAAATGCTTTCCCCACTAGTTTTTCAATGTCGTATATTATAACTGGCTAGTCGGCATTACCAGGTGTTAGCATATGCTCATTCATTGCAGTGGTGTAGTAAGTTATAAATGGACAGGAACATGTTCTGTCCAGTGGTTGGAGTTAATGGCTCGTATGAGGATGGAATGAAACTATAATAACTCCATTTTCTTTCGCCAACTGTATCAATTTAACAGAAATATGAGACTCATGATTATCCATAAGAAGAATATACATTCTTTTGATGGTCTCATATGCTCAAGAAAATGATCAAAAAATTAAAAAAATTATTCTTTGTTAGGCCAGTCAGAAGGATTTGCACTACCAATTGTCCCAGGCGATGTTCTGTTGAGCTTATAACCTTTAAAACTCACTCTGTGAAAGATCAGTATTGGAGGTATAAAGCCATTCAAAATTTGGGTTTCTTTGATATGGGGACAAATTTGTAACGCTTTTTTCACATTTGCAAATATTAATGCGACGTTGTGCTTATTCAAAACTGTAGAGCGGGCCAAGCTAGTCACCTCTGGTTTTCTAAGAGAAATTTCTTTCTTGAATTTCTTCCAAAATATCCTCGTCCAATAGACACCTGCCATTCCATCTCTGTTCCAACTATCAGGATATTTAATATTGTTAGACTTTGCAAATATTTACACTAATTTCATCAGATTTGTTATTGTTAGTCCGTATTGTAACTATGAACTTTCCTTAATATAATCTAGTAATAAGAGTTCTTTATTATCTAAAAATATTTTATGACTTACAAGTTTAGACTTTAAAATAAATAGCTCAATCGATTCATTTTCTTTTTGCAAATAACGGGTCAGAGTAGTTTTTGGTAAATTATAAGTTTTAGATCTACGGTAGACTGTTAATTTTTTATCTTTAATTAGAATTACGGCCTCCTTTATTTTGGCGTAACTTGGCGGTTGTCACGTATTTCCCGTTTTACTTAGAAGTATTCTTGTATATGAGAAATATGACAATCTGTAAAATAACGAATTAATTTATCTTATTTAAATAATAACATTGTTCAATACACTACATACATAAAAATCCAGGATGAAAAAGGACTATTATTAAGTGATTATTTTAAAATTATAAATTAGAATAATATACATATTTACAGTCCACGGTTCAACACGTTGTACCATGGACCTAGCCATGGTCCAATTAATATTTTATATCCAAGGTACAACACGCAGTAAAGTTTGCACATAAGTACTAATTTGGGTTTATATATTAGGAATTAAAACCAGTGTGGTGCTCATTTCAGGGCCAAATAAGTTGTCATATACAAACAAGAAAGATGATTACACTTTTAACAAGGGAAACAAGTTATTCACATTAGAATCAAATTAAAAAAAGAACCCTCCCAGTGCTAGAACGTGCGCGTCAACCACTGTGAAACTTAATTGTATATGACATTTAAGAGATGACTTACAAACCAATTCTACCAATATAGCGATAAAGCCGTGAAATACGAACTAGAATCACAGTGTAACTGGTCCATGGTGCAAAAGCTTCCCCTATAAATATATACATATACATACATATATATATATATATATATATATATATATATATATATATATATATATATGTATATATATATATGTATATATATATATATATATATATATATATATATATATATATGTATATATATATATGTATATATATATATATATATATCAATATATTTCTATATATATAATGCAAAATATTAAGGCTAAATAGAACATGGGTCAAGTTCCCCCAAGGTTTAAAAATGGAGGGAGGAGGGGGAGAGGGTTGGGACTTATCGCATGTTATATTTAGACTTAATATTTTGCAAATGAGGTGAATTAAATAAAATCTTAATTTTATTTTAAGACCTATTCTAGGCGATACTGAACGCCAAAAACTATTTTTATGTAAAGGGACAATGAAATATTTTTTTAATAATTTGCTTCATGTTTAATGTATTGCAACGAACTCTTAAATCGAATAATTGAGAAAATGATATAACTTTCATTATGACTCAATAAAGGTGCTGAAATCGCAGACAATGATATTTTTCGATCAGTTTATGCAGAAATTTATATTCGACGTCGGTTGATTCACGAGCTCAAGGCATGTAGTTACAAATAATCCTCTGTGTAAAAACCAAAACGACTTTGGGAGTGGACAGTAAAAACGATGTTTACATTTCACTATATGAAACACAAATAAATTGAGTCATAAATAATTCTGCTGTTAAATACTATTCATGCGACGCTCGAGATCTATTCATATAACGATCGAGAGCGAAACAGGTGACTGCTTTTTCTGCTCTCTACTAACTTAACCAATCCCTCTAGGTTGACGACGTGGTACCCATATCAGTTATTAACTACAGCTCATTATCACCCGTGCTCGAATGAGAGGCTCGTACCTTCATGGGTTATTGATTTTTTTATTTTTTATTAATAACACGAATTAAAAAATACACAAATTTCAAGGAGAAATAACAATTTTTATTCATCGTTAGGACCATAAATGAGATTTCTGGAAATGTTAAACATTAAACTTAATTTATTTTTTTTAAACACCATTACATCCAAAGTTTTTAAAAAGAAATAAAAACCAATATCTCTCGGCAAAGGAGGATTTATTAAAATTTAGTGAATATACATCCAAGATTGCTAGCAACAGACGACATTTGGTTATTCTATTACTTTGCTTATTATTTTACTAATATCTGTTTAATAAAAAGTCACCCATACTCTCAGCAACTTAAAATACTTCGAAACTTCATATCTTCCGGTTACATTTTTGATAATCAAATATACAGAATATTTGATTATCATAGTTGTACGTTAATTCCATGTAAATAAAAAATCAAATACAAATAAAACAAATAAAACCAAAGACAATTTCTTAAAAGAATTAATCTCGGTTTTATTAATATTATTTCAAAAAAATAGGAAAAATATATTGAAAGCTTTTTTAATAATTTGCTACGTGTTAACTGTTTTACAACGGATTCATACGATCAAGAAAATAATACAGCTCTCATTACGATTCAATAAAAGTAGTGTTGCCGAAATCGAAAACGTGGATTTAAATAGCTGGAATTTAATTTTCTAGTTTGAAACGTTTATAGTCTCTCTCACAGGTATACTTAGAAACCATAGCATGAAATATTCACATGGACATATTATTATTCCACTGCGACTTTCAATTAACTATATTAATATTAAATCAATAATTAAGTTTATGTTACGCGTTGTATTCACTAACTAAATATATATGAAAACGTCACTAATCCAAGCATGTTCGTCTTATTTTCTTCCCAACCACCTATTTGAAACCAGCTTGCTACCCAATTTTTCCCAATTTAGATTATGATACTATATAGCAAATTGTGAAAATATTAAATTACCGTTGGGTTTTATCTCTGCTTGTGTTGACTAGACCATTAGCTAACCAACTGCTAGTTTTATCTGGGTCAGTAAGTTCAATCGGTTTCACATATTTTGTCATATGTTTTATCTAGTTTGTAAGAATATTGAAATGTACCTAAGAATTTTCTATCAGCCCACTGTAATCATCAAATATAGTTTTAAAACTTTACGACGCAGTTGACATTATCTTCATTTTTCAAAGTAATAGAATACATCTTACCATCAAGGAAGGCCTATTCTGGGCAAGAACGATTTATAACCTGAAAAACAAAGTCTTAAGCAATTACTGTAAATTAGTTCACCTACAAAATAAAATAACAACACAGTCCACAATTTGCAGCACTTATTTAATTATCATGTAAAAAATATTACACACATAATTACCAACTCGAACTACAGCAAGCATATCGTAACCAATACAAGCTAGTCAAGTCGATAAGTGATTTATGTTAACTTCTCGCATCCTAAAACCGTAGTGCGACATTTAATATATTTTTATTTCTACGAAGGAATAAAAAAAAAATATACTGAAGTTATAATACTCAAACACCATACCCAGATATTTTTTTTAGTTATTATGGTATATTTTTTATTTTACTCAGTTTGAGAGTTGTGTAAAAATGTTTGTAGGAAAATCTTCGGATAATGTTTAATACGACACAGCTTCGTTGTGGTCAGGGAAAAAGATGTAAAACGATGTAACGTAAAGGCATACAATACGCAACATTAATTATATGATCGTAACATGAACCTTATGTGGATGAACTTCAGTTTTCCGACATTTGTATCTTCTTTTTTTCCATAGAAATAAAAGGAACCATATTATCTTTGACATTTAGGGCCGTCCATTCAATTTTTTTATATAAGTGCAAATAGTTTTTCAATTTTGCTTACTAATAAAATGTCATTTAATACAAAATATTAAACTTTAAAATGAAGCGTATTTGTGTTACCACTATCAAATTTTTCAGCTCTAGCTTTAAAAAATCTGAAAAACATAGCATTTTAATAAAAATTTATATTAGACTCATTTCTCTTGAAGTGTGTCAACCATTCCAAATGATGTAGACAACTGCGAAACCCCACTTAATAGGTAGCCGGAGATTTTATTAACCTTATCGTCCAGCAGTACAAACATTCAAATAGTAGTGATGTGAATTGCCAATTCAAAGTTAATTTTTCCAATTTTGGGGATATTAATATTATTTATTTTTTATTTCAATCATGGACAATAATGGTATTGAATAATGATAGTGATTGATGTACACAATAGTGATGTGAAGCACATATTAACAAATGGAAGATATTATCATTGATATTTAGGGTGCCTAATAATTTCAAGTTAGGAATATTGCATCAAAAAATATGTAAATTTTAAAAAAATATGTGAGATTTTTTCGAGGGAAATGCTCAAAGCAAAATGGTTGGAAGCAAATTGCAAATATTTCAACCATTTTAATATTCTGCTTCAATATTTATTCCTGATTTTTTATATGAAATTCGTTTTAAGGGTAATTCTCAGACAGGGTAATACTCATAAAATTTTCTAATAACTATTTGGACGATTATTTACTGATTGGGGAAATTATTCTTTATGTCGATTTATTCACTGATATTGAATGGGATATTATTAAATAAATGAACTTCAACCAGAAAATATTGATAAAAAATAAAGCCATTTATTTCCCCGTTCTATTATTTTTTACATCTTAATAGCATTTCCTAGAAGCAAAGATATATTTTATGCCAACTATAATCGCCAATACTATGTTATACTGCCATAATTAATTTTATTTTAACGTCAGGAGAAATTCTACGATTAAAATTAATCCAAAAAGTGTTTTATTTAAAGAGTAATTTATACTACAATAAGGATGAGACTAGTGACGCAAAGTAAGTGATATATAAACTAGCATCGTACAAAGAGTTTATGCATGAAAATCTAAATGCTTTTTCCCAATTTAAAATTTTAGTCGAAATGTTGAATGAGCACTGTCTGGACCGTGGAGAAAAAAGGAGGAAATGAATTTAAATCCACTCTCCAGTTGTAGTTACTTCCATAAGCTATTCCGTGTATGCAAGTATCATACACTTATTATATCACCGCTCTAATTATTAGGCTATCAAAAAATAATATAATAATAATGAAAGATTGGTTGTAATCTATAATTTGAGTATCGATTAGGATTGAGTTCCGCTCAAGAAGTATTAATACTGTATTTTTCATTCCAATTCCACAACTACAAAATTTAACGTATCATATTTAAAATAAAAATTTAAATGCAATATCAACCGGAAGATCATAAAAACAAATCGTAAAACTTTGCGTCACAATTTTGACACTTCGAAAATTGACTGGAAATTAATTTAAAATTTTTGCTGGTCTGTCTTTCTGTTTGGTGGTTTTCTGTTTGGTGGTCTGTCTTTCTGTTTGGTGGTTGAAATTGCAAGCAAGACCTTGTAGAGCGATTCGCAATGTATTTACACTTATATTATGCCACAGGTCCAGATTATTCCCTAATGAATTTTTTATATTAATATTTTTTTGCCCTTTTTTTACAGTATCATGCAAAAAGTTTCATACTTTTATTGTATAATACTAATACCCGCTTTTTGGAAGAATCTAATATCTACGCTTCACTTTCTTCTGGCCGAATAATTTGTATGGAATTTGAAATTCAAATATTGGCATTTAAGTCAAAAGAACCGTGCACACGGTTCTTTTACTAAATAAATTATAATGGAAACAGCGAAAACTAACACAGCGATTCGGCTCAAAGTTCACCCTAAAATACTTTTATCCCAAATAACAGTACTTTTAAAATGTTATAATATTTGCATTTCATATTTGAGAAAAACTCTATCGAATCAGTAAAAAATCTATACAAGTGAGGCTGCAGATAAGTGATAACCTTACATTTATTGTTGCATTTTCGTTCGTGTCAATGAAGTGGGAAAAAAGGAATTGTCAACAACTGTGAAAAATAATATGCAATAAATTAAATTTTCTAAATTATTTCTGTAATATTTATTTAAAAGGAAATTCCCCTTACTTATCAATGGCTATCATAAAGTGCTTAATTTTTGAATTCAAAACTTTCATATCACTTTTACGTTAAATAATATTTGGTCAGTACTTCTTTATAAATAATTTAAACCATATTTATTCCTGAAAACAATGATTTAAAATGCTCTCTTGGCATCTACATCTATATTCTTTAAAATTGTTTAATTAATTATCAGTTGCTGCGTTATACTTCCAATTAGTATTGAGTTATAACTGCTACTGCATTTAAATATTAGTTATAGAGCTAGCTGCGAAGGAATCACAGGTGCATGACAGCAGGTAACGGAAACGTTCGCGACGTTTCCGTTACCTGCTGTTCTGCTGTCATTCTGACAGAAGAAACACCATAACGAAAAGCGACTGCGAGGCAGAAGTCATGATGCTGAAACTTGCGATGCCTTTACAAGCTAAGAGATGATGGGTTGACTATGCGAACAAATTTCAAAACAATAAACAACAGCAGTGCGGGTGATCTTGCTGGAATATTTATGTAATAAAGACCGTTGATGGTCGAAACTTGAACTTCTGGTTTTTCTTATTTCTTACGTAAGTTATCCATTAATTAAATATATAATTTTATTAAAAGCATTATTTATCGCATTAAAATATAAATGTGAAGAAGTTACCCAAATTAGAATAGGCGAGCCTAAACCAAAGATAGAATTTCATACCTAGGCATTACCTTATGATGATAAGGTTACAATTACATCAGAATAAAATTGATACCTTCACTAAAATTGATACTTACACTTCATAAATTGCACCTTTTGATGTGAATTTTCTGTTTTGTGAAAATTTTGCTCCACAAATATATTATGGCTGAACATTGCTTTGTAAATTAATTTTTGGTGCTGAAAAGGATATAATCCAAATTAAATTCTATCGAAACTTATTAACGTAAACTTGAGTTAATAAACTTAAAAAAGGGAAGAAAATCCATTGAACATAAATTTTTTCGTTACCTTCTAAAACAGTACGCGCTCTGGAAAATGTGAAAAAAATTATAAGATCTAATTTCGGCAGAGAAAGGATTGAAACTTTGTGTTAACTCAGATAACAGTCCCATCTAAATCAACCATTCACTTGATACAGATTGAATATTTGATGATATGAAAATTGTTGGATGACGAAATTCTTGACACCGATTCAAAAATAAGATATTCACATTTCAATTGCAAATTCAGAGATTAATAATGAGCAGAAATACTTTTTATTTACCCTTAAATAGACACAAGACTTGGATTCGTTACTACGACGGACCTGAGAACTCCGTCGTTTTTCAGTCCAATAAATATTCAAAGCCTCTTCTCCGCCAAAGAAAGCAAATATTGAAAAATCAGCACAGAAGTTTTTTAACTGTTTTCTGGTTCAATAAAGCTTATCAAGTTCCATCATGAAAATATCTGGTTTAATGGACATTGCCCAAATCTTGACAGAACCGCATCGAGCCATTCAAGAAAAAAATTAAACCCCTCTTATTTCTACATTCAATAGAGTTGGAAACGTGGCATTGGGATACTGACAAAAGGATAGTTTCCGCTTTAAACTCCTTTAAATTCAAAGATGACTCATTCTGTACTGCAAGAATTATAAGTTTCTAAATCAAAGTGGGAATGTATTTAAATATAGGAGGAGATTACATAGAAAAATAAATACATATTATTTTATAATTTTTTTATACCCTCCTTGAATTTCCTCACTGAAACTGAAATGTACCGTATCTTTTAATAAATTTGGTTACAATTATATATATATTTATATTTATGTATATATATATATATATATATATATATATATATATATATATATATATATATATATATATATTAATTAGTATATATTACATAATTCGTAAAGTTAAAAGAATTGTAAATTACGTAATATATGCAAATTAATATCACAACGTAGTAAGTATTTGGAACATGGAACGATGGAATTAATGTAACTTAACAACGACCTAATTTATTAATTATAATTAAGCAATACACAATATAGAATTTATCGCAAGTGGTTTACTTGCGATAAATTCTATACTATATTTGTTCTACTATATTTGATCAATTCTATACTATATAGTTTACTATATTTGTAAACCAAAATAAAAGTTATTCAAATTATTTGAAATCTCATATTTACCTTCGTATGTAAGAACAACATATAACGATGCATTTAATACAGACTTTGAATCAGAGGGGTTTCAAAAATGGCTCGCAAGAGTTCATGACCTAAATATTATACGGTTTATAAACGACCGCCGAAAATTTGCCTGACATATATATATATATATATATATATATATATATATATATATATATATATGTATATATATTTTATAATTGTCTTTATTTTCAAAAATAATTTAATCTTCAAGAATTATTCCATATCTTTTATACATATTTATTTACATAAAAACCTCACGTCCAACTTACAGGTTTATCCAAAGCAATAGTTAAATCAACTGTAGTAGGAGGCACTAAATAGTGCTGAGTTTAAATCATTATCCATATTGAGTAATATCAAACTCTATTTTGAAATAGTTAATATATATGTATTGTTTTCAAACCCGCAAAAAAATGGTGAAAATTTTTATTGGAGTAGAAGAAATAATTTTATTAGGAAAATACCATTGTCGACCAGGCCAAATACTTCTTTAAATCAAAATATGTTTTGTTTACCCATCATTCGGAATCTAAGTCCTTAGCTATATAATCCGCAAAATTAGTGAAATTATTGATGAGTAATTAGTAAAGTATTAGTGATTGTAATTCTAATATAATAAATGTAACTTTTTAAACTCCTTTCACAAATTTATTTACCGAAAATTTGCTATGATACATGTACTACACTTATATTTTACTTAATTCTTTATAGCTTATAATTTATGTATCACTATGTGTTAGTATACAAGTAAAGTATACAAATGTGGGTAAATATGGTATTAAAAAGATCCCTTAACTTTGAAATTGCTATGAGGATTTCTCAGATACTAAGTATATTTTAAAGTCTAAACATTTATGAATACAAAGTATTGTTTCTTTCTCTATGTAAAAATTTAAAATTTGATATGTATTTTAATGTACTTAATCTTTTTAAGTATATATTTCATGGACATATGTAAAATATGAAGGTTTCCCTTTTTCTGTTCGGCTACCTAACTTTAAAACCTAGAAATAATTGTAATAAGAATTATGACTTCAAAATTTTGCTAATGAAGTTTTCTGCTCATAAATGGAATACTTTTTTCAGAATTACCTATTTTCAGCCATTTCTCAAAGTCTTGATGATAGGGACAAATTAAAAGATTGACTCCATCACCATAAGGTTTTTTCTTTGAGGTAAGGGTTAGTTGTAAGATTTAGTTCTTGCTAGTCAAGATATCCAAATTGAATATCTTTCGAAAAAGTCTCTGCAATCCATATTCATCATTTACGTCTCTTAAAATATTTTAGTTGGATATATATCGCTAGAATCTCTGGACACTAATTAGTTTGATGAATACAAATTTCATTATATTAAAAGTAATTTTAAGGCGCTATGCAAAACACAAATAAAATACGTTATATTTACGTGGTATTTTAATAACGATCTTTTAAAATTTATAACAGTAGTCGTGATTTTATTTCCCTTTACTAGTAGCACTCTTAGAAATGTATTTTAAGTTAGACTTTTTCCAATGACAATGATATTATATGCGCAATCATTAGCGCTTTAAAAGTAGTCTTCGTTAGATAGATTGCTTGTCTTTAATTTATTATTAATTCGCCGCTCTTAGTGTGTGGTTATCCATTGTCACAGCTTTATTTTTTTTAAATTTATATCAAAATAGCTTCCTCCTTTACAAAAATTGTTTTAATTATGTAATAATTTGTAAGTTCTTGCAAATAATATTTCATTTTATTTGGATATTTATATTTGTTTTATTCCGAATCGTTTAGAAGGAAAGCATGAGACAGTAATATTTCGTTATTCTTGTTTCACTAAAAAACAAGTGCGATGATACCTAACTAAATTAGGTCGTTTTTCTATAAATTAAGGTAATAATTGCCAGTTTAGAGTAATTTTATTTCATTCTCACCTGTGTTGTATTCAACTGTAATAAGGAACTTATATTCATTACTTCAAATATTTAATTTTTATGTGCTAATAAAGGCAGATAGACCTCTTCAGTATTTCCAATAATGGAATTCATTTTTACTTAGCATCGCGCTAAAAAAACTCAATCCGAGTAGTCAGTTAAACAAACTAGTGGTGATTTAAAGTGTGAAAAGCTATAGCCTCTTGAGTCACTGCTAGTATCTTAGTCACTGCTAGAAATATAAAGTACTTAGTTTTGTCTTTCTTCATTATTGTGTAACATGTGTTTGATCCACAGGAAAAATACAAAACCGTATTCATCACTCGTCTGAAAGTGTCGTTATGTGACTTCTACGTTTCTCGCGTCCGCTGCATCCAAGTTAAATTCAGCCCACCAGGGGTGCACACAACGCGAAAGCGACATTCATTAAATTCCGCGTAAACGAAAAAGTATTAATTGTATTTCAGTCGGAAAAAAGCAAAATTAATTTACTTCAAACGCTTTTATTTCCACCTCTCTGGTTTGTTTCCGCTTCCTGCTCCCCTTTTCACTGCTTAATATATATCATTTTTTGTTTTTAATTGCTTATTTTTTATGTATTGCTTCTTCTCTGTATCATTGCTCTAAATTTTTCGATGATAATTATATCGAATCTGAAGAAAATTAAATCTATGCAATTTTGGCTGTTTTTTCTTAATGTAAATTTGTTTACAATTAAATGAAACTACGTGATGTAGTATTATTTCTACTTTCTTTAATTTATTTACCACAACCTAGGTTTCGTTGTATTATAATGTCTTCAGGTGGACTATTAGCATAGATTAACTCTTACAAACATCCAACAGCATTTATATGTTTAAAAAACAATGGCGGAAGCGGGGTTTGTGTGGGTTTTCCCACGGGTTATTTTAATGAGTTTATTGTAGGGGAGCGATGTAGGTTTTATTATGTTTCCGAGAGTTATACAATATACAAGTATTTCAGTGAGGGTAATAAATTCAATTGATGTTATTCTATGAGGTTGTACAATGCAAATGTTCCGGTGTGTAATAAAATTAAATGGAAGTTATTCTCAGTAATATATTTATATAATAGCAAGGGTATCTAAAAGTTAAAACAAGGTGTTACCACTAATTAAACATATCTCCCGTTTTCTTTATTCATTTATTTATTTTAATTTTTTTATTTTATTATATTATTATATTTATTATATTATATTTATATTTAGATGTGTAGTTGGGCTGAAACAATTTGAAGAGTACTGTAGTACAAATGTGGTCTAACTATATTATGTCTAGAAGATATTAAGTATGGGTGATGATATTTTATTTAGTTGTTCATTTAATATATTACCAATTTGTTTATTGAGAGAATTACGTAATGGATTGTTAGAAAAGGAGTACATGAAAGTGAGAGGATTACATGCTTACTTTTGAAAAGCAAATTACATCAGAGCAATAAATTATTTAGTTTTATACATTGATATGTCTCTTTAGATATCGATTTGATGAATCTATTATTTTGATTAACTTGATAATAATAATTTCTCCAACTCTTTGGTATGATATAGGGCCATTTATTTTACTTCCAGTTTGTTTATTAAAATTTAAACTTAGTTTTAATAATAACACTTGAAAGGCTGTTAACTGAGTATCTGCTTTCGATGGCGTATCTATCCACACAATATCAAAAAAAAATAAGATCAATTCATTAAAGAGATTCTGTTCAATAAATACACTAACATACTATTCCTAAAAAAATACCATCGAATTTAAATGACATTGTTTTCAATTTAGGACCTTTTCCTTTTATCCCATAAATGTCAAAACTATTTTTAAAAAGTAGTTGTTTAAGTATTAAGATTTTGCCAACGATATACCCTTTCTGGATTTTGTTGTAAGATGGTTCTTTGAAATTTTTCAACAAATATAATGCGAATTTATACATTTTTATATTTATAATATACAGAGTTATGTTATTTTAATATATGTAAATAATGTTTTTTTTCGTTAAAATATTACTGAAATTGCAGAAATTATATACGCACCTTCGTAATCAATCGTCATGGTGTATGTATGAATAAGATGCTCTTCTTGTAGAATATTTTCTGCTTTCTACCGAAAAATTTGTATGAATGGTCTGCGTATCTTAATATTTTATAGTTGGAAGATATCAGATACCGACAGTACAATGGATGAGAAAATACAAACTGTACAGAAGAAGGTATTTTTAACTATTGCTTACTCTCCATACAAATGACGGCCTTCTTTTGAAGAACACAGCAGGAAGTTACATAAGTTTAATTTTAACATAAGACTTAATTTTAAAAAAATTAAGTCTTATGTTGAAATACGAAATTTTTGTATGATACTAAATACTAAATCCCTTAAAATTTTGTTTGGTTTATAATGATCACAGAATGATCTTACGGATAATCATACTAGAATTATCATTAACAGAATTTAAGTTTATAGTTTCATTATATAATTAAGGAAGCAACAAAAGTATAGCGACCTCCCATTTAATTTGTCGGAATGAAAGTTGAAACTTGGTTATGTATATCAAGATGTAAAATTTCGAAAAAAATTGATTTTGAAATTATGACGTTATTAAGTATCATACAAAATTATAATTTAAATTATTAATTAGAATTATAAACTTGTTTGACAAAAATAAATAATTTTCTTATTTGAGTCTAGAGTCAAATCGCCGTTTTTTCATCACCGTAGGAGTATTTACAGAGAACATAAATCTTTTTCTTATTTACAAGTGCAACAGCCATTTGAACGTCTTAACTGCCTCTACTACGCGCTCAGGCCAGCGTCCCCTATCACTTACAACTCGTTTCCAATTACTAGTGTTTAGAGTGTTTACGTCTTTCTATAGGTGGTCTACCTCTTGGTTGTTATAATTTAATGAATTTAGTGGTGACAAGAAAAAAATGTAGAGAAAAAGAAATATATTGTTTTTTCAAACACGTTTGCAAATAATATAAAAATATTGTACACATATTAAAAAAACAAACGAAAAATTATGTATCAAAGTTATTTTAATGGATAAATAATATTTAAAAGAAACTTATTCTAACGTAAATACCTGCCTCAGCCCTTATTTTTAGGTCTGAAATCCGCAATTACGAGTACCACCATATATATTTCTCTAGATGGAAGTTTATTCCATTTACCGAAATAAATTTGGTGTTTAATTTGCGAAATTGCAAAGATCAAATCTGCAAAGATCTTGTGAACTTTTTTTTCACTTAAACCTTCGTGTATATTTTAACAAGTCAATTTTATTATAACCATCATTTACTTGCGGGTTAAATATATTTCTTCTTGAAGAAATTTCATGTTCCAAATAGAACCTATTTTTAATATATATCTACCTTCCTATAAATTTGTCATAAAAAAATCAATTTAGTGTCCTTTGGAATTACATATAACACACTCGCTATAGACAAGATACTTTCAAGATATGTACTGATATATAGATAAATCCTGTACAACAGTTTGTGCAATATAAAATTAAACTGACCTGTTTAAACTTGTCTATTTTTTTGCATTTTATAATTCACACAATTTACAATGTTTTCGACTTCCAATGACTTAACTAATAACTTGTATTACAATAAAGTATCTAATTTTATAATAAAACATCATCTTTGTTTACTACACGTAGCAAGTTCAACTAAAATTGTTGAATGAAAATTTGATCCACGTCTATGAGTTCCATGCCCAATATTCATCCAAAAGATTTTGTCCATTAAAAAATTGTATTTATACTAATTTGATATATATGAAAGTCTTTCAAGGAAAAATAATTTTATATGTATATCCTTCACCAGATATCAAGAAAATCGACTTTTACAATATAACATACCATGAAAATAAAAGTTATCCCACGTCAATACTAACTACACTAACAATATTTATATTTATAACATAAAAATAAAAAAAAGTGCATGGAATTTTAAGAAAAAAAATTACTTCTAATTAGAAATAAATTTGAAATCGTTGTACTAAGAAAATATAAAACGAGAAAGTATTCACTTGCAAAGGATATAGTAGTGAATCTGCGAGCGAGTAGGGGTTGTTACATAATGAGTTACAAAATGTTTGTAAAGAAATTCATAATAATGAATGAAAAACACGCACAGTTTACCTTACATCATGTTTGAAGTTTTTTTCTTTCCCAATAATTGTTTTCCCTTCTACCAATGTTCAAAACAGTACTCGTAATGTTTTAATGGTGGAGTATCTGCCCTCTAGACGTTTATATAAAATTAAAATAAAGTTTGTTCAGTGCGAGTAGAACTCTTACAATGTGGGTTACGCACTGCATCTAAAAGTGTATAAACATTTAAGGTATATAATATTTCTGTAAAATATTCGTAAACAAAAATATTATTTCTCATTATTTGTATAATTCTCATAAACTTAAAAGTATTGTGAATTTTTCAAAGCGTTTATGAATTTTTCAATTGTCGTTTTTTTTAATATGAAACTTTTGAAAGTCTTCTAGCAACTCGGAATAATTTCATAATTTTGACTTTACAGTTTCGGAGACAGGGTTGTGGTAATATATTTTTCGTCAACCTTTGGTAATATATTTTTCGTCAACCTTTCAACAATATATCCAGATTCATTTCGTCTAGACACATGTTGCCTTCGTTACTCTTTCTATCCATCTATACGTCAGATGATTTTAGGTAAAATATAAGCAAATTTTATTCTTTATTTCAAAAGGTGCATTCATAAAAATGGAATCCTTGATAATCCTAATATATAGACATCTGGGCTATATGTAGGATCGCTGGTATCCATTCAATATTAATGTAATGAAACAGGAAATAATACTGAGATTATATACGATAATAATGAGTTGGTAAAATGAGAAAAAACGAACATAATTTTTTCTGTTTTTAATAGTAAAAAACTTCTATTTTGTAAAATGTTACATAAATAATTACTCTTTCCTGTAAATATTACATGCATGCATCACGTATATCATGCTATTTAAATTAAAAAATTAAGAAAACTTTAAATTAAAAAACGTATATAACTTTATACAAGTAATTATAAAAACCTCTTAGGGTGAAACCGATTTCCATTTGACCTATTTTAATGTATAAATATATACACTTTAACATACTAGAAGTATTATTTAAAATTATTTGCGGTTTTCCTACAAACTATACGACCTTTACAAAAATGGTCCAATGCAGGATGTTGAAATAATGAAGAAAATTAGTTTATTTTAACTTATTTCCTACATCATTGAAACTGACAACCTCTATATCCGAATGAGACAAAACGGAAATACTTTTTACTACTATTTTAAATGGAGATTAGCAATGTTGAAATCACATAACACATACTCCGTTTATAGAAATGTACTTGGGCCATATTCATAATTAAAGGTGCAGATACCACTCAACATCTTAAAATATTTTTCGTTCCTTCTATCATAATGAAAACTATTTCCTACCAACAGATGTATAGAATCTTCTTTAACTTCATATAAAACACGATTTTGCTAACTCAAAATTAATTAGTTCGCCAAATCTATAACGCCGACAATATATAAAATCCTACAATACGTAATTTACTTTTTCCCTTTATTTCGAGCACAAAAACGTAATAACGACACAATATTAATAAAGGAAGCTGATGATCAATTTATAACTTTTAATATTCACTTCGCAAGAGCTAAACAAAACCGTTCTCCTTTTTATATTAGGCGACAAGACGCGCGACTTAGAAACAACTTTCCCGCAACATCCCATAATGCTGGCGAGAATCTGCGCCGCCCGCCCACCTCGATAACAATATAGAGGGCCTACGATCTTCCGCCCAAACTTTTGACAAGTCATAATCATGCATTGAATTATTTACTTGAGGATGGAGACAGCTGCAAAAGCGCCGCGCTTTGCTTAAAATATTCTAAAGGTTTGAGTTTTTTTTGGAAATTTATTCCCTTTATTCTCTAGTTACGTATATTTCATGTGGCTCTTGTTTTTGACTAGATAATGCGTGACTGATTTGTCAGTTTTCTTTCCAGTTCCTTCCCTATAAGATTTTCTTACATTTATACTAATCATTTGGTAACAATAGTAATTCAAAGATCATTGCTAAAACAAAAATACATTTTGTAATTTTAATTTAGTCGTTTTATAGTTGTGGGAGTTGATAATGTGTTCGCTATTTCCCCATGACCTCTTAAAGTAAATCAATATTTTCTATGCGCGAAACAAATGTAAGAGAAATATATGTTTTTTTTTTCAAAGAAAAATATTGAATTTTCACGTCAAAAATCATGTAAAATAAGCATACATTTATGAAGTGTACTTACAAGAGCTAAATAGAAGAAAATGGCATTAATTTTACGACAAAAAGGAATGTGGTATAAAGTATTTTCAAATGTTCTTTGTTGAATTGATTTTTAATAAATGGTTTTTCTTAAAAAAAAAATATCAAGAATTATTTCGTTTTACCATAATTAAAATGAAATAATTCGTGATATTTTTTCTTTAAAAAACCAATTCATTCGACAAAAGACATTTGTAAATACTTTATACCACATTCTTCTTTCATCGTAAAATTAAAGCCATTTCCTTCTATTTAGCTTTTGTAAGTACACTTCATAAATTTAGCCTCGTTTTACATGATTTCTGACATGAAAAGTCAATATTTTTTACAATTTATAATCGCGATATAGTTACTTCCTCAAAAAGTTTGATGAAGTATATCCTATAACATGCGCCTAGTCAACGAATATTTAATAAGGTCTTCCATTATTTCGGGTATTGCTCAATTTTGTGTTACAAAGTACATACTCTCAAAAGTGTAAGTTCTTTGCTCCACATGCGACCTTGTTTGCTAAGTAGAGTGGAAATAAACTGCCATGTTCTTTAAAACTTTTTTTTGTTCTTAATCATTAATAGATGCTTCGTACGTAACCTTAAAGTTTTAAGGTTAAATAATGTGTGGAAACATAAAAGGAGGCCGCGTCTTTATTAGCCAACTGCGCTGTTCCAAAGAGGTATACTTTGGCAGTTTATTTATGTGAAAGCATTAAATGGTGGTGGAAGAATCAGCTTAAGCGGTTTAGATAAAAGTTTACATGAAAAAGTATAATATCACATTAGAAAAATTGAAATTCTTAATTAGAAAAAAATACCCTCTATTTCGTCATCTAGCCTTTTATAATTAATTTTTGAGGAATATAATGGGAAAAAATTTCAATACCAAGCTGAGAGTTTGCCAGTTCCTGTGATTAAGAAATGTATTAAAAGATTTTGATTTTATACATATATTTTCTTTTATTTTCTTTCACTGTCGCAGTAGCTATGCATCAATTAAAATCAGCAGTTTTAAACATGTTAAAGACAAAATGTTACTTTAAATGTTTAAAATTATTCTTGCGGAATAAACGCTATAATAATAATTTTATTACAAAATGTAAATGTTATATGAAATTGCAATTATTGAATTTAAAATAACAAAGATATTTTGTAGAAAAAAAATTCAAAATATACTTTTTTATTCATTCAAAGTTTAATTGTGTTCTTTCTAATCATTTCTCACTCATTTTAAAGTCTCTTTGTAAAAATAACAGAGAGACACTTAAACTGTCCCTTCGATATACATTTGTTACACAAAAATACCTCAGTACCTAATAAATCAATTTGATGAAACTTGTATCAAAATACATATCGACGATAAGAGTTTCGTTAAAAATATCAATACGAAATGTAGTGTACCAAAATATTGTCACAGTCGCTATAATAGTTATATTGAACACGTTTTTTTACAATAAAATAAAAACGATCAAGTTGAAGAACAATTATATTCGAGGGACCATATTCTTGTGAAATTGCTATGTAAATCGTATTTAAGAACAGATTTAAAAAGCTTTAATTTTGTTTAAATTTGCTTGAGTTCTCGTCAACTATTATAAATGTATACATAATCTAGTTGCGGCTTTTTCACGAGGAAGAAGTTTTCTATTCGATCGGCACATATTTTTTTAATTACGTTATTCACTTATAACTTTTTATTGGGTTAACTGATTTTGATTTGTTAATCTTAGGGCTAATTTGCAAATGATGCCGTATAAATATAGTCTGAAAATTATCATGAGATATCCTAAAGAACTCTTCAACGGATCTGGGTTCAACCAAATTTGTTCTGTCTTTATAAGTACTTTAATCACAGATCATGTCCAGGATCTGACAATGGAATAAAAAGTGGTAACATAATACTTCAACCGCAAGCCGTATATAAATGGAATTTTCTTGTCTTGACGGATCATTTGATTACAAACGGTATCCAGGTGTAACGCTAAATATCGTAATCTAAAAAAAAAGCAAAATAAAAAAAAAACTTTTTAACCTATAATTGAATAGACTTCAAATAGCCAATGAATGAGAAACGCAATGAAAAGTATAAAATAAAATAACTTTTTAACAGAATAACCGACTTCAAAAAACACTGAAAAGAAAAAATTATACTCTTCTCTTCAGCTTTTGAAATCCGTTTCTCTTCTTTCTGTTTTCGACGTCGTTTTTTTTCAAAAGTGTTGAAATGGCATTTCATCGTCATATCCACTGATACCATCTCTATAAATAATTTTTTAACCACCTATGCCAAAATTGTGAAAAAAGAATGACAACATTATTTTCATTAACCAATTTAATAAATTAAAAATATTCACACGACCAAGTTATATTTTTAGGCGTTTTAAAGTCGCCGTAGCCAATATATGTATATAATGAAAAACAATATTAATACCTAAAAAACGTTAATTACCAATACTATGTACCTCTAAATATAACATTTTTTTTACGTATGTATGCAGAACACTCATAGTACAAGTTCTATTCAATTATTTCCTTAAATATTTTATTTGCTTAATCAAGGATTAAGCCAATACCAAAAAAGATCTAACAAAAAAAAACGGATACAGGACATTCAACTGGTGCACATTATTCCCACAAGGATACATTATACCTTCCCTTCTCCTGTCTAGCTTAATATTTTTAGAAACATCGAACGATCAGAGAATGACCGGTTTGCATTTGTTTCATATATCCACAGCGCCAACTCGCGACAGCTCGTAGACATATGGAAAATTACTTGTGTTTTTGTTATGTGTAGCTGCGTTACGCTAAGCCATATTGAAAATTGAAAAACTTGACTGACGTGGTAAGTAACGAAGTTAATGGAAAACTTTTACATGTGACGATTCGAAAAGTTTAATAAAATCGCGAGAAAGATTTAATATTTTATTTACACTTTATGCGTAACTCTAATTTATACACGTCCGTGATATTATGATGAATCGCGTCGCCTGCAGCATTCTATCAAACAGTTTTAATTTAATAAGTTAGAAAGTTTATATTTCGTAACACAGAGTGAAATTAACCTATGTAGGTGTTGTTAACGAATAATGCTAAATGTATTGAAAGTATACTGTGTATAGTTACACCTTATATTGATTGCGGACTAAACTTTTTTATACTGACTGGTTTTTCTCAAGCTAAGAGTTATACATTAATATCAAAATAATAATTAAAATCACAAATTTATTTTTTTTTATCGCTTGATTCAATTTAATATTAAACTTTCAATGTTTTGATTACCACTTCGTTAACTGATAATCAATACATCAACAAGCTTTGAATGTTCTGTAGCATCAGCTTTGTAATTAGCTGTTATCAATGTAATTTACATAATTTAAAAAAATTTACAATTTAGTCTTTAGATTTTCGTGAAAAAAAATTATTTGCGTTCATTGGTTAATATGAAATTATCCTCAAAAAAAAATATTTATAATGCAGTAAGTAAGAATTTTAATGTAGATTTGGACAAGGTGGATTTTTAAATGACCATAAGATTATTGATTCTAAACTTTAAAATTGTATAAATATAAACATGCATAACAGACATCCGTCTTATAAGTTATATTCTCTCAGTTGCTTAATTTTTATAGTAACTATGGCAACATGTTTATGGAAAATTCAGGTTAACGAGAAGAGTCATGTATAATTCAATCATTGCTTAATAGTTAAAAAGGATAAATCCCAAAAACGATAAAAAATACGAACATTACTTCTGGTAATAAAACATTTATTGTTACCATATCGTTGAAAACCTTAATGTCCTCTGTTCTGCGTTTACATTTAATTTGAGGAATTTACTTAACTTTAAACTATAAAGACATTTTTTCTATTTATTTAGTTTATTTAGTGGAAAAATTTATTGTAAAAATATTAATAAAATTAATATGTATAATAAAATGTTTTTATATAAATAAGCGTGTGCATATTACTTGTAGTGCAAGTTTTACCTTATGTAAGAGGATTATTCATTTTTCAGTAATCATTCTGTCATTGAATCTAAAAAAACAGACTTAAGTAATACGTTTTATTTATATCAAAATCCATTTTTAAGTAAATTACCAAGTTAGCACTATTTGAGAGGTTATGTTAATCACGCCATTTTCATTCTTTAGAGATTAATGTCTCCTAAATCACTAGTGCCACGGCAAACAAATAGAATCGTTTTTTTTATAAAGTATAAAACTTAAAAAAAAATTACATTTATGATATTTAAAAAAAAAATATTTACCAATTGCTTTTTTGTTTTATACTTATACTACAGAATTTGTACTTGCACGTAACAATTGTAAGAGTTTCAAATCATGTGCAAACAAAATTTCTGGCAGCTAAAAATATGTCATTCATTGTAACAATAAAAAGGTGACTTGGGTCTCCGGTTTGGCAAATGCACAACATAAAAAAAGGATTCAAATATGACTCAATTCTTTTTTTTATTTCTGAGAATTTTTTGTAAATGTTTTTGTAATTTTCTCAAAGGTTTAATTAACATTGACGAGGAATTATGCTGAAATATAAAACAATACCCATAAGGTTATATTAAAAAAAAATTTAACGGAAAATATGAAGAAATTAATATACCTCAAATATTAGACTTGGTTCAAATGTCAATAAATTGATGTCCTGATAAAGTTATATCCGTTATTAAAGATTATCTATATCAATTCGAATATTGGTACCAAATATAAGGTATACCCGCCTTACCCAACTTTACCCGACTATTAAGTATTTTCTCAAAATACGATTTGAACGTAAATGATCGTCGGGAATCGACTTTATTAAATCCTCTCTATGAATGCTGTTAAAGGCGATATAAATGATATTGACGAAAATCCATATAGTATTGAGTTCATGGGTTACAATATCAGAACCAATACTATTATAGGTTAAATTAAAAAAAGAAATTAGCCCCTCCAAAGTTTAATTTAAACCGTCAGACATATGAGAAATCCGGTGACTTTTACGAAAAGTCAGTAAATATCATTTTCATGGAATCAAAGAGTACGACAGGATAAAGAGAGTGCAGATTGCATCCCATTGTACTTTCCATACAGAAATGTAATATGCTAACCCATAAAACTTGCAGGTCAGACGGAGGGGCTGAAAATTCTCGAAGACTAAGGTCAGTTTTTCAAAACTGCTCTTTTTCGAAAGTTCAAATAAAACTGAAACGCGATTAGCGATAATCAACAAGAAACACGATCTGGACAAGTAAACAAATTAAGTACGTTTTGGAATGTTTTGTTTTGAAATTCTGAGAACCGAAATTTATAGTTATTTCTTATTGTGTTGCTGCACCGTCGTGTATTTATTATGTTTATCTACACTCCCCTCCCCTCCTTTATTGTCTACAATCCCCTCCCCTCCCTCTTCCAAGATTGTCATAGGCTGAGCGAGCGAGCGCACACAGTGACTTGTTTGCTACTATCTTGTTATGACTTATTCGCATTTTGCTTATTTAATACCTACAATTCGCGCTTTGTGTTGCTGGACTTTTGACGCGGATTATTTAATTGTGACTCATGCTCTGAACTGGATTTTGTATTGCTTTTGATTTGGAATACCAGCTGAACAATGCCATAGACTTCCCGTAAATACGTCGAAATGCATTATTGCTACAGATTCACAAATGGAAATACTTGGGTGGCGGCTGTAGGGTATCACAGTAGATTCATCGATCGTGATCACTATCCAGATCATAAGATGATTTTGCGTATCTCTAATGCTTACTTAGCTGACCAGGAATGGTCAGTCGGTGAGACCTAGACGGCCTCCAGTCGAGAATGAAGTTATGCAGCTGGTACGGAGGGGCTCGGTAAACAGTATACGATATCTCTAATGACGTAGCGGTATTCCTCGGTCAACTGCTCATCTAATGTTGTGACGTAAAAAATTGCATCCACTGCACATCCAACGCATCCAAGCGTTTATGCCACAAATTCATATGTCAAGATTGCGATTCTACAGAATAATGCTACAGCGACATCGCCAAGACCCTAATCTTTTAAACAAAATTTTTGGTCCAATGAGAGCCCATTTAAAGGATGTGGTATTTTCAATATCATCAAACTACACTTTTAGATGCGCAGAAATTCTTACGCTAAAAGAGCTGATCGATTCCAGGTTCAATTTTCAGTGAATTTGTGGGCTGGCATTGTGGGAGTCAAACTAATGGGACTTTTTGAATTGCCACCGCGCATAGATGAACAGAGCTATTTGAATTTTTTGATACAAACTTTAGAAAACCTTTAGGAGGATGTAATCCTTCGAACCCGCCAGGGAATGTGAGTGCAACATGACGGGGCTCACCACATTACTCCAGAATTATTAATGCTAACTTGAATGAGGAGTTCCCTAACCGCTGGATATGTCGAGATGGTACAATATCATGGCCGGCGCGTTCCTCGGATCTAAATCTTATTGATTATTTATGTTGATTTTGTTGAAAAGTCTACATGAAGGACATTTCAACATTATAGGAATTACGAAGAAGAATAAATGTGATGGTGTAACATGTACTATGTTTCAGTTTTATTTGAAGTTTGGAAGAAAAAAGCAGTTTCGAAAAACTGACCTTATATAGGAAAAATTTAAAAAAATTAAACCAAAGAAAAAAATTCACTTCTGTAAACATTGATCGAATCTGCCTTAAATAGGTCAACTTTTATGTTATCGGGGTATTTACTTTCAGTACATTTTCTTTTCATCAGCGCTGATTACATTCGGGAAAAAATGATCTTCCAAAAGTAATTCTTGTAACACTTCGTTTTTGTGACTGGTCCATGAGAGTTAACTAAGTGTCCGTACTTTAGTCGTGACAGCTTATCTCTTATGTACCCAAAAAAATTAAAAACGACTCCGTCAGTTTTCTTTTGATGATTATTTTTATTTCTGTTACATTACATTGACATTTTAAAGAAACGTAATAAAATCAAGTTAACTTTTTAACCTTGAGGGCTAGAGGGAGACACCATACACAATATTGACCCATAAAAGACCCTCAATCTCATAATTGTGTTTAGAGTGCCACTACTTGGATATCCTGTATAAAAAAATAACACATTCCTCGTGCATTCTGCGACATTTTTACTCAATTCGGCAGAGGAAGGCTAAACTACTAAAGTTATTTCAACAAACAAGGTATCCTTAGATTCGTTTAGATCCAGAGAGTGTCCTCGGGTATGTAAAGTTATGAATTTAACCGGTTATGTATGTACTTATCTATGTAAGTTTGTCCTCACAGTCTAAACCATTTAAGTTATTTAAAAAAATAGAGTGTCCTTAGATTCGTCGTGATCCAAAGAATATGTTAGGGTATATAACGTTATGAATTTCACAGTTTATATACATATGCATTTCGTGTTTTTAGATTTTTTTTGTTTCCCTCTTGTCATCCTAATAAAAGCAAAACGCACTCGTCATTCGACATTAACATATCACGGCGATCTTTTGTCGTCTGATGTGTGTAATTCTATGACGCCTATCATAAATTGTCATAGATTGTGGCAAGAAACACCGTAACGAGTCATCACGAGACCGGATCACTTATATAACCACTTATATAACTCACACTTAATAACACGCTTTACGCCTGTGAAAGTTATAGTAGGCAATCAATTTATGTTGTGGAAAATTAATATTTACACGTAGTTTAAAAGAAAACTTTGTATCTTATTATGTTTATAAATAACTTAATATGTCCGTAAACTTCATAATGCAAGTTCTGCTCGTGCTTGATGAGCTTTTGTAGCATAATTTCGGTATATTCAAAGAAAAGATCGGACACATTATTGGATTTCTATTTATAAATGATTGAGTAAATAATTGACTGAGTGATTTCCAAAAATATTTGAGCCTTATATTAGACAGCTTCAAAGAAAATAAGTTACCTCATAGAATAAATAGTTAAAAGAACAGTTTCAAGAAGATTTAATTGAAATCATAGAGTTTTAATTTCTTCCATAGAGGTACATATGGTAGGTCCTGAAATAATTGGAGATATTTAAACAAAATCCGTAGTCCTTAGCTAGGACTGGGAGACATGCGATCAAAATCGCGTACTAGTCGCTAGACAGTTGAAAAGTTTTGTCACAAGAATGTTTATACATGAAATCGGGTTTCTTAGTTTGAATCATTTTCACGCAGTGACTACTTGATCGATACTCGTTGAATTTCATGTAAATATATTATGGAAATAAATATATCATTTCTTTTTGTTCAATTTTTTTGTACCATTCTATTAAGTAGTTAAGAAACCACCCCATTAGAGGTAATAGCGTGAAGACGAGAACATGCAAATTAGTACGTGACACATTACGACAACATAACAGCTTACAGTAATCCACGGCAGAGTACAGTCTTCTTTCTTTTCACGCTGTTTTTTTTACTCTGAGCATCTCAAATTACACATTTGTTACCATTGCTAAGATTAAATTTTTTGAAAAACTTTCGTATTTCCATTATGCCACCATTTTTTACTTTTCTGAGCAAGAAAAGCCACAGTTTGGAACGAATATTTAATAAAAATGATTTCACAAAGTAGAAAATTGCTTCACAGTAAAATAATATGAAAATCAAGTCAAGAATTCTACTTCTTTAAGTTTTAAGTAAATGACATTACAACTTTAAATATAAATTTTGAAATTGAATAATAATATTATTAGAATTTTGTCTCATTATAAAGTCTTAAGATTGAGCCAATGAGATTACATACTTCTTTAAAATCGAAGTAAATGTTTTAAAAACTTAAAATATTTACTTAAAGTTAGTTTATTTTTCCGAATATCGATGCTTTGATTCATTAGCTTAAAGTAATTAATTACGACAAAATACTAAGAGATTTTGTTTAATAAATTAGTTATTTAGATAGAATGAACGACTGAGAGGAATATACAATTCATTAAAATTAAATGTTGCACCTGCATTAAAAACCATGGGAATCGTTGACAAAAATATAGACTGTTTTTTTTTCAATTGTAACTTGATTTATTAGTTTACATGGTGAGTAAACTGTCATTATTAGAAATTTTGTCTAAAAATTGAGATCCTAATATCGAACAAATTATAAAGAGGGACATACACCTCATTACAAACAGAAAATATTATCTAAAAATTATAAAAGTTGTTGTCAGAAATATGTCATTCATTTCACTCATCAATTTTAAGTTAATTCATTAGTTAAGGATCTAACTTTTCTTAGATGGTTTCAAAGTAAATTCAGTGATTATTGATATTAGCTATTTTATGTGATAATTATTATCATAAAATTTAAAAAAACAATTCGGAGAAATATATATTTTATAAAAATTATCTTTCTTAAGCATTGTATATACGAAGTTCAAACCACCAGTTTTCATTACAACATTTTTTGGATTTTTTTCTTAGTTAGTTTTTAAAAGAAATAGAAAGGTTTTAAGAGTCCTAAAAATGAGTTACCGCGTGTAAAATAACTTCTAACAAAAAGTCGGTTTGTTTGTTTAGTGTACGCACTTAAAAATATATTTTCGGATTGAATTATTTGTTACTTGTTGTCTAGCCACAATTAATCGATAAAACTGGGAGGAAAGACGAAGACCATATTTTAATTAACGCAAATGACAAAGAAGTCAATTTACGGAGGAATACATGACTGAAAATAAAATAATACCTAATCCATCTTGCAGAACTTTGCTTTTGCGAGACACTCACTCTTGCTGCTTTATGATTAATTTTATTTCTTCTTCCTTAAGGATAAATTTTGCTGCTTCATCAAAGATAAATCTACAGACGTTTCTTTATACGACCATCTTATTAATTTGACACAGAAAATTTATTATTTAAGTTGTGTAACAGTTTCGTTAGTGACAAATTTTAAAGGAGGTTTTATTCGAAATGGGAAATTAAAGTATATTATTAACCGATAAATGAGAACGTTTTACCAACTGTTAACTCATATATGAGAAATATTTAAAGTTCAATATTTTTCCATATATTATGTCACACACACATACATTTGTTATGCAACTACGCACAAGAGGCTATTGAAAACAAAACGGTAGAAAATAGTAAAAACGAAAAACGTGATTACGAAATGTGGAGTTAAAATATGTCAATAACGAACTTTAATATTAAATAAATTCAAGGCAGACTTTTGTTCAACTTTTATTATAAAGAATTGAATTTAGGGTATTGTGTGTTAAATTAAGGAATACATAATGTAATTATTTAGTATTAGTTGTAGGATTAATTCAAAGTTTGATATTTGTTTACCACAGATTATGCAAAATGATCAACTATTATCATTATAATACATAGTGAAAACTTAAATGCATTTTAATTCATTTATCTTTTTAAACTCACATGCATCTCTAATAGAACAAAAAATTATCTAGGTTGTTTGTGTTAAACAATGCTGCAACGACCGATGCAATTAAAAATAGGCTCTAGAGAATATTTGTGTACGCACTAAGCTATATTTTATGGCGCGCGCTTTAAGCTACATTTTATGATGCGCGCTCTGAGCTACATTTTACGATGCGCACTCTTACCTATGTTTCAGATGACAGCATATGTTTCGAGTAAGTACGGAACAGAGTTTAAATTATTTAAAATTAACAGAATATGGTTTGAATAATCTTGACGTTGCCTGGCCTATTTTACAAGGCTTTGTGTGACCTACGTTTTAAGCTATTTTTTAATAGAATTCTGAAATGGTTTCAATGTAGCATCGGAAATAATATTTTTAACTTGATATTTTACTTTGTTTTGAAGTATCATTTACTGCTTAACGTTTATCACATTAACTGCATCGTATTAATATGCGACATATATACAAAATAATAATAACTTATTAAAAGAAGATATATGGAGATCTACCTTAAAAATATGCAGCTATACAGATATACATATCAGTCCTCACCCTACCATTATAATAATGTTAAGAACCTTAAGGTTGTTTTCTACAGGAAGTTTAGAAAGAAACTTTCAATTTTTTTAACCTTCTAGACATAGAACATTAGCACATATTTAATTTAAAGTAAGAAAACTTTGTTTCAACTTTTAATTTAACCATGAAGTTTGCCGCTGTACTAGCATTATATAGGTGAGTAGCTTTTCTTCTTTAAAATTTCCTCTTGATCTATGATAATGATACATAAAAATTTTACTAATGAAGTACGTATATTACTTATACAGTTATAAACTACATTTAATTAATTATTTTTTATACGATTTAATGTGTACAGTTTACACATATGTCGAACTTATTGCTATGAGAGCAACAAGTCCGCCACATGTCTTACATCCAACCAGAACACCAGTTTGGCTTCGCTCAACAAGCAACCGGGAATCGAACCCGGACCTCTGCGGCGCGCCACACCCTCAAAGGCCGCATGCCTTGTAATTAATCCAGCACACCACACCGATGACTTCTTAATTCTTTCAAAATAAATTAAAGAAAGGGAATCGGGCATACATTTTAAAACAGTTAAATATTTGGATATTCGTAAACTGATCACGACTTTGTGTACACGTTTGATGAAAAATTAACTTTCTATTAAGATTGTATCATGTATATACAATAAACTATTATATAAGCAACAATTACTTATATCGTAGGGTTAAAAAAAGTTATGTAGTACAAAATAAACAACTTACTTTTTAGCTTAATTGTTTTACATCGATGTTTTTCCTGCTATTTATTGGCAATTCATATCGAGAGAAGTATTTAAGATATCTTCAGTTAATTTCAATACAAAATATTTATATTTACAAATATGACTTCAAACATCAAAATAATTATAGTAGTTGTATCTTCGTGTGTTGGTACAGTCCACTTCAGAATTTAATAATTGTTACTTAGTTTTATGATTTATACGCTTTTCAATGGCTCCATATCGTGCAATGTACCGGATGAACAATAAACTTGACTAATTATTTAAATAAACAACCTATATAACAAACATTCTACACTCTTGAGCCTGTGATAAGGTATGATACATTTGTAAACTGACACATGCTCATCACACAAATTTAATTAAGCATTTTTCGCATTGGACAGTCAAACAAAAATCAGAAAGCGTCATTTAACTTTCCTCATTATTACTCTTTATGGCTCAATGTAACTGTCAGGCTTGAAGTATAATTTTGCAACAGAGAAAATATTTTGAATGACGGCGCGCTTGACGCATAAAATAGTTGAATAAAAATTAAATATGGCCATAAAGTTTGAGTGAAGCGAATATGTGAAAATGTGGATTTTAATATTGTGATTATTTTATCTGCGGTGACTGATGTTTAACGGTTTTAATTTGTAGTCTTTTATTATTAATTAATTATTATCACATTTTGTTTATCACTGTTTTGTAATTAATTATTTCGTATTAAATTAATTAAACAATATCAATAAAAATTTTATTACAATATCAATTAAAAAAAATACTTTTCTTTAATTTTCAACATTGTAATAAATTTTTCTCCCATTTCTAATAGAAGAATATTGCATCTGTGTTAAAGCCCAAATAATTTCAGATATGGAAATAACTTTTTTTTGAAATTTCTAACCCAACCTATTTTTTTAACTCATATGAAAATATTTTTTTTGTAATTACTACAAAGACTGATCTATAACATGTTAGTTTATAAAAGTTGTATTATATTTTCCGAGCTATGCATTTTTTTTTTCTTCGAAATATATGCCATAAATAAATAGCAATATTACAGCTAGTTATTGGTTTTTTGCAATTAAATTTTTGTAATTTGTTTTTATACTTCCCCAGATTTTTTGGGAATCACCATCATATTTAAAAAAAAAGTCAAATTTCTGTTGTATCTTCAACTTCAGTAAAATTGCATAAATATTACTGTTTTTTTCTATGTCTCAGGCCAATCTACCTTTTGAACGTACCTACGTACGAACGTACCTTTAAACGTACTTTTATAAAAATTAGACAAATATTACATGATTTATACAATTCCATTCCTAATTTATACGATCGGGGTACGTAAATTTATTAGTATTTAATATACTTATTTCACGGCTAACAGTGCTTTACGATTTTGTCCGCAAAGAATTCCAATACATAAGTGCAGTTTTAATACCAATCGCATTAATTTCAATTTTACATGCTTGCACCCGTTTGTTTCTACAGCCCGCTGTTTGTTGGTATCGGTACGGCGTCCATTTTTTATTTTAAGTATTTTTTCATTTGTAGTTTTAATTCAGTTTTTATAATAGTTGACATTCCTTAAAGTGTTCCAAATTTAAAAAAAAATTTATTTAGAATTCTTTATTTAGTTTCCATAGTTCATACGTCACTTCACTTTAGTCATTTACCGTAAAAGTTATCGATAAAAACACCGACGTTTAAATCTTTTAGTGCTATTACCCTTCGTCGACTTTAAATTTTGTTTATATTGGGAAATGTGTTCCCGTATGAAATAACTGAAAAAAAATAATAATTTTAATGTCGTAATCGTTAAAATAAATGTAATAGTTTGTCATATCTTACAAATCTTATAGTCTTATTCCGTATTTGGTGATTTATACTTTTCCGTTTAGTTCAGTTGTGACTTAATTTTTAATCCGTAATTCGTAATTAGTGGTTACATTTCATTTTTTTTAAATAATTGTTTATAATAATTAGTACTTTATTGAAATATGCTAAAATCTAGTAATAATAATTTAAATGTCAGCTATATAACATGCAATGCGTAGCAATGGTACTATATTTTCTTTGTGGTACAGTGAAATTTTTTATAAAACTTTATGACATATCAAGACAAAAACAAAATGCCGGTAATTTTTTGTTTACACCTCATACGTATGTAAGACAATTTGCTACGGAATTAAGTATTTTTGAGTTTATCCCCTATATATTTATAGACAAATAGACAGAATAATGAATAGTAGTCAAAAAAACTTTCCGAAGGATTTCTTAAATTTTTAGGTAAAGAATAATACCAGCTTAAAAGCAGGCGATTATTTCAAAATCAGAGACATTTTAAATTTATTTACATGCATAGATGGTCACCGCTTTATCACATTTTTACAGGAGTAGCTTTCACATTCCTTAGCCTATTATCAGTACATGTATGTAGATATGTGCGTGTAGTGCGCCACCTATCAGAGCTTTAGCGAAAAGTCGAGTACATTTCTAACCGAGATCACCCATTAATGACATTTAATATATCAAAATTATTTTGACTTTTCAGGAGAGAGAAAGACGGGTCCATAATTTCCTAGATTTTCTTATAAATTTACATGAAAAGTTTCGAAAATACATCATACAATGTCGTTTCAAATTGATATTAAAGTTCACAAAATATAATACCATTTTCCCACCTTTGGTATTTCAAAATAGTTTGTAAGTCCTCATGTTTCTTTTTAATATATGTCTAAATAATATAAGTATTATTATTTTAATGATGATATCTATGAGTTATTATAATGCAATTTAATTAATATTACCTTTTGATCCATGTTAAATAAGTCTTTTTTTTGTAGAATTGAATGTTTTTTTTTCCTTTATTTAGTTATGTATTTTATTGGAAGTTTATTACATAAAATAATTTAAAAAACCCGAAAATAACAAATTGCAAGAAAAACATATAGGTAAAATATTACTTTTGACTTACCTTATATTTGACATGAACAAAATTAATTTTTAACGATAGCCTCTGTGGTACAACCATGTGTTAATTATAATCTTTAGTAATGAAAAAAAGAATGATGCAAAATTAGTTTTAAATCAGTTATATACAAAACTTGTATTCTTATCAATAAAATTTTTGTTCACTTTGATGCTCAGCCATCCTTGCTAGTTGTGTGAAATGTGAAGCTTGCAGATTCACACATCGGCACATTATATTCAACATCTTTCAAAGTCGTCTATTTTGCAGATCACCTGTAAAATAATCGCTTTCATTTTCTCACCATTTATTTTCTTTGGTAGAATACGTTTTCTGAGAAAAAATAACAATAAAATTAATTTATATATAAAATAACTTCCCTAACTCATTTGCACCCTAATAATAAACTTAATAGCTTAAATGGTTTAAGTGCTATTCTTGATAATCAAGCAAAACCTCGTAAAAGACTTTTATTGGCTGCACAATATTTTATACGCTGCTATCTTATGGTAACAATCTTTCCCACCCTTTTTAATTAAAAAAATACCCATAAAATAGCTATAAAAACCCAGCCTGAGTGGCAAAGGGCGCAGATGGGCATTGTTTTCAATTATTTCCCCTTTTTATTCCCCGACAAAACAAAATTTAATTATTATTTTAAAAATTTCCTCTTGGCTTTGAGTTAAATAACTTTACTTAATAACCTATTAGCTTCTGTAAATATGTACATTTTTATTAAGTTAAGTGATGTTGTACTCTTTTCTAAAGGCGAACAATATATTAACCATCTTCAGTACTTAAATCAACTTAATTTTACTGTTTAACCAAAATCTCGCTAAGGTTCACCATTTAAAGTCAAATTAAGTAATTTGTATTCTTAATAATAAACTTCTCTCAACTTATTCGTTAATTGTTTCACCGACGTTACTTTTCCTTTGAGATTTAATTATATTAAATAGTCGTGATGCAAGTTTATAGAGAGTGTACATAAAAAAAACGTTTATAGTTATGAAGATTACTTGTTTGGTAACTGAAAATAGAAGACATCAAAGTTGGTAAAACTAAACTTCATCCAGAGAAGTTTTAAGTTAATATTACTAAATGGTCTCGGAACCAATGTTGCATGTGATATGCTATCACATTGAAAGGTTTGCATTTTTTTCCTGACTGCAATTCTATTGTATCAGATTAAATGTTATGCAAAGGTGAGTTTAGAAGTATTATTACAATAAATTAAAAAATTGGCATTGCCTTTAATTTGTTACTGCATTAAAATAAATAAAAAACGATTTTTAATAAAGTCGTCAATTAAACACTTTATATACACTACTCTTAAAAAAATTTGCGCCGAAAACTATGTAACTTATACTGATTCGGAGATAATATCTCCAGCTGACCTAATTTAAAACTATTCCCGCAAATATTTCTGAGTAGCACTTTATCTGGCTAGAATTTCTCAGTCCATAGAATGAGGAAACTAAGGACATAACGAGAAAGTCATTCGCCTTCCTACAGTGATCAGATGACAAATTTCATGCTGTATTGTTTTCTTTAACACAATCGCTACGCTCTTTGTAATTTTGTGCTAATTGCATTCAAATGAGTTAATTTTATTTCCGTACTTGATTATGGTTCTAGTATCCGCCACGAATTGTTTGTAAATATTAAATTTATTGAGTTATATTGAGATAATATTTTATCTCTAATTATAAGTACGATTTGAGTGATCCATTGCAAAAGAATTGCTATGTAAAAAAATATTTTAAAAAATGTTCGAAAATTCCTCCTCATACATTGAAAATATGATATTATTTTTGTTTGGATAATCTGGATAGGCCTTTTAAAATAAAATTGACTCTCTATTTAATTCGGCTCATTTGCCAAATATTAAGCTTCAATATAATATGAAAGATTTATCCGCCCTCCTTAATAGTAAATAAGGGTGGTCCGTACTAATTTTTTCGGTTAATTTACTTCAAAAATTTCAAGAGATTTAGAAAACTGCGGAATATTTCTTTTAGCAGTTTCGAAACCCTCTCGTTTTATTTCTATATAAATATATGTTACTATCGCCAACACTCTATTTACAACTTCAACAGATGTGTAACTAACTAACGAGGGTACTCTGAATATAATTTGTGAGCCTTGTTTACAAAGGATTAGAATACATATTTTTAACTAATGCTCTACACAGCTTAGAGGATTTTAAATCGAAATGTTAGTGAATTTTGAAACTTAGTTAATATTTAACTAGGTAAGATACAAAATAATTAATATTTTCATAAGCAAGAATTAGTAGGATTCTAAAATATTTTTAGATACCTATTCCACATCATAGATTTTATATACAAATACAACTAAAAACATATTTTTTATTCTGAGAGTTTGTCCGGTTAGAAAAATGAACCTATGAGTTTCGCTTTCCATCTTTTAAACTTTCCCTGACTAAAGACTTGATAGCCAGAAAAATCATAGACGCACAGATACCAAAATTTTTAAAATATATTAATAGTAAAAAAATGGTTATTTGTTAACACCTATACAATAATATTTTCAATGATGAATATTGATTCCAAGGAGCCGCATTTTTATACTACGAAGTATATTATATCTCCGAATATTCTTTATTATGATAACGATTTCTCAGGGTAAAAATATTTCCAGGCCGACGTTTCAATTCAAGAAGATATAAATATATCAATATCAGGAATTCTGTAGTAATTTTGCATCAACAATTTTGAAAATCGTCTATGATTTTTACATAAAGTTTTTTTCTGTCTTTTTCTGGCATATACACTATTCAATATTATATTTATATTAGTTGCTATTTGATAAGTTAAACATTATACCATATTGTATATTGTAACACAATGGAGTAGGTAAGCGTCCAATTTAAAAGAAAAGAACTTGTAATTAATCTTTAATCATATTTTGTGAACATTATTTCTGGTCATCTGCTCCTTTGAAAAAACAACATGGACTTTTATCGGTACGGATAGATACTTTACTTTGTGGACTTGCGCACCCATTTTACAGAACGTTAATTGCATGTGCTAAATCCACGTTATCGCTAAAATATATATAAAATATACCTCATGTTTTCTTACTTAATCTAGCAAAATCAGTAAATACGACTTTAAACCGTTGTCTAAAGTCTGCCAACAAATCTGTAACTGCCTCTTATAAATGCCATTTTTAAAATTAATCAACTAAAATCTTCTGGAAAGGTTAATATTTTGTATCCTACTGGAAGCATCATTATAATTTAAATAAATCCACGAGTCTTCAAAATTATATTACATCTTTTATTTTTCTTCTTAGAAGTAAATCTTGTAATTTCTTTTAATATATCGATACTTCACATAATTTTAACAATTATTATTAGTTGAGTTTAAAAGTCTGACTCGATTACGCTCTGTTATTATTATCTTCATATAACATTCACTGTACTGTACCAAAGTTCGTCGTTTTTTAATGAAAATTTAATCAAGTTCTGTCAACTTTAAAGTAATCAATTGCAAAATTTATGTACATTGTTTTCTTAAACTTGAATATACAACCCTTCATTTCCCGAGCTATAGTTTACAGTCTTAACAGTAGACATAACATTATTTACGCCTATAAAATTTTCTGATAATTATTTACATCATATTTTAAGTTTGCTCTGTATTGCTATATTTTGCATGTCTAGAATATTTAATAAAATTTCTTGACAGGTTAGTTGAAGATTAGGCGTGTTGAAGTCGAGTTCAGTTTTGGTGGAAAATATTAATATTAGGTTACATAAGTATAAACCGTAGAGTATTAAGTTATACTCTAAGTAAGATATACTATTGCCAAATCAAGGCACGTGGTGGTTTTCTACGAAGTTCCGAATTCTATTACCTTATAGCGCACCCCCGAAATACAGTCATAGCAAATGATTGAATCCAATTTAATTTTAATATATCAGGAAAAGAATGATTATAACATACTACCGATCTGAAACTATACTAATTCTGCTCCAAATTTATATTTCGAAGATTTATTTTCTTAATATATTATTTGAAATATAATATATTAAGAAAATAAATGACTAACGCTTAAATCTGAAAATTGCGGGTGAAAATAAAGTTACAATATATTTTAATGTACCTATAAATTTCATACCTACTTATATGTGCATTGAAAAACGAATATAATTTGGCAAGTAATAGAACAATTCTGTGGTCAGATTTAAAACGCTTAAAAACCTTCATTTCACTGAGTGGAATTTTAACTTTACATTTGATTAATTTTTATGATAGGAATGTTTTTTTTAATTTTTATAATATGATAAAAATAAGCCGATGGCAAGCGTCTGTCTGTAAGGTGAATTTTGTACAATTGTCGAATAGCTGTATTGTTAAGAAAAAAATAATAAAAACTAACCGTATATGAGGGACAATTGCATTTAAATAACTCAAACATACAATTTTGAATGATACGTGATTGACACTACCCTTAAGAAATAATATTTCACATGATAATCTACAATAACAAATAAAAAACTTAATTAGCTTCTTCAATAATATTTAAGTTGCGTTTTTCCTCATAAATCAAAACCGTCTTCCAATAGAACTTCGATGAGCATTTAATTTTGTAATACAGTATTACCTATATATCTCAATAAAAAGGCTTATCTACGACACTGTAGGAACATTAAACATAAATTAATTAATTCGTGAGATTTTCGTTAATGAATGCTCAAGAATGTGGAATAAAATTTATAATTTTGAAATAAAATATTTTGGAAAAATATGACATCATATGGCCATGGCCAGGGGTGGAGTTCTGAGTGTTGCGGGAGGGGTAGTTTTTCTTTCTGATGCTTATTTCTTATGAAGTAAGTTATGTGATGCAATCAATACGCATCATTTTTGGCTGTCTTTTACACATAACATTTTCCAATGTTTTTTTAATTCGTTTAAAACTTGAATCAGTTTCAATATTTCTAATTTGATTACTTTACAACTTTTTAAAACACGGTTTTCACAATTTATATCTGTTTTGTAAATGAGCCTGTTTATTTGTTTACACATCAAGTGAAAGTAGCTAAAAATATTTGTATGAAATTTTCACCGACGTATTCTTCTGGGCCTGGGGTTTATATGTAGGGTATATTTTATTGCAATCGACTATTTAAAAAAAGGATGTAGCAATTTAACTTTTCAACTCAAAATGACTTACCTAAGAAAAATATTACTTTTATAAAAAAATATAATGGTGTATTAATTAATAACACTTTCTAAAAATCGACACGCGAAAGAATTTGCGGGCTCAGCTAGTGTACAATATTCACTAAACCTAGATATAAAATTTCCATTCACTCATCTACTTTTTATTAACATAGCTCTATTGGAACTTGGCTGTGTTTATTTCACGACTTTTTATTAACATAGCTCTATTGGAACTTGGCTGTGTTTATTTCACGACTTTTTATTGCTAATTGTTTAAAGAGGACCTTATCTGTTTTTACAATAATATTTTTTGTATTTTTTAAATATTAAATTTTTAAATTGAATGACCATATTAAGTGTTTCGTGAGAAATCTTTAAAAACTGGGTATTTACGCTGTATATCTATTAATAATCCTGTTTCATAAATGCATCAGAAAGAAGTGACTGTTACTTGACGTATCAGTAAATTGCATTTAATTATTTAGAATAAATTGTCAGTTTTCCTTGAAAGAAAAATTCTTATAAGATGATGCAGCTTATAATTGGTTATGTAATTCTTTACCATTGGCCTACCATGAGTTAGGCATACTGCCTTATTTTGAGGAGATTGAGATTGTATACTATGAACGATTACCAGTATTACCCAATTTCTTCTTTATTCAGATGTATTAGGTGATATTAAAAACTGCACACACAATTGAAATTGTATATGCTTAGTTTAGTGGTTTATTTTCTTTTTCAATTTGAAATTAAAAAGAAATTTATAGAGCAGAATTCTGTTCGTTTACGATTATTAAAATTGTATTATAACGATTTACTTAATAATTATCTTATACCTTCCCAACCAATAGTATGTTCGGTGTTCGTATATGAATCTTTAAATACTGTTCGCATTATACGTGTCCGTGTGGGTGATTGCATGTGTGTGTATGTCATATATACAAGCATTTACCCATAAAGAGCTATAACTCGGAGTAGAGAAGGAAGGCCAAGTATGAGAGGAAAAGCGTACTTAGGAAATAAAAGAGCTATAGCGTATTAAGAGGATTTTTGAATGTGTATATTGACAAAATATTTCGTATTTCAGTGTGTAAATTTTTCTACAGGTTGTCAGAATGTACTATAATTGAATGATCATTGAAAACTTAACCAAAAACTAATTATTAACTAATATGAACTAATGAAAAAGTAATTATGAACCGTCTTTCAAAAGTTAAGCGGAGACCGTGAGCAACTGACGCAAATTTAGACTTGTTCCTCTAGAATTACTTCAAAAACTAAAGTTTATGTCAACTTTGTATATACTTTCATATTGGAAGCATACCTACTTTTTATTTTATTTTTCTTTCGATTTTTGTTTATTTTTTGTTTCTTTTTTTTATCGAATTAATTTTATTTGTTTTATGAAATAAAGTTATAATAAGTAATATATATTTCATATTATTTATATCTTCGTAAAATATTGCACCAATTACACAATATTTCGAAAAACTTAAACACATTTTCTGAACTGAAATGGTACGCTTTTATTGTTATGGTGGAGTTTTGACATCATAGTAACTTCTCCACTATATGCGGTTACATTTCGTTTCATTAAATTTCATCCATTACGTTCTATAATTATACATATTGATGTAAAATTATATAAAAATGAGAGCGATTAAAAAAGAGCCAAAACTTTTTTTTTAAATATTCAGTAAAAATACTCAGCAGTTTAAATTTGTTTCTCATATATTTAATGCGTTTATTATAACTGAAAAATTAATGTGACTGCATATGTACATGTGTATTGTTTTTCCTGTTCTAATTTTCAGATTTTAAAACGTAACAGATAAACATGTCAGTTCGCGTTTCTATCAACTTTTAACAAGTAGTACTTATTCTGCAGGTTGTTGCAATTTATCACATAACACTATTACTTTAGGATTTTTGAAAAAAAGTTAACACATATTAGTACACTGATTGTAGAAAGTGGTTTTATACCTTTTCCAGTACAGGGTACTATTTAGTTTATAGATTATTTTTTAATATTGAATATGTTTCGTGGTAATTTTATAAAAATTTATTATCACTTAATTTTATTTAATTTTTATTCACAACTAAATGAAAGTACGTGTTGTAGTATTACATCTACTTTATTTAAATTCTTCACCACGACCTTTATTTTGGTGTATGTAAATGTGTAAAGATCTACTCATGTATCTTAATAAAAATTATGTTTTATTCTCCCTTGCCGAAGGACCAAAATTTTAACACATTAATTTTATAGCAGATCCTGAAATGCAATGCATTGAACTATAATTACCTTATTACAAGACTTACTGCATTCTCATAACAGTTACATTCGATAATTTAAAACTATCCTTTCATGTCCCTGATTTTATGTTGTAATTCACACAAATAAACCACATGTTGATGAACATTATAATGCTCTTTTGACAAGTGAGGTAGCAGTTGTTAATGCCGAATGAAAGTTCTATAAACGAGATGTAGCACTTATAGTCCCAACGATAACTTTGAAATATATCTGAGTTGCAAAAATTTTATGGCGCTTTACAGTATTCACTAATTTTATGTCGTGGCGGACGCCTGTGCAATAAATATATCTCAAATTGATCCGTCAAATGGTATTCCGCTGAGGAAAAAAATATTTCATGGATTAACTATAATTGTCACTGAATAATTGCTAGACAAAATAAATTCAATATTTTACATAGATTCGTTATGATGCTAAATCAATATATAGTTACCAATATGTTAAAATAGAATATGAAATGTCAATCTATATTACGTGCCACACTACGTTCCCTTCTGCTAACGAAAACAATAATGACATTCTTTAAATACTGATATTGTTATTTATTATTGGTGAACCTCGATGTCTTCACAAGAAAACGCAGAATATGATGATATATTTCACACATTATGGCAAAAAAAATTTGTTCGTCATGTCTACATTTAATTCCAAACGAACAGAAATGAAAGGAACGTTCCGTACCAATGCTATTTCGGAAGACATATATTATATAATTAATAAAGTATTAGTGCTTAAAAATTATTAATATTAAAACTCGTGTATTCAATTTCGCTATAATATGTACACAGTAGGATAATAGAAACAAGATCTATCACAAATCCTTTTGATTGTGGTTGCAAAATAAATATGATACAAATATGGAGAATATGTATGATAAGTGAGTAAATGTGATATGAATGTAGGAAATGTGTTCGATTGGTGATTGAGTTTATATACTTGGATAGTTTATATACTAGATACATTAGGTAGAAAAAAGGTGATGATTTGGAATGAAAGATAATGACAAGAAGCAAAGGGGGAAGAGCAATATGAAAGCAAAGAATGGACTAGTTGTAAAATATTCAGATAAACAGTAAATCATTGAATATGACGATTTAATATTCGGTTGATAGGTTCGGTTTAGCCATAGGATAAAATGAGCAAATCTATCGACGCTCGGACCGGCTTCGAATATTTTTTCAATAGCTGCCAATGACACTTTTGACTTACTCCAACATTAGTTCTCAATTTTGTATTGCAGGAATAAATAAAAATAATTTAAAAGAAAAATATTACAATAGCATTGTCGAAATACTTTGAAAAAGTAAATTTTTATACAGTGAAAATGAAAGTCAATTTTTAAAAAAAAATTCGAAATTGCCCCAGAATGATACCGCATATAAAAAAAGCAATATTAAAATTTTACAAAAGTGTATCTTAGATACACCTTTAACGTATTTCATTTAAATCCTTCAATAGTTATGAATTTGTTAACATTTTTATTAATTACTCCTATAGTCGCAGAATGTAATATTCGGAGGATGTAAGAACTGATATTTGAAGAAGTTAAAAATGTGACAGGTAGCTGTTAAAAAAATTAGAAGAAGGAAAATTGGCTCTTTTTACCCGGCTATGACTTTTTTTATAAATGCCGCTTTGTGGCGGGGTAAAAATCTTTCTGAGCATAAAAAAATTTCCTTGGAAATAAAATATTTTCGTACATATGAAGTCAATGTTAAGATCTGCAAAAATACAGACATTTTCTTCCTTTGTTATGTATGAATATCACGTACACATACGGAATAATCGATAGAATTTAAAAGGAAGTAATCTTAACCTGCAAAAGAAATGGGAAATTGACACCCTCGATGTACTCAAAATGCACATTTATTCTTGTTACAAAGAAACCTGCTGCCTTCACAAATTGAAATCCATTTAAAATTATACTATGACCAATGATTAAAAATTATGTGAGACAAATTTCCTAAACTTAAAAGTAAATTTCACCCTTTAATACTGTCACTTAGAATTACGTTTTTTCATTCACTGCGAAAAGACGAAAAAAGGTGTGCGCGGGAAATGCATTATATTTTTTATTTGCACTTAAAATAACATCTGGGTTAAAAATACACATATACAATTAGATTTCACTATTATTTAAATTTTAGGCTGTCAAATAATTTTGTTAAATTATGTTCAATTAGTTAAAATTTTCAGCGTAGTGTACGTTCTTCTCAGTCGTGTGTTCCATGCTTAAGTTACTTAATTTATTTACATAATGCATTACAATGTATTACTTTTACTAAGTATTGTTCAAATATTTAGTAATGGTAATATATTGTACTGCATTATGTCAATAAATTAAGTACTTTTAATCATTAATACCTCTTGTTTGTTAGAAAAAAGCTAGCTTTAATTTTATTACCGAGTTTCTGTCATTTTATTTTTTTTTCTTTAGCAGTTTGTCTAGAAATCTAGAAATTCATAAATTACAGAGCAAAGTTGACATTTGGTTTATATTAATTTTTATTTGATGAAATATTTAAAATTCCTATCGTAAGTTGATTTTTCTTTACCGTGAAACAAAGTGTACGCATGAGCTTTATAATAATTTTTTATTGAGCACTTTTTTTTTCTTAAATAAATTAAAAGTATGTACGTATGTATCAGCAAATCTTAATTTTTATAAAAAAACATTGATAGATTATCAAATTTAACTTCGTATTAAATGAAAATTTTGCAAATATCTGAAATTCAGCGTTTATCAAATAGAATATAGATAATAAACTACCGCAAGGAACTTTTCAAAAATTTGTGACCTCCTTCCTTATAATTCTCCAAGGAATTATAATTGTTTTAATCACAAACTAAAATAAATGAAAGGAAAAAATATATTACTACATTAAGAAAAAAAATGTGCCAGACCGAAATACCGTTATTGATACGTGAAACCTGTTTTTATTTCACTTTTTCCTCGTTGGAATTATTTCTAGAGTCGTTCAAGAAATATTGTTCTAAAGTTTTAAAAACGATTTCGCTAAAAGTATCTAGATAGAAATGAGACATATAATTCGTCAAATTTGGTTGTTAACTTATAAAACTTATTAAAAGTAATAAATTATATATTTATTTCCTTGTGTTGAAATTATTATGTTTTCAAAAATATAATAACCTAACAAATATTACGTTATATCGACATATCCTTTTGAATGACAAAGCCAAAGTCAAATTTTTCTTTGTTATTTATAATTATTTTTATGTTTATAATCTTAGTTGATAAAAACTTTAGTGCCAAAGAAAAATAAATAAAAGCGGCCAAATGCGGGTCAGGAAAAGTAAACTAAGATTTGTCAGTTGTCAATATCGGCTGAAATCATAGAAATAAAATAACATAAATAATTATAATTAAAGTTTCTGATAAAATGCAAACCTCTAGTATGATTCAAGGTTCTCCAAAATTGTTTTAAAAATAATTTAAGGTCCGGGTCACGTTAAACTTCAATTTGAATGGTAATATTTCGTAAATGAGATTAAATTTCACTCAATCGCGTTTGCAAAAAAAAAATTCACCGAGACTACATATACGAGTACAGGTAACAATTTTGTGAACAATTAGTCATATGAATCCTAAACTGTTACCGCGAATGTTAACTAAATTGATAATAAATGATCTTTTTGATTGATGTCTAAATAGTATTTAATAAAATCATCGACATGTTATTGTTTCTTAAGTCATATTATCTTAGTGTAACTGAAAGTCTCCAATCATAAAAAATAACTCCCTCATTTACTTTCCAATCTTATAAGCTTATAAGCATCTTAGTCTCAGAAGGTGAGTAGGGTCTGATGATGAGGCGATAAATGGCGACAGAACTCCTCAACATTAAAAGAAGTTTTATCGTTTTTCGACTTGTTTAACTTGTCTTCACGAGATTTTTGATCACAAATGTTAACCAGAGACTGGCCATATAGGTACTAGGATATTATTAGGTAGATAGGTAATTATATACAGGTATTTATGAAGACTTAAATTGACTAAGATATTAGTAGGCAAGTAGGTGTAGGTAAATAATTATATACAGGTTGATATAAAGATATGAGGCAGATCGGAAGTTATAGTTTTTAGATATTAATCGCTTTAATAGACATCTAAAAGGAAAGATACAATAGAATATTTAAAAAAACTATAAATTTACTATAAATTTATTTTAATAATAATAGACACGGTAAAGCAGTCGAGAGATGGGAATTCATTGGGATTAAATTCAAAGTTACGATAAATAAAATATTCAACAAATCTAGACCTAAAATTTTAACTCGCTCATTTACAGGAACTTTACTGCTTTTATTTATTTAATTTTAAGGCGATCTTTTTAGAGAGCAACTCTTTTTTGTAATATTTTAGATATGAGTTTCCTTCTTTTATCCAATTTCTTTAAGGTTTAATGAATGGTACAGACATAATAATGTCAATCTTTTATCTTATGTTAAGTTATCGTTTTGTTTATCGTTTACTTTTTCTCAAGTTTTTCAGTATATTATATTTTTGCAATAATTAGTCGCATTACTGATTCACGGTTTTCAATTTTTTCAGGACGATCTTTTCCAAATTCTATAGAAAATGAATCCTCCTTAATCACTTGTTTTCAGCAATAGCCGATTTTAGTGCCTTAATGAGAAACCAGAGGTACTCAAGTTAATAGTCCCTGTCCTATATATATATAGTGGAACCATATGCCACACATATCGGATGTTTTTTTTCAATAAATGTAGGCTTTATTATAAAACTTTGAATTTGGGCTTAACAGGTACCATTTTATGATACATAGGTAATCTCTACGCATGTCGTTTAATTTTGATAAATATTTAGTTTAAAAAATTGTACATGTAATGCTAGGTCTTAATACATTAATTAAATAAAATCTCTTGTATTAAGTTTTGATTTTGCGATATAGTTATTTCGCTATCTAAACTAAATACGTAAACAATAACCTACAACTAAATTAGTCCCTTATGCAATTTATGTAAAAAGATAGAGCTGCTGAATTTTTGTTAGTTAAAAAAATATGTAATTAGTTAAAATTTAAAATATGTATTAAATTCAATTTTCATTAAAAAAGGAATTAAATATTTATTAGAATTGAATGAGATGCCGTTGTATTTTTTATTTAATATTTATAAAAAAACTACACATTATCTTGGTAACTTTGATTGGTGGATTATTATACAACTTAAATATGAGACTTTGGTTTTAGAGTCTTTTGTAGTAGCAGTATTTTGCAAAGGACATTGGGCATTTTACTATGGAATCATGACTCATAGCGAATAAAAATAAAGACTATCAGAGAACAGGTCACTATCAGAAAACAGGTCTAAGTTTTCAAGCAAAATCACTAACAACTCAGTATCATATTTCTTGTATTCGTTTCAGGTTTGGCACTGAAACTCTTTTTATTTCTGTACTACGCCTTTAGCATACGCGTACGTAAACTATTCCACATCACCACTTACTATTAATCCCGCTTATCAAAACCAATTGCACTGTAATATCAAATAACCATTGATAAACATTAATTCATAAAATATTATAGTCTTTACTTGATGTCTATTTTCTTTTGTGATTTTATTCCACTTTTTTTGTGTACTACACTTGAAACCCTGACGCTAACTTTCATTAAACGATCGCATTAAATGCATCATAATAAAATATTCCCAAAATTGCTACAGACTGTTTAGAAAATCCACCCAAAGTTTGTAAATCAACCCAAATTTTCAGAATATCTTACAAATATACATTAGAATATGATTAATTTTTTTGATTTTGGAATCTACTTACCGTCTAACTGTCGTTAAGAATTAAATTTAATAATTTATCGTACATTCAAATATACTGTACGACGTTTAATGCTCAAGAAAAAGACCACAATCCAAGGCAACGAATTCAACTAAATGACAAAAGTAAAATACAAAAAGATTTAATTCGTTATAATTACATACAATGTATATTATACAACGTTTTGTACACTTACCGTGAGGCAGTTTAGAAGATCCTTACTGGGGCATAGCAGGGTGCTTTGACGCAGATCGTTTCGGAACAAAAGTACATGCTCGGGAGGTCGATTTTTTGGGATATTTCATTAGGACTGGTCAGTTTGTTATTGCCGTTGGACCACATAAGATTTATATGAAATATATCTCGTTGCGTAGCTTATTGATGAACATAAAGGTGTTTGTGTGGTTATTTTATTTATTTATTTATTTTTATACTTTAATTGAGATTTTATTTAATTATATAATTTAGTGCAATAGGATTAATATATATATATATATATATATATATATATATATATATATATATATATATTATTGCGGACTTATTGCGACGAAAATACTTTCTTAAAGTCAACTATAACACCAGTCAAGCCAAGCTTGACGAGTAGCCGAGCATCGAACCTAGTGGATGTAACCCGGCCATCAAAGGCTGTATGTTGTGATTAATCCAACGGATCACGGTAACGGTGAATTATAAAGATTTAAATTTAATTTTCCACCCAAATAATTAAGAAACCATTTTTATTTTGTTATCTGCTGCTTGACTGTTCCATATATAAACCGATATACAGATATCCCGTAAGTTATGAACAAATCGAACAGGAGAGATAAGCCAAGCTATGACTGGGTTGCGAACATAATTTAACCTTAATAAAGGTCTCGTAGTTTTTGAGAAAACACTACTTTGGGTCGATCTTTTGGATGTCATAACTAGAAATTATGTTTGATTTTTAATTTTTTTGTAATGAAGTGTAGTTGATTAATAACCCTGTTGAAATTATTGAAACATTTTTCGACAACTTATAGGGTTATCTCAAATAAGATTTAAAAAATGTTCTTTTCAGGACTTCGTTATTTTCGTCACCAAAATTTGACTGTTTTTGCTGATGAAAAATATACGACTCAGAAGTTTCAAACCACTTTGAAAACTGTCAAATATAGAGCAAAAAGAATAGTAATAAAAATTTCACTAATTTCCACTACGTACGTACGGACAGAGTAGCTACTTTTTGTTATTAGCACAATAAATAAATTGCACTTCAATTTAATTTTGATTTCAAAAAACTGATAAATACATAAATAGACGTATAACCCCGTCCCTTTTGACAGACTCTTTATCTTTGTTGCTAAAAGAAAATTAATTCCATTAATTATTAAACTATAAATTAATAATTAAAATATAATTAAAATATATTTCCTTTTACATCTACACGTTTATTTTCAATAAGATCCAATTAAATGTCACCCCTTACATTTGGGTAATGTAAGGTGGGAACCTTACATTACCCAAATCAAGCGATTAAACGGCGTAGCCTCAACCAAAATATAGGCCCAGAAGACCCACAATCTTAACCGGTCAATTCATTATCTATGTAAATCCAACTATATATTTCTAATTAAAAGTTTAGGGAGGAAATGCGGGTCGCAACGTCTGGCGCCCCCAGCGCACCCCGGATGCCCGTTTACATATATCACCATCTTAATGTGTTCGTAAATAAAGGATGCAGAGAGCTCAGTTATGTGGGACTAACTCGTGGCCTCATGAATATGTTGTTAGACTTTGTGAGCGCGTTTATGGTTGAGAACACCTTTTCTATCTGTCACAGCCAGGGTGCGCTGGATAAATATGAGACTGTTTTATTAATATAGATGTAGTTTTTTTATAGTTTTGTTATTCCAAAATTTTTTATCGTTTCTTTTATTTTTTTCAACCGATGTACTTGATATGGTCTCTTATGGTCCGAAATTCTCTACCTTCTATTATATTGTTCTGTAAACCTATATCGATAAAAATAAATACATATTTTCGAATAATTTATTTTTAAGTGTAAAATGTCGGTAACATTTAATTTCCTTTAAGGAAAGGGCTACTGTACGTAACACAAAAGAATATTTATTCAAATCAAAACAGAATGAATTTGGCTAGCTTAAATGAAGATTTTATACAGATTTAAACCAGTATCACTTACTGGTTAAACCAGTATCACTTACTTCAATGATTTGAATAATCGCTGCTAGTCGAAGCGCTGTTACTTCGTTGTATTGATCTATGGTAATTGAGTAGTGAGGGATTTAATAATATTGGTTTTAGTATATAATTCGTTCATTGAAATTTAGGGTGGGGAAAATTATTTATCCATCCTTATTTATTTTTTCCTAAAACGGAACTGATATTTTAGTATTTGAGTATAGTGGTAACCTGGCAATATTTTTAAACTAAACCGAGACCCAAGAGTTATTTTTTAGAAACGGGAATTTAAATATAAAGAAAGAGTCGAACAGTTATCAAAGCGAAACCCCACAAGGATAGTTAAGAAGGAATATGCATGTAAAATTTTCATAATTCTAATTCATTGTTCACGTCGTTATATTATAGTAAAAAATATAAATACTCTTGGAAATATTCCAAATTGAATTTTTAAAAGAATATTTAAAAGAGTCGATAAACTTGAGCTGTTTAAACAAAGCACCATTTTAACATGAAAACAAATTTAAAATTTATGTCAATATATAGACTCAAATTGTCTCAAAACTATTGTACTGTTTCCAACAGACAGATACATTTTCATTAAGCCTGAATGTGAATCAGCAACCGTTACAGAAATACCATTTAACCCGGAAAATGATCAACTTGGAAGATCATAGTTAATTGTAACTGACCCTGACAGGACACCGTTTCCTCATACACTTGATCAAATTATACAAGCCCAGATCATGACTTTATCTCGACAAGCATACTTACCCATGGCAGATTTTATCCTCTCGGATGAAATATCTGTAAATATACCTATCACAGATGCTGTTAATTCAGACGAATTACCAGAATCTTTAACCACAGTCATTGCTCTTACACTGGACACTGGGATATAGGAAACACCTATAACACCTGTCAAATGCATTCCCTCCAATGTCAGAAGTGGTACCACAAATTTACTTATTGCAGATGCTGTTATTTAAGGGGAATTACCACGATCTTTTGCTACAGAAGTTGCCCTAATATCGGACACTTGGATACAGGAAACACCTAAGACACGTGCATACCTGTGATACAGAAGTAGTACTGTTACCTATTTACAGAAAAGAAGGTAAAACAGAAAATTTCCTAACAATGACTGACCATTGATAAAATAGTGACTGAATAATGTTAATTTTAGTTACACTTTAATTAAAATAGAAAATATGTTGTTTTTTTTATTTTACAATAAAGATTACAAATAATCATAATTCTCATGTTTTACTCTATTAATGATTTTCCTTCATTATTTGTAATTTTTGTTATAGATACTAAAAATTAATACATTACCCTCTGTTTGATAACTTTGCCTTTATGCCCATATATGCTTTAGGTCACCCCCCGGACAAAGTGAGCATATGAAAGTGTTTGTATTTTGATTCTTACTTCATATTTTTGAGAAATACGAAATATTTAAACATTGATTATTAAACTATCATCTATTTAGCATCTAATAACAATAACAGTTTTTCTTTTCTATGTTATAATACACATTTTTTCCTCATTTAACCTTATGGTGCCCACTTTGGGCTCCTTTCCCCTGAACGTATTAGCAGAGAATCCCACACAGGTGTGTAAATGAATATGCAATGTTTACTGCTCTTGGCAGCTTTACGTGACGTGAATATTCCAACCTCTACATGCGGTTCGAAAACACCTGAAGGCATTCTGCAGCCGATTAGCCTTTACGTTATTCATTATAATTTATATGTACACCGTACCGTATCGTACGTATCAATTCGAATTAAAAAAGATTATTTAAAGGAACATGAATCAGATTCAACAGGCAATATAACATACGGAGAATACGGCTTTTTTTCTTTTTAAATTAATTTTTCATGTGTTTACATCATCATCATATAATTCACATCATTTCATATGTTTCTTTGACTGTTTATCAAAACAGATAAATTTTTGACGAGTTTATTGATTTCAAAGTAAAAGGAAAAATTTAATTTTTTGAAGCGATAAAACCTGTAAAGAGTAAATAAATTTTATTTGGCCACATTTCCCAAGAAAGAGAACTCCAATTTAATACAACTTTATGAGGTCTTGAGTTTATACCGGTTAAACCAATTATTAACTAGGATCAAGGAAGGAGGAAGATAACTAAGTTAGCTTGAATCGATCGGATTTGGCTGTTTCATCAGATCTAATCTTTCGCCACTTTATTATATCTAAGGCGTTAGAAGCGGTTCAGAATTTAAATGTTTGTTTACAAGTCAAGCAAAATACAGAGTATAAAGTATAACGCAATTAACTGCTTTTTTCTGTTTAGTATTATCTTGATGATGACACAGTACTTGTAATAGTCCAAGCTGTGTCCCATTAATAGGCTAATATCAAGAATTTCAAATAAATATCATCACTGGGTTCTATCCCGTCTTTTATAATGTTTATTAATCAGTAGAATAATGGGTCTGTTTTAATACGTTCAAATCTTGTCGACTGACAAATGGTAGTATTAGTGAATATATACAATGTACGTGGTGGATACTGACTAGGAAAAATACTAAAATTATTGGGTTTATCGTTGATATATTCATTTTTCTCTGATACATTCTCAAGAGCACCTTTCAATAAAAATATTAATAAAATATTAATTTTCAAATTCTTTTCAAGCTGCAAGAAGTATACGTATGGAATACAGATTTATACGATATGTGTAAACTTTCATGTAGTTTTGTATGTCTAACTAAATATGAGGGATATTTAAATGTATTGTTAATTAAGTAATTTTTTGGTTAATAAGATATTATTTGTGATACAACTTATTATTATAACTAAGACGACTTACAAAATGAATAACATGTTTCTTATTTTGAAATTAACATAAAAAAATAACAGGTATACAAGCACGCAATTTTGTTAGTAAGAATTCTATTCAGAGAAATGCACTTTCGCAAGTGGAAATCGGATATTTAATTGAAAGTAAAGACTCACACATTTAAATTTTCTATTTTTTTGCTCTTCATTTAAAACTTTACATTTTAAATTCCAAATATTATGTTAATCAAAACCGTACATTAGCGAAATACTGGGATAGATAAAACTTGAATTATACGGACGCGTTTTATTTTCATACTTATGGACTAATTATTACTCACAACGCGTCGTCCTCGGCTCTGAAAAATCAATTATTAAAAATGAATAGATTTATGTATACAATTTTAAACTATGTGCATGCTTTTACACGAGTAATAATAACACACAACCACATAGTGATATCCCTCCTGATGTCTCAATTTTTGGAAGAAATTTAGGTATTTTTATTATTTTCAAACAAACTTTAATTCATCTAGCAGAAATATTAAGATAGGGCTTGGAGACTACCTGTCATTACAAATTTTAATGCATTTAGAAATTAAATACTCATTGCCAAATACTTATACCGGTAGATTTCTTGAATTAAAAAATGATAGGAATAAACTAAAACAATACATTATGTAAGATTATAAGAAATAATGGAACTAAATGAATTCTATAAAAGTTTAAATTAAAAGTATTAACGAGTCATTGAAATTTTACACTTTCAGAATAAAAATCTGTGGATACGCTACAACGTATCAATGAGGCGATTACAGTATTATTGATAAAATAAAATAAGATTTCAACTTTTTAGACAAATATTATTTGAGTATAATAATAAATACTATATTTTTTCATTGTGATGTTAATTATAAAGTGAGAGCATTTTAAAGATTGCGTAACGCAAATATGCGCAAGAGGGTCACAAAAGTGAGAGATAATTGTTGCACGATTCTATCATTGAATAATTTGAAATTAAGCTCATTCTAATTTGAATATAGAAGGACATATCACTTTATCAATTTTTTGGCTTTATTATCCGGTTATGAAAATACCATTTGTTCAATAACTTTTATTTCTAATAAATGCTAGATACATTTTAAATGAAAATGATTTTTTTTATCAAGCTACTTCATGTCAGCTTAGGCGTAAGAAGTAAATAGCACTACTTTATTTGATTTCATTTTTTATTACAATATGTATTTTAAAAACTTTTCAGAGAAAAGCATTATTTGAGCACGGCTCCAAATTATGAATTTTTCATAAATCGTCGTATTATTATCCGCTGAGATTATGTCCTCCAGTAGAAAGATCAGTCAGAATCAGGCATTGTGACCTTTTCCATGAGTAGAAATAAATCATTTATGGAAGTACTTCTGTACATCCGATACTTATTTTAATAAAATACCACGGCTTTGCAGCTTTTAGCAGCTTCGTGCGAAACGAATTACACGACGTGTTGGCATTTTGGCCAAACCGCCACAAGTAATTGTGCAGCGGAATTGCTTTTCATTTTTAATATTCTTATGAATGCATCTGACATCACAGAGCTTCCTATCTTTGTTAGGTAGCTCTGTTCGTGAGTATGGCATACGCATGAGCATGACGACTTATCGTCACCTGAGGGGACAAATGCAAAATTCTCTTAGGTGGTACTTATGGAAATAAAAATATTTATTTCATCATTCTAGGTAGCAGACGGTAGCACCGTTTGAACTTCTCCATTTTTATGCTTCTTTGTATTAAATTTAAATTTTAAAAAATTATTAACTGAAAATGGAAAGAAATTACTAAATATGGTGATTGCTGAACGTATAACAGTATCTAAACTTTATCATACTTTGTGAATAAATGTTTTTCCAGTTTCCACTATCGGTAATCCTCGTATTTAAGGTAAGTCTTTTCGATTTTGAATTTGTTAATTACAGTTGTTCGCAGTAAACAAATAATTATTTATCATATAAATTTCATTTAAGTGAAACTTTTTAGCAAGGTCCGAGTCATACTGTCATATTAAAATCGCTGTTATGGTTCGAAAAACCAATGCCCATCAGCGACGGAAACGACCAAAAACGCTAAAAGTGTATTGTGGATATTTAGTTACTTTCTAATTAGTATTGAGAAAAATATGAAGTGTCACTTGCCATTCAAAAAATCGCTCCAAGCTGCATATAGTGTAGGAATACCGTTTTACAAGTATTGCTTATTATATATATATATATATATATATATATATATATATATATATATATATATATATATATATATATATAGTTTCTTGTTATAAAGTGGATATATTACATTTTTTTATTCAGTATTTTATGAGTTCATCATAATGTTGTCTTAACTGATGTTGTAAAATAGTATTTACTTCAATATAAATGCATTAAAACTATAATGAAAAACGATTTGGCACGTGTGAAGCATGTTAAAATGGCAAATTATTAGATTAGGAGAAAAAACATTTTTGTTTTCGTTCACAATTATTAAATTAAATAATTTTATAAAAAGTAAATAAAAACTAATTGACAAGATTTTAAAAACGATCAATATAGAACGAGATTAATTGATTGATAAACAAAATTTATGTGACGAAAATTTAATCTGAGGAATTTTAAAAATGTTTAAGAGTTTTTTTTTCTAAATTGGATTCAAAAAATTTTCGATGGTTTATTATTATTTATTAAAATGTTTTTGTGTCCATGAATTTTTTCGTGCCTGGAGATTCTCTTTTATAAATTATTTTTATACAAACGAATCATTATCGAATCAAACGACGTTTCTTTTTATAAAACTGGTCAGGAAAATGAAGACACGTATTATGGTTAGATCGCGTTATAATATAATGACAATATTTATGTAAAATTAGTAAAAAAAATGGTCATAATGTAAAAAAATATCTTCCTTGGTCGGTCCATCACTGGTTTCGGCTAGGTACGCGACAAAATAATACTTAATACTCCATAAAATGTTATAAATACACAATCGTCAAACAAATAATTAATCAGATTGCGAAAATATTGTGATTAATGGTCAAACATTTTAAAATTAATTTATTTCCCGTTTATTTTGCGTCTTGTCCCCTAGAATATTTTGTAATTGTAAAATATTTCAATTTTTTGTTTTTTGTTAAATTTTTTGGCAATTTCGATATATGTCGAAATTCGAATGAAAATATTTGATTTTGGAGTTACGTATCACTTTATTAGAAGCATCAAAAAAGCGATTGCGTGAATGAAAAAAAAGATTCATTAATACAATGGACAATAAAACGAAACAATGAACAAAAAACATGCAACGAACACAAGAATAATTAGAAATAACAAACAGGGTTGGCCCACCCGAATACTCCATGACCCCGATGCTAAAGTCATGAATCGAACAGCAGAATAAATCAAAATGAAGCAGTGCTTCCAATAATCCGTTTAGTAAATTCAGCAAGCGAAATAATACGGATTCCAATTGTATAGCGCCCGTGTATGTTGTATATGATATAGTAATTCATTTATATCTCCATTTTCGATACAAAAATGACAGGTAATATAACCTTTATTTTATATTTCGATTCATAACTGGTATTAGGATATTACGAATGATTATATAAACCTAAGTTCTGGTGTATATATTATGTTTATTTAAAATGAAGACCACCATGGACTTGCCGCCCCGGGTACACGTGACGTGAATTACGCAAGCATCTTGTATTACGTCGTAATGCCCTGAAACGATTATGGAACCACCTTCTCTTCACATATATTTATCTCGTCGTCGTCATTGATAATTAAACCCAACTGCTTTGATCTATTAGTACAAAGAATTTGTTAATTACACCTTATTCAAAATATCTGAAAAATGATCTTTAAGCAAGACACAGTTAGCATATAACAAACTGAATGCTGCTTCAACCCTGCGGCAGCTATCTGCAATGATTCTACTTAGTGTAATTCTGGTCCGTAATCAAATTTCGTGTAATTTCAGCTTTAACACTTCCTTCCCTTTAATCACTAGAATATTTGATGCGTGCAAAACTTGTTATATTCGTATGGTAAAATGGCGAGGTTTTCCGGAAATACCCGAATTGTATAATTAACTCAGAATTAAAGATAAAATTCAATTTAGTAGAACTATAATCCAGTGCTCATGACTAGATATTTGGAATAATTTTTCTGTAAATGAACTTCTTTTTGTTCTCTACACCATTTTTTATTAAAATAATGATATAATTAAAATTATCTTAAAAATAAAACACAATGAAGTACTTCTTTTTAAATTGAGTGTATAAATACGACAAGTTCTATACTTACGCATTACGAATTTATACCAACGTAAATGTCTCTGTCTGTCTCAGACCCCTTTTTAAACTTTTGTCCCGTTCCCTTTAGAATATTCTATCTTATTTTATTTTTTTCTATAACATTTAGGATTTCTACAGCCTGTTTATCATTTATGAAGATTAATCTCATAAAATATTCATTAAAATTACCCTAAAATGAAATATATCAGTAATTGACAGGATATTTATAACAGAGGTAAAAACAAAAATTTGAATCAAAGTAAATTAAAGCTGGTCTAGCAGATAATTATTTGAAAATAAAAAGCCACCAGACAAATAATGCCGATTTTTGCATCATCACTAGGATCTATCCTCTCTTTTATCAGGATTATTAATCAGTAGAATAACGGGTTCCTTCCAATACTTCCAAATTTTATCTATTGACAACTGATAGAATTAGTTAACATATAAAATATATGTGGTAGGTATTGATTATAAAAAATTCTATATTGTGTTTATCGTTGCTCAAGCGTTTTCTCCGATTTATTATAAATAGTATCTTTCAATAAAAACGTTAATAAAGTATTAATTTTGTAATCTTTTTTTTTTGCTGATAAAAGTTTATATATGGAATACAGATTTATACTATACGTGTAAACTATGATATGAAGGATATTTAAATATATTGTTATCCAAGTAGTTTTTTTGGTTAATAAGATATTATTTGTGGTGTACTTTATTATTGTAACTGAGACGACTTACAAAATGAATAACATATTTTTTATTTTGAAATTAACACAAAAATATAACAAGTGTACAAGCACGCAATACTGTTAATAAGAAAGCTTAACCGAGAAATGCATTTTCGTAATTGAAAATCGGATGTTTAATTGAAAGTAAAGATTAATCAACTTCTACTGTCCATTGTTTCCTCTTCATTTAAAATTTTAAATTTTAAATTTCAAATCTTATACAAAAACCGTATATTAGCGAACTACTGTACGGGATAGATAAAACTTGAATTATGCGGACTCGTCCTAATTTCCTACCTCTGGGCTCAAAACGCATCGTTCTCGTCTTTAAAAATATATTACTTAAACTTAATAGGTTTACATGTACAATTTTAAACTATGAGCCTGTTTTTACACGAGTAATGAGTACACACTCCGACATACTTATATCCCTCCAGTGTTTAATTTATTACGTAAATGTTAGTTACTGTGGACTTCTAATTAATGCTTAAAAGTTAGAATTTTTTATTATTTTCAAATAGAATTTAATTCATCAAGAAGAAATACTAAGTTATGGCTTGGAGAGTATCTGTCATTATGAATTTTAAAATGTTTTGAAATCAATCAGTTATAGCCACATGCTTATGCACAGTAGATCTCGTCAAAACAAAAAAAGTGCAAAATTTGTGAAAAAAATGTGCATAACTTAAAAAAAATATTTACTTTAATCAGCGGTTTCGGCTAAGAACGTGACAAAATAATACCTGTTACTCCATAAAATGTTTCTCCATCGTAAGTCTTAATTTGTTCTAAGTAATTTTATATTATTCACTTTATTTTCTATTTTTGGTAAAAACATACTTGATCAGCAATTCTCTATTTCCCATAATTATACAAAGTGCGGAATTTCCAAACTTTCATATTTTCCTTTTTTCCAAGCAACTGTACTACATATAAATATTCGAAAGTTTTTAAAATATTTCGATATTTTATGACATGACTTTTTATTCATCCATATATAAATAGAGTCTCAATGATTGTTAGCTATTAGTTTCCAACAAAAGAAGAAAACAAAGATAAACTGTACCTCAATCATAAGAAAGGTTGGAAGAGGCCTTTGCCGACTGGCAAACGGATCCACAGGAAATAAAGAAACAGGAAATATTAAATTAATAAGATAGGATTAGTTTATGTTATATTTTCTTTAATTTTAAGTTTGGTTATATAAAGAACTGTAGAATAGATCCGAATAAAATGGCTATATTATTATGATTATTATATAAATAGAGAACTTGGGATTTAAATGAAAATGATTCTAGTACTTTTTAGCATTCCATTTGGTTACACTGGCCTCTCCCGTATGTCGTTTTCGATTGTAAGTATTTTACGGATAGAAGAAAAAAATAATCATAACATCATTTCTTATTAGAACAAGTCCTTTTTATTTTCATATTTACATTTACCGTGAAAAAGTATAAAGATAGAATTATCTTTATACTTTTTCACGGCAATAACGCAAATTATATTTCATAAATATTTTTCGCTTATAAACCTTTTTCCTCACAAAATTGAATGCGAGGATTTTTTTCTCAAATTTCAGTATTTGCTAAACTTATAAATACCTACCAATAATATTTTATAAATACAATATTTCTCGATAGATGTAAAAAATGTTACAATCCAACATTCAATTTCGGAATTATATAGGTATTCTTTTATCAGAAGCATCGAAAAAGCGGGTGCGCGAATGAAACAAAAAGACTCTTTAGTACAAGGGACAATAAAAGGAAACAATGAACAAAAATAAATACAACGAACACAAGAATAATTATAAATAACAAACAAGGTTGAACCACTCGAATACTCCATGACCTCGATGCTAAAGTCATGAATCGAACAGCAGAATAAATCAAAATGAAGCAGTGCTTCCAATAATCCCTTTAGGAAATACAGCAAGCGAAATAATACGGATTCCAATTGTATAGCGCAAGTGTATGGGGCATATTTTATAGTAATTCATTTGTATCTCCATTTTCGATACAAAAACGACTCCGATTTCAGAACCGACGGTTTGTTAGGGTGACTAATTAATTTTGGAATAAATACAGTATCGAGTCGAATTTTTGTAGATAATTATGTCCGAACATGTTTAAAGTTAAAAAAATGTACAAGGTGTAATTAGTATCCATAATATTGTAAGTGGAGAAATCGAATGAATATTTTCTCCGACATAATGATTTATTACAATATAATGTGCACAAATATTCACCAATGATTGTTAGCTATTAGTTTGGGTATAAACATTTATGAAATAGAATACTATCGCGTATTATTTACATCAGTTAACTGTTATTTTACCATTTTACTTCCCAATTGTTTCCAAAATTAGAATTAATTAATTAATTTTTTAATTATATACATTTAGTAGTAAATAGCGAGTCAAATGGGTTACTTGGATGGAAGTGCTCTCTAGTGTCAACGACTAACTTTTATTACAATCCTAAGGGTTAAATTTAATTAAAACAAGGTTAACATAACTACAACTAAATCTACTGGTACTCGTAGTTAAATAAAACGGTTATTTTGTGACGGTCATGCCTTATGTTAAGGATTACGGACTTTCTGTTACCCTATTTAAGGATGAAGTAAATTGATAAACATTTTACTTCAGTTCAATTAAATTTAATTGTTTGTCATAATGTTACCATTATTCTATTTCCTAAAAAGTATTATCTGAAAATAGAGAGAAATTACTAAACGTGGTGATTGCTGAACGTATAACGGTTTCCAAACTTTATATTACTTTATGAATAAATATTTGTCCAATTTCCACTATCGGTAATCCTCGTACTTACCCCTCTTTTCGATTTTGAATTTGTTTGTCACAGTTCTTCTCAATAAATCGATAATTATTTACCTTATAAATTTTGTTTAAGTGAAACTTTTTAGCAAGGCATGAGTCATACCGTCATGTTAAAATCGCTGTTTTGTTTCGGGAAACAAATATTATCAGCAACGGAACCGACCAAACGCTAAAAGTGTATTGTGGATATTTAGTTACTTTCTAATTAGAGTTGAGAAAAATATGAAGTTCCATACAAATAATCGTTCCACGCTGCGTATAGTGTAGGAATACAGTTTTAAAAGTATTGCTTATTATATGTATGTAGTTTCTTGTTATAAAGTGTATACATTACATTTTTTATCCAGTATTTGATGAGTTCATCATAATATTGTCTTAAATGGTGTTATAAAATGGTATTTGTTTAATATAAATGCATTAAAACTACAATGAAAAACGATTTGGTAGGTGTGAAGCATGTTGCAATGGGCAACGGTTAGATTAGGAAAAAAAACATTTTTTGTTTTCATTCACAAGTATTAACTGAAATAATTTTTTTTAAAAACTACGTAAAAACTAAACAACAAGAGTTTAAAAGTGAACAAAATTAAATGATTTATCGACAAAATTTATTGGCCGAAAATTTAATTTGGAGGGTTTTGTAAAATTTTTGAAAAAGTTTTTGAAGGTTTATCATTATTTATTAAAATATTTTTATTTTAATAAATAATAATAAGCTTTCAAAGGGAGTGGTTTAGGAAGCATTATAATGTAATGACCATAATTATATAAAATTAGTAAAAAGAAAAAAGTAATGGTGTAAAAAAAATATTTGCCTTGGTCGGTCCATCAGCGGTTTCGGCTCAGAACATGACAAAATAATACCTATTACTCCATAAAATGTTATAAAAACACAATCGTCGAACAAGTGAGTAATAACATTGCGAAAATATTGTGATTATTGGTCTATTTTCAAATTAATTTTCGTCTTATCCCCTAGAATATTTTTTAATTGGAAAATACTTCACACTTTATTTTATATGTGTATACACACATCTGTAATATCACAGTATAACGTGAAATTAACAAAGAGCGATCAGTGAATCGTTAGTAGTGGAAAAGAAAAGCGGAAAAACACGCGGAAAGATACAGCGGTACAGACGTATGGTAAAGGAAATGTAGTTTCTCCACTGTAAGTCTTAATTTGTTATAAGTAATTTTATATTACTCACTTTCTTTTATATGTTTGGTAAAAAGTTACTTGATCAGCATTTCTCTATTTTCCATAAATATACCAAGTGCGTAACTTCCAAACTTTCGTATTTTCCGATTTTTCCAAGCTACCGTATTCGAAAGTTTTTAAAATATTTCAAATAATTTATTACATTATTTTTTATTCATCCATATTTGTAAAAAGAACTTAGTATTGATATGAAAATAATTGTTATACTTTTTAGCATCCCATTTGGTTACACTGACCTCTTCCGTTTGTAATTTTCGATTGTCGTATTTTACGGATAGGAGATGGCACACAAAAAAAAATTATCATAACACAAATTCTTATTAGGACAAGTGCTTTTTACTTCTATATTTACATTTAATTTTTCACGATAATGACGTAAATTGTATTTTAAAATTATTTTACATTTATAAGCGTTTTCCTTCCAAAAATTAATGCGACGTATCTTATTTCGGATTTCAATATTTGTTAAACTTATGAATACGTACAAATACTATTTCATACCTATACTATTTCTCTATATACGTAAAAAAAATTACAATCCTACATTCATTTTTGAGTTACGTATTATTTTAATAGAAGTATCGAAACAGCGGGTGCGTGAATGAAACTAAATGAACTTTTGGTACAAGAGATAATAAAACGAAACAATGAACAATAATAAATACAATGAATATGAGCGTAATTAGAAATAATAAGAATAGGTGGACCATCCCAATAATCCACGACCTTAATGCTAAAGTCACGAATTGAACAGTAGAATAAATCAAAATGAAGCGGTACTTCCAATAATCCGTTTAGTAAATTCAGCAAATGAAATAATACGGATTCTAATTGGATGGCGCCCATGTAGGCGGTATATGATATAGTAATTCATTTGTATCTCCTTTTTCAATACAAAAGCGACTCCAATTTCAGCACCGGCGGTTTATTAGGGTGACTAGTTAATATTTTGAATAAATACAGTATCATGTCCAATTTCTGTGGATAATTATGTCTGGGCATGTTTAAAATTAAAAAGGGTGCATAGTGTAGGTAGTGTCCATAATAACTTAATTCGAGAAATCGAATGAATCTTTTCTATGTTCTCTCCGACATAATGATGTATTACGTAATAACTCGCATAAACATTCACCACTGATTGGTGATATAAACATTTATGAAGTAGAATAGTATCGCGTAGTATTTGTTCAGTTAACTGTTATTTTACCATTTTACTTCTTAGTTGCTTCCAAAATTAACGTTAATAAATTTAAAACTTATTTGATAATATAAATGTAGTAGTAAATAGCGAGTCAAATAGACATCTTGCCTAAATGTTAACTAAAGCGATCATTGCTAGTTATATGGACTATTATAATCTTAAGGGTTAAACTTAATTAAAACAAGGTTAACATAACTACAACTTAATCTACTGGTAGTTAAATAAAACTGTTGTTTTGTTAGGTTCAGAATATGTGTTACAAGATTGCGAATGTTCTGTTAGCATATTTAAGGATAAAGTAATTTAATTGTTTGTCATAATGTTACAATTATTCTATTTTATATTTTAAGTATGTACGCCAATTAGGTATCTTGGAAAGGAAACAGCAAATGGTGGTTTATCACGTCAAGTATATCTGATAAGTTTGACTGTATACATGTACTGGTCTGTCCATTTTTTTGCAATAAATATCTAATAGAAATGTTCGAAATGGCAGATGTTCTTATTTCACAGGTAACATAATCTTTATTTTATATTTCAATTCTTAGTAGGTATTAGGATATTACGAATGAATATGTAAACGTAAGTTCAGGCGAATATGTTGTTATGTTTATTTAAAATGAAGACCGTCATGGACTTGCTGCTTCGGGTAGACGTGACGTGAATAACGCAAGCATCTTGTATTACATCGTTATGTTCTGAAACTATTATAGAACCAGCTTTTCTTTACGTATATTTATTACACCGTAGTACGAAAGAAGGATAGTTGATGGATTTGAAATATATTTAATAGGAAAACGGTATTTATAAAACTAATAGAAATGTGACTTAATAAAACTACAAGTGTAACACGGTGAGGATTTGAACGTGAAATTTCCGTAAAACAATAGTAGTAAATTTTTGAGCCCTTGTTTGAGCTACAGTTTGTTTATAAATTTATTCTGTTAGCAAAGACTATAAAATTAACATACATGATTCATGTTCAACGCAGATATCTAAAATAAAAACGACACGTCTTGCTAAACATGATCAAGAAAATACTTTTTTGTTTCATGAATGTACATTTAAAATATGGTCGTGCCTGGATGAAAACATTGAATACAGAATGGTATTTTGTCGCAACGAACCATTTAAAGGCAAGAGTTAACGAAGATACTGCAATAAATTTTGTAGCGTTATTTTTGTGGTCAGTATTAGTCTAGATATTAGTCGACTGCAGCATTGAAAAAACTAAAGATTGAATTTTGTGACAGTACTGACTCGATGGTAAATCAAATATATTGATAACTATTCAAAACTGAATTAGCTTGCGTTTTTGTTAATTGCACGTTATCTAAAATATCTGAAAAATGGTCTTCAAGTAAAACAAATTGAATGTTACTTCAAGGCTGCAGCAGCTATCTGCAATGGTTCTACTTAGTTTAATTCTGATCCGTAATCAAATTTTGTATACTTTTGGCGTTAACACTTCCTTCCCTTTAGTCACTAGACTATTTGATGCGTGCAAGATTTGCTTGGGATATTCATAGGGTAAAATGACGAGGTTTTCCTGGAAATATAAGAATTAACTCAGAAATTTAATTTAAAAGAACTATCGTCCAATGTTCATGACTAGATATTTTGGAAATGTTTTCTGTAAATAAACTTCTTTTTGTCTTCAACACTATTTTTTCATTAAAATAAGTGTAGATGTTATGATTAACATTATCTAAAAAATAAAATACATTTAATTACATTTTTTTTAATTGATTTGCATTACAACTTGGAGATAACGTAAATAATTCTATTTGACTCAGACTATTTTCTCTAACTTTTGTCCCGTTCCTTTTAAAATTTTCGATTTTGTTTTATTTTAAATTAATAAAAATAATTAAATTAATTTCAAAAAATATACACAAAAATATCGCCAAAGGACGCATATCAGTAAATGTAAGGATATTTATGGCAAATTCAATAATAAAAAAATGTAATCAAAGGAAATTTAAATTGATCTGGCAGATGATTACTAGAAGATAAAAACCATCAAACTAATAATGCCGATTTTTGCTGATAAATGTCAAATCTCTCAGGTTACCTTATAGTACCCAATTTAAAGTTCTATGTACGTAGACTTATTCAGTTAAATATTCAGGCATAATAAGATATATATTTGTAATTAAAAATGAAATAAAACTATACATCAATCACACACTATTAATATACAATTTATTTTATATACCACTTTTTAAGATTTAAGCACTTATGTTGTTTAAATAACTAAATTTGATAATCAAATGTTAGAGCGATTTGAAATATATATTAATAAATAAAGATACATTGAAGTGAAAAAAATAATAATTTCGATTATAATATTCTTTTTCCACAAAAACTTTCAGTTCTACCATATAAAAAGGCTAAATTAAATTTAATTGTCTATCTGTAGTTTGGAAATATTTGAATTATAATCGTGTATGCATTTATTTACATGGCACCAAAGCATAAAATATCACCTTTCAAATTTAACAAAAAAGTTTAATAGTGTGAAAAATAATTTATTAATTGATATGACTAACGGAATACAGTAGTTCTCAATGCGCCGGTCGGTATCGTATAGTTAAGACAACAAATTTGGAATAAGTTTAGGTTTAAATTAAAGTTTCTGTAATTTTAAACAATGTTGATGTTTAAATGTTATACGTTAATATTTTTTCACATATGTGTTGCCCATGCATTAAGCCAAACCCCTAAATATTGAACCCCACTTTTTGATTACGGTTGTCAAGCAGTTATAAGTCATCTGCTTCTATTATTTTAAATCTGTATAGAGAATAGACAAGCGAAAAACATTTTGTTTTGTGAGAGTACTCAGCCATTTTTTTCCTCCATTTTTTTTAAACTGTAGAAAAACACGAATTGAATACTATGTATTTTTCTTTTGCTGTAATTGACACATATTCTATTTAATTAATTAGTTTAGTCATTACTGAATAAACATTTAAACCGGGCTATTGATGCAAGAAATTTGTTATTCTAACTAATCTTTAAGATTTTCTTCATTAGAAATAATTAGCAAATTCCATCTAGTAAACGATGTTTCCGCCTATTAGAAACAAAGCTACATTTCTCTAAGCTTTGTAATTGTCCGAGATTAGTTTGCCTTTTTCCTTCACTAACTTTTGTGATTTCTTTTAATACGAAAAATTAACCGATCTAAGAAAACATGATCGTATTTCAAAGTATCAGTAATAATTCAAATTTTCAGATATTTGTAATGAGCGCATATTGAATCTTCTCTCTTCTTATTTAAATCTAGCCCTCCGGTCTGGTCCTGTCGGATAAAACATGAGATCGAGACCGAATTTTTTTTTAGTATTGTTTTATTCAATAATTATATACAGAGAATTTATAAACGGTGTTAACTACTTCTATGTTTTGTTATTTATTTTATGCTTGAAATAACTATGTAACAAATAACTTACATTAATCTTATTGATAGTACAAACGTGAAAATTTGTACATTTGTTCGTTCGTTTGTTTTTTTGGATATTTGACCGTCAATAACGCAATAAATGTGGTCTGGATTTGTATAACATTTTGTATACAAATAGACGATAATATAAAATTCTTCAGTATGAATTAACACTCCTTTCCACTTTCTCTTTGAAGAAAAGATATTTTTGGAAAACGAAATTCGACAATGACAGGAGCTCATTGATAGTCGAGTTGTGTATTTAATCTAACTCATCCCAACCAATGGAGTAAATGAAGAAATAAATTTCTTTATCCCAAATTCATGGCTCAACTATTGATTTTCATCAAATTTGGCTTCGAATTACATGTTTAATAGAAATATACATAAAATACCTTTTATTTCAGGTAATGTAATTCCACGCGAGCAAAGCCGCATGAGAAGAGAGCTAAAAAACTATATATCTTTGAAGGGGTGTGTTATAAATAACGTAAACAATTTACGGGACTACTTAAGATTTTGAAATAAAAGTTAGTTGGTAGAAATGTCACATAATCTATTTATGTGACGTTTCTTTTAATAAATTTCTTAACGCAATTTTAAATTTAGAATAACAGACATGCATCAACCCATACAAATTACATTTGTTATGAGTTACTATTAGCAATAAAACATAAGAGTTATTATTGGTATTATTGGCTTATATTGTATTATTGGCTCAGTTAATATTGTTGGCTTATATTGAAAACAGAGAACATAATAGCTGGCGGCACGGTTATTTAGAAAGTCGAGATGCCGCCGTCTCATATGGAGCCTTGTGCTACATATAATTATTAACATGTATGTTTATTTCAAAAGGTTTACTTGCTGCCAGACTGTTTGCAAATATTTGTTCAGGTTCTTTTAAACAATTAGAAGAAATATAAAGTTTTAACCTATTTGCGAACGTGTAAAGCCTTGTGTAGTATGTGAGTATAATTTTGTAAATATATTCACCTACTCAATGAGTGTACTCCTTTTAACACTATAAAGAGTTTGAGAGCTGTACTTTTTTTGTACAGGTGTTTTTACTTTTCATCGAATCCTTTAATATTACAACGTTTAATATATATTGTCATATCGATAATACAATAAAAATGTATACAACTTTATCTTTTATTTAACATAAAGGGTAAGAATTTGCACACAAGAATAATGGATATATTTTATGCTATAAATACTTTAAATTCAAGCAGAGACTAGTAAAAGAGTAAAAGAATAAACTCTTAAATAATGCTGGCATGAATACAAACAAGTATCTTACATCTAAAAATATCTAGCTAGTAGTTTAAAAAAAATTAATAACTTCTAAATTACGAGTATTATTGTGAAATAAGTCACTTTATTTGCGGAGAAAATTCATAGTCACGAAAATAAATATTAAGCAATATAACGCTAAGTTTCAGTTATCATGTTAATATCAGTGGTCATTTCATTGATAGCCTCTTCCGCATACGATAAGACCTGTAGCTTTGAAATGCATTATATTTCCTTTCGTAAACATTTATCCAATTTATTTTACAATATCTTTAATATAAGTTCTTTTTATTTTTTATTAATTAACAAAATTCATTATGTTGAATATTGTTTGCTATGACTACAGTCTTAATGAAGAAATCAAATAATTTGTAAAATAAATCGATCAAAAAAATAATACTTTTTGTGGCCTTGTGTCGAACTACCTTTGCAATGAGTCAAATTTACTGCTTTCTTAGCAGAAAAGATTTGATCTTGATATTTGTGTGTTAAAGATATTTGTGTGTTTAGTGGTTAAACATTTAATAACGTCCAATTACGGTTATTAATGTGAAACAATCACGTTATGTACGGAGAAAAGTTACAATCACGAAAATAAATATTATGCACGAGAGTACCAAGTTCCAGTTATCATTAATGTCAAAGGTCATTTCATTGACAGCCTCTTCTGCATACATGAGATCTGTAGCATTGAACATCATATTTTCTTCCGTGAATATTTATCAAATTTATTTTACAATGCCTTTTATATAAGTTTTGGTATTTTTTAGTAGTTAACATAATTCAATATTTTGAATATTGTATGATATGGCTAAAGTCAATTAAAAAATAAAATAATTTGTGAAATTACTCTATCAACAAAATAACACTTTTTTTGGTTTTGTTGCAATGAGTCGAATTTGCTACTTTCTTAGCGAAAAAGGTTTGATTTTATATTTTGTAAAAATAGGAATTAAATAATAAGTAGTAATTAATTTATTCGTTGTTTTTCTGTTGTATTATGTTTTATTATTTTATTCGTGTTATTTTTTATTTTAAATATTTGTAAAGTATTTAGTTTTGCTTATTCATCTCGTCGTTAAAACATTGTCACTTTACGATTTCAACTAAGTTATTCAAAATAATATTTAGATAGTTTTAAAATTACTTGTTATCGCATACAATAAAAATTTACGTGGTAATATTTGAATTACGAATAACAAAATAAAAACCAAAAACTTCACAATGTAAATTGTTCCAGTCAGCCACGTTTTTAGTTATACATAGATTGATCCTGTTAAAGATTTAATTATATTAGAAAATATCGCTCACCATATTTTTATTGTCTATAATAATTATTTTAAATATAAAACTTATAAGGTCAGTGTCAAAATTTCGTTCTTATGAAATAAACACAAAATTTTCCGATACTGATGTTTCTAGTAAACTTAATGTAGAATATCTATTAATTATTATGTTCCGCGAGAAAGGAGTGTTACTTTTCAAATTGAAATTAATTTGTAGTAGTCAAGTAACATTTAGTTACCCATATGTCGACCGTTCTAATATGCCTATATTTTTCTCAATTATATATGTTTGCGTGCGTGCGTGCGTGCCGGCGGGCGTGCGTGAGAGAGATAGCGCGCATGCGTGCTTGCGTGCATGCGTGCGTGCCTGTGTGAGTGTTTGTGAGGGTACGATTAATAGTTAATATAATCTCACAAGAAATTAAATTAAGCCCGATTAACGAGAAAAAATATTGAATAGCCCGAAATACATACGTGCATTAATAATATTATACGTTTATACCCTAGGATTATCTCTGGATCGTGACAAAACTAAAGATTTATCACTTGTTGAAATCACTTTATTAGTTTAGTCTGTAAGAAGGAACAAACTCACTCACATACATATATGCGTTAATAGCCTTTGAAATTCATAATGTTCTTTACCCTAAAGTATTCTCAGGATCAAAACAAATCTAAGGACACCTTATTTGTTGACATTATTTAGTAGTTTAGACTCTAAGGGGGAACAAACTAACTCACATATATAAATAGATACATAGCCTGTGAAATTTATAACGTCATATACACTAGAACAATCACTGAATCAAAACGAATCTAAGGACACCTTATTTGTTCAAATCTGTTTAGTAGTTCATTTTATACGAGGGTACAAACTAACTCATACGAGATAGACATACGTACATAGCCCGTGAAATTCATAACATTACATGCTCTAGGACACTCTCTGGATCAAGACGAATCTAAAGACACCTCATTTGTTGAAACCAGTTTAGTAGTTTATTTTGTATGTTGGAACAGACTCGCATGCAGATATACATGCATAACCTGTGAAATGCACAACATTATGTACACTAGAACACTCTCTGGATCAAAACAAAACTAATGAAACTAATCACTTGAATAGCTTCGTCTATATGAAGGATCAAACTTACTCACATACATAGCTTGTAAAATTCATAATCCTTCCTGTGCGTTGTCGGATAAAAACATATTTAAAAATTATGTGAAATAGATGTGGAGATGATAAAATCAATGTAATCTTTTTTGAGTTTTAAGTAGGTTCATTACATTTCTAAAACTCCGTGACCATAAAATATGGTCGATAATTCAGAATAGTATATAAAAAAACGCGTTAATAGTTATGAGAAATATTTCATTGTCTACATAACACTGAAACTATATGTCATAAATGTTAAATTCATACATCAAACGTATTTGAAGGAAAGTAGTATTCAAGTGCGGACTGCGTTGTCACGATGAAAATATCGAGTGAACGCGAATCCGTGACAATATGATAATGAAGCAATTATAGTATTTGGAAAAGCCAAAAAGCCTCTTTCATGTGAAGATGTGAAGAGAGAGAGAAGAGAGTTATACTTTAAATGTCGAATACTATGTGTTAGATAAAATGATACGTTCATACTTCATCGATGAATGTTTGCGAGCTTTTGCTTTTTGTGACCGAATTTAGTATTTTTCGGTGAACAATATTGATGGATAAGAAACATAGTAAAATAAAGTCGCATATGAGCTATTTAGTAGTATATGTCAGCTTAAGCTATATAGTTGCATACGCATAAGCTATGTACGTACGCATAAGCTATGTAGTTGTATATTTATGCATATACAATGTAGTTGTATAAGTACGCATAAGCTATGTAATTTGATATGTACGCATAAGCTCTGTAGTTGTATATGTACTCATAAGCTATGTATTAAAGAAAAATTGTATAATTTTTTTAGCGAGTAGTTTTATTCAAAAACGACCATTTATTAAATAAATCATTTGTATATGTAGTTGCTTATGTGAATATTTTTAAATATTGATTTCATTTTCCTCATTATAATTTTCTGTAAAAAACAACATATATAAAATTAATACATTGTGTATTTTGCACTACGAAATAATATTTCAAACATGAATATTAACAAAAAAAGACTCTCGATAGAGTCCTATCTATTAATTTCATCATTCGTAGAGTTTGATTCCCTCCTTATTGTTGCTATGGATAAATCAGTATTTTTATCTTATTCTTCTTCGTACCTTAATTTAACAATGTTATGGTTGAATTTGCTGGATTCTAGTTTATCTATTTCTATTATGACTTCCAAGCTCTGAAAATATCCTTTTATGACAGTTTGCGGAACTAGTAGTATAATATTAAATTTGTTGTAAGAGTGAAGTACAAAAGAAAATATTATAAACCGATAAATAAGAGGGGCGTTCACTAAACTCCAGGTAATAGTGCGGAAGGGTATATATTTTGGAAAGCCTGTCTTAAAATATTCGCCACAAAAAGTTATTTAGAACCAGGTACATACTCAGTGTTGCCAAGTCCAACTTGCAGAAAATCGATATTGGTAGCTGAAAAGCTAAAAGCACTAAAATCAAGATACGAAAGAAAACCTAGTTTTCTGCCATCACCGTCGCCATTACATTTAGAAATTCCCATCAGATATTTTTGTGCACTCGACTTACAACTCACATTACATAAAACGGAATTAGTGGTATCTTCAAAATAACTCGCATAAATAAATATTTATTAAAGCTATATATGAAAGTTCACGTCGTTCACGTAACGTCAAAATTATTAAAAATTACTACGGCGATACATAATGAAAATAGGTTGTGGAAATGCGTACCTCCACAAACTGTTTGTATAGCATGAGTGTATATACAATACTTGAGCTATAGAACATTCAAACATTTTTCATCATTGTAAGGAAATTATTTTAAACAAGTCTTCTTATACTTGATGATTTTTATTTATTCGCAAATACATTGTCATAACTGAATACAAAATCGGGATGAGATACGGGAAATGGAATTTAAAAACTTTTAAATAAATATCAGACAACAAATCTTACGACCAACATGCACTTAATTTTATAAATGACCGAATTATTTATGTATTTTTAATACAGATTAAGATAACGCTCTGAATCTTAATATGCATTACTTAATAATTTTGATGAAAACTTATATATATTTTACTACAGAACAACTTAGTATTGCGACATAGATAAGATAATGTCCAAACTCATGGGGAAAATCTGATGCTACAATGATGTGTTGTTATATATTTTTAAAGAATTTTCAATTGTATTGGTCCTTGAAAGAAAATATGGATCAATGAGCATTCACGCATTTCCATTTATATATTCTTGGAACTAGGATCATTATGAGTAAAACGTGTGTGTTACACCAAATGAAAGCACTTGCGTGATTTTGGATGTTGCACCATAGCTAGTAAGGATGGTGGCAATTTTGGTATAGATAATTACTTGAGCAATATAATTATGTAATCCAACCCCAGCAGTATTTAAATCGCCAGGGGACAAAATAGTTATAGATAGCTATAAAATGGCTGCATACATAACTAATATAACTAGTATCCGCTTTTGCATGATGAGATGCAATATTTTCCTTTAAAATTTATACGACAAAATTCATGCTCGATTTAAAGTAACTTTCCCGGCTGTAATGGTGATTTTACTTGACCATTTCCTGTAACTCATAATACGTCGTCTCAACCCAAAATATATATGTCTAACTCAAAATACAACTTTTTGATATATTGTTATATCAAGTTATGTTATGTCTAGATATTTCAAAATATTTCTATTGGCCTTCTCTATCAGCAAACCACAATTTGTTTTAAAAACTTTATCTGTTACACCGATAATTTTACGAAGAATAAGATAATAAATAAATTAGTAGGAACTTTTTCATACCAACAATCGTACATATTACTGAGGGCGTATAATATCCGGTTAGCCATGTTTCGAATAAAAAATCATTAAAATAAAAATTAATTTCACTATCATTACTAATAATTCTTCTTGGGAAATCGGTCTAAGATATATTGCACATAACATTATGACGCGTTTCATTAGGCTTAAATAAAACATGTTTTAACACTTTTTTTCCACTTACCTTTTGAAAATATAATGCTTTCTTCGTAATTCATCTTCATCTCTTTCTTCACTTTGACGATGTTATTAAGTACCATGTTAATTTTTATTAATATTTGCGGTACAACATGTGGCATTACGGCAACCAAGAAGCAGGCCTCCTTTTAAAAGAGTCTTGCTTTGGTAATTTAGTTCAAAAAGTTTAATACTAGCTTTGTAATTACGGTCCGCAGTTAATTAGAGTAAAAATTTCTATATTTTCATGTTATTACAACTATTTTTTTCATTTCCACTCATTTCTTTGCCACAAAAATTTATGGTGCACTTTCTGATATTATGACCTTTCCGTTAAATTAAACAAAAGCGTACAAGCCAATCTTTAGGCAGTAAAATATAAAATATAGTAATATATTCCCACCTATTTTCCAAAACTCCTTTTGTACAGAAATGAAAGGAATGGTTTTGGAATGCTGCTCTTAATTTTTTTGAGAAAACTTTCATTTAAATTGGCTAGTGTTATTTAAAATAATTTTGTTACTAACTGAAAAGAAATTGAATGATAACTGACATAAGAAAACTAATTTATTAAAATAACCATAAAAAAATTATTTCGTTTGTCCCATTCATTCGTTTGTCCTATTAATTATTATATATATATATATATTTTTCACTCTAATTTAAATAAGATATTATTAATCGTAAAGTAAAGAATTAAAAGCTAAGGCAGTATTTTATTTTTCAAAAACTTATATCATCTAATAGCACTGGTAGACGAAAAATATCATCTGAATACAATCATCATTAAATTTTTTTTAAATTTTTAAATTTCTTATTAGTTTTGGGAAAACCAAAAATAATTTAAAATCTAAATGTCAGAAATAAATCAAATAAAATTTGCACCATTTTCATTTGTGACTTGCTGCCATCTGGTAAGCAGCGACAATATATCTCCAGCATGAAAACCATGCGTCTTAGGTTAAAAAAATTTAAGTCTTCGTGAAAGTCTACCATATTTTTTATTTTTTTTACTCAAAATTATTACTAGATATCTGAAAAAGTTACAATCGGATGGCGAAATATAAGTGAATAAGATACTGGTAGAATCTAACGTAATTTCTCAAAGTTTTCAACGAGTATATTTTGGGAATTGTGGTCTAGCATTATTATAGAGAAAATAAAATTGGTTCCGTTGATTACATATTTTGTTAGCTAGTAGATCTAATTGCCGAACTTAATTCTTTGCGCAATTAAATGAAACTACGTGATGTAGTATTATTTCTACTATCTTTAATTTCTTTACCACGACCTAGGTTTCGTTGTATTACAACATCTTCAGGTGGGATATTAGCAAAGATTCTTACTAATATCCCACCTGAAGATGTTGTAATACAACGAAACCTAGGTCGTGGTAAAGAAATTAAAGATAGTAGAAATAATACTACATCACGTAGTTTCATTTAATTGCGAATAATGAATTTCTACAAAATTAACGCCAAATATATTCAATATTTAATTCTTTGCATTAACTTGATAACAGCACATAACCAACAACCTTGATATTCCACTAGCATTTCAGCCTTCCGATTTTGTTATTCGGTTCAAGTTTGGTCATGAAAGTTATGTAATAAATCCCTTGATGTTAAGTCAAAAAACTTATTCATTTCTTAACATATTTGAAGGCTTGGGGTTAATTTTTATTAAACCAGCGCACTTTGGCCTATCTATAAATTATAAAAAAAATATCTGAAATATTTGTTGTTCCAATATTTCCTTATTGTCCATATTCTTTATAAACAATTCCGGATCTGGTTAAGATATGATTTTTAAGTCTGCCTACTATCACAATGTTGTTAGGAGCTTTATTTATTTATAATATCTCATCAATGCTTTAGGAAATTCCGAAGTTCATCTATAAAAAAAACTAATAATCCGATGAAAAAAGTCAAAGAGAATAACAAGAATTTAAAACAATAATACTTCAATACAATATTTAAAGGACTATCTGGTAAAATAGCCTGGAGCAGGATGTATTTCTGTGCAGTTTCAAAGTGAAAATGAAAACGATTGAAACCCTTCGAATCGCGGGGGATAGAAGTGAACCATAACAAAGTTAAAAGAAGTATAGAAGTGAAAAGAGATGTAACCATATTACCCTGTATATAAAACCTTCATATACTTATTTAGAAGATAAAATGATTACTTTCTCAATGCAGTACATATTGTTTAGTAGTTAATATAAGCGTAATAAATCATACGGCCCTTAATCGCCACTCTCTATTCGGTTTGAATAGAAAACCATTGGGATATAAATGAGGTTATCATCCCTTTATATTGACCAAACATTCTTTCTCTACCCCCCTTTTATGCTATTCAAGTCAGGCGATTACACGTGTAGCTTCAACAAAAGAACAAGCCCGGAAGGTCCAAAAACTTGGCCTGCTACTTCATTACCTATGCTAATTCAACTACGTATTTTCAAGTGAAAGTTTAAGAAGAAAGCGCCAGTCACACTGTCCAGACCTTTCTCGACGCACGTTTACATACATCACCACTTTAATGTGTTTGTAAATAAAGGAAGCAGAGAGCGCCATTGTATGGGACTATCTCGCAACCTCATAAATATCTTGTTAGGTTTTGTGCGTGCGTGAATATCTGATAACACTTTTTTTATCGCTTACCATTGGGGCGCATTGAATAAATAGGAAACCTTTTAATTAATAAAGTGGTGCCTATTTATATGGCTTCGTTGTTCCTATATTTCCTAATCGTTTGTTTTAGTTTGTTCATCTATCCGTATTATATGGTCTAGAATTGCAAATTATCAAACTCTTGTTATGTTATTTTATAGATATCACAGTGACATGAATATTCAAATAACATCAGTATAAATTTAGCCATTTTCAAAAAAACATTGGCTTTATGCAGATTGAGTTTCATTAAAAAACTCAGCTATTCAAACAAGGGAGTGCTGTTCAATGCGCCGTTACTCTGTTGTATTCAGGCACAGTAATAATGTAGAAAGTGGCTTAGAAATATTCTTACTTATGTTCTTTTAAAAGAAACTTTTTAATACCTCTGAAAGATGATCCTAACTTCTCAAATACGATTACATAACGTTTATAAAACACTAAAATGTTGCTCTTAGTAAGTAACCTCCATTGAAAATTATAACGGATGCTCTTTCTACTACTAATATATACTTATCGTCTTTTTAAACGGTTTCCTGGAATGACGACAATTAAATTTTTAGTAAGATAAATTATCATCCAATAGGGAAGCTAAGCGTTCAGAATCTAAGGATACTGAACTCTTTAATGTAAGAGTCTCACGCGCCCTTTTGGTTTTTTTTTGTTAAAAACTCAGTTGAACTGCAATCTTTCAGAAAAGTTCATATTCATAGAATATTTCTAACATTAACTGATTATGGCATTATGTTGATCAAACTTTGACTTAATCTTATATTCTAACTTGTTACTTTTAAAATTCTAAAATAAAAGGTGAATTGAATGAATTAATTTTATAAGTAAAAGACTCCCCTCCAAATTATATTAAAATATGGTTTAATACGGTTAAAAATTAGTGAAATTGAGAAAACCATGCATGATTCCACGTTAGTAATATTCAGTAACATTAAGATATAGATTGTTTAAAATTAAATATATGTGTTGTGTGTTCTCGATTGCAAAGTTACAGTTTTGATTAAAATTTTAACATTTTCCTATCCATTTAGTTAGAATAAGATGAAGAAAGCGTACAAGCAGAAAATCCTTTACAGGGTAAATAAATATGCGATTTTTAATTAGAAAGTTGGATCGCGGCGGCTGCTGCGCCGTACCGTATCACGTGACGAGAATTATATGAATCATTTGCAACGGGCACCGGTACACCTGAAGGAAGTTTGCAGCGGTGTCACTTTTACTGTAATAATTAAAATTTATGTTTGTCTTGTTATAATTACAAACAAGAAATAATTTAATATTTTAAGAGATATTTCCTAATATAATAAAAATTTCCCTATTTTTTAAAGTGTCAAGTTCAACAGTAAATACTACTATTTATTTTATATTAATTTCTCTTGATATATAATTTTTGCCTGAATGAGTCATAAAAACATATAACTTTTAGTCTAGATTACTTAGTTATTTGAGATTGTTCCATGTTTGTCGATATTTTTTTACACCTGATATCACTGAAATAAAGGGTTATCTTCCTGTATTGAATTGATCGTAACAAGACTTGGTTGTCGGATAACGTTCGATGTATTGGGGCTATTATAATAACATTTGGCATACTAGTGCCGTGTTCCACCAGTGCTAAAATGACATAATATTCGTAATTTCACTCACTCGAATTCACAAATAACAAGTAATTAACGGTATAAATCGCATTAAACCGATCAACTGTTATGTCAAACTAAACTTTGAAAAATATATATCCATAAGAAATGTGTTGTTGCCATAATAAATAATGAATAATCCATAAAGATTGAATTTGAAATAAGTAATTAAAATTAATATTATGTTATTAATAAGAGCGAATAATTATTTATTTAAACGACAAATGAAAAAATATCGTATTAATGGACGACATTATTCGGACAAGTTTATTTTGAAAATCGATAATAATATTTTTTATAAATTTTAATATGGAGGGAATAATGAATGGATGTTAAAGATTTTAAAATGGCAATAATTTTGCAACAAATTTGGCCTTGAAATTAATTTTGATAACTTTTTCTTTTTTTTATCCTTTTTATGTAAAATCATGCAAATGAATGGGATAGTCAGACTAGTAAAATTTACTATCAATCGCTAAGAAGTGCAATCTTGCAATATTGCCACATCTCTTACGTTTATTGAAATGAAAGATATAACTGATGCATTTTGATGTTAACGACTTATGAAATTTTAATATATTTAAAAAACTGGTAAAATTAAAAAAAAATTGGTGTATTTTTATCTACCCATGATGTGATTACAGATTAAAATCCCAAAGTTTAAGATATATATATATTTCACCAATATAGATTTATTGACTAATATATTTTTCACAGGCGTAAAAACATGGTACGTATTTCAAAATTTGTAAAGTCTATTATAATAGCTTTAATTTTCTTCCAATCTTTTAGTCAGATTTTACTAAACCTATTTTCTTCATGATTTTTAAAAAGTGGTTTCTTAAGTAAAAAGTGTGGGATGTACACTCTATTTTCGTATATTTTTGGAATATATTTGCATAAATGCAATTTAAATTATGACAAAGTTTTTTGTTATACGAGTACATAACTTTTCAAAAAAATGTTAAATAATTTATTTACCCTCTTTTTAATTCCTACACGAAAGTTTTGAAAAACGCAGTTTCCCTCAGAATTTGTGGATTAATAAGATATATTATTATGCAAAACTTCAAGTTCTTTTTCTTTCTTCTTTACAAGTGCAACTACCCCTGTAAGCCTTGGCTGTCTCTACTACGCGCTCCTTCCAGAATCTCCTATTTGTTGCGACTTGTTTCCAATTAAGTAATTGGTCATAAAATCTCCTATTTGTTGCGGCTTGTTTCCAATTAAGTAATTAGACATAAAAACTTTAAATATAAGTATGTTCAAAGTTTTTATGTCTTTTACGATGTCATCCATTCATCTAGAGGATGGCCTACTTCTTGGTCGAGTTTCCTCGGTTTTTTTTAATGCTAATATTACAGTAGGATTATCCGTCGGACTTCTCTATATGCCACCAATTAATCTTAATCCGTTACTATGAATTACTTGGGAAGTTTCATACTACTACAGTTCAAAATGATGTCTGCTTCTCTATCTGCATCTCCATATATATATATATATATATATATATATATATATATATATATATATATATATATATATATATACATTTATATATACATATTAATTTCACATGTTCTACTTGAGTTTATTACATTTATGGTTTCACATATAAACGCTTTTTAAATAATTAATTAGATATTTGTGTTACTACGTAGGAAAATTATGAGCTTCCCAATTAAACAATATTTTATTTTTGCTTAACTTTTATGTCCTTATTATTAAAACAATAATATTATTATATCAATCTCGAGTTACACTTAGAGTGTTAATATAAGTAAACCAGTCGTAACTTCGTTTTAAAAACATTATTAATAAATATGGATTATCGTCGAATTAACTATACATTTGTTACACCTCGGTTTTAACCATGAATTATGGCAATCCAGATGTAATTTCTACAACAATAATTTAAAATTGAGTACAAAACTGAACACAAAAGCTTTAAAGCAAATATGAATAAAACAAAAATGGTGGTGTGGAAAGGAATGCACTAGAAGTAAGTTATTTGAAAGAGTAACTTTAAATAAAAATAAATAAAACAAATACATTTCAGTGAAATGAAATAACAATATTTCTTAATTTTTAATCTTTATGAATTTAATTAATTGGATTGCCATCCCCGGAATTTGGACCAGTAATAAATAAAATGGAAAATGTTGAAAGTTAAGACAAGAAAAATGTTGCCTCCTACAGAATGGAGGCCTTCAAAATCGGAAGTGGCCCAAAACTACCCAGTTCATTCCACTCAATATCCCTATCTATTATCTATTCATTCCATTCAATATAAGTTCACCCTTATACTGAATGGAATGAATAGATAATAGATAGGGCGTATAGGCATATCCAGAAACTCATAGTAACCGTCCTTTAAATTCTCCTAATTTAAACGGCATTTTTAGCCTGCTCTCATTGAACATACGAGTCATCAGTGCTCCATCTTCATCCACAATATCCATGATTTCGCGTTTCACATAAACTATTTGAAATAACTGTAATAAGTTATAAAAAATATTTAAATAATTGTTAGTACTGACTTACAGAATTAGAACAAAGAGTATGTATGTATATATATATATATATATATATATATATATATATGTATATATATATATAAATATATATATATATATATATATATATATATATATATATATAAATATATATTGGTATTTACAGGTATGTATGGTATCGTTATGAAAGGTATGACTTAAAATTCATAGGGAAGTGTATTTTGATACCCCAATTATATGTAATAAGTGTATACCACGACTTGACTAACATGATTACTTAATATTCGAATATGAGTGCAATCTGTTGCACAAATAACGTGTTTATATCCACAAATTGCATAAAAATCTGCAATAATTTTACTTTCTTCGTCATGTGTTTTCTACTGTTTGTTGTATTTTAATAAATTCGGCCCTCCTTGCTACTAGCGCCAAAATCTTTTGCTTACATATAATGGACACTTATGGCTAACTCATGCCTAAAAAGTTTCCTGCATCATCTTGAATCTGTGAAGATAAAACAATTCATATTGACATATGCCATTCACTAAAGACGAAATGTGTGAGAGTACAATAATACGTATAATAAAAATAAAACGTTTAGCAACCACGAGCCCATATTCTAACAGAAATTAACACTCGGAGACCTGGCGATATTGCGCCACCTCTTACATAATGATCTAAATAATGTTTTTATTAAATCGACTACATAATTAGCACTAGCTCTAGAATATCGATATTTGTCTCAAAATTTCTTTTTTCCCAGCTTCACGAAAGGGTTTGACGACGTTTATGAAATTTCACTTGTCTTATGGCCTTCGTTAATTTTGAATATCACATATTCCTTGAACCAATCTTAAATCATGTAAATAATATTACTAACGATTTACTAAGATACAAATTAAAGAAAAACGTGACAGATTTATAATATTATAAAGCAGATAACACATAAATAATCGGGTAATATCTAGCAAAAATCATAAAGACTGACATATTTTCATTTTCTTCTTTTAGTCGTTACTTGTAATAGTTCGAGGGAGATCGCATTTATTTCATATGTTTTCTTAATTCGAAACTGTCACCACGCCCTAGTAGTTTGCCATGTAAACAGGCTATCATATTGACAAGTTGAATTGCCAGCTTTGTTGAATTTGTTTTATGTGTAAATTTTAAATTTTCATAAATTATTTAAAAAGTATTCCAAAAAATGGGAAAACATCGAGACAATATAGCGTTTCATATAGGAATTGCTCAGGTATTGCGTTTCACGGATACGTCAAATATGACTTTGACAGCTTCAATTTGAAATTTTCTCGTTATTTATTGTGAAATACATATTATAATTCTGTAAGCATTTCTGGTTTAAAATAATATAGAATTACCAATATATATAACAACTGCATATAAATATTAGATTTACTTTTTTATCCTAATAAAGTTGTAAACTTTTACAAGTCGTAAACCTTTTTATAGATATACAGGGGCGTGGAGTAAATGTTTACCGTATAAAGTTGTTAATTTTATACTATCAGTTGTCATTTGACAAGATGTAAGAAAACTCGACCCCTTTAGTTTGATTATGTATAAATCAGGAAAAAAAATTTAAAAATAAACAAGTATCTATTAACTACAGGTTGTGAACAGTACATTGTTATTAGAAAATAATTTGCAAACTTGGTAAATGTTTCACTATAAGAGGGTCATGATGATTTATTTCAATTTTATATTTGTTTAACAGAAAAAGGTAAGGTTTATTTTGATATCAAGATAGTTCAAATTTGTTCCGATTATCACTTTTCAGGTTTCTCATCCTTATAGATATATAATGATTTATTATCAGATAATACATTTCTATTTCAAGATTGCTTTCAAGTTTCCTTTTATGTTATCGAATTTAAAGTTTTTTGACAGTAGACTCATTCAGGTAAGCAAATTCTATAAATGTATACATTTCATACGCTTCTGACTGGCTAACGTTTCATTGTAATTGATTTAAAAATACACCAGTCACGTGTGTTTTAAATCAAAATTGACACTGATACGATATAATTGATAAACATTGTTCGATAGTATTTAATTACCAAGCTACGTACTATCGAAAATGATTCCCTGTAACTTGTATTTCTTTTTAAAGTTGATCTTAATAATAATTTAAATATACTTGAAGAAATTCTGTATATAGTAGGAATGACTATTTTGCGTCATTTGTTAATTATTTAATAATTTTAAAATTATAAAAACTTGCAGGAACAACCAAAAATATAATATTTGACGTATAAATATATATTTTGACGTCGTGAACGCATTGTGTCACAAAATATCAAATAACCTATATGCATACATTTATAATATTATAAATCTGTGCATATAGGTTATTTGACATTTTGTGTTGATGTTTTATAATATTTTTAATTTGTGCATATAGGTTACTGTCGTAAACGCATTGTGTTACAAAACATCAAATTATGTAATTATTTGTTGTAGAAGTCGGAGTAACGGTGCTTAGATTATATCTCTCCCTATGATACTATTACAAATAATTAACAGATAATAAGTATAAATTTTTAAATAAACAATACAATATAAATGTTATATGTTCACAAATGAAATGTTACATCGTCTTTTCCTAAACTTGATATCTCACTCAGACTTCTGCAACAATTAATTACATAATTTGACATTTGGTGACACAATGCATTCACGACAGTAACCTATGTGCCTATAGTTTTAATGAGATTATATGGCATCTGCTTCTTAATATTATATATCTGTGGAAAAAATCAACACGATACATTTATAAATCAACACGACTCAATTTAGTGTCAATTTTTTTAGGTTATGCTAAGACAAAACTTCACCGATTACTCGGATTTAATTTTACTCCAAGACTAAATTCTTATTAGCGTAATCTTTTTTTACGCTTCGTTTATTAATATGATTTTTTACAAAATTCTGCGATTGACCTCGGAGTAAAGTTGCGCTCGCGCTAAACGATATCTATGAATAAGGCTGTCTGAGTCTGTGCGATAAATAAATTAGTATTAAACAAATAAAACATAACTTTGAGTGCAAAAGACAATAAATTTAGCAAGCGAGTTTTTAAAGATTGCAGTCGAATATTGTTATATTTATAATCACTGGCTTCGTATTTATGGGTGCGATAATTTCAGCGTAATTTGAGCAACGATTCAGTGAAACTGTTATATTTGAATAAAAGGAAGAGTAGGTGCGATTATATTCGATCGAATTCAAAACGTAAAGATATGGACACATTTCAGAGCAGTTTTTATAAGTTTTTAAGGGGATGAATCGAATTAATCTTGTTTTTATTCTCTTTAAAATAAGGATCGATTATGTATCAATTACAGAAAAAGTCATCACTGATTGTTAATAATTTGACTGTCAACATTGATCGACATTATGAGAAAACGATAGTTGATCGACATTATTAGTTTACTGTTGCCTCATAATGTTCTAAAATTTACGTTATAAACTTTAAAACTTATTTAGCAACTCGAACTTAGTAGTCTGTAACAAGCCTTATACTCCTTGTGTAAATGTTAATTAGAGAGATTATTGCTAGTTACGTGGGTAAGTGTTGTGTAGTGTTAAGGATTTCTCTTGTTATAGTCTTAATGATTAAACTTAATTAAAACGAGGTTAAGGTAATCAAAACTAGATCTTCTAGTAGGCAAACGAAATTGTCCTATTGTTTAGCTCAGTGCTTAAAGATTGTTGTCTCCGTGATAGCGTGTATAAGAATAGAGTTAACCGGTAAATATTTTAGGACAATTTAATTAAATTTAAGTATCTCGTTTATTTAAGTGATTACGATTATTCTCTTATAAATCGTAAGTGTTCATACGATCATGTTATTTTCCGTATAAAGTAACAATGCCGATGTATCACATATAGTTCCGACAAACTTGGTTACATTTCTTCGCTAGCAAGTTCGCTTCTTTAATTATAACAGTTTGTTTTTGAAACAAATATTATTTCGTCTTCTTGTTGTTTATTTGTTTTGATTAAACAAGATAGATCTTTTTTTAAGATATTTTTAAACATCCGTTTTGAAGCTACGATCCATTTTACTTCGTCGCGTCTATTTGTCCGACCCTTTATCTGTCACAGTTTCAGAGTTATTATAATTTTATATTTACCATGATATATTATAAATAATCATGTTTATTGGAATGTTTTGCTTCTTTTAAAGATTTAGTTGTAAAATACTAAGTTTAAATAAATTGTTTTGGGGAAGGTGCGGTAATAAATTTGTTATGGAGCATAATTACAGAACTCCATTTCTGGGTGTCATACTTTTTTAAACCTTGAACTGCCGCGTGGTATCGAATACATTTCTTTTAAAATGTTTCGCCTATTCCATTAATTTTGTTTCTTCTTTTTCAAAAATAAAACAAGAAGATGACTGGATTATTTTTACAAATAAATATTGGTAGTAGCCTTGCTGATAGTTGTGTACATTAATTCGGTCTTTTTTCTAAATCAACTTATTTTCATTATATTTCCTAATCCCTGTCACTTTTTATTTTTGCAGTTATTTCCTATTATATATTATCGAGTATTCTTAAACTTATTTTTTACATTTCCTCCTAAAATTATAACTTAATTTGTTTCCTTTTGACGTTGTCTATTTTGAGAAAATTTTTCATGGATATCGGGTAACAAGATTCTGTAAACATTCCAGTCTAAATATTTTGCGGTATTTTCTTAATGCAATTATTAACTTGCAGACAGTGAATTAATAAGAGATGCGGATATCACAGCTTCTAGATATCTCGTTGGACTGATTGTGAATATGGTAAAAACAATTAGGCAACCAGCGTGACCGCCCGTCGTTGACATGCGGGTTTGTCGTCGGTATTAATGGGTAGAAAGCTGTGAGACATCATTTACTTTGTACCATCTCTGACGCTAGAAGTATGCGTTTTATCAATATACATTTGATAAAATCTATCTAAGCAAATATCGCCATGGCAATAATTTTAATTTGTGCAAAAAATTTAAAAGAACGAAAACATTTCGAGTACGGCCAACATAAGTTTACGGAAAGGGACGAAATGGTACAGTCATATGAGAAAATACAAACTACTATCTAGTGCAAGAAGAACTTCGTACATATTTAGATACTCATTAACAATTAGGGTAATATTTCTAGTTAACTATTTACACATCATTTTTTAGTACATTGTCTACTATATCCTTCACAGGTGTGAAAACATGATAAATATTTCAAAAATTATAAGATCTGTCACAATGACTATAGTTTTTCTGTAATCTTAAGCGGTTTCTGAAAAAAAAGGCTATAACAGACAGACGAGTAGACATGTGAATGATTTTATAAGGATTCCCTTTTTTCTTTTGATGTATGGAACTCTAAAAAGATGATAAAGTTTTTCGAGATAGTAATAATATTCTTTAAGAAGATTTTGAAATTTTGCAAAATAGTACCAACTCGTAAGTTGTCAAAAAAAACCACAACTTAAATAAAATCCATACCCGGAAAGGAGATTTCATCAATATCATTAAGGTTTTTAGCTAGAGGAAATAACTATGGGGGTCTCGTATAAAAAAAATATTTAAAATATCACCAAAACTTCTTTCTACTGTAATTGTATGAGTTTATACTCTTACAAGGAGATTAAATATGAAAAGAAAATAGTAAACAATCCACTACTACTACTACGCCAGCAAAATACATATATATATTTTTGTAACTATTGAATGAATAAAGGTATCGAATTGTTCTGTTACATTGGTACTATTACATTTTAATCACAATCAAATTATATTATGAGATACATTAATATAAATATTTATTATGTAAACAAACCTTACAACTAGATTTTCATCCATTTTCTCATATCATGTTGATTTGAAAATTTAGCTATTATTATTTTAACTCTTATTATTAATCAATTTTTTCTGTCATCAAGATTACGTCATGAATTAATTGATGTTTGTCGTTGTTGTGATTTTAAAGACTGTAAATAAGTAAATGTAGTAGTTAGTAGGGAAAAGTGTCATCGAAGTCTAGGTTCTTTAATTATGCAAATAGCCCCATGATCCTACAATCTGCAACGAATACCAGCAAAATACATATATTTCTAGTGATAAATTAAATGACAGTACTTAGGTTGTACATTACCAACTGCAACGTTGGTCTCTTTCAAATAAAATCATGACTCGGCGCGCAGCTTACGACACAACCATTAAAATCGCATCTAGATCACATAAGACTAATGATAATTACGTTTATATAAGAAATATAAAAAATTTGGCCTAAAAACATTACTCATTTCGTTGCACTGATTGTGAATATGGTAAAAAAAATTTTGTTTTGACAGAAATCTTAGGTTTGTTTGCAAAAATATTAATTTTAATTTAAGATTTACTTGTAATACTTATTTATGTTAGTACAAAAATTCAATGCTTTAGAAGCAATCTACTTTGGTTCACTTACATCTTTATTAATTACACCCATATTTTTGGTTCTTTAAGCTTCTTTTTATTGATAATATTGCGACTTAATTTTCTCAATTTCTCTTAATTGCATGAGTATAAGACCGAAACACGTTTGCTTTTATTTCCAGCCTGTTAGTCCACTCATATCTGTTCTAATGGTAAGGATATCTGGAATTTCAAAATATCTCATTCTCGTGGTATATTTCTGTCAGAAGATTACAAAGACAATCCCACTAAAAAAGACATTTTAGTGCACATGGTATTTTCTTTACGCATCGCACCACATATCAGTCGTTTCCATATCCAGCATCCATGCCTGCAGCTTGTTTGTTCTGCTCCGCAGCCGGGTTAAGGTAGTCTTGTCGTATGAGACTAAAATCTAAAAACTATTACAAAAATTTTTTTATTAAAAAATTATTGCTTTTTGTTTTCCAAACTGTTATTGGAAAATTATTTTAAAAGGTTTAAAAAAAATAAACAAAATAAAGTATGGTCAAACAGCTACTTTTCCTGTGATATTAATTGTATAAGATTTGAGAGCGATTTTAACCAAAATTAAACGGTAAATGATTTTTGTTTTCTTTCAAACTTTTAATATAATATAATTTTATATTGACTCAGTTTTTTAGAAAACCGCGCGACACATTTTTAAAAAAAATTAAAGGTGGTGACATTAGTGGTTGTTGATGTTAATTTGACAAATTTTAAAAGCGATTTTTGGTAAAATTATACCGTAAATTATTTTTAAATTTTAGAATAAGTTAAATATTTATAGTTTGAATAATATATCAATCATTCAATGAATTTCGTCGACGATGCGTTTCACACGACAAGTAGCTTAAATACCCGCTTATATGTTGCCAGTACACATGACTACGAAAAAATTATGAGTAATTCGTGTTTGACAATGGTACTCCGAAAACTATATCGCCTGATTGACTGAAAATATCAAGTATATAATGTTTTACATACATGACAATAAACGTAACAAATAGACATAATTGTATAAATTATCGAACGTCTATTGGATATCGCGACATATGAAACATATACGCAATGTTATGTAAACTAACATATAAAGACACTAAATTTGACGGTTTATCTTACTTCATCGTTCATACACGGGCTTTGAGTTAAATATACTTAATGTTAAAAATAATGCAAACCAATATAAAGTGAACAAGGAATGATGGTCCTGGATGAACAAAGGTCCCATCAAAAACATTACAGCGAAAGGGGTCAAGTTTCTCTTTAAAAATGAGTCATTCGAGATAACGAAATAAAGGCATTACTCGTAAGTTCTCGCTTAAGTTTTTTTTCGCTACGAGTTTTTTTTTCCGAGAAATGTAGAAAGAATTAGAGATGGAGACATGTATTAAGTTACATCCATTACAATATTAAACTTGGTCGCGATAAAGTGTAATCTCTCAATCACCTATGCCATGCGATAGGGTCTACATATATATATATATATATATATATATATATATATATATATATATATATATATATAAAGTTTCCTCCATATAACTTTGGTCGTTGAAGTTTAGTTGAGTATTTGAAAATTTTCTCACTTTCTATATTTGCTGAAATGATAAAATATATCCGAAACACTTCATACACAAAATGCAATTCAAGTTGAAGCTTTTGCCCATTCAAATAATTATTTACTAGTAGCGTGTTGCGGTTTGTTAATCAAGGAATCTAATTTTAATATCCACTGTTTTTTTTAACGTGGGAATCTGCTAAAAACTAACAATGTTGATTTTAGTTATTGTCTTGTAATTGTTTTCCTAATATTTGTTTCAAATTCTATTCCTTTATCGCTTTGTATCGTTTCCTCTAGAATTTTTTGTTAATGTTTATAATAATTAATACTTAACAGAATAACGAATAAAATATATTCTGCTCTATAATATTTTGGAATCAGTGCAAATATCTCATCACCAATTCAGTGACGGTGCACTGCAAAACTTAAAGCAAACAATTTGGAAAACAACAGTAGTACGAAAATTAGGGTTCATCAGAAAAATAACAATATCACGAATGAATACTTTAATGTAAATTTAAATGAATCCATTATGTATTTAATATAAAATACATACAAGGACAGTGCTCCTGGCAGCTTTATGTGCTGTAAATTATTCATGTATATTTCTTCACGTATATTTCTTTCAACAAAATTCCAAAGAGGGACGGTTGATTAATTTGAAATTGAATTAATGGGAAAATACGATTCAGCGAAATAAGTAAAGTACGACTAAAATAAAACTGTAAGTATAACACGGTGGCGAATTAATCTCACCTATTTTATTACGATGATGTGGTGTGAAAATAAGAAAAAAAAACCCGAAAAAATATTGCTGCTACATCGGAGAAAAATCAAATAACATTATACTAGCTGACCCGTGAAGTCTTCGCACTATATCGCCATCTAGCGTGTTCCAAGTATACAATTTGGCTAAGATATTTGATGTGTCGCCCACAGATGGCATCAATTTTTTTATTAACAAAAATATTTTTTTCGAATTTTTTTATATTTCTCGCCCAAAGTAGAAAACATAAGCCTTAAGTGGGTATTTTTTTTATTTTTTTTGGTGCAATAGTTAAAGAGATCGAACCGCTCGACCAAAAACACCTTTTAGAAATAATATATTTAGATAAATCCTTTTCTTAAAAGCGGAAGTTGCTTTATAAATTCATTGCTATTTCATGCTGTAAAATTAACATTTTTTTGTTTATGTTCAACGTACATATCTGAAAATGGTAACGACCTCCTGAAACTCAATCCAAGAATAATTTCTTTTTATGATGATACGTGTGTACATGATAACATTGTACACAGGTTGACCTTTTGTGGCATCAGAATGTCTAAAATACGAGAGTTACTAAAAATTTTCAACCTATTTTATTACTTTAACTTTTTGTGGCTAGTCGAATCTGGCCACTTTAGCATCGAAGAAATTTAAGTCTGAATTTCGGAAAGTCTATCATTCATATTGTAATCAAACCTTACCTAATATGCATTGATTTATTAGTTCCAAAGTTTCGCCAACGTTTTGCTTTGCTAAGAAATTGAGTGTTGCTCAAAACTCTGCAGTGGCTTACTAAATTTAAATATCATTATGGTTGGTGATCAAATGTAATATACATTTACCATTAACTACTTCCATCTCTTAAGTCACTAGATTTTTTTTATGTGCGCTAGGTTTTTTGGCTTATTTATAGGGTAGATACTGATGTTCTAAAATGGGGAATTTTTCCGTCACTTTTTTCACACTAACAATTAATTTACAGAATTTAATTTAGCAAAGCTATCATTAAATATCTTTAGGATAATTATATTTATATTATATATACACACACACACACACATATATATATATATATATATATATATATATATATATATATATATATATATATATGTATATATGTGTATATATATAGTGCCTAAAAAACAACACGGAAGCTTCTGTTTTTTTCAAATTCTATTCTTTTATCTCTTTGTACCGTTTCCTCTAGAACTTTTATTCTGCTCTGTAAAATTTTGAACTTCCTATGCGCGATATATTTCTCATTTTTCAAAACTTTTCTCGTGAAATGTTTAGATATTGTCTCCAGTAAGGCGTACACAAATAAATAGAAGGATATTGGTAACAAAGAGAATAATAGAAAATTGAATGTAAATAATTTAGAATAGCATATAATTGGCTTAAAATGGAAAGCCATCAGAAAAAAATACCAATTGCCTCTAATAGCTCCAATCTATTATTATCGTCGGTCTATTATGAAATTATTTGTTAGGTTCAATGGCGCACTAACTGAGAACCTAAGAGCATAGATGTATGAAATATATGATATTATGTTTCTGTACGAATATAATAAAATTATAGAAAGAAACTAATTAGATGATAAGTATTTCTTTCTTGCTTCAACTAGCACAAATGTTGTTACGTTAGACAAGCCGATCTTTACTGAATAATTTAAACTGGTCAAATAGTGAGCCAGATTTGTTACTCCAGCTAAAGTTAAAGTTTTATTTATTAATTAACTAAGTAATACTTACTTATCTCCCAAAGAGTTCTTACTCCCATTAGAAAAATAGACGAGTAATTATAATCGATAAAATTATAACATGTCTTTTTATAAATGACTTGTATCCATTGCGAAATACCTTTGTATCTAGTTACTTTTTTAATATGAAAATTAGAGTAATTTACCGTGTACTGTACACCGTTAATTACTCTAATTTTGTAAATACGATTAAAATAGAGAAAAGAGTTATTTTTAATATAGGTACAATGGACAGCACTTTGGATTTTTGACTATGGCTCGATCTTATCTCAGAAGCATACGGGTGAAATTTTGTATTTGTTTTTATAAACGGTATTCTCCACGATTTGTTATTCATTCTGCGGTTTGTTGGATACGGAACTGCACAGATAGATCTTGTTATAAGTCATACAAACATAAGGTTATATACCTGCAAAGATTTTACAGTTTTTGTATTTTCTAGAACATTTTACAAAATCTTTTTAATATAGATATTATGGTTTAAAAATTTTACTCAAATCTTCCACTTGGCATACGATACGATAGTAAAAGTTTCAATTGAATCTAATATGCCGTTTTTGTGTTAAACCCTAAAAAATAAACAAATAAACCGTATCTCTTTTTATTATCCCTGTTTAGAAGTTAGAAAATAGAGATAGGCCGTATACTTCTTGAGTAATTTTTTTTCCCACGTTTCCTTCACCTAGTATTTTTTTTCATTTATTTTCAAAAAGTATATAATAATAGATTTTTTTGAAATATATTTACCATCTGTTTACTTAGCTTTTTAAGTTTACTACAGTATTTTTATTAATAAAAATTGATAGAGAATTCGCGGCGGTCCTCAATACTACCAGCTTTATGTATCGTGCGGTGTATGAGCTCTTTACAAATCGAGTCAGACTCCTTTATGGAATTATGCAGGCTTGCCTTTTGCTGCATTCAACATTTGTACGTATAAGACGTGTTCACGGTTTGAATACAGAAACAAGACGGCTGCGAAATGTATAATCGAAAAAATAAAAGTAGCTCTGGATGGGGATATTTCGAATTCACTACTTATTTTAATTACGCTTTTTTGTACTGATTCGACTAGAAAACAGTATCATTATATATAATTATAATAATATTTTGCAGTGATGTCACGGTAAAATAACCTTGTATTAATCCATGCTATAATTTACCTCTATTACATTTTGATTAGAATTCCGCCGTTCACAAATAACAACGTTCGTAATGATATCGTAATCGACTATAAAAGGAGTAAATTGTATATGCTATTCTACAACATATACAAACTACGTTCAGGTTAGAGAATTTGGTATACACGATGTGAATTAACCCTACCTAATTATCCTTACAGATATCAAGTAATAATCTAATAAAAAAAATAATCAAGTAGAAATCGAATAGAAAACATAAAAAGGTATGCTATCCCTCAGGGTGTACTTGAAATTTCGGTGTAAGAAAGAAAATCTCCATTCACCCTGGCTGTTATCTATTCTTATCATAAATATGTATAATCACAGATAATTGTTATCAATTTAGTCTCCCTTTTTGCTAGTGCTACATAGGTTGGTTTTGAAAACTTAATTACATTGATTAGTAATGCTTACCGTTTCTTAATCATTTTGCCTCCAAAAATGTTAAAGTCAGTATAAAATTAGGTGTCATTGTGAAACAAGAACAAAATTATGAGCAAACGAGGTTTCGGAAACTTGAAATATTTTTTCAATTATTTTGGTCGCTCCAAAAGAAATGCATTTATTCAAAATTGAATAAATTCATAATAGTAAACTAATACTTAGTTACCTCGAGCTCACTTTTCTAACATGCAATGACGTACCTGGCTACGTCACTATGTAACTCTGAAAATAATATAGGTACGTGATTTAACCAATTATTCTAAGCGACATTTTAATAAGTTACGGAGGTATGGAAAAACAAGCATGCATACATGTATCCAATCGTTTGAATTTATAATATTTTCGGGGGGAACGCAGTCGTCTCAAGTGGAGACGCAGTCGTCTCAATTGAGAAATAATTAAGAGCAAATTGAGGTATAATTAAGATATATATATATATACATATATATATATATATATATATATATATATATATATATATATATATATATTAACATATATATATATATATATATATATAATATATATTTCAAGATTTTCACTCGCCCTCAGACCACTCAGACTACTCTCGTTTCGCGAATTTTAATTTCAAGCCCTTTTAAAATATTAGTGAAAATATAAAGCTTTAACCTGTCTGCGAAGGTAGAAAGCTTTGTACAGCATGCGAGTACGTTTTTGTAAATGGAGTGTAATCGGTTTAATTTTGTGGAGAGTTTTCTTAATCGCTGCAAACACTTTTTCGGAACGTTTTTATGCTTTTCGTCGAATGCTTTCGGTACTATGAGATTAAATATAGCTTTCGATGTCATAAAGTCTATGAAAACGTACGCAACGAGAGTAAAGTTTAATATATACAACTTCATCTTTTTATGCATTTGTAAACCTAACTTTGGTTAGTAGGGTTTAACACAAAAACGGCATATTACATTCAATTGAAACTTTTACTATCGTATCGTATGTAATCTCTTAATAGATACAATATATATATATATATATATATATATATATATATATATATATACACATACACATGCACTATAGCCCAAAATTTGAGACCACTTGTAAAGTAGTTGCATTGTCTCTAAATACATTAAAATTGTAGGTAATAAAATACAAATCTGTACATTTGCTTATCCTATAAACTAAGAAATGTTCAAACTGTCTCTCGTTTGTATATTTCTTGAGTAAAAGTGCAGTAAACATGTTGTGTTTCAAAACATCAACGAACTCTAAATGGCAATCCATTACCACTAAGAATGCAAAATTAGCATTGAAATGTGATCCGCTATCGTTTTATATAACGAAGGCAAATCCGAACGTGCAATTGCCGCACAATTTAAAATATCGAGGATTTGTTTTCGTCGCACAATTATTCGATACATGGAAACTGGCAGTGATCAAAATCGTCCATGTTCAGAACGAGCGAGGGTGACCACTTCTAATAAGGATAATTTCATTGTTGTTACCAGCAAGCGGAATAGACGTCTAACAGCGAAATTCGCACCAAAGTTAACAAATCTTGATCAGAACCTGTATGAGGACTACCGTAGATATGATACAGGTTTCGAAATAATACAGTTTCGAAAAAAATACAATTGTCGGGCGCTAAATTGTTTAATGCTATCCGAAAACCTCTGTTATGGTCATGAAATAAAGAAAAACGGATGCTATCGATATATATATATATATATATATATATATATATATATATATGTATATATATATATATATATATACATACATATATATATATATATATATATATATATATATATATATATATAAATACACACATCAATATCATATTAAATATACTTACCAAGAAATAAATTGTACACCCATGACTAAAGTAATTAAACAAAAATGAACATGTCCAGAGGGAAGATTGGAGTGGATATGATTGGCTGTCTTTCGCACGTAAAATATTTGAATGTCCTATAAGTTCATTACAGGCTTACTTTGTTCCTCAATTTATTTAAAAATTTTAATCTCCAGTCAATATTCCTAATTTAATTATTTTGATAGGTTTAGTATTAAAATGTTTAACTGTCACTTACCGTGTTGTCTACATAAATAATAAAACTGTAGAAATAATGTATCCCTGAAATGAAGGTAGTCGTTAATACCTTATTTTTTTGTAAATTAAGGTATTTACGAAAAAAATATTTAGATAAAAAAATTAATGTTCACTGTGAATTCAAAAATATAGATAGTGGTTGAAATATTTCATTTGCGTTACTAAAATTGTTCATATAGAAAATAAAGTTGTGACGTTGATATTGTCCTGTATTGTGCACTGCCAAATAACATTATAAATGTAAGTTATTCAATACAAACGAACTTTTAAACTATACAATTTTGAACTAACAATTGAACTATAGTTTCGAAATATCCCTTTCTTATTATTTACGGAATTTTTTTTCCCGATATTTTGTAAATATTGACGTATAACTAATGTTAATTTTGTTAACATGGTGAAATTCAATACATTCTAGGTACAACTGTAAATGAAAGGAAATATATATTTCGGAAGGATACAGAAAACCCACATGACGCATGGGACCATATTTAGTTTTGCTAGACCCAACTTGCAGGAAAAAGGGATTAAAAAAGTGGCTAAAAAAGTGGATACAAAGAACAACAAATTAAAACACGAAAAAATGTATTTTCAATTGTTAATATGTATATTTATATATGTATATATATATATATATATATATATATATATATATATATATATATATATATAGACGGGTTTCGTGAAAATCGGCACATATCGCAACATTATTCACGCTATAGTACAAGTGATTGACGGATGATCTATTTACACAGTCGTGAGTGATACTCTTATACCGATATTTTCACACGGTCATAATCCAGTGTAATTTCCCCGATTTAGCCGTTATTTTATTTGATAATAAATATTCCCTACCTTCATTCCCTTTCATTTCAGATGATTTTTTTAAATTTAATTTATGGTGTTTTCTCTGCAAGGGTATTATTTGGATCTATCGAACTCTTCGTGCGAGTCCGACTCTTACTTGGCCGTTTTTTTGTGTGGTTAGATTTGGACTATTTCTATATAATTAGTTATGTGCGGTATCGAAATATATATAGACCTAACCTAGAATTACGTGCTATGTTTTTTTTTATTTTAAAAATATATGAATTTCTGATTAAGGGAGTTAAATAAAAAGAACCTTTACGGCTAAAATATCTGAAATATTGGGGATAATAATTTTTTGTTCCTAATTAAAAAAAAAACATGTCAAATTTCTAATGATTGGGAAATTGTGAAGAAACTTATTTTTTCACAAAATCATTTACGTCATACTATTGCTTTGCATTCATGTGTTAAAGATTAACCTATAAATAGTCCTATTGTCTCATTCTACAGTCTTTTAATCTGTTAATTACTTTTAAAGACCGGAATGTTATCGGCTTTAATATTCATACTAAGACCTTCTCTTGTGCAACATTCATATTTTAGCTTTATTTTGATTACTTTGAACCGGTAACTTCATACCTTAGCAAGCTATTCAGTTAAACTGAATATTTTTTTAAATTTCGTTTAAAAATATTTAATGTGGTTTTTTTAGAAAGAATCTCTACGTCGACATCAATCACACATAATATATTCTTTATGTTGATAGCGTGTAGACAACCACATTGAACGTATTAATAGAAAATACAAATTGATAAACAAACTAAATGACTTCGCTCGCTTCCACTCAGTAAGATTTTCAGCTGTGTAATGTAAATATTCATACAAATCAACAATTATTTAAAAAGTTTCATCTGTACGTTGGTCATATTTTACTTAACAATTAGTTTACATACAAAAATTTAGTTTAGTTTTTAGTTAAGTTTACATACAAAAGTATATAAAGTAATTTTCAATCAAGGTCTTGAACATACTTATATAGTCTTATATATGACTATTTGCAATTTATTGAAGTATGTAACCTATTTTTTTAGTAAGATTTTCATGGTTTAGTTCTGTTTCAAATTTCAGTTTAGTGATATTTCCAGAAATTTTCCTATATTTGGTTCGTTCAGTCTTATATTTTAGTTTGTGATCTTCAAAATCACAAAAAAAAAACATTTTGAGGCTATGAATAAGTAAAGGTGTCTAAATTTGATTTTGTTACGAAAGGTTTGATGTTTTGAACTAATAATAAAATGTTGTAAATTTTTAAGAAACTATTTCAAATATCACCCTGAATTTTTATTAAGTAGTGCAAACACAACGCTCCAAGCATATTACGACTTAGCGCGGAATCCTTTGTGTCAATTTAAATGAATGGTGATGTATAATTTGAGAGAGGGGTCGTGGCGGCCACTGCTCCTGACAGCTTTACGTGACGTGAATTACACGAACCTTCTGCATGCTGCGACAGGCCAGTGGAAGGAACTGTGCAGCAGGTTCGCATTTACAGTTATGTATACCTCGCCTAGATTCGAATTAAAGGACAACGAGTGATTACGAAATGTTTTAAGTGACATTTCATGGAAATGCAAATGACTCAACGAAATTTAGTTCCAAATGTAGTTTTGTAATAATTAAACAGTAGCAACGTACGTCAGAAAATTTAACACAACTGTCTTAGTTTTCTGTCCTAGTAGATATTAATAACAGGCTAAAATCATTACATTATTATTCACCTTTTAAATATAAATAATAACTTTTACTAAAAGTCAAAAGATGAATTAGTTAAAAGATTAAAATTCTAAATTTATACAAAGTTAATTTACCACACAAACAGAAAACAGTTATTAATTCTATATCCACTTTATATAATTATTATTGAGATTAATATTCCAACGTAGTCGAATCGTTATGAAATATTTTAGGTAAAATATCATAAAATCTGTCGTGGTAAGAATAGAGAAATTACTTTTCCTTTTTTCTTCAGTTCAGTTCAATAGGAGTTACACATATTTATGTATTAGCAACGAAATGAATTCAAAATAGTTTAAACAGAAATTAAAATTAATGCTACATTTATTTGAAGTGTATTCAGTGATAAAAGTAGACATAAATATGCAAAGTTCCAAAAGAATTCGGGCTTCGTTTATTAAAATAGAAGCAATGTTTTTTAATATACAATTAATCAGCTTTATGAAATTAGTTCTAAAAATATTTAAAAGAACACTCAATTTCTTATTTATAGTTACCGAATATATTTTTCTAAAAATGTTTAATGAACATAGTTTTTTTACCTTTACTTTGTATTATGTGTATAACTATCTAAATATGTGTAATTAGTAAATACATAAAAGTACCTATAATTTATTTTTCTATAACATTCGAATTCTTCCAAAATCTAACCGCCACACCAATAAATATTTTCGTAAAAAGTAAGTGGCCTCAAAATGTATCTCTTAGTGGAGTACATGAAATATGATCTTGCCTACACAATAAAGTAGACCACGTCTAAGTTTCGAATAGCATGTACAGTGCACAAGGGCTATTTTACTACATACATAATTTAAATAATTGTATTTTAAAAACAAATAGCAAGTAATTTTAATACCAGAAAGAAGACTCTGTTAATTGATATTCTGAAAAAATGTACCAAAAAAATGGGTATGAACAGGTCATGTGACCTGTTCATACCTATTTTTGCTAAGAGATTTGCTAAGAAACAGACAAACAGGAAATGGCAAGAAGAGTAAAGAAAGTCACGAAGCAGGCGGGAAGATTAAAGTATTTCTCATAGAATTCAATTAAAAATAAGATACCAAGAGAAAGTTTTGGTTTCTTTAATGTGATTCAATGCTGCGTAATAAGTCTTGGCACATGGATTGGCGAAATGAAACACTGCAAAGATGTTAAAGAAAAAAACGACAGAAATCGCATACTTTGGTAGTTACAAATCTGCAATCATTATTTCAAAAATATAAATAATTTTTTATGAAGCTGTAAATGAGTCGGATGCTTAGGTTTTTCAATTATTGGATTATGGAAATTTCCCAAGAGGAAGAGGGAATTAGTGGAAATATCCCAAGGGATGTACAAATTAAATCTACATAGCCTACTACTGAACGTTTATAACCTACTACTTAACGAAGGTAGTTACATTAAAAATATTGACAGCAGGTCTATATTTAAAACAAAATTAAGAAACAAATTAAGCCTTTATCGAAATCGTACCACATCGAAAATTTTACTTGCGAAAGAAGACGCTGACGTTTGCCTCCATACGTCTGCCCACATTCAGATTGCTTCCTTAAATAACTACCCCTTCTTCATTATAAATTTTAATACCATGCTCATTTCACAAATTTATGTTTAAATGGAAAATTCCTTTGCTCTAATTAAAGTACACGTAACACAATATGTAGATGACATATATACACTATACATTTACACAATTACTACACATCGAGAAAATAATAACATCTTTGTTATTGTTGTACTAATTTTAAAAAAATAATTTTTTGTAATATTAAATTGGCGTATCGTTTAATTGAATGAACGAATTCTAATAAAATAGAAATTAAATATTCCTTGAATTCAAAGTATTTAAAAAAAAAAACTCGATCAGAATTGAGTTAGTTTTGTGTATGTAAAACATAGAATAATATAATAATCAAATAAAGTGTAATTGTGAAACTAATGTAATTGTAATTGTATAAGGTGTACAACAATTTTATCACATATATAGATATTTGCAACATTACTTTAAATTATCCTATTAATATTATAAATGTAAAATTTTTTATATTTGTTTGGAAGTTTGACAGCCAATCGTGCAAAAAATACTACCTCAACTGCCGCAATACTGCCTCAATAGATAGACAATGATCTTGAATAGTACACAGGCTACTTATACACCAAATTCTAAAATATGGGTTGAAAGTAAAAAGTTAACGCAAAAAGTACCACATGAATTTGTATGAAATTTCGTATACAGGTTGGTAATAACCTGAAATAGGACAAAGGCTACTTTAAAAAAATCAACCCCTAAAGTGGAGGACGAAAGTTAAAACCTAAGGAAAAAATATTGTCTGGATTTGTATTAGTTTTGCATATGGATTATAACCTGGAATAAGACTTAGGCTAGTTAAAAAAAATCGACCTCTAAAATGAGGAATGAAAGTAAAAAGTTCACGCAAAAATACTGCATGGATTTGTATGAAATTTCGCATGTAGATGGACAAATGACCTGGATCAGGCCAAAGGGTACTTTTCGTCTCGGACCACGTGGACGATGGCCAAAGGGTTTCGTTACGGACTACGTGGACGAAGTCACGGGAGGAAGCTAGTAGTGCATATTTGAAAGAAAAAAAAAAACAAATAAGTATGAATACAGCTCTCTCTACGAGAATTTAATGTGAGTGTTAAATACGTGTGTGAGTGTGATATAGGTAAAAGTTTAAGGTGTCTCTATGAAACTATTTATAAATATTAATATAATTTTCAATTTTCAAAATCTTTAGTTTTTGGGATAGTCACTGTAGTTTTCCTATCAGATTCGACCTGTTTTGTTTAACGGAACTTTGTTTTTCGATATGAATTTTAGTTTGGTAGTTTCAAAAATTTGAGGTGAAAAACACTTTTTTGTTATTTTGGGGTGTATTTTTGAGGGCAAAAAAAATTATTTGATGTCCTTATGTTAAGCTAAAACTTATATCAAAACTTATACTAAGCCAATAAAAGAAATTTAGAATATTATTTTTGCCCCTTCTAAAACAACATATAAATACTTTAAGGTGATACCTACTGTCTCTGTGATAGATCTGTCGCTTGATATGATCTGTTGATAAGCCAAATTGAAAGTTTCTACTCCAAACAATTTCCTAGAAAATTTGCTGTGATACGGATAGATAGACGAGGGAGCAATCTTCCAAGGGTTTTGTTTTTTCTTTTGAGATATAAAACTCCAAAACAAAAAAAGTTAGTTTGAAAAGTATCAACGGAAAAATGTGTATACAATTTATTACAAATCCATAAAGGGACCGACTTCAAACTATACAGATTATTTTAAAACTCTTCACATACTGATCTTTTAATTAAAAATTAATTAGCTGAAATGAAATGACAATTAAATTATTAATATTAGCGATAAATAATAATTGATACATAATCATCACTAAAATATGCAAATAATATTTTTACGTATTTTTCTATATTGTAATTATTTACCAAATTTTTATAATGCATATGCAATTCAGTTTATTTAAGCGTTGGAATATTGCATATTCATCATACGCAGTTGAACGCATTATATGTGTTCAAATGTTTGCTTAAACATTTCAATACTAAACTGTTTATTAACAGCTATAAAACTTGGTATTGAATATATTTGGCGTTAATTTTGTAGAAATTCATTACTCACAATTAAATGAAACTACGTAATGTAGTATTATTTCTACTTTCTTTAATTTCTTTACCGCGACCTAGGTTTCGTTGTATTACAACATCTTCAGGTGGGATATTAGCAAAGATTTGCTTTGCCATTTGATTTGTCTTGCATTTGATTTGCGATTTGATTTGTCTTTGCTAATATCCCACCTGAAGATGTTGTAATACAACGAAACCTAGGTCGTGGTAAAGAAATTAAAGAAAGTAGAAATAATACTAAATCACGTAGTTTCATTTAATTGTAAGCTATAAAACTGTTAATTAAAATTTTAAAACTCGGTTATCTGTATAGAGGCATTTTTAAAAACTTGACGTTTGTGTATGCGAGTATATTTAACAAATGTTTTAAATATATGCTACAGTTCATAGCAATCACCTTCATAGTTTAGAGCATCATTTAATAAATCCTGCACTATCGTCTTCACAATTATGCCAATTTTGTCTGTGATCTTTATTCTCCGGGGGCACTTGCGGCTGCTTTTAAACTAAGCGCTGAGCTGCTTCGTAACTTAATTTAAGAAAAATGTAATTTAATATATTCCCTCAATTTAAGTTTTGGCGGCGGTGGAAAATCTTTAATATTATTTCCACGCTTCGGCAACCGGCAGATATAATTAGGGTTGACGAAATAATTTTTTATAATTTATTATTTGATCATGTTTTTTATTTGACATTCGCGCATTAAAGTTTGCTGACATGACGGAGACTGACGTACTTAACTTATTAAGTGGTAAGACTATTAAGTGCTTACAGATTTATTAAATAAAAACTTGTTTTTTTATAATAATGTGTTGACCGTTACTATTTGTGTGGATATAAATATAAGTTTTTTTCTTACTAATTTAATAGGTTAAGCAATTACACTTCTGTCAGTAATTTATCGAGTGTGGTTACTTTTCACATATGATGGTAAAACTGGAAGTTTTTAGGTAGAAATATAATAATAAAACAGAAATCGAAATAGATATAAATTTATTTATTGTAGTAGCTTTATCTACAATCGATTAACTGGAAATACGATGCGGTAAGATAATAAACCAAGCCACTCTAAGTGATCCTCCTTCGTTCTTTTGTAAGGAAGCCGGATCTTGCGCTCGTGAAATTTCTGTCTATTTCTAAGGAAAGTTCTGTTCTATTTCAAAATTGATCTTTATTTTAAATCGTTTGTTTTATGATGCCTGAAGTAAATATTAATGTAAATAACATGATATTCTGCACGGGGATGATTCTCTATTCTCAGTATAGTAAGTTCATAACACTATGTTCTACTTTTGTCTTTTTATTTTCAAATATAGCTTTTGGTTGTCTTTCATTGGATTTTAATCTTTAGGGGACACTAGTTATAGAGCTTTGTTGTCAAATGCTGTTCAAAAATGTTCTCACTCTGGAGGCATTTTATTGCAGCCCTTTTCGGATTGCAAACAAAATTACTGGATAAATGAAAGCTTTGTAATTTCGAAGGAACATGAAAAAGATAAAAAAGGTAAAGCATTATTTTTTTAAATGTTTAATATACATTTTACTACCATTAGTTTAAATAGCTAGTCGCAGAAAATTTATTTGCACAAAGATGACCTGATACAAAGAAATTATAGTATATTTTCAAAATAATAGCACCTTTTATATTAATCCATAAATCCGCTTATAGAATCGTGGTCACTTGTTTAAGAAGTTTACACGGGGATAAAATGACCGGTTATAGTACCAGCTGATTGATTTACAGTTGAAATAATAGTTTACATTTGCACTATAGACTTTTAATTGTACAACTAAATGTCACATTCATTTCTGAAATGTTCATGTTTTAATTACCAATTAAATGCGTAGTTCTTTTCTATTATATCTTTGTTTACCAAACATAATCACTGCCATGCTAAGAGGTTATGAATGGAATCCATTTACGTCGGAATTTATTTGCAATTTGTTCGAGTACGTTAGTTATAATTTCTACATAAAACTGTCACAATTTTATGCCGTCTCAAAAGATTGAAGATGTTTTAATATAGTGGTATTCTGAAAAAAATTACTATTATGGGTACGTTAGATACCATTTTGACAGTTTTTCATATCTATTAGTATTTTTTAAAATTCATTATGATTTTATTTGTTATCTAATAAGGTCCTTGAAAGGGTCTAGTTGGTACATGAAGACTAATAATATAACGACACTAAAAACTAGTGCACAAGACACGCAATAAAAAAAAAATATTTTGTTCTCAATCATTTGAATAAACAAAACCGTTTTGAATAACATATTAACATTGTCACATTTTTTGATCGGCCATTTAAATTTTTATTAAAGAGAAAACAGCCGTAATGGAACACATATAATAATTTATAGTAATAATAAAGCGTATTACGATTTAAATGAATAGGGGATGTTTAATTTGAAAGGGGGTCGTGGCGGTCGCCGCCCTGACAGTTTTACGTGACTTGAATCACGCGAGATTTTTGCATGCGGCGACATGACGCTGGGAGGAATTGTGCAGTGGACACGCCTTTACAATTATGCACACCTAGCCTAAATTCGAGTTAAGGGACAACGAATGAATGCAAAATGTTTTAGGTGGAATTTTATGGAAATGCAAATGAAACAATTACTTTTTTCTCCCGCATGCAATTTGTAAATAATGAATTTATAGTAAAGATACTGGAAAGATTAACATAATTGTCTTAACTGTGAGGGTTAATAGATAGAAGGATAGAATCATTGAAAAATTTAATCTTAAATATTTATTTTTACAAAGCATTGAAAGTTAAATTATATTAATTTAACGCTCTTGTTTATATAAAATAACTATATAATTGTATATTTACGTAAAAATATTTTACCACACAAACAGAAAAAAATTATTGATTTGTATATCCATATTAAGTAATTATACCAAAGCTTAACGATCGGATACAGTTGAAAGACTTTTCAAATCATTATAAAATGTTAGAGGTAAAATGTCAGAAAATTTATCCAGTAAGGATATAATAGTGGATTTTCCGTCTGTTAGGTATATTTAATGTTTTACATATTTATCTACGGGGCAGAGCATAATACAGGAATGAATCGAAAATCGTAGAACCGGGGGTAAAAATTAATGCAAAAGTTATTTGCAATATTTAGTGATAGAAATTTGCAAATTTTTAAACGAAACCGTGTTTCAATTATTGCAAAGGAAACTTCGCTTTTTAGTCATCATATTATTTCAATTAATTTTAATAAATTTTCAAATTTAACAAAGTTTTCTTTTGAACTAGCTTCATGCTTCCAGCTTTGCTTGGATAAACTACTCGGCTTATTAAGTTTTTAGTAGCAATATAAAAACAGCCACTAAATAATTAATCATGCCCTCTCATTAGCGTTAAAATTTTATTTAATTTTTTTAACTGTTTTCATGCAATATTATGTAAAAAATACACGAATGGGTACCAATATATTGACTGGTAAAACATAAAAAAGCGCTCAATTTCTCTTTTATAGTCTTACATATATATGTAGTTAGTATTATTTTTAAAATCTGTTCGTTATAATAATTAATGATTACTTGAAACCAAAGAACGATAATTTAATTAGGACCTATCTCCCGGCACAGTGCAAGAAACATAAGCTTATCTATACAATAGAGTAGATTTCGTCCAAGTTTCGAACAGTAGAAACAGTACACAACTAATTTAATGAAAATAATTAAGTAACATAACAAATTAAAGTAGACGCTGATGTCTGACATACTGATAAAAATAGACCAAGAGTATGAAGAGGTCACCTGATACACGACAAATAGATAAGAAATGGTAAGAGTAGTAGACAAAAATCTCGAAGCACATGAAAAGACGAATTAAAACAAACCTTTGTGCCTAATTGAAGGAGACTAATCGTTAATAGCAAACAGTTTTTTTATTTTAATATAATTTATTTATTTTTTTTTAACTTTATTACTTATTTTCCGAAATAATATAAAGATATTATATAAAATAGAAAGAAGTTTTGTATATTGTTCTGGTTCATCTTGAATTATTTCTTTACAATTTTGGCCATACTTTATGAAGCTAAAAACAAGTCGCATGCACAGGTTTTGAAATTATTCTATTAAGTCGAAGTGTTCTCCGAATGAATTAAATATTGACGTGAAATTCGTAAATATTTCTTAACTAGCTGTGCCAGCGAATTCAGCCGCATTGGCCTTTAAAATATATTATTAAGATGAAAGTGAGAATAATACATTTAACACAATACATTACAAAAATTATGAAAGTCAACTTTTTCAAGTAACTCGCCTGTATTGAATAGTGAAATTATCATATCTTCTTTTTATTGTAATCGACCGATGGCAATGAAATATGACTTTATCGGAATCCGCTTAGCTATTCTTGCGTGGTTCGAAAACAAATAAATTGACTCATGTGTAACTGACTCATTGTCATGTAACAAAAAGACAAAAATTTATAAAAAAATGTTTTTCTGTTACTTTGTTTATATTCTTTTTAATAATTTTTTATACCTTTGTGCGGCTTTATATGTACAAAAAAGATACATGCATATATATATATATATATATATATATATATATATATATATATATATATATATATATATATATATAACAACGTATATCTATTGATGGCGTCAAGTGAACTTTAAATTGCGCAAAGAAATTTTCCATCCAAACATATACTGGCGAAATGGGCATAAATTAAAAATTTAATTAAATATACACATCATACAGCGTATGTGTGTATATGCTCTTGATAAATTAGTATAAAAAGTAAGACAATTTTAATAAACAAATTATATAACATCCAAACGTGTATAGCCCAATACTGAACCTAGCAACAAATGACAAGTATTCATTTTGTTTCTTCCATTTTTAATGAAATTAAGGAGACAAATTTACATCAAATACATAACACGTTGATAAATAATATCTGCCGAAGACGACGAATACCTTCGTTTGCTGTCCTGTGTCTCCCTGCATTCATATTACTTACTTAAACGCCTATACCTTCCGCACGAATAAAACTTAATGTATGTCCATTTCGCCAATAGATGTCTGAATGGAAAATTTCATTGCGCGATTTAAAATTCATTTGATGACATCAATAGATATACGTATATGTGTGTATATATATATATATACATATAAAAATAAATATATGTATATATATATATATATATATGTATATATATATATATATATATATATATCTATATATATATATATATATATATACACAATACATTTGTTTAATTACTACGCGTCGAGGAGGTACTTCTTTGTTGTAGATAGTGCGATACTAAGGCAATGGAAATTAATTTTTGAAGACATTAAATTTGCATGCCTTCTCATTGAGTGAATTTTTCAAATAATAAAAAAACCATAATCTAATTCTTACAAAGATCCCAGATGAATTCTGAATCTAGATTCTTGCAAATATTAGGGGGGGGTAATTCTATTACTGAACAATATATTATAATTACGATTATTTTATTTTCCATACTTATTAACAATATATTTGTAGTAAATATTGTAAAACAAATACAAAACAATAGTGCTGTATCTTGGAAATGATTTTTTATGAGTGTTATAAAATTACCTATTTTATTATTACTTACCTACAAATAAGAAAAGAAAAAAGTAGAAAACTTCTAAGAATAATGGGTAAGTATAATATTTTCTTTCTAAAATGAATATTAAACATTTCTACTTCAAATTTATTTCTGATTAGGTGACGTATATTTTAAAACTCAAGTAAATAATAGGGCGGAAACGGAATCGCGAGTAGAAACAAAACGTTGTGAAAGAAGTCTCAGTAACTTATTTCTGCGAAATCGAAATTGGAAACACATTTATGTTATTTTTTTATTTAATGATAACTTTAATATTTAGCGTTATATAATATTTGATGCATGACCTTGTTCCATATATAAGCGTGGTTATTGCTTTAAAAGTAAAATATTTCAGTAAATTATAAAGGAAAAACATCAAGAAAAATATTTAAGTAAATTGTCAGATAATTTATTATTTTCATGTCCTTAAGGTGGAAACGGCTACACCTCGGAATTTATGGCTTCACTTCGGTTTTTGTCATTTCCCCGTAACTCCTAAACCGTGCCACTTGAAAAAGTGGAACAATTATAAAGTTTGAAATATTATTTTTAAATTTAAATGGAAGGGAGTAATTTAGTCAACGTAAATGCGTTTAATCTTGACGTGTTGTTTACCAAACAAGCTGATGTTCTATAGAAATTATGTACATGCGACGAAGCCTATCAAGTATGAGTACAGTTTCCACTACGAGAGTACAATGGGCTCTAAAACATATCAAAGTTCAAGTGTGTATACAGAGTGTTCCTATTAAACTAAAAATGTACATATTTTCAAAAATTTTAAGATTATGAATAATCGTTGCAGTTTATATATAATCTTCCAATGTTTCTCCTAATGTGGGGATTTTGCATATTTCTTAGGGATTTCATTTTATTGTAGGAAAATATTTAAAGTTCTTTGTAAAAAGACTTTTGAAAAAATGCACACCTAAAAGAAAATTTGAACATTTATTTACCTCCTATTAAATTACCATATAAATATTTAAAAGTGACAGCTACTGCAAAATATGTAGGTTAATATGATGTATTGCTCTGCCAAAAATTAAGTTTCTATATCAAATCATTTCTTAAAAAAGGGACTTCGATAGACGAATAGATAGATACGTAATAGACCTTAATGTATTCTTTAATGATATCTATAGAAAATAATATGTACCCTTTCTAATATCGTCACAATAAATTGTCAAGGAATATAACAGCTAGGATTCAAAATATCAACAGAATCAAAATTCCACTTTTAAAAAAAATCCCTTGTTTATCTTACTCAATACTAACCATTTTATTCGCCCCAAAACTGATCCTTTGTGTAGAAATTTTCATGTCTGAAGCCAATTTCCCTAACTTCATAAAAGAAATCCGCAATTTTTCCACACGAAATGGAAACGAAAATAAATAAATATTTCCACACGGTTTCTATAAATCATACGTCTACGACTGCACGAATTCGAATAGTCTACGCGTCCCTGTCGTAGCCCGGCCGTCCTATGTATGACTCGTCCCTAATATCACAAGTACAGACAAACTAGACCGTCAATAGTGAAAGGTCGTATGAAATATTTCCCAAAATAACTTTCTAATGGTAGAACCGATATAGATCTGATTCTGAAATTTTAAATATGCCAAGTGTTAATACACACTAGGTTAACCTACAGCAAAAAAACAGCAAAAAAATTAGATATTGTTTAGGTTTCTCACTGAAATGGAACAGGCCACATTTTTACATCTTATCCATACTTCACATCTTCTTCCATAAATTCAACACGCACAATAACTAGTTAGTTTATAAAAAATGTGGAAATATATTGACATTTACACAGTTCTTAATTATCGTATCAATAATAAAAACAATATGGTTACTGTTTTATAATCGACACAAATTAAAAAAAAAACTTTAAAAAGAAATGTATTTTGAAGACAATACATGTAATCACTTATTACTTTTTAGAAAATAAATTATAATGGCAAGTTGCAATTATTCCATAAATAGAATGTAATCGACTTTAATTCCGAATTAATTGAAATTTAGAATATATTGGTCTAAAAAGAAGATACCACTGCTTCGTGACCGAATAATAAATATATATATTTAATATCATATTAGATAATATATTATGATAATACCCACTAAAGCAAATAGCAATCGCCAATCACATGATTTGCATCAGTTTTAACATCAAACAGTTATATGAGAATAAATACATGTTTAAACTAACAAACTACACATCCAGATTATGTTAAAGGGATTAAATGTACGCGCACGAGTATTTCAAATATATATATATATATATATATATATATATATATATATATATATATATATATATATATATATATAATTACCATTACATACTAATATATTGAATGTCTTTGAATCGGTTTATCATTTGTGTCGACGCTCTACGGCCGTTAGTTAAGTGAGAATAATACAGTGACATTCAAGTGCGAGACACCTAATTGCAATTAATTCCGACTACGTGATTCGATATCCATTATTAGTTTTATTGAGTTTATAAGTCCAATAGATATAATTGATTTTTTGAAGTTTATTTACCTGCTTCATTTATGATATCAATAAATATATCAAATGACTCTTTTCAAAATATACATGTGACATAAAGTACAGTGAAGAGCTTTAAAATAGTTCAAATTATATTTTTTAAATTTAAAAGAAGAGTTAACTATAACTTCAATATTATTTTGGTAACATTTATCTTTTGGAGATATTCTGAAAAGGAAAAAAAATCGCCTAATAAGTGTTGATCGAAACATCTGAATTAAACTTATTTCAAATGCTTATTTAGGTCGAACTTGGAATATAATTATCGGTTATATTTAAAGCTTACTGTGTAATGATAATATAATGAAAAAAAATATTATTTACATTAAAATTAAAATTGTAACACAAATGATTAAAAAACAATGATAATTGATGTAAACCATCATGTTGAAGTACATAATAAATATTTTAGCTTATTTTTCCGTATTTTAATTATTTACCAAGTTATCGTTTTGATAATATAATTCTGTTTGCTTGAACGTTTGAAGACCAAAATATTGCATATTCATCATGGACGCATTTTATGCGTGCATATAAGTTTTTTATTAAATTTCAATACTACGCATTTTCCATAAAGAAATGACATTAAAATTTTATAACTTGGTTATGGATAAAATGTTAGTAAAATTTCACTTTTGCGTGTGCTACTACACCAAACAACTTCTTTTAATATTATGCCAAACAGTCCACCGCATTCAACTTCACAAGCCAGAGCCCTCTTTCATTAACGTTGCGTTATCTCGTTTTCAAAGTTATGAGAATTTGGTTCCTTCTCATTATTTCCTGTGGTGCTCGCGGCTGCTTTTTAACTCAAAGCCGAGCTGCTTCGTAATTTACCTTAGGAAAAATATGTCTAAAGATATTCTTTCAATTTAAGTTGCCTGTCCTTGCAGCGATGGGAAATTTTTAATATTACTTCCACGCTTCGGTAACCCGTAGACATTACTACGGACAGCGAAATAAGTTTTTCATATTTTTTTTTTAAATGTTCATGAATTCACCTGTTAAATTTTGTTGATACAGCGCAGGGTAACTTGCTTAACTTAGTAAGTGCTAAATTATGTGTTGACAAATTTACCAAAGAAATATTTGCTTTCTGTGATCATGTGTAGATTGTTACTGTCCGAACGGATATGAAAATAATTTTTTTTTGTTTATTGATAAATAGGTCGGGCCATTAAACTTTCAATAATAATATATTCTGTTGTTACCTGAAACGAATACTCCAGAATTTTTGATAAATTTTTAATATTTTTTTATTATTTTCCATGTAAATATTATTGTAAAAAACATACTCATACAAATAATAATGATTGATGATAGCACATTTTCAGAATGTCAGGTTCATAGCAAAACATTCAACTTTAGTAACTATTTTAATGCAATATGTTCTTTTTTATGCTACTGGTATATGCATCGGGTTGTTCTACATTTAATTCTTATAATTTGGCAACACTGAGGTGGCGCTTCGTTGTCAATGGACGTTCGATATTTGTAAATTTTCTCATGTTAGATTAATTTTCCGCAGTACGTTTTCGAATTTCTGTCAAAATTTCTAAACAAACAAACGTTTCGTAATTTCAAAAAATATATAAAAAGAAAGAATTTCCTTTTTAAAATAAAATGTTTACTGTGATAAGTTTAAATGACCAGGTGCAAAGAATTTCCTTATTACCTGATATAATAATTACTATAAACAAGTTACATGAATTTTCTTAGTACTGCACAGTTTTTAATTTTTCCTTTTTTGGTGAAAACATGTTTAATCGTTAAATGTTGACAATCGATATATTAGTATTAATAGACTTTACTAAATTCATTTAAACTTGTATACCTAATAATTATAACACTAATAAAATAAAATTTCAGTAAATTAAAATTGGGAATATTATTAAATCTTTATAAAAATTTAACTTAATTAAAAACAAAACCAAAACTTTGGAAAAATCAGTTACACGGCGTAAAAGAAAAATATCAAGTTGTCAATCAAATTAGTAACTAGTAATAAAAATTCTTAAAACTCTAAATATGATAAAAATTATTTAGAGCATCCAAAATAATTTTTCTAGACAAAGTTTAAAACAACATCCGAAAAATAATCAGATCAGTAGCTTTTACTATCGTTAAAAGAAATTCATTCATAAGAAAAATTCCAATAACCCTAAACCCACAGTCGCGATACATTTTTAGAAAAAACTTTAGGTCATTTACAAATAATCGTTGCTTTAAACAAATTAAGTTGTATAATATTTTTATTCAAGAATATTTTTTTTTACATAATATTTATTTTTTTTTCGAAGATATAATTTGGAATAAAATCGTTCTAATATTTATGAGCATCATTCTTTTAATATTGATATTGATTTACGTGGTCTTTACGTGGATTCTTAACTGATTTACGTGGTCTTATTGATAGTGAGTACTCGTATGTACCAAAATAGAGCCTATAACTGGAGAAAGAAGACCCATTGTCTCTGTGTTCATCGTGCCTCCCGTTTTGTTACTGCTGATTTGAAGCGAAAATTGTAAATAATTTATTCGGTTTTCGAATTCTGTCCTCGATTAACTATTTTAGAATAGTAAAAATTTTACTAAAGTTAAGTTCATTCAAGTGGCTAACTTTGTCCTAACATTGCTTTAACATCTATTCTTGTAGTTCAGATTAGAATTGTAGGTTATTAATCATTGCCCACAAAATTTGTCCACGTGAAATTGAAATATTCTACTACTATGTAATATGTGTTACTATTTTGGCAATATGTATTTTTCCTATAGTAGGTTTGTACATTAAGAGGTTTTTGTAAAAATGGCTATGATGGATGGATGGATAGAAATATAAGTGATCTCATAAGGGTTCTGTTTTTCTTTTGAGGTACGGAACTCTAAAAAAAGCTAGTAGCGAGTTAAGTAAGCCCCATGCCACTTATCGTTTAACGGTCACCGGACGCACTATAGACAGAGATTAAGCAAAATGCACAAGATAAGGAACCGATCATAAGAAGTCTTATCTACCCATATAAGGATCTACTTACCAGAAAGCTAATCGATGCACAAAGTAAGCCGATGAGATAAATCCAAACTGAACATGATGTTAGTCTGTTACCAGTCGCCATAGAGCTTTTTTAAAGTTTACTATGTTTTATATATTTGTAATAGTACTATGTTTTAATTATTATATTGTAACAAATGAATATAGCTTTTGAGCAGTAGATGGGACCACAGCCACCACGACAAGAATACATCATCCAGCGATCCAAATGTCATGAATAATCATGTCGCAGTTTCGAACTGTAACAGAACCGTAGTCGTCAAACTTGGCGGTGCAGTAGCTTCACGGTGCAGCACTTATTTTCTGGAAGGAGACACAAACTTTTTGACAAGAGCCATAATTTTTTTGCACTTCTTAGTGAGACGTGTCATATCCTTCCATTGGTTTATGCTCCATCTATTTCGGTATATTACTATAGATTATCCTATCTGGTGTATTAACTCAAAATATAATATATATCTTGTTAGCAAACATGAATCCAACCAGTGCGAACGTTACAGATGATAAGTATCTTAAAATAATATTTAACATTTCACCCAAATACGACAAAAATTTTAGAAAAGGGTTTCTTTTTGTCCACAGCAAAAAACCGTAACTGGCGTTGCTGAAACAATTTTTTTCAAATTTGTCATTAATATTAATAAAATGTTTTATTATTTTTTACGGAAATATTAGTGAAAACAAGGTATATTTTACAAACAAGAATAATACAATATTTCCAGGAGAAATATACCATACATTTTATTTTAATCACTCTTCTGTTATAAAGTGTAGCATTTGGTAATTCTGCATCGATTTTTATCACTTGGCAACATTGAATTTTGTTGTTAGATGTTGCTCAAAATTTATAAATTTTCCACAATTTACGAAATTATGTCAAATTAGTAATAATTTCTGTCAAAATTACTAAACAGATAAAATTTCGTAATTTTAAGAAAACGTTAAAATAAGGAGTTCCTTTTTTTCAAATATTGTAAACTTTTTAATTCTAATAAGTTTAAAAAAATATATTTTTGTACTATAATTATAGATATATGAATTCTTTTCGTCTTTTAAAACTATAAACTTTTGGATTTTTTTATCGATACGACGACAATTTGAAAAGGTTAAATATTGTCTATCTAAATATTAGTAATAGTATGCCTAATTATATTTGTTTAAACATGGTATGACCGAAGTGTTAATACTAAATAATGAATTTTAACTAACTTAAGATTATAAATATTTTTATTTAAGTTTTAAATTTTGTCTAATTAACAGCATAAAGAAAAACATTGGGTAAATTATAAAAAACATTGGATAATTAACACATAGTTACTATTAAAGAAAATGTTTATGTTGTCAATAAAGCATTAGTAATCAAAATTCTTATGACTTTAATTATAATATAAATTATTTAGAGAATTCAAAATAATTTTTCTTTAACACTCAATCGAGTACATGGCAAAACCTGGAAAATAATCAGATTAATATTTTATTAACCTTAAAATGACTTCATTGATAAACAAAATCATAATCAATCTGAAGTCATAAATGCAGCCTATTATTTTAAATAACGTTAGGTTATATGTAAATAATTGTTATTTTAAAAATTTAAATAACTCATTTATTTGAAAACATATTTTCATAAATGTTGTATCAAATATATTTTTCCTTGTTCGAGGATTTAATATTGACCATATTGTCCTAGTATTTACTATCATATTTTTTTTATTTTGACTGCTGGCAATCAAGTAGATAGTCTAAAATTACTTGAGGTAAACTTGTTTATATTCAGCATCAACAAACAAAGGTTTGAAAACGTATTTTCATAAATGTATCTAATATATTTTTCCTTGTTTGAGGACATAATATTGACCAGATTGTCTTAGTATTTACAAGCATCGTTTTTTTTTATTTTGACTGCTGGCAATAAAGTAGTTAGTCTCAAATTGCTTGAGGTAATCTTGTTTATAATCAGCATTAACAAACAAAGGTCGTGGAACGAAAAAACGTCCTGTTGCATTTGTATATATCGCTTCTCCTTTCTGTGACTACCACATTGAAATTAAAATGATGATTAATTTATTCGGTTTTAAAATTTTGACTGACTATAACAATTTTAGCAGAGTAAAAATATTACTAACACGAATTTTACTAACACATCATGGGTTCAATTTTGTCCTACCATTTCTTTACCGTCAGTTGTTGTGGATCAGATTGAAATTTCAGTTCATTAGTTATTGCCCATAACTTAGTCCATGTGAAATTGAATTATGGTCAAAGATACTACCGGACTAAATAAAAGTTCTATCTAAAGTTTTACATTTACTATTTCTCTGCCTTTTACTATATTAGTATTATCAGGCTGCTGGGAGAGTTTATTCTCGAGCAAGCCAGGTAATGCGATCGTGAGAGAAGTTATTCTCTCTTAAGTTTACTAAAGCCAAGTTTAAAGTCTGTACCTGAGACTAGTTCATTTTTTCCACTTAGGAATGGAATTAAAGAAAAATTCTTACAGGGTACATATTTGATGGCTTAAATATTAGTGCTCTTAAACCGATAATAGATATCGTAGCTCCGGTCATCGCTGATATTTATAATACCTCTTTGAAAACTGTTGTCTTCCCTTTGGAATGGAAAAAAGCCTATATTGTGCCCGTACCTAAAATTTTATTACGTACGCAACCCAAGGATTTTCGGCCCATATCTATCCTACCGCTTCTATCTAAAGTCTTTGAACGTATTGCTCATGGACAACTTGTTAGTTTCTTCAATGCTTATAAGTCTCTAAATCCACTTCAATCTGGCTTTAAAGCTGGCCACACTACCTCAACTGCCCTTGTTAATGTTACTGACGATACACGCTTGGCTATGGATAATACACAAGTCACTGTCCTTGTGCTTCTTGATTTCTGCAGTGCGTTCAATTCTGTTGACTTCGATATTCTTCTTGCCTGCTTGAAATATCTTAATATATCCCAACATTCACTTGAGTGGTTTAGTTCATATCTTCATGGACGCAGACAATGGGTTAAGTTATCAGATACGTATTCTGAGTAGACTGATCTTACAGCTGGTGTACCTTTGGTGGAGTTCTATCTCCTCTCCTCTTCTCAGTATTTATTAATGATGTTGTTAAAAACATTTCTAGCAATTATCATCTGTATGCTGATGACCTACAAATCTATGCGCACTCGAACCTCCATTCCTCACCCTATCAAAAACCATCGACATCCTTAATCGAGATCTCGCTTTGATTGGTCAGTGGGCTCATGAAATGGGTCTTTTGGTTAACCCAAATAAGTCACAAGCTATCATTATCGTTAGTCAAAGACTGACTTCTAAAGTAAACCTACCTAGTTTAAAAAAATTAGTGTTAAATAGTACAATAATACCATACACGTCAACTGTTAAAAACCTGGGTCTACTGATCGATCAAAATCTTAATTGGCGGCCTCAAGTAAATGATAATAGTCGTCGTGTTTTCAACAGGATACACTCTTTGAAACATCTTCAAAATTTTCTACTGACTAAAACGAAAATCTACCTATGTCAAACACTTTTATTACCATTAATCGACTATGGAGACGTGTGCTATCCTGATCTTAATGAAGAATATTTGTGCAAGTTGGAACGGCTTCAAAATTTATGCATTCGGTATATCTTCGGCCTTAGAAATTATGATCACATTTCTGAGTACAGGTTACTTCTCAAATAGCTGAAGATCCGTGATCGACGCCAACTTCATTTACTTACACATCTTTTTAACATATTAAAAAATCCTCATTGCCCAAATTATCTTAGTGGCAAATTTAAAGATTTGTCTGCTCACGGCATTGGGCTGCGATCTTACAGTTCACACACCCTAATTATTCCTAAACATACCACTACCACTTATGAAAAATCCTTCACTATCCAAGCAGCAAAAATTTGGAATCACCTGGATCCTGACATCAGGAAAATTACGTCACTAAATAATTTCAAAGAACGAGTGAAAAAGTCCTGCATCTCCTGAAACCTTTTCCTTTGGGTCCTTGCTCTTTCTTGCCTTTCCCATCTCAAATCATGTCAATATTTTGTTTTCTTTTTTAATTTACTTTTGTATTTTTTTTGTCTAATGTGCTATGAAGGATTTTCATTGTAAAATCTCTTACAGTCTACCAACTAAATTTCTATACAAATTGTTATGGTTGACTGGAAGAGATTGCTCATGTAGCAAGAAGTCCGCCATATGTACTGTACATAAAAGCTAATTATAATAATAATACTTTGTAAGAGAAAAAATATCTTTAGAATTTAATATTTCCAATATTATTGATAATACGTTGCCGGTCAATCCTTTTTGTTATTTACGTCAATCGAGCAGGTTTTTTACTTTATTCATGATATTGGAGGCAAGTGGCGTATCTAGTATTATTCTATCATCTAGTTTTTCGTTGATTGTATTTGACACCAAAAAAAATTGTCAGATATAGGCAAGCCAAAGAAACTCAATTTGTTTTTTTATACCGCTCTATAATATTTTTGGCTGCAATGCAAAAAAAAAAGTGCCGACACTTTCTTTTACAATTTATACTATTTTTTTCTCTTTCATTTTCATGTTCAATTTTTTTTGGTTTTTCTTCTATAATTTATTTTATAAATAGGTATAAATATAATTTCTTGTAAGTAATAGAGAAGCATTAAATAATTCAAATAAAAACGCACAGAAATAATATTATGATGGAGAACAAGTATAGCAAATAATAAAAACAGAGTTTAATTAGATATAGCGGAATTTTAAGAACTTTTCGCAGCCAAGTATTTATTGTGAAATGTAGATAAACTCAGCGCTGAGTTGATTAGTAACTTAATTTAAAAATGTAGTTAAGATTCTTTTGGTTGATGAATTTGAAAATCCACATTTTTTACGTACTATATAAAAATATATATAATATACACAGAGAACATGTCTGTAGTTACATAATAAAACAAATGTAATAAAATACCAACACCGGTATTAGGTTTGAGTTATTGGTAAATAATCTCCTAAATGGTCTTTAATAATTAAGTCGTAGCAAGATTTACGCTATATTTTTAGTTATAATTATATCTTATAATTTCTATGATCAAAAATTGATTTATAATACGAAATAACATAATAGAAGATAGCTAGAAATTACGTCTATAACTGTGTGAGGATTGGTAATTTTGTTTTGAAAAGAATTTTAAATTATATGTCGTACAGTTGACATTAATTTACAAAAAATCGTCTCTGCCTTATAATAAATATACGAAGGTTTTCTTTTAGCGTACGGCCGACCGCATAAGATGTGATCTTGCAGCATGTATAATGATGGGATTATAAAATTAAACTGCAGACTTCAGCATGTTTCATTAAGCTTAGTGGCGGACAGTGTGCATGTGGTTTCGTCCAGGAGAAAATTGCAATTTGCATGTTGATCAGGGTCGCCACACTTTAGTCTATGCATTGTCGGGCGGGGAAATTAATAATAAAAAATATAGCGTTAGCGCTCGGTGATTGAGAAGCGAAATAGAGCCAATTGCGGAAGCTGTGGCGTGTGTCAAGGACAGACTGTACCGCGCATCGACCGCATGCCCACTGATAACCCAGTAACCCCTAGCACTTTATCTCATGGCGATAGCTGCATGTCTCCGTGTACGCAGAAAACCGCACCAACACACGCATCCGCTCATCAGCCTATAAAAGAGCCTACACGCTCAGCCACGCCATTCCATTTGCGCTATTCTCCGTTATAAGTTAGTTGTAAGTTATAAGGATCATTTATTAAATAAATCTTTTTAAAAATTCAAAGTAGAATTTCATTATATTAATTCGTGTGATAAGTGAATTTTCATGTAACGTTTCAACAAGATTCATAACGTGTATGTGCCGACATTTTAGGATATGAATATTAATGAATATAATTATTAGTTTATTCGTAGTAATAAAATATAAATAATAAAATAGTCAATTTATTCCATATCCTTGTTTTAAATTGTTACCCTCTGTTTTCAGTTGGCATTTGTTAGTATTTTTCTTAGTGTCTAATTGTTAGTATAGTTAGTTATCACTTACTGAGGTATGAACCCCTGCGCAGGTGAAGGCCTCCTCTATCCTCTTTCACGATTCTCTTTTTCTACCTCGGGTCCGTCAGTCCCGGTTCTTTCTATTATGTCATTAGCCCATGGTCTACTTAGCCTGTCACTTTTCATTTTCCTGTCGGTCCCTTCCATCTAGTTGTTTGAATGGTCCATCGGTTATTAGTATGCATAATATTTGACCGGCCCATTACCATTTTAGCTTGAGAGCTTGTGAGAAATGATCAGTTAATTTGGTTTTTTGTCTTATTGTTTTATTTTTTATCTCATATGTTTTTCTTCCCTGTCCATCCTACCTACCTTTCCATTCACAAATATTCGTAGTACTAAGTTATTAATGAAATGAGGTTGTAGATTGTAACAAAAATAATATAGAAATGTTGCACCATGGTATTTTAAACTGTTTTAAGTACCAATATCGAAAAATACCGTCCTATTTAACTATCATATGAGGACCTCTATTTGGCTGATCAGTTATATTAGTAAAATTTATCGACTCTTAAATTCTTTAATTAAATATTTTTAATAAATGTTTTATCACAAGCGTGTTGGTTACGTAAAAGTCAAAACAACATTTCCTAAACCTTGTTAAACAACATTTCATGAATCACGCACCTGTTTATTAGAACAGCACACAAAAGCTATTTGCACAGTTTTAATCAAATTTTCACTGAAATATTGGTTGGGAATTATTTAGGCTTATAAAATATTAGCTACTAGCTGTACTCCACGGTTTCACTCGCGTGAAATTTGGAATAAGAAATGTTATTTTATTTCTCTCTCAGATGTTACTCTTGTGCAAGAAACTATTATCGTCCTTACGCGAAATTTATTAAAATCCATCCAGTATGTTTTGCGTAATTGACGAAAAATTTAACATACAGATAGAGAAAAATTCTAAAAATAGGTTTTCTGGATTATGTTATCATGTTTTATACTAAATCAATTACTCTTTTTAAAATTAAATTGAAAATTTCATTGTATATAGAGATATATATATATATATATATATATATATATATATATATATATATATATATATATATATATATATATACATATTATATATATATGTATATATATATATATATATATATATATATATCTATATATATATATATATATATATATATATATATATATATATATATGTATATATGTGTGTGTGTGTGTATAGATTATTACTTCAATCGAATGTTTTCTTAAAAACCTGTCGGTTATTGCGTGTGTGTACTTGTTGGAGCGTTAATTAAAAATGACTAGATTTATTTAAATAAGTCTTTAACTGCGTAAGATTAATGTTAGAATTAGAGCTAAATTTTATCTCGTACAAATATATCTTAAGGCTTGAAAATAAACTATTAGCGCTTATGCAGTATGCACCCGAGTATGCCAGTTTAAAAATGGAAAGACTGTTATTAGTTTTATGTTTAAAATTTCAATTAAGCATTAATTATTTTTATCCCGGGCAAATAAACTCTTGAGTTGCATATATGAAGGAAAAAAAATTACTTTCTTTAATAAAAACGATTATTTTCATGATTAATACACTGTAATACGAATATACAAAATTGCGTAATCAACATAACCTAATACTGAAATAAGCAACAAACAAAATACAAAGTGAAAACACAACTTTTCAAAAATTGAAGAACTTACAATTTAAAACTGACCTTAAGATAGACGTTAAATGTTTCGCTTCTGAAAAAGTACGCAGTTTTCTGAACGGTACCACGCATCCCTTATATGTGGTCACTTGCCGGCAGTCCTAGGGATTCTGTGTACGTAATAATTTATTGCAATTTAATAAAACCAGATACCAAACATTTTAACAAGAAATGTAATATTTTATAGTAATAATAGCGCTTTTAAAAGTTTGTTATTTTATTTAAAAAAAATGGAATAATTATTTACAAAATCTTAAAAAAGGAAGTAAAAAGTAGTTTGTTTATTAGTTTGTTAGGATATGCGCATGTTTGCATCTGAGATACGTTGTCGATATTAGGCGTAATAAAATAAGGTAATATAGTTTGAGCTCGTTTTGCAGAAAGCTAACTATTTAAATATTTCTCTACTATTAATATTTAATACACTTATTGTTATTTTAGTAATGGGTATTGAAATTGGAATAATAAAAAATTCACATAACGTCTGTTTTCAGTTACAGCTTTTTGTTCGGAATAAAAATAATGTAATTTCGTATAGTTAATTATGGATTAAATACAGACGTCATGTATGAAACTTTCTTTGGATATTATAAGAAAATTTTGGGATATAATAGGGAAAACGAAACCTATTTTTCTTTACGAGCTCATTATAGAGACTCATACAACAGCCGTTGCATGTTTTCAACACGGAATTTTTTCGATAAAACTTGGTTCTTTGTAACAGATACGATACAAAGCTTATACGGAGAGGGTTAAAGTCGCAATATAAATAAGAAAAAAAAGTAACATTCAACGCATATGTTCTGCACATTAAGTATGAAATAATTGCGTGTTTCTAATGTGAATCAAAAGACATCGACCTTAGGCGATAGAAAAAGATACGGTTTATATCAAGCATGAAAGGGATGTTTAATTTAAAAAGAGATTGATCTAATATATTGAGAGTGTAAGAGAGAGCGGAAGTGTGTATATATACATACATAGGTATGTTTCGGTGTGAATGACGCTGCACACAGAGATACCGCATTTTGACATATTTTATAGTCTCGGGTTAATCTATGGTGAAAGGTAGACAATTAGTCTGAAGAAAAATACATTGGTTTTCAAAGAATGATCATATAAGTAATTAACAAACTATGCGAACATGGAGTTTTGCTTCAATGACATATTTTCGACATTATAAGTACTAATTAAACGGCTACAACTGAATTTTACGTAAAAAATGTTTTTATAAAAAAACATGTTTAAATATATTTCCGAAAATCATAAGGGTTTTTGTCACACTTCTATATTTAGTAAAATATTAGTGATAAGAATCAGCAAACAATCTAAAATCTATTCAACTAATTTCACGATGGAAATACGTACAAATAAATAAATACCATAAACTAATAGATTGGACTAATAGTAGGTAAGAAATACGATTTTTTAAAATGTTTTTAATAATGACGTTCTGTGCTTAATTAATTGTACACAGTTAATCACAACTGTTGCGGAATTACTGCTATAAGATCAGCTCGTTCCAGCGAACTGCATAGGATTGTGCGAAAAACAATAATGTTATTATTTTATCATTGTTAATAATAAGTATAAGCCATTTAGCAATAATGAAGTAGAAGGAATAACTAATTCATACATAGAATTTTATTGTATACCCTTAAACGTAAAATGAAATAAAACAATAGAGAATTTGGAGAAACAGAGGGGATAGAAAGTAACTAAGGAATGAGGTTAAGAAGGTTATTTTATGGTTATGAAAGTTCTTACATTTCTTGGTTTTATGGTTATTTTATGTCATATATTCACCAATTGCTTTTGATCACTGAACATAAAATGTCGTGTACAATAAAATTTTACCTGATATTGCCATTCATTTTGTTTTGTTAAAATCGATGTCTTTTTTATTCTCTTCAAGTTTTTTTTCAACGACTCGGTATAGAAAGTACAACGAGATGCAACCTGCACTTTTTTATCTTTTCGTACTTTTTGATTCCATGGAAATAGTATTTACTGATTTCTCGTAAAAGTTACCGGATTTCTCATTTGTCTGACGATTTACATAAAACTTTGCAGGGGTTAATTCCTTTTTTTTTTCATTTAATCTATAACAGTGTTGTTTCTAATCTTGTAACCTATATACTTAATGATCTATGGATTTTCGTCAGTATAATTTATATTGTCTTTAACTGCATCCATAGAGACGATTTAAAAAAGGTGATTCTCGATAAACATTTACGTTCAACTCATATTTGGAGAAAAGAGTATACTAAATATTGTCCTTATATGTGGTACCAATATTCCAATTAATATAGATAATCTTTAATAACAGTTATAAGTTTATGAAGACATAAATTATTGACTTTTAAATCAAGTCTCATATTTGAGGTATTTTAATTGCTTTAAAGTTCCCATTAACAAAGTTTTTTTTAATATAGCCGTATGTGCATTATTATGTATTTCAGCATAATTCCTCGTTCATGTTAATTTAAACTTTTTGAAATGAATTTTAATCAAAAAAAAAAACACATAAAGTTTACAGAAAAATTTCTTAGTTTTACGTTCGACGTTTGCTAAACCGTAGACCCAAGTCATCTTTCTATTCTTAAAATGAATCCCACATCTTCAGTTACAAGAAATATTGTTTGCTCATAATTTGGAACTCTTACAATTGTTACATGCAAGTACAAATTCTGTAGTATAGGTAAAAAACAAACACTGGTAAACATTTTTTCAGAAAAATGTCTTTAATGAAATTTTTTGAAAATTTGATACTATAGAAGAAACGATTCTACTTGTTTGCTGTAGCATTAATGATTCATGAGGAATAATCTTTAAAGAAAGAAGATGGCGTAACTAGCATAATCGCTCAAATCGCGTTAACTTGGTAATTTACTTAATATAAATAAAACACTTTACTTTAGTCTATTTTTATATTACAAACCTATATTTTTAGACTAATTTACAGAATTAGTGCCGAAAAATAAACTCGTACATAGGATAGAAATTGCACTACGAATGTTCTGCATACGATATTTACATAAAAAGTTTATATTTGGAGGTACATAGTAATTGAATTAAAATTTTTACAGGTATTATTATTGTGTTATTATACTTATATATATATGTATATATATATATATATATATATATATATATATATATATATATATATATATATTTCTTTCAAACTCCTATGATAAATAAATGGCTGTTTATTTCTTTAATTTATTAACGCAAGTGAATAGAAATAATTTGGCGCTGAATTATGTTTTAAATATTGTTAGCTTAATTTTTTCAGAATATTGGCATATGCTGTTAAAAAGTTAGCCCTAACCTAATCTAATCCCCTTTGTTAGTGGGGGTGGGAATGAAACAAAACAATTTTTATAACTCGTATCTCGCAAAGCAAACGCATTTTAAGAACAGTGAATAATATTTTTGGAATGAACCTAAAAAATATTTATTTTATTTCTACTTCTTTGGGTAATTCAAGTTAGTTAGTAGAAGTTAGTTTTTTTTAAATTTCATCAGAATCGGTCTCTAACCCAAAGAACTGTGATATTGTGATATACTGATGAACAGACGAAGAGACGAACAAAACGATATTATAAACGTTCCGCTGTTTACCATTTGGCCAAACTAAATTCTTTCATTGGTAATTGCCAATGAAATACTTAAAACTAACATAAATGGAATTACCAGTTTTTTCTAAACATGCCAATAAAAATTTAATACAAACGTAATTGTTTAAGATAGTTTTTAAATTTCCGTAGCTGAAAAGGAAACTGCACTGCTCCCTCAGAAAAAGTTTGACATAAAAAAGTGATATTTGGTCATCATCAATCAATATAAATCATATTACATACATATATATATATATATATATATATATATATATATATATATATACTTATATGAAAGTTGAGAATGGAAAACATAATGTAATAAATAAATTTAATTTAATTATTTATTAAAAATAAATTTTCTTTTTCTTTAACATGTGCATTGAAAAATAGGAACAAAGACAACGAAACTATTTCTTCAATAAAATAGATTAAAAGACTTATGTTCACCTCCTCAATCGCTGAAACTATAGTAGTACAGTCAAAATTATGGAAAAAAGAGCGTTGCTAGGAATTTACCTAAAGCTTATAGGAAAACTGAAGCAATAATTTTTAACGTTCGTTAAAGATTTAGGTAGCGATGGATGATAATGTTATTTGTAAACTATAAACCAATAAATACAACAAAATTACTTTCTTTGTAAGTAAATGTGTACACAGTGCAAGTTCTACTCACAAAAAAAAATTTTATTCATTGACAGTTTCATCTGACTGTTATTAATTACGCCTACTTCCTCCGGATATATTTTTATTCTTCTAAATTTCTAAGCCTTTTTTAAAATACAAAATCTGTTCTAAATATGTAAAAAGGACCATGGACTGAATCGAAAATATACTCTGAACATAATTTATATAAATGGAGATATTTTTTCTTTTCAAGTTCAGAAATTCTCTTTCAAAAAGAATCTTTAAACCTTTATTCATACAAAGAACAATTACTCACCAAATGAAATAATCACTTATTCAAGTACATGAACGTTTCACTAATCACAACAATTTTTTTTGTCTATGAATAATCACTGAAACAGATTTACGAATAGGTCATCTGAAATAAAATATTTACATTGCTAGGAAACAAATCTATCGCAATAGTATTTCGTCAACTGGGTTTTCCATCGTCTGTGTAGCAAACAAGAAAGTTTCTTTAAAGTTAAATAACTCCCTCAAATTGAATGTAAATGATGAAGAGTAAACATTAAGGTTTTCAATGACATAGTAACCATAAATATTATGTTACCAAGAAGAAAGTCCGTATTTTTTATCGTTTTTGGCAATAATCTTTAATAAATATTAAACAATGATTGAGTCATGACTTTTGTCATTAACTAGAATTATATGTGAACACGTAGCGATACTTACTTTAAAATTAAGCAAATATGAGAATATAACTTATTAGACGGATGTATATATTTATTAAATTTAGAAACTTAGAATCAATGATCTTATGGTTATTTAAAAATCTCAATTGTCTAAATCTGCATTAAATTCCTTACTTACTGAACCATTAATAGTTTCTTTATAGAGGATAATTTTATATTACCCAATGAATGCAAATAATTTTTTTTCACGAAAATCTAAAGAAGACCAAATTATAAAATTTTTTAAGTTATATAAATTACATTGATAATTAGATATAATTACATAGTTGATGGTACAGAACTTTCAAAGCGTGTTCATTTATTGAGTCTACGATGTGGTAATCAAAACATTGTAGGTATTGATAATTAGATATAATTACATAGTTGATGGTACAGAACTTTCAAAGCTTGTTCATTTATTGAGTCGACGAAGTGGTAATCAAAACATTGTAGGTTTAATATTAAATTATATCAATCGATGAAAAAAGATAAATTTGTAATTTTGCTTTAAAAAAAATTAGTTTTACGATAACTTATAGAAAGTTATTACTTTGATATTAATGTATAACTATCAGCTCGAGAAAAACTATGTCGTCAGTATAAAAAAGTTTAGTTCGCAATCAATACAAGGTGTAATTATACACAGTATATTTTCCATACATTTAGCATAAACGAATATATCATCTATGTAGGTTGATTTCACTCCGTGTTAGGGAATATAAACTTTCAAACTTATTAAATTAAAACTCTTTCGTGGAATGCTGCAGGCGACGCGATTCATCACAATATTGCGGACGCGTATAAATTTGAGTTACGCATAAAGTATAAATAAAATATTAAATCCTCTTCGCGATCTGTTAAACTTTTCGAATCGTCACATGTAAAAGTTTTCCATTAACTTCGTTACTTACCACGTCAGTCAAGTTTTTCAATTTTCAATATGGCTTAACGTAACACAGCTACACATAATGACAACAGAAGTAATTTTCCGTATGTCTACGAGCTGTCGAGAGTTGACGCTGTGGATATATGAAACAAATGCGAACCGGTCATTCCCTGATCGTTTGATGTTCCAAAAATTTTAAACTAGAGAGGAGAAGTGAGGTTTTAATGTATTCTTGTGGGAATAATGTGAACCAGTTGAATGTCCTGTTATCTGTCTTTTTTCCGTTAGGTCTTTTTTGGATGGAAAATAATATTGGCGTAATTCTTGATTAAGCAAATAAAATATTTAACTAAATAGTTAAGTAGAAATTGTACCATGAGTGTTCTTTAAACATCTATATACATACACAAATTGTTATATTTATAGGAACATAGTATTTATCATATACTTTTTAAAGGTATTAATATTGTTTTTCATTATATACATATATTGCCTACGGCGAATTTAAAACTAATAACTTGGTCGTCTGAATATTTTTAATTTATTAAGTAAGTTAACGAAAATAATTTGACGATGAAATATTTAATTAATATTGTCATTCTTGTTCCACAATTATTCATAGAGGAAGTATCAGTGGAGTTGGCGGTGAAATACCATTTTAACACTTTTAAAAAAAAAGCGTCAAAAACACAGAAAAGATGAATCGACTTCAAAAACCGAAGAGAAGGGTATAATTTTTTTCAGTATTTTTTGAAGTTCTTTTGTTAAAAAAATTCTTTTATTTCATACTTTTCATTGCGTTTCTCATTCATTGGCTATTATAGGTAAACAAGTTTTTTTTGCTTTTCTCTAGTTTTTTTTGCTTACGATATTTAATGTTACAACTGGCTACCATTTGTAATTAAAGAATCCGTCAAGACAAGAAATATTCGACTAATATACGCTTTCCGGTCGAGGTATTCTATTACCACTTTCTGTTCCATCGTCAGATCCTGGACACGATCTGTGACTTATAAGCACAAAACAAATGAGTTTGAACTCAGATCCGTTGAAGAGTTCTTCAGGATATCTCTGGAATTTACCATCATTTTCAGACTATATTTATGCAGGATGCACAAACAAAATCGAATCGAATAGAAAAGTTCTTCCTCATGAAAAAGCCGCAACTAGATTATGTGTACATTTATGGCAGTTGACGTGAACTCAAGCAAGTTTGAACAAAATTAAGGCTTTATAAAACTGGTTTTAAATATGATTTACATAGCAATTTCACTAGAAAATAGTCCCTCGACTATAACTGTTCTTGAAATTGTTTGTTTTTATGTGGTTGCAAAAAAATATGCTCAATATAACTATTACAGCCACTGTGACAATATTTTGGTATACTACATTTTGTGTTGATATTTTAAACAGAAAATGTCATCGTCAGTATGTGTTTTCACATAAGTTTCTTCAAATTGATTTATTAAGTACTGAGGTATTTACGTGAAACAATAAATGTATGATAATAGGGCTGTTAAATGTTTTCTTTGATATTTTTACAAAGGAACCTTTAAGGTGAGTGATAAATGATCAGGAAAAACATGATTAAACTTTGAACGAATATAAAAGTATATTATATAATAACTTTTTCATTTTAAATTCAATAATTTTAATTCCATATAACATGTACAATTTGTAATAAAACGATTATCATGGCGTTTATTCCATAAGAAATATTATAAATACATAAAGTAACATCTAGTATTTAATATATTAAAACTTTTGAATTTTAATTAATGCATAGCTACTACGATGGTGAAAGAAAATTAAAAAGATGAATATAATAAATCAAGTTCTTTTAATACATTTTCTAATTACAGGAAGCGGCAAACTCTAAACTGTTCCTCAAAAAGTAATGCTAAAATTCTAGATAATAAAAATCTTGGGTATTTATTTCCATTTAAGAATTTAAATTTTTCTGTTATGGTATCATAAATTTTCATATAAACGTTTATCTAAACTGCTTGAGTTTCTTCTACCACCATTTAATATTTTCGTATAAATAAACTGCCAAATTATTCCTCTTTGGAACGTCGCAGTTGGCTAAAAAAGACGCGGCCTTCTTTTATGTTTCCACACGTTATTTAACCTTAAAAGTTTAAGACTACGTACAAAACATTTGTTAACATTTAAGAACATAAAAAAAGTTTTGTAGAATATGACAGCATGTTTTCGCTCCACTTAGAAAACAAGGCCGCATGTGGAACAAAGAACTTACACATTTGAGAACAGGTACTAAACAGGTACTACACATTTGTGAACAGCCACAAAACTGAGCAGCAACCGAAATAATGGAGGATCTTATTAAATATTTGTTGTCTAGGCGTATGTTACAGGGTAAACTTCATGGAGACTTTTGAGGAATTAACTACATCGCGATTCTAAATTGCGGAAATTATTAACTTTTCACGTCAGAAATTATGTAAAATGAGACTAAGTGTATGAAATATGTTTACAAATATTGAATATATTTGGCGTTAATTTTGTAGAAATTCCTTATTCACATTTAAATGAAACTAGGTGATGTAGTATGATTTCTATTTTCTTTAACATCTTCAGGTGAGCTATTAACAAAGATTAACTCTTAGGAACATCCAACATCCATATGTTTCAAACACAATAGCGGAAGCCAGGTTTGTGTGGGGTTTCCCACTGCTTATGTTAGTGAGTTTATTGTATGGGAGCGGTGTAGGTTTAATTATAATTCCGAGAGTTATACGATATACCAGTATTTTAGTGACTAAGCGCAAAAGTAAATAATCATTAACTCAGTAGAAAAATTATAATAAATTTACAAATGATAGTTTATTTTGAATTATATAAGTACACTCCTATACTGTGAATTACCGAGTGTAACGTGTAATATATTTATATTAGTAAAAAAAAATTGATATCAAAATCTTAGGCACGGATCTTTGTTGGAAGGTGTTTTTACATTAGCCTTTATATGACCGACGCACTGAAGAACTGATTAACAGTGATTGATTGTTTTATCTCACAATAATTAAGTAGCACGAAAAACAAAATAATGGAATTAATAATCTACTACTATATTCGGTTACTACTGAGTAGCATGCGTGGTCACAAAAATACGGGTCTAAGAGAATGTAGCAGTTCGCTAGATAATATATATATATATATATATATATATATATATATATATATATATATATATATATATATATAACCAAATGTAAACTATAAATATGTTTTCAACCTTTGCTGTTTATTTCACTTTGGTGGAAAATTAAACTCTTATTTATTAGGGTAGTTGGTACAACAGCATAATTACGTTGTACTACTATATTAGTTAATATATAATACCTCTAACTTACCTCTTCTTAAGCATAGATAAAATATTGAATTTGCTAAGGTATTATACAGTACTGAAAAGTGTGCCAATATTTTTATAGTTATGCGTTTGAAATAACTGTATGTGTTATATTATTTTTTTTGGAATATATGAAAAAGTTGTTCATAATTTTTATATTTGTTTCATTTTGCATTTTTTTTGGTTTGAAATGAATCACTTGGAATATATTTTATACGTCAACATAATATGTTAAAATTTCCATAAAAGAAATATTTTGGTTTTTAATTCTTATTATGTTTATTTTCATGTCAATACGAGGAAAGAAATGTATACTCTATTTACACTAAGTTAAATAAAATAATTAAAAGTATTTTATAATTTATTTTGTTGAATTAATTTTTAATAAATGGTTTTTTTAAACGAAAAATGTCACAATTTATTTCATTTACCATGATGTCTTTGAAAAAACATATATTTTCCTTAAATTTGTTTTGCGCCTTGAAAATGTAAATTTACTTTAAACAGTTATCGGGAACTAGCAGACACATTGTCACCTCTTACAGCCAGAAAATAATGAAGGTAAAATTACTAAATATATTTTTGTTTTATTGACAATCTTTGAATTAATGTTTTGTAAAAATATTATAATTGTTACCAATTGATTAGTATAAATGTAACAAATTCTTATAGGGAAGAAACTGAAAAGAAGACTGACAAATCAGTCACGAATTATCTAGTAAAAAATGAGAGCCACATCTAATATACGTAACTAAAGAACAAAGGGAATAAATTTCCAAAAAATACTAAAAACTTTAGAATATTTTAAGCAACGCGTTTTGAAGCTGTCTCCATCTTCAAGTAAATAATTCAATGCATGATTATGACTTGTCAGAAGTTTGGGCGGAAGATCGCACACGCCCTATATTGTTATCGAGGCGCAGATTCTCGCCGGCATTATGGGATATTGGGGGAAAGTTGTTTCTAAGTCGCGCGTCTTGTCGCCTAATATAAAAAGGAGAACGGTTTTGTTTAGCTCTTGCGAAGTGAATGTTAAAATTTATAAATTGATCGTCAGCTTTCTTTATTTATATTTGTTTCGTTATTGCGTTTTTGTGCTCGAAATGTAGGGAGAAAGAGAATTACGTATTGTAGGTTTTTATATATTGTCGGCGTAATGGATTTGGCAAACTTATTAATTTTGAGTTAGCAAAAACTTGTTTTATATGCATTTAAAGAAGAAATGTCAGTTGGCAGGAAATAGTTTTCGTTATGATAGAACGAACGAAAAATATTTTAAGATATTGAGTGAGATCTGCACTTTTAATTATGAAAGTGGCCGATGTATGTTTATTCAATCGAAGCACGTGTCGTGTGATTTCAACACCACTGCTGTTCGTTGAAAATAGTGGTAAACATTTTTTCTGTTTTGCCACATTCGGATATAGAATTTGTTAGTTTCAATGATGTGGAAAGTAAGTTTAAATAAACTAATTTCCTTCATTGTTTCAATTTCCTGCGTTGGACCTTATCCGTAAAGGCCGTATAATTTGTAGAAAAGCAGCAAATAATTTTAAATATTATATATATTAATATATATATATATATATATATATATTTATATATATATATATATATATATATATATGTATATATATATATATATGTATATATATATATATATATACATATATATATATATTTATACATTAAAATGGGTCAAATGGGAATCGGTTTCTCCGTAAGAGGCTTTCGTAATTAATTTTTCAAGGTTATATATATTTTTTAATTTAAAGTTTTCTTAATATTTTAATTTAAATAGAACGATGTGCAGCATTCATATAATATTTACAGGACAGGGTAATTATTTATGTAACATTTTACAGAATAGAGGACATACATAATTAGAAAGAAAAGAAATATGTTTGTTTTTTTCTCATTTTACCAACTCATTATTATCGTATGTAGTCTCAGTATTATTTACTGTTTCATTTCATTAATTTTGAATGCATGGCGGCGATCCTACATATAGCCCAGATGCCTAAATATCAGAATTATCAAGAAATCCCTTTTTATGAAAGCAACAATTTTGGCTATATTTTACCTAGAGGCGTCTGACGTATAGATGGATAGAGAGAATAACGAAGGCAACATGTGTCTAGACGAAATGATTCTGGATATATTGTTGAATGAATTAAAAATATATTACCCCAAACCTATCTCCGAAACTGTTTAGTCAAAATTAAGAAATTATTCAATATTGCTAGAAGAGTTTTCAAAACTCAAGTTTCCAAAACAATGATTCAAAAACTCATAGCTTTTGAAAAATTCACAATAGTTTTACGTTTATACAAATAATGAGAAATATTTTTTTTTGTTTACGAATAGTTTACAGAAATATTACATACCTTAAATGTTAGTACATTTTCAGATGCAATGGCTAACTTTCATTCTAAGAGTTCTACTCGCACTGAAAAAAAATTATTTTAATTTTATATAAATGTCAAAAGGGCAGATCCTCCGTTATTAAAACATAGCGAATACTGTTTTGAACATGGGCAGAGACGAAAACAATTGAGAAAGAAAACATTTCGAACAAGATATAGGAAAAACTGTGCCTGTTTTTCATTCATTATTATGAATTTCTTTACAAATGTTTTTAACGTATCATGTAACAACCGCCACTCGCGCGCAGACTTACGAAAAATGTACTACTATATCCTTTGCATTCTACATTCAAGTACATTCAAGTTTGCAATATACATTCAAGTTTTGTTACAATTTTTCAACAATACAATTTAAATGGTAAATTGAATAGTTAGTACAAATACTTATGTAGTAGCGATGTGAATAGATATTTGAAATGTAATTTTTCGACCAAATTTAAATCACTGTGTACAATAATGATTTGGAATAATGATGTTGATTGATGTATACAATAATGATATGAAACAAAAATTAACAAATGGAAAATATTATCATTGACATTTAGGGTGCCTAATAATTTCAAGTTAGGAATATTGCATCAAAAAATGTGTAAACCAATTCGCAAAAGGTATTCGTGAATAACATTTTGAAGGATAATTTGGCCGAATATTTGGTGAAAGGAAATGTTCAGAGGAAATTGTTTGAAGCAGATTGCAAATAATTCAACCATTTTAATATTCTGCTTCAATATTTTTTCTGATAAAATTTTTACACGAAATTCATTTTAAGGGTACTTTTCAGTGAAGAATAACATTTTCTTATAACCATTTTGACGATCATTTGCTGATTGGGGAAATTATTCTTTATGTCGATTTATTCACTGATATTCAATGGGATATTATTAAATAATTGAACTTCAATCTGAAAATATTGATAAAAAACAAAGCCATTTATTTATCTCTTTAATATTTCTTCATATATTAATAGTATTTACTAAAAGCAAAGATATATTTTATGAGAACCACAGTCAACAATAATATCTTATACTGTCATCATTAATTTCATTTTAACATCAGAGGAAAATATGTGATTACAAATTATACAAAAATAATTTTATTTAAAGAGTAATTTACTATAATACGAATGGAACACGTGACGTCAAATAAGTGATATATAAACTGGCATCGTACCAAGAGTTTACGGAGGAAAATCTAATGCTTTTCTCAAAATCAAATTTTCGTCAAAATTTTCGAAACTAGAGCTAATAGTATCTAGACCGTGGACAAAAAAGGAGAAAATGAATTTTAATCCACTCTCCAGTTTTGTTTACTTCCGTAACCTCTTCCGTCTACGCAAGCATTATATACTCATTATATAACTTGCTTGAATTATTAGGCTACCAAAAAATTAGATCTTAAAAATAGAAGATTGGTTGTAATCTATAGTTCCAGTATCACCTACGAATGAGTTCCGCTTAAGAAGTAATAAATTTACCTGCTGGTATTTTTCATTACAATTCCATACTTAAAAAATTAGTCGTATCATATTTAAAAACAAAAATGAAATGCAATATGACTATCAAGTGGAAGTTGATAAAAACAAATCGTAAAACTTTACGTTATAATCTTGACACTCCGAAAATGGACTGGAAATATATTTAAACAGTTAATAAATCAGGGGGCGTCTGCAGGATCGGATCGAACTCATAATGATAATTTGTAATTTTTGCTTGTCTACCTTTCTGTTTGGTGGTTTGTTTGTTGAAATAGCAGGCAAGACCTTGCAGACCGATTCGCAATGGATTTTCACTTAGATTATGCCAGAGGTTCAGATTATTCCCTAATGAAATTTTTTTTTCATATGTTTCTTTTTGCCTTTTTTTTACAATATCATGCAAAAAATTACATATTTTTCATTTTATAATACTAATATCCTCTTTTTTAATATTCTAATATTTATGCTACATTTTTTTCTGGTCAGATAATTTGTATAGAATTTGAATTCAAATATTGTCATTTAAGTCAAAAGAACAAGTGTGTGCACAAGCCTAAAAACTTGTAATAGAAACAGCGAAAACGAACACAGCGATTCGACTCAAAGTTCACACTGTATTACTTTTATCCCGATTTACTTTTAAATGCCACAATATTAGCATTTCATATTTGAGAAAAACTATTGCATCATCAAAAGATCTCCACAAATACGGCGGCAGGAAAATTTGGAAAATAAATATAACGTCTCTTCAAAACTATATTGAAAAATCTTTTATGCATACTAAATCCACAGCCTATATTTATTTTGCATTTTCTTTCATATTAATGAAGTTGGAAAAAAGAAATTGCCAACATCTGTAGGAAATATTTATTTATTTAATACATTAAATACATAAAATTAAATTTTCAAAATTATTTCTCTAACATTTCTTTAAAATGAAGTTCTGTTTACTTATTATTCTCTATCGTAAAGTGCTTCATTTTTTTAATTCAAACTTTCATTATCACTTTTACGTTAAACAATATTTGGTCAGTTCCCTTTTATAAATAATTTGAATCACCTTTTTTCCTGAAAATAATGATTTAAAAATGATCTCTTGGCATCTAAATGTATATTCTTTAAAATTGTTTAATTAATTATCAGTTACCGCGTTATGCTTCCATTTAAATTAGTAATGAGTTATAACTGCTACTGCATTTCAATATTAGTTATGGAGCTAGCTGCGAATGAATGAAGATAGGTGTATGACGGCAGGTAACGGAAACGTTGCAAGACAAAAGCGAGCACCATAACGACAAGCGAATGCGGGGCGGAAGGCATGATGCGGAAACTTGTGGTGCATTTACAGGCTAAGAGATGATAGGTCGACTGGGCGAACAACTTGTGATAAGTTTCAAAGCAATAGGCGACAATAGTACGGGTGATTCCTGTCGGAATATTTTTGTAATAACGACCCTTGCTGGTGGACACTTGAACTTCTGCCTTTTATTATTTCTTATATAAATTATCAATAAAATAAATGTATAATTTTATTATAAACATTATTTTTTGCATCAAAACGATAAATGTGAAAAAGTGACCCAAATTTTATTCAGGGAGCGAAAACAAATTTAGAATATCATATCGTGAGTAAACATTATTAGGTTATAACTACACCGGAATAAAATTGATACCTTCCTTAATTCGCTATTTTTTTACGCTTCTTTACTTATTTCAATGTGTGATTCCCTGTTTTTTGAAAGTTTTGCTACACAGGTAAATTATGGCTGAAAATCCATTTATATTGAATGTTTGGTGCTGAATAGGATGCAATCCAAACAAAATTCTATCGATAATAAGTAACATACACAAGAAGTCATCTATTTTATTGTCACTGTTTACGATTGAGTTAATGAACTTAAATTTCTTCGTTACCTTCCAGAACAGTTCGCACTCAGTGAAAATCTGAAAAAAAAAATAATAAGACCTATTTTCAGAAGGGAAAGGATTGAAACTTTATGTATTAACTCAGATAATGGGCCCAACAAAATTAACGATTCACTTGATACTGATTGAATATTTAGTGATACGAAATTGTCAGCACCGAATCAAAAATAAGAAAATTTTAGTAATAATAATGAGCAGAAAAACTTTTTACTTACCCTTACATAGACATAAGACTTGGATTCGTTACTACGATGGAAAAACCAAGCAATTTTGAGTCCGATAGACGTTCGAAGCCCCTCCTCCCCAAAGGAAGCAAAAACTTAGAAGTCAGCAAGGAGATTGTTTTAACTGTTTCATACAGCAAGGAGACTGTTTTAACTGGTACATAAACACTTACCCTGAACCTGAACGCCCAACACTAAAATATTTTTCCAACAGTATATCCGTGGTAAAGTGATTCCAATTAACATTACGATAGAATATGATATACTTATTTTCATGGAATGGTGCAATTACTATAACTTAAAAACGACCAATATTTAACAGTTATAATTATGCAATAAACAATACTACTTTTTATCTGAATAGTTTGTATAAAAAATTTTTAAAAGCAAATTTTTTTTACTTTCAACAATATCTCTAAAATAACTCGTATATTGTACTACTTTTCAACTAAATTGTCAGTATAAAAACATTTTTGAAAGCAATATTTTTTTTACTTTACACTAAACTTGGCCTCATGAAAATTTTCAAACAATTTCTACAATTAACTTAAGTAAAGTGCAAAATTTCAACGTTCTAATTTAAAAGTTCCCCCAGAAAAGCTACTACGTCATAAATATACGAATGCACAAAATAATTCTATAAAAGCTCCAGTTTTTGTTTCTCTTTTGAAGTAAGAAACTATAAGAATGAATATTATTATACGTGATATAAACCGTCTATATATAATCGACTAGCGTGACCCGTGCGAGGTCATCGCATTATTTATTCCATTATGAAGCTCAGATGACAGATCAAACAAATATTTTACTAAAATTGACATATAGAGGCGCAAGTATCTAAAGCATTGAGCTAAAGCGCCACTTTATTTATACGTGAGTGGATTTGAAATTAAACAAAAATTTTACCGACCGTCAATCATATTGACATTGAGCCGTTAGATGGCAGCATTGCTGTTTTGTGTATATAATTTTAATAATTAATTAATTTGCAGAAACAATAGCAATAATAAATTGTTTAGTTGTGAATGCCGGTAGAGCAAGCAATTATCTATAAAATGATATATAATTTATAAGAATTAGTTGTGAGGTTTTTTTCTAAAAAGGGAGAGTAACATCTTAACCTTAGCGTATTAATATATATGATGATGATGATGATGATGATGATGAAAATAAATTATTCAACTCAATTTAATAAATCAAAATTGATTGCAGGTATTCAATTCATTTCTAATTTTGCACACTGCTTATTACGTTTTTATTCCATTATGAAGCTCAGATGACAGATCAAACAAATATTTTACTAAAATTGACATAAAGAGGCGCAAGTATCAAAAGCATTGAGCTAAAGCGCCACTTTATTTATACGTGAGTGGATTTGAAATTAAACAAAAATTTTACCGACCGTCAATCATATTGACGTTGAGCCGTTAGATGGCAGCATTGCTGTTTTGTGTATATAATTTTAATAATTAATTAATTTGCAAAAACAATAGCAATAATAAATTTGTTAGTTGTGGATGCCGGTAGAGCAAGCAATTATCTATAAAATGATATATAATTTATGTGGATTAGTTGTGAGGTTTTTTCTAAAAAGGGAGAGTAACATCTTAACCTTAGCGTATTAATATATATGATATGATGATGATGATACTATATATAACCGATACAAAACTATAACTAACGCAGCGTAGAGTTTTGTACATTTATCGGTTGATTGTTCGGTCAAAATTTCCATTTTGTTTTTCTTTTTCAATATTAGCCAAAACTTAATGTACCACCTTGACAATTCAAATTATATAGTCATACAACTAATAAGTCGTGGCTTTCAAATTCTTTCTTTAACCGACGATAACTAGATAGGTCGTATTTTATAAATTATAAAAGATACTAATTTTATATTTTAATAAATTTAGGAACGTAATTCCTACAAACATTATTGATTCTTGAGAAGGATATCAAGCAATGTTGATATTTCTTTAAAACTTTTCTTTTTTTAACTGTTATCACGCCCATTTTTGCTTCGTTCAGAAAAAGAAAAAGTATGGGAAGCTGATGATACAGATTCACCGTGAAATAAGATCCTTCAATTTCAGTTTCTTTTTAACTACGCTTGCCACATATTCCCTTGTTTCGTGTATTCTGTTCAATATCTGTTCCCACAGTATCTTAATTGAGCATAATCTTTTACTTTACCTTCTTTTATTATACTCCGTATGAATTTCGGTGTCTTGTTAACTACGCTTGGCACATATTCCCTTGTTTCATGTATTCTGTTCAATGTTCCTAAAGTATCTTAATTGAGCATATTATTTTACTTTACCTTCTTTTATTATAGGCCGCATGAATTTCAGTTTCTTGTTGACTACACTTGCGACATATTCCTTTGTTTCCTGTATTCTGTTCAATATCTATTCTCATAGTATCATAATTGAGCATATTTTTTACTTTAACTTCTTTTATAATACGAAGCATGAATTTCGGTTTCTTGTTAACTGCGTATGGGACATATTCCCTTATTTCCTGTATTCTGTTCAATGTCTATTACCACAGTAACTTTATTGAGCATATTCATATACTTTACCTTCTTATTAACAACCCTTGCGATCTATTCCATGGTCTTACGCATTCCGTTCGAAATAAATTCCCAGAATATATTAATGAACCATATTCTCATACTTTATCCTCATTTTTGTATATGCTGCGTCAATTATTAACTACGCTCGCGATATATTTTCTTGTTTTCTATATTCTGTTCAAACTCAATTTCAAACTATCTTAATAGGCCACATTCTTACACTTTAGCTTAATTTATTATATGCAGCAATTAACTGAAACTTTATTTGAGACTTTAATTTGATTTTTTTTTAAATTTTGTAACTAGTTTTAATAACGGTATACTTAATTTTATTACACCAATTATTTTGTAAATTTCTGAGTTAATGTTCTCATCGTAAAATTTTAACGTATGCGCCCAATTTACGTCTTCTACCTAGACCAATGAACAAGGTCTTGCAGAAAGCAACTGAAATGAAACCCAAGATATAGGAAAGTAAACCGCTGTCGAAATGACAGAGATAAAGTGTAGTCGTACTTAACTGCTCAGCCATATCGACAGCTGCGTTACGAACGTTTCGCCCGATACTGTTTGCGTGCGACAAACGGCTTCAAATCGACATACAAATACGCTTTAATCACCCAACCTTCGTCTGTGTAATTACGTTACTCTAGACAAATAAGAGATGCTGAATATCAGAATTAGTGTTTGCTTAATGTAGTTTGTCACTATTACTTTATATGGTGTTCATAGATGATATCATTATTATATAAAGGTGCGAGTAATAACCGTTAGATTTCTTTTTACGATTTAATGGCTGATATGTGTATACAAAGAAAAAATATTTATGCAAATGTGAAATAAAGTATTTAAAAAATAAAGTATTTAAAGTATTTAATAAATTTATTTAAAAAAGGTTAAATTAGACAATTCCACGTCATCTTTAAACACATAATCCAGTTCCGGAGAAAAATGTCGACTTTTTCATTTGCTTAAAAATTAAATACGAAAGTAAATACGACTCGATTTTCTCGATTCTTCTGATTTTCAATCTAATTTTTACTTTATTACGTGTATATATCAAATAATTTCCACATATAATAATATTTTTAATTATCGACGTACTTATTTAATATGAAAATCCTTGGACATTTTTCTTTATTTTATTCCCTCGTTTGGATCACAATTGATGACGTAAATTTGGTATCGTAATCAAATTGGAGCAATAAAACAATAAAGACTCTTAATAACCATCTAAATAAATGCTATTTCTCTAATATTGCTAGAATTAATTCTATCACATTCTGTTCTTTTTGCCATGTCCCTATTCTTTTTAATCGACCTTAAAAAGAAAAGTGTTATCAATCGGTTATATTTTACTTCATAAAGCCAACAGTTAAGAACTTACCGACATAAAAATTCGTTTTTAATTGGAAGAGTATACCTCAGCCTAATTTGGTTAGAATCTTACCATGGAACTTACAAATATACCATAGAATTCCTCAAAAATGAACGGAATAAACAAACGAGGTAGTTTGAATGATATACGTCTGATGATAATCTGATATCAAGTTTCTTAAAAAGTTTGAAAGCGACGAAGCGCAATACAAATCTGCTCTTTGGCAAATTAGGGTATAATGATGGAGATGGAAATTAATGAGAGAAACTCTTCTGGTAACAGTAATAAACTCAACGAATTTTGATGCGTCGGACGTGTCTTGATGTAGGTAAGAAAGTAAACAGGTAGGTAAATATATAAAGGTACATAAAAAGGTATTAAGCAATTTTTGTATCATTATCTCCTATCTCAGGTATTCATAGACTAATTTGGATGATTCTTATTTTATTTATAAAGGTATACAATCAGTATGGTCCGATGAAAATTTGATTACAATTTTGCCACGGCAATAGAAAGCCAATACCGTGATCGAATTTAGATGGCATATGTATAAGGATATTCTATTAATAAAGTCTTTAAAGTTTTGACATGACTAAGGACAACATAAATATTTTCTTTAGTGGAATGAAAGTGTAATGATTGCGTCGGATGACGGTATTTTAAATTTTTTTGGGATGCGGAGTAAAACTAATCGATTTTGAATTGCTTGGCCTTGTTTAACATAAAGATGAAAGTAGTACAGTAAATAGGTAGGTATGTATATCCAGGTAGATTAAATGTATAAATCAGCTAGAATATTAAACAATGTATGGAATAAATAAAGAAAAGTAATGAAAACATTATTAAGCATACGGGTAGGTAAAATAATACATATATATATATATATATATATATATATATATATATATATATATACATAAATATACAGATATATATATATATATATATATATATATATATATATATATATATATATATATATATATAGGTACATGAAAAGAAAACAATTACAATATTAGTAGATAGGTAAGTAAGTATGTATTGATATATACGAAGGCATGAAGTAACTAGAATTGTACTAGGATGCAATGACTATGGAGAAGCAAAAAAATGGAATGTGCTTTGAATGTCGCATATACGTATATGTGTATGAGTGTATACAGGCGGGCATATAGGTATATATAAGTATATATAGATTCATTTAATGTATGAAATAAGATATTATTAAAATAATCGAAAGTCCAAAACGTAGGGATTTCAACATTAAAAATTAAACTATTTTACAAAAAAATTTAACCGAATTCCGTTGAATACAAAGTGTAGGTACTGAAAAGTGTAAAATAATAAAAATACGAGTCCTTAGTGGGAAGTTTTGCGGTACGATATTGTTTCCGAACATAAACAAATTTGGAAAATACTGCTATTACTAGAGATGTTTGCAGTTTGTGTCAAGTGAAACGTAACACTCATCTGAGTGTGCGGGTTTGCATGTAAGTGAGGAAAAGAGGAAATCGTCTTAATAAATAAATAATATACTTTTATATGCTTTTATTGTTGACTACAATCTTTAATATTAAGTTTTTTTTCTCTATAGCAATATTCGTGTATAGGTTCTATGTACATATAACATTAGTTACAATATTTAAATATAGTACTAAATTTCTGCACTAATATCTAAATTCATCGTGGCCGTGGTCTGTTGAATTGACGGCGTACCGAAACGTGGGCATCCGGTTTCGAATTCCAGCCAGTCCTCCGCGAGCGGCGCTGAACTGGCATTTTGGTTACTTGTAAGGGATTGCTTTCGTAGCAATAAGTTCATCATACGTATCAACTATATATCGACATCTTGTTGGTTGTTACATATTGAAATTTAAAAATTGAAGGAAAATTATATCGGGTTGTCATCAACGTCTCTGAAATTATTAAACTTTTATTGGAAAATGAATTGAAAGAGTAAATTAAAAAGTTGATAATTTGGTCATAGGCCAGGTTTATCTATTAGTTTGACTAAATTACGCAACGGTTCATAAGTTTATGTAACTTGCATATGTTTAGCGATGGAGCAGATATAGTACATGGACCTTCGTGTCATTTTTAATGAAAGCGCAAGATCACAAAGGTTTATGTGTATCCGTACCGAAAACTTATTACTGGTTTTTGAAAATCATAAATTACTTGAAAAAATGCACACAAAATGTCATTAATGAAATAATTACTAGTTTTTCCCTTGTAAATTGGACATTTATTTACAGCATTGTGATTCAATATAAGATAGGATGTCATGTTCAATTTAGCAAATATTTTTCAAATTATATCTGTTAGCATAATGCATAAATGTGTAAATTTAAAAATATTATATTTAGTGTAGTGCATAAGCATGCGAAATTAAAAATATTGTGAAAATTAAATACGCTACATAATTAAAAATATGCAATTTACTATCTTGAAAAAATATTTTTACGTTCCTTAAAACATACCGTTAAAAACAACATAAAATAGCCCCAGAAGAAATAAACAAATTCTTGAGTACTTTATTTACCTCCTTTCTTAATCTCACATTTATACAACACAATCATTTTAAATAAATTCGAAAACTAGAGCAAGATATGCGGTTAATATTTTTTACGAGAAATTTTAAGTTACTGTGCCAAACCGTTTCTGAGAAAAATGGCTGTGAAACACAGAGAGATACGTGAGTTAACTTATTAAGGGTTTCGTCCCCCTTTTTAGATACGAAATCTTAAAAAGTATAATTCAAGAGGTAATGTATTAAATACATATAGGAATGTTTTATAATATTCCCATATGTATTTAATACACTGTAAGGAATGGCCGAAAAACGATCGCCGGAATTTTCCTGTGTACTCTGAAAATGTACGTAATATTTTAAAATTCCATGATTTCACAGTATGATTTCAATAAAATATTAAAATATAAATTAAAATGTTTGGAAAAAATTTGCATTGACTGATAAAAATAACATCAATATTTACGGTGATAATAAAACAAAATAAAAATGGTGCAAAGTCAAGAAGGCAGTACAGAAAAAAACTACTATTGAATACGCCAGAGATGGTGAAATGGTTTGTAGGTCAATATTAGCACCAGGAGTGGGAAATCTCCAATTTCCACTTCAGACGTCGGACTTTAATCCATTAGCTATGTTTGAGGAGAATTAGATATACCATAAATAAACGGGAAATAAAATCAACCATAGTGAATTCATTAAGAAAACTTGAGAGAAAGCAATGAAGAAAATTCTATCGCATGTTGCCGAGAATTTCTCAAAATCTGTTATCAGGCTACTAACGCGACGCGTATGGTATGAGTTTTAACTGAGCAGCAATTTTACAGCATTATTGACCGCGAGTAGAAAATATTATGAGGCTGTACAAACCCAATGTACTATAATAAAAAAAACGCAATCAGTTTATTTCTTTCTTCGCCATTCTTTCACGCTGGAGATTTCGATGAAATTTTGCATGTAGGTAAATTCTGAATTGAAATATGGACAATATATAATTATTCTATCATTTGCGGAAGCATACAGGCACATGCATAGGCTGAAAAAATATACCCCACCTGAAAAATGTAATGGTATTAATTTCATTTTTAAAAACAGTGGAACATATTCCATTTGACATGCCAAATGATTATTGCCGGGTATTTTAGTCTCAACGACCATCGAGTAATTAGTGCACTGCTTAGCTCTGCACCACAAGAAAAAATAAAATAAAGTCCGAGAATTATGTTCAAATAATACTTACCTCCTAACTATGTGACTGGTCTAATCGTCAACAATATTTTTTTTTCACTTTTACTTAAGTTATAAGCTAGCATATTATGGTAATAACATAAACATATTTGTGAATGATGTTTAGCTTTTATTTTTCCAAGATAAATCTATTGATTTTTATACTTCAAATTAGTAGTGTCAGTTTACTATAATTTATATGAATTACATAGATATCGCAATTCCGCGCTTGGAGTTTATTAAATGTACAAAGAATTTTATAACTGACTTCAAATAAAAAGAAATGTACGTTTAACCAGATACAAGAAAATTTATCCACAAAATAATCCATTAATATTTTATTATTAGTAACCCTTAAAATATAAGAAAGATCCTAAAAACACAAATAAAAAAAGGAAATGTAATTGAAATACTCCATTTCCTGAAACGTTTTCAGGCTAGGCACTGGCACAAAATTCTATAAAAACTATTTAATCAGGGCTTTGAATATACCTCCTTCGTATTTTATTGAACGTAATATAATATTATAAACAAGCACGTACCAGGAACGACTGTTATCAAAGGGGAACCTAAATAAGTGAAAGGCATTTCGTAACAATAAATAAAGTGTAAGACAGTGTCCTTAAATATCCCTGCTCGATCTTCCTTAGGAAGATAGAGAGTGAAGAAAATCAAAACAAAGGCGCATAAAAAGAAATCAATCTCCTACGTCTGCGCATTTTGAAGAGACATCTCCTACCCATTTTCTCTTAGACCACTTTCACACCGTACGTACAAATATCAAATATATTTGCTGATTTGGCTTTTTTGTAAAACTCTACGCGCTTTAACAATAACTTAATCTTCAAGAAATATTCCATATCTTTTATACTTATTTATTCATATAAAAACCTCATGTCCAACTTACAGGTTGATCCAAAGCATTAAATATTTGCGAGCACCAAAAATTAAATCGTTTTGAAGTAGTATAAAAACGATAATAAATAACACATAAAAATACAAATCTATTCAAATTAAACATAAAACTATTACTAAGTACTAATTATGAATAGTACACCTTCAAGCAACTCCACAATCACTTTCCTAAAGTGGTCAGTATAGCTGAACAAAAAGAATGGGCTCCATTCGCAATACCACGGTGGTCAATTAAGTGCATAAACAAAAGATTAGTGCTGTGGGATGTTTGTATGTGCTTTATGCAAACGAAATAAATGATGATTTGTTTCTCTCACGTACTAGCTAAAAGTATAAAACATTTCCAAACCCAAGCTCTATGGGTTTTAAATATAAATATTTAATAATTTACAACAATGCATAATCGAAAACTATTTTCGTCGGATTTGGAGGGAATTAACCTCTGTCGAAGCTCAATATAAAATCTGAAGGATACAAATAATAGATGGTGACCATATATTTTTTAGAAAAAAATCTTTAAATAACTTCTCCACCGTGAGGACACGGCTTATTTCCTATGGAGTCTAGACGACTGCATTCAAGGACACTATGAATTGGAGAATTGGACGAAGTCATAATACACTCATTATCATAGAAATCATGAGAATATCGTATGACAAATAACCTGTAGGCCGCCTGATAGGTTTAAATTAATATGATTTTGTAAATTTAGATGATCGTCCGTTATTATCACGAAGATGGTAAAGAAGTTCAGATCCTATACGTATGATACCTTTTCGAGCGTCATTAAAATCAACTTGTAACTGAATGATCGTTTCATATTTACTCACAGTCAAATGTAGCTTATTGCTCAAACTCCTTGAAATGCTGTGTAGATATCATTTTGAAACAATGCACAATCAGACTGTTTTTCCACTCCTTTTATGAATTCTAAGTTTAAAATGTGTTAAGTTTAAAATGCTTTCGATCTCGCAAAAAAAATGGTGAAAAATTTTACTAGAGCGGAAGAAACGCCAGTTTCCAATAATTTTATTAGTGTAATTTTAGACCATTATTGACTAGGCCAAATGCTTCCTTAAATCAAAATATGTTTTGTTTGCCTGTTATTCAGAATTTAAGTCCTTAACCACATAATCTGCAAAATTAGTCAGATTATAGATGAGTAATTAGTAGAGTATTAGTAATTGTAATTGTAATAATATAAATATTACTTTTTAAACTTACTTGCTCCATTTCACAAATTCCTTTGACAAAATTCTATTCTAAAAATTCAGTATGATATAGATACTACACTTATATTTTACTTTATTCTTTATAGCGTATAATTTTTGTATCTGCATATATTAGTATACAAGTAAAGTATACAAATATGGATAAATTTATTACTATAATCAAGTGTGTTGAAAAGACCTTTAAATTTAAATAGGATGTGAGGATTTTTCAAATACTGAGCACAGTTTAAAGCCTAAATATTTATGAATACACAGTATTATTTCCTTCTCTATGTGAATACTTAAAATTGTATATGTATTTTAATATACATAATAATCTTCTTAAGGATATATTTCATGGAAAGATGAAAAATACGAGAGTTTCCCTTTTTTAATTTAGCCACCGAACTCTAAAACATAAAACTAATTGTAATAAGTTTCCTAACTTCAAAACTTTTGATAATATATTCTACTGATAAATATGCAGAATAGTTTTTAAGAAAAGTTTTACCTCAGTTAAAGAATAGAATGCAATGTTTCTATGCATAATTGTTAAAAATAAGCATTACCTCAAAACAAAATAACTCATATTCCTAAAGAAGAATTACTTATTTCCAGCCATTTCTCAAATTCTTGATGCTAGGGACAAATTAGAAGATTTACTTAGCCACCATAATGTTTTTTTTTGGCCAGGGTTAGTTGTAAGATTTAGTCATTGCTAGCTAAGACAGCCAAATTGCATATCTTTGGAAAAAGGGACCTTCAACCCATACTCATTATTTATGGCTCTCGAGATATTTTAGCTGGATATACATCGCTAGGATCTTTCGGACACTAACTAGTGTTGGTGAATAAAAAATTCATTATGTTAAAAGTATTTTAAGGTTCTATCCAAAAGAAAAACAAACTACATTGTAGTTTTCCATTTTCATTAATGCGGCATTTAATTAATGATCTTTTAGTAGTATTCGTGATTTTATTTTGCTTTAATAGAAACACTCTTAGAAATGTATTTTAAGTTAGACTTTTTTCAATGAAAATAATATTATGTGCGCAATCATTATCGTTCTAAAAGTAAAATTATTGCTTGTCTTTATTTATCTTTAAATTATTATTAATTTGCGGCTCTTAGTGTGAATTTATCCATTGTCACAGCTTTATTTTTTAGAGATTTATATCAAAATAGCTTCCTCCTTTACAAAAATTGTTTTAATTATGTAATAATTTGTAAGAAAGTACAAATAATTTTTAATTTAAATTTGTTTGAATATTTCTATTTGCTTTATTCCGAATCGTTTAGAAGGCAAACATAAAATAGTAATATTTAGTTATTCTTGTTCTGTATCAACAAGTGAGACAAAACCAAACTAAATTAGGTGGTTTGTCTATAAATTAAGAGAATACCTGCCAGCTTAGGAGAATTTTATCTCATTCTCACCTGTGTTGTACTCAACTGTAATAGGAAACTTAGGAATTTTAACTACAACAAATATTTAATTTTTATATGCTAAAAAAATCAGATAGACCTCTTTAGTACTCCCAATAATGGAATTTATTCTCGCTCAACATCGAACTGAAAAAATTCGATCCGAGTATTCAGTTAGAAAGACGAGTATTCAGTTAGAAACTAGCAGTAATGGCGAAAATTTATATCCAATTGAGTCACTGCTAGTATCTGTAAAATTATAAAGTACTTAGATTTGGCTTTCTTCATTTTTGTGAAACATGCGTTTGTTCTACAGAAAAAATACAAAACCCTATTCATCACTCGTCTGAAAGCGTCGTTATGTGGCGCCTACATTTCTCGCGTTCGCTGCAGCCAAGTTAAAATCAGCCCACCAGGGGCGCAGACAACGCGAAAAGCGACATTCATTAAATCCCGCGTAAACGAAAAAGTATTAAGTGTATTTCAGTCGGAAGTAAACAAAATTAATTTATTTCAAATTCTTTTATTTCCTCCTCTCCGGTTTATTTCCGCTTCATGTTGTCCTTTTCTTTGCTTAGTGTTTATGATTTTTTGTCTTTTTTTAAAGATTTTCTGCTCACTCTTTTATGCATAGGTTCATTTTTTGTATCGTTACTCTAAATTTTCCGGCGATAATTATGTCGAATCAGCTGAAACTTACACCTTTATAATTTTAGCAGTTTTTTCTTAATGCCACGTAATCGCTTATTGAGAGAATAAAAGGAATACGTGAAAGTGAGAGGATTACATGCTAACTTTTGGAAAGCCAATTACATCAGAGCAATAAATGATTAAATTTTGTACATCGATGTGTCTCTTTAGATATTGATTTGATGAATCTATTACTTAAATTAACTTCATGATAATAATTTTCCCATTTCTTCGGTATGACATTGCTTTAGTTTGTTTTATAAAATTTTACTTTATTACATAATGAATGCAGTACCATCTTATCATATTAGTCTTATATAATAACACGTAAAAGGCGGTTAACCTAGTATCTGCTTCCGATGGCGTGTCTATCTACACGATACATACGATTCCTAAAAAATATCATTGAAATTAAATGACGTTGTATTCAATTTAGGACCTTTTTTTCAACAAATGGCAAAACTATTTTTAAAAAGTATTGATTTAAGTACTAAGATTTTTGCAACGATATACCCTTTCTGGATTTTGCTCTTAAATAGTTTTTTGGAATTTTTCTGCAAATTCAATACGAATTTGAGTATATTTATGATATACGGAGTTATATTATTTTAATATATGTAATTATTAATGATTATTTTCATTAAAGTATTACTGAAATTGCATAAATTATAAAAGCACATTCGTAATCAATGGTCAAGGTGTATGTATGAATAAGATACTTTTCTTGCAGAATTTTTCGGGCTTTCTATTGAAAAATTTCCATGGATGGTCTGCGTCTCCTAATATTTTATAGTTGGAGGATGCCAGATTCCGACAATACAATGGATGAGAAAATACAAACTGTACAAAAAAAGGTATTTTTTAACTATTGCTTTGTGGCTCCATACAAATGGCGGACCTCTAGAATTTGCATAAACTTAATTTCAGCATAAAACTTAATATTGGTCTTTAAATGCGAGAAAAGTTCTACATTAAAGTCTAATATTTGTATTCTAAATAAATGCTGCTACGGTGACCGAAAAACGCGGATTAGATTCTCGACTCAAATAAAAAAAAAATTTTGTCATTAAATATTATAATCCTAATTAATTTTTTTAAATAAAGTTTTTCTATGGTATTCAATACGAAATCCCTCAAAATTTTGTTTGATTGATAATGATCACAGAATGATCTTACAGACAATCATACTAGAATTATCATTAACAGAATTCAAGTTTATAGTTTCATTGTATAATTAAGGAAGCAACAAAAATATGGTGACATCCCATTTGTCGGATATTATTTAATTTTTCGCGACAAAAGTTAAATTATTTTTGATTATGTATATCAAGATGTAAATTGATTTTGAAATTATGACGTTATTGAGTACCATACAAAATTTCATTTAGAATATTAATTAGGACTGTAAATTTGTATGGCAAAAATAAATAATTTTCTTATTTGAGTCTCGAGTCAAATCTGCGTTTTTTTCATTACCTTAAGAGTATTTAGAGAAAATATTTACATATTAATTTTTAACTTTTAATTTTTTTAAACTTTAATGTACTTACCCCGAAATTGAGACTTACGCTGAAATTAAATTTATGCGAAGGCCTGCCGATTGCAAAACTTTGTTGCTTTCAGCTTATTCATTTACCTGTCCGTATATTGCCATCAAATATTCCATAAATTATAATAAAACCACGTTTAAAATGTAATTATTGCTAGATAAAATCATATCACCTAGTAACCAAGAAAATTATTTCGTGAACGAAACTTTTTTGCTCACTGGTTTTTTCGTTAACGTGTATTAAACGAAAAAATCAGTGAGCAAAAAATCTGCCAAATTTATACTAAAATCTGTATTTATAAGGGTCGAAGTTTGATATTCAGATTGGCGCCATTATAGTAGTTTATGATGGGATAAATAATATTTAAACATTCAACAGATGTATTTTTCATTATTAACTAATTAATTAAAATGCGATAATTTCATAACAACAAGGGCTCATAAGCGTATCGGGGTTTACTGAAATCTGCGAAGCGGGTCCACATCCCTTAAGTCGTACCAATTTAACATTATTATAATCCCATAAATAATTTATTTATGAAAGGGAGAAAGCAATCCAGGTCCTATTTTTAACATAGTAGGGACATAAATGTGTTAAAACATATGTGAGTCTTGTCATTAGTGTGAGTACTTGTATAACTTTTGGGTCTACAGTGTTCGAATAAGCCGTTATACCATGGTATTTTGAGCTACTAATTTGAGCGAGTTTTTTGAAAAAAAAAATGTTCGTCTATTGCTTCTATCAAAACGGTGTGTTAAAGTAGAAATTTACCTTTTTATACATAACATATACAATTATGCCAACACTCCCTAAAATTATAGAAAAACTTAAACTTTCGATGTCTGTTTGTTATAGACAAATTTCTCGCATGGCTTTTCCCATTTTGGTACGGATCACTAACAATTAATTTATTATGAAATTATGTTTCAGTTTAATTTGAAATGTAAAATAGGCTAGCTGAATACATATAATGAAACATATACTATTTTTTTACATTTACATTTTACAAAACAAAATAGACAATGGTTGCCATCAAGCTTGAAAACAATATCAAATTTTTTCTTTCAAACAAAATTTAGTCAATTTTTTCATAAAAATATCAGTTTAATACGGAGTTAATACAATAATTAGGTACAATATTTATTTTAAATGATAGTGTACTTAGTATATTCCGCTGAATTCGATCAATTATAAAAAAAATTCTGGATAAGGAATGTGTTATCAGTTATCAGCAAGAAATGTAGAAAATAAGAAACATATTGTTTTTTCAAACACATTTACAAATAATATAAAAATTTCATACATATGTTAAAAGGAACACACAAAAAAAATTATGTAGTAAAATTATTTAAATGAATTTATCTCAAAGGCCTAAATAATATTCATAAGAAACTTAATCTAACATAAATACTTTCCTCAGCACTTCTTCTTAGGTCTGAAAACCCTTCAGAATATACCCGCAATTAACGAGTATAACCAAATATATTTTTCTAGATGGAGGTTTACTCCATTTACCGAACTAAATGTGGTGTTTAATTTGCGGAATTGCACAGATCACGTCTGCGAAGATCTTGAGAATTAGTTTCATTTAAACCTTGGTGCAAATTTTAACAAATAAATTTTATCCTAATCATCATTTACTTGCGAGTCAAATATATTTCCTTTTCAATAAATTGCACTCTATAAATTTGGTACCAAAAATTCAATTTCTTGCAATTTGGAATTACGTATAATACACTTCGTATCGACAAGATGCTCTCAAGATTTTTATTGGTTAATAGACAACTCTTGGCAGTAGTTTTTCCAATTTATATTTCACACATTGGCAGTATTTTTTCGCATTTAATATTTCACATAATTTACAATATTTTCGACTTCCAATGACTTTTAACTAAGTTACTACACTTAACCGTAACGTAATAAAATAAAACGCAATAAATTGAAATATTTATCATAATCAAGTATCTAATTTTTTTAACAAAACATTCTATTTATTTACTACAACTTCAACTGAAATCAACGTTCAACACAAACAACTAATCTAGTTGTCTGCGAGTTTGATAGACGGACATGATTTCCGTGCGCGTTATTCGTGCAAAAGATTTTATTCACTAAAAGTTTGTATTTATAACAAAGAAATAAAAACTTCTATTGGAGATAAAATGCGAAATTGTTTCAATGAGAATATATGTAACTGTTTAATTTTATTATTTAATTAACCGGTTACATGTATAATTTTATATATGTAACCCTTACCAGATATCAAGAAAATCAACTTTTACAACATAAAATGCCATGAAAAGAACTATTTTGAACGATGTTATATTCATAACAGTTAAACACAAAAATTTAAATTTTAGGCATATTTTTTATTTGTTTAAGGAATATTATTATTTATTACCTAACATGGAAATTCTCATTTTATCGTAACTATTCATATAATTTAAAATGTATTATTGCTCGGAAAAAATTAATTGTAATTAAAAAATTAATTCGAAGTAGTTATACTAAGAAAATATAAAAACATGAAAGTATTCACTAACAAAGGATATAGTAGTAAATTTTTCGTAAGTCTGCGAGTAGAGATTGTTACATGATACGTTACAAAGTGTCTGTGAAGGAATTTATAATAAAGAATGAAAAACACGCATGGTGTACCTTACATCATGTCTGAAGTTTTTTTCTTTCCCAATTGTTTTCGTCCCTGCCCATGTTCAATACAGTATTCGTAATGTTTTAATGACGGAGGATCTGCCCTCTAGACATTTATATAAAATTAAAATATAATTTGTTCAGTGCGAGTAGAACTCTTAGAATGAGAGTTACCCACTGCATCTAAAAGTGTATAAACATTTAAGTTTTATAATATTTCTGTAAAATATTCGCAAACAAAAATATTATTTCCCATTATTTGCATAATTCTCATAAACGTAAAAATATTGTAAATTTTTCAAAAGCTATGAGTATACGTGTATACATGGATGCTACACATACATAATTCTAGTTAAATTAAGATATCAAGAATACTTTAAATTAAAAAACCTATATAACCTTAATTAATTATGAAAGCCTTTTGTGGTGAAACCGATTCTCATTTGGTCTTTTTGAATGAATAAATATTTATAATTTAACGTACTAGAGGTAATATTTAAAATTATTTGCGGCTTTTCTTCAAACTATACGGCTTTACATATATGGTCTAATGCAGGAAATAGAAAAAATCAAGGGAAATTTTCAATCAATCAAGTAAATCAAAAGGAAATTAGTTTACTTTAACTTACTTCCTACATCATTGAAATTGAAAAACTCTATATTCGAATGTGGCAAAACGGAAAAACTGTTTACAACTATTTTTAACAAAGAGCAGTGCTGTTGAATCACGTGACTCCTTTTATCATAACGAAAACTATTTCCTGCCAACTGACATTTTTTCTTTAAATTCATATAAAACAAATTTTTGCTAAATCAAAATTAATAAGCTCGCCAAAACCATTACGCCGACAACATATACAAATCCTACAATACGTAGTTTATTTTCTCCCTACATTTCGAGTATAAAAACGCAATAACGAAACAAATTTCAATAAAGAAAGCTGACGATCAATTTATAACTTTTAATATTCACTTCCCAAGAGCTAAACAAAAACGTTCTCGTTTTTATATTAGGCGACAAGACGCGCGACTTAGAAACAACTTTTCCCCAATATCCCATAATGCCAGCGAGAATCTGCGCCACCCGCCCGCCTCGATAACAATATAGGGCGTGTGCGACCTTCCGCCCAAATTTCTGACAACTCATAATCATGCATTGAATTATTTACTTGAAGATGGAGACAGCTTCAAAAGCGCCGCGCTTGGCTGAAAATATTCGAAAGTTTTGAATATTTTTTGGAAATTTATTCCCTTTTTTCTCTACTTATGTATATTAGATGTAGCTCCCATTTTAGACAATATAATTCGTGACTGATTTGTCAATTTTCTTTGCAGTTTCTTCCTTGTAACATTTTTTCACATTTATACTAATCATTTGATAACAATTGTTGTTTTACAAAACATTAATTCAAAGGTCATGAATTAAACAAAAATACCTTTAGTAATTTTAATTTAATTGTTTCATAGCTGCGAAAGGTGAGGTGTTCGCTATTTCCTTATAACTGCTAAAAGTAAATCTACATTTTCTCTGTGCGAAACAAATATCAGAGAAATTTATATTTTTTTCAAAGACGTTAGGGTAAAATGAAATAATTCGTAATATTTTTTCTTTAAAAAACCATTTATTAAAAATTAATTCGACAAAATAAATTATAAAATACGTTTAATCATTTTACTTAACTTAGTGTAAATAGAGTATAAATCTCTTTCTTCGTGTTGACATGAAAATAAACGTAATAAGAATTAAAAACCAAAATATCTCTTTTATGAAAACTCTAACATATTATGTTGGGATATTAAATATATCTTAAGTAATTAATTTCAAAGCACGAAAATTGCATTCATATATTCCAAAAAAATTATGTAACGTATACAGTTATTTCAAACGCAAAACTATAAAAATAATGGTACACTTTACAGTAAATTCAATATTTTATCTATGCTTAAGAAGAGGTAAGTTAGAGATATTACATATTAAGTAATATAGTAGTACAATGTAATTATGCTGTTGTACCTATTAATAAGAGTTTAATTTTCCACCAAAGTGAAATAAGCAGCAAAGGTTGAAAAAATATTTATAGGTTATATTCGGTTAAATATATATATATATATATATATATATATATATATATATATATATATATACATATATATATAGTATATGTATTTTTATGTATCGCTACTGCCACATTCTCTTGATATAGACCCGCATTGTTGTAACCACGCATGCTACTCAGTAGTAACCGAATATGGTAGTAGATTATTAGTTCCATTATTTTGTTTTTCATGCTATTTAATTATAGTTAGATAGAACAATCGATCACTGTTAACCAGTTCTCCAGTGGCCGTAAAAATGGGGCCGTAAAAAACACCTTAAGCATAAGATTTTGATATTAATTTTTTTATAAATAGAAATATATTACACGTTTACACCCGGCAATTCAAAGTATACTGCTACCTTATATAATTCAAAATAAACTATTACCTCATACATTTAATAATTTTTCTACTCAGTTAATGATTGTTTATTTGCGCTTGGTTTTGAAAGCGAAGAATATTTTTAAGAGTTACAGTTTTGATTTCAACATCAACGTAGATGAATAGTATCTGGGAGTATAATCAATAGTATAATGCAGTAACTGCTATCACTGATTAAATTTGACATCCTCTATTTCCTTCCTAGTTACTGTCCATCTACAATAACAACAAGATCAAAATTGTAACTCGTAAAAATATCCATCGCGTCGTAACCGTAAAGCAGACGAGCAATCATAGACTTAGCAAAAAAATAATTAAATAAAAAAATAGAAATCGGCTGAAATAATCCATTTCGACTTACGACGATAAATCCTTAACTAGGTCTCAAATAGAATAAAACACAAAATTTCAAGAACAGTTATAGTCGAGGGACCGTTTTCTAGCGAAATTGCTATGTAAATCGCATTTAAGAACAATTAATTTTATTCAAACTTGCTTGAATTTACATGAAGTGAACCGTGTATACATAATCTAGTTGCGACTTTTTTATAGGAAGAAGTTTTCTATTCGACCCGCACATTTTTTTTATTTATGTAGGTGCACTTATAACTTTTTACTGAGTTGACCGATTTCGATTTTTTTTAATATTAGGGCCAACTTCCATATGGTCTCGAGTAAATATAGTCTGAAAATGATGATAAACTCCAGATATATCCTAGAGATCCCTTCTACGTATCTGGATTCAAACTAATTTATTCTGTGTTTACAAGTCACAGATCGTGTCCAAGATCTGACGATGGAACAGAGAGTGGTAATAGAATACCTGAACCGCGAGGCGTATATTAATCGATTTTTTCTTGTTTAGACGGATTCTATGGTTACAGTTGGTGGCCAGGTGTAACACTAAATATGGTAAACAAGAAAAACTTGTTTCCCTGTAATTGAATAAGCTACAAATAGCCAATGATTGAGAAACACAATGAAAAGTATAAAATAAAATATATGTTTAACCAAACAAACGACTTCAAAAACACTGAAAAAAAATGATAACCTTCGGTTTTTGAAGTCAGTTTTTATTTTCTCCGTTTTTGACGTCTTTTTTTTTAAAAGTGATAAAATGACATTTCACCGCCACCTCTCCTAATACCCTCTCTATAAATAACTTTTTAAAAACCTATGTCAATATTGTGAAAAAAGAATGACAATATTAATTAAATATTTCAATGCACATTCAACTGGTGCACATTATTCCCACAAGAACACATTATAACCTCGCTTCTCCTGTCCAGTTTAAATTTTTTGGAAACATCGAACTATCAGAGAATGACCGGTTCACATTTGTTTCATATATCCACAGCGCCAACTCGCGACAGCTCGTAGATATATGGAAAATTACTTGTTATTGTTATTATATGTAGCTGCGTGACCCTAAGCCATATTGAAAATTGAAAAACTTGAGTGACGTGGTAAGTAATGAAGTTAATGGAAAACTTTTACATGTGACGATTCAAAAAGTTTAATAAAATCGCGAAGAGGATTTAATATTTTATTTATACTTTATGCGTAACTCAAATATATACGCGTCCGCGATGTTATAATGAATCGCGTCGCCTGCAGCATTCCACGAAAGAGTTTTAATTTAATAACTTTGAAAGTTTATATCCCGTAACACGGAGTAAAATGAACCTACGTAGATGATATGTTCGTTAATGCTAAATGTATTGAAAGTAAACTATTTATGGTTATGGTTGATTTCGCACGAATCTTTTTTATACTGACCACATGGTTTTTCTCGAGCTAAGTTTAATACATTAATATCATAGTAATGATTTTCAGTAAATTACTGTAAAATATTTTTTTAAAGAAAATTAAGAATTTCTCTTTGTTTATCGATTAATTCAATTTAATATTAAACCTTCAACGTTTTCATTACCACTTCGTCAATTAATAGTCCATCAATCAACAGCGTCGAATGTTCTAATTAGCATCAACTACGTAATTAGATATTATCAATGTAATTTATATAATTTAAAAAAATTGTATAATTGACTTCTTTAGATTTTCGTGAAAAAAATTATTTACGTTCATTGGGTAATATGAAATTATCCTCCAGAAAAATTATTTATGAAGCAGTAATTAAGGAATTTTAATGTGAACTTGGATAAGGTGAATTTTTAAATAACGAAGAGATTATTGATTCTTAGCTTTTAAACTTAATAAATATAGACGTGCATAACAGACATCCGTCTAATAAGTTATATTCGCATAGTTGCTTAATTTTTACAGTAACTATCACAACATGTTTACGGATAAATCAAGTTAACGAGAAAAGTCATGCCTAACTCAATCATTGCTTAATAGTTTCAAAGGATAATTCCCAAAAACGATAAAAAATACGAACTCTCCTTTTGGTATTATAACAATTATAATGCTATGTCTTCGAAAACCTAATGTATTCTTCATTTCCATTTAATTTGAGGAATTTATTTAACTTTGATATGCAAGGAAACTTTGCTTTTTATTATTTATTGAAAAATAGGTGAAACTTCCAATTGACGAAATGCTATTATTATGGATTAGGTGCTGACGATGTACCTATTTTATTTCAGATTATTCATAGATTAAAAAATTGTTTGTGGTTAGTGAGTAATTGACATTTGTAAGAATAAAGGTTTAAAAAACTTTTTAAAACTGAGAAGGTAAAAATATCTCAATTTATATAAATTATTTTAGAGTATTATGTCTATTTAATCCATGATCCTTGTTCATATATTTAAAACGGGTTTTGTATTTTAAAAAATGTCTAGTAATTTAGAAGAATAAAAAGACATAGGGGTGATTATTAACTGCCGTATGAAACTGTAAATAAATAAAATTTGTTTATAACTAATAGAACTCGCCCTTTAATCTTTCTGCATATGAATCTTTCTGCTTTATACATAGAAAGTTATTGTTTATGTCCATAAGTTTTTTAATCTATTTTATTGAAGAAATAGTTTCAGTGCCTTTTCCCTATATTTTTCAATCGATATGCGAAAGAAAAAGAAAATTTATTACGTTATTTACCCATTAAAAACTTATATATGTATATATATATATATATATATATATATATATATATATACATATATATATATATATATATACATATATATATATATATATATATATATATATATATACATATATACTTAATTTTTCTTTTTATTTGTTTTTAAAATTTTTCTTTGAATTTTTTTTTTTGTTTGGAGATAAATTAAATGTGGATCAAAATTTTTTACATCATCATGCCAAATATAAATTTTCTAGGTCAAATGTTTTCTAAGGGATTACAAATAAATTAAGTCACGAGGGAGAGTTTTTCCTTTTGAGCTACGGAAATCAAAAAATTATTCTAAACAATTACATTTGCGTCCAATTTTTAATGGCATGTTTAAAAAAATACTAGTAATCGATTCTGAGATCGATTCTGATGAAATTTTAAAAGACAACTAACTTGAAAAAATAAATATGGTTTTAAGTTAATTCCATAGAATTTTCCTAAGTTCATGGCGAACAAAAAAAGTTCAATATTTTTTTAAGTACATTGCAAAAATAATAAATAAAATAAATATTTTTATGATAATATAAATATTTTTTAAAAATATCAATCACTGTCCTTAAAATGCTTTTGCTTAGCGATATGCGTTTTACATATTGTTTTGCTTTATCCCACACCCCCACTAACAAAGATTAGATTAGGTTAGGGCTAAATTTTTAACAGCGTATGCTAATACTGTGAAAAAAATTGGGCTAACGGTATTTAAAACTTAATTCAGCGCAAAATTATTTCCATTCAATTTCGTTAATAAATTACAAAAATAAACAACCAAGTTATTTATCGTAGGTGTTTGAAAGAGATATATATATATATATATATATATATATATATATATATATATATATATATATATATATACACACATACATATATATATATATATATATATATATATATATATATATATATATATATATATGTGTGTGTGTGTGTGTGTGTGAGATATAACTATTTAATGGAAAAATAATACTTGTAAAAATGTTAATAGAATTACTATGTACCTTCGTACATAAAAAAAACTTTTTATATAAATAAGCGTGAGCAGAATATTCGTAGTGCAAGTTCTACCCTATGTAAGAGGATTATTTATTTTTTAGTAATAATTCCGCAAATTAGTCTAAAAATAAAGGTTTTTAAAATAAAAATATGCTAAAGTAATATGTTTTATTATTATCAAAAGCCATTTTTAAGTAATTTACAAAGTTAGCGCGATTTGAACAATTATGCTAATTACATCATTTCATTTCTTTCGAGATTAATGCTTCATAAATCACTAGTACTACAGCAAACAAGTAGAATCGTTTTTTATAAATTAATTGAATGAGTAAATTAAAAAAATTATTAATTTCGCCATACGCCTGTTTTATCTACTAGTTTGAATAGATTACGCAACGGTTCATGAGTTTACCTAACTTACATTTGTTTAGCAATGGAGCAGATATAGTACATGACCCTTCGTGTCATTTTTAATGAAAGTGCAAGATCACAAAGGTTTATGTGTATTCGTACCGAAAACTTACTACTGGTTTTAAAAATCATAAATTACTTGAAAAAATGCACACAAAATATCATTAATGAAATAATTACTCGTTTTTCTCTTGTAAATTGGGCATTTATTTACAGCATCGTGATTCAATATAAGATAGGATGTCATGTTCAATTTAGCAAATATTTTTTAAATAATATCTGTTAGCATAATGCATATATGTGTAAAATTAAAAATATTATATTTAGTGTAGTGCATAAGCATGCGAAATTACAAAAAATGTGAAAATTAAATACGCTACTTAATTAAAAATATGCAATTTACTATTATGAAAAAATATTTACGTTCCTTAAAACATACCGTTAAAAACAATATAAAATAGCCCCAGAAGAAATAAACAAATTCTTGTATACTTTATTTACCTCCTCTCTTAATCTCACATTTATTCAACACAATCATTTTAAATAAATTCAAAAACTAGAGCAAGATATCCGGTTAATATTTTTTATGAGAAATATTAAGTTACTATGCCAAACCGTTTCTGAGAAAAATGGCTGTGAAACACAGAGAGATACGTGAGTTAACTTATTAAGGATTTCGTCCCCCTTTGTAGTTACCAAATCTTAAAAAGTATAATTCAATAGGTAATGTATTAAATATATACAGGAATATGTTCTATAATATTCCCATATGTATTTAATACATTGTAAGGAATGGCCGAAAAACGAGCGTCGTAATTTTCCTGTGTATTATGAAAATGTACGTAATGTTTTAAAATTCCATGATTGTCATAGAGGAGTAATCCAGGAAAAGACATTCGAAATTACAATATGATTTCAATATAATATTAAAATATAAATTTAAATTTTTGGAAAGAAGTTGCATTGACTGATGCAAATAACTTCAATATTTTCGGTGGTAATAAAACAAAATGAAAATGGTGCAAAGCCAAGAAGGCAGTTCAGAAAGAAAACTACTATTGAATACGCCAGAGATGGTGAAATGGTTTGTAGGTCAATATTAGCACCAGGAGTGGGAAATCTCCAATTTCCACTTCAGACGCCGGACTTTAATCCATTAGCTATGTTTGAGGAGAATTAGATATACCATAAATAAACGGGAAATAAAATCAACCATAGTGAATTCATTAAGAAAACTTGAGAGAAAGCAATGAAGAAAATTCTATCGGATATTGCCGAGAATTTCGCAAAATCTGTTATCAGGCAACTAATGCGCCGCATATGGTATGAGTTTTAACTGAGCAGCAATTTTACAGCATTATTAACCGCGAGTACGAAATATTAGGAGGCTGTACAAACCCAATGTACTATAATAAAAAAAACGCAATCTGTTTATTTCTTTCTTCCCCATTCTTTCACGCTGGAGATTTCGATGAAATTTTGCATGTAGGTAAATTCTGAATTGAAATATGGACAATATATAATTATTCTATCATTTGCGGAAGCATACAGGCACATGCATTGGCTGAAAAAATATACCCACACCTGAAAAATGTAATGGTATTAATTTAATTTTTAAAAACAGTGGAACATATTCCATTTGACATGCCAAATGATTATTGCCGGGTATTTTAGTCTCAACGACCATCGAATAATTAGTGCACTGCATAGCTCTGCACCACAAGAAAAAATTAAAATAAAGTCCGAGAATTATGTTCAAATAATACTTACCTCCTAACTATGTGACTGGCCTAATCGTCAACAAAAGTTTTTTTTCACTTTTACTTAAGATATAAGCTAGCATATTATGGTAATAACATACACATATTTGTGAATGATGTTTTTCTATTATATTTCGAAGATAAATCTTGATACTGATTCATTTGATACTGATTGAATATTTAATGATACGAAAATTGTTGAGTGACGAAATTGTTAGCACCGAATCAAAAATAAGAAAATTTTAGTAATAATAATGAGCAGAAAAACTTTTTACTTACCCTTACATAGACATAAGACTTTGATTCGTTACTACGATGGAGAAACGAAGCAATTTTCAGTCCGATAGATGTTCGAAGCCTCTCCTCCCCAAAGGAAGCAAAATCTTAGAAATCAGCAAGGAGACTGTTTTAACTGTTTCTGGTACATAAAAACTTACCCTGAACCTGAACGCCCAACACTAAAATATTTTTCCAACAGTATATCCGTGGTAAAGTGATTCCAATTAACATTACGATAGAATATGATATTATTATTTTCATCGAATGGTGCAATTACTGTAACTTAAAAACGAACAATATTTAACAGTTATAATTATGTAATAAACAATCCTACTTTTCAGCTGAATAGTTTGTATAAAAAAATTTTTAAAAGCAAATTTTTTTTACTTTCAGCAATATCTCTAATATGACTCGTATTTTGTTCTACTTTTCAACTAAATTGTCGGTATAAAGAAATTTTTGAAAGCAAATTTTTTTACTTTACACTAAACTTGGCCTCATGAGAATTTTCAAACAATTTCCACAATTAACTTAAGTAAAATGCAAAATTTCAACGTTCTAATTTAAAAATTCCCCTAGAAAAGCTACTAAGTCATAAGTATACGAATGCACAAAATATTTCTATAGAAGTTCCAGTTTTTGTTTTTCTTTTGAAGTAAGGAACCATAAAAATGAATATTATTATACGTGATATAAACCGATATGTACAAAACTATACCTGACGCACGTAGAGTTTTGTACATTTATCGGTTGATTGTTCGGTAAAAATTTCCATTTTGTTTTTTTTTTCAATATTAGCCAAAACTGAATGTACAACCTTGACAATTCAAATTATATAGTCATACAACTAATAAGTCGTGGCTTTCAAATTCCTTCTTTAACCGACGATAACTAGATAGGTCGTATTTTATAAATTATAAAACATACTAATTTTATACTTTAATAAATATAGGAACGTAATTCCTACAAACATTATTGATTCTTGAGAAAGGTATGAAGCAATGTAAAGGAAGGAGTGTGGGGTTTAATTTCGGTTTCTTGTTAACTATGCTTGGGACATATTCCCTTGTTTCGTGTATTCTGTTCAATGTCTATTCCCACAGTATCTTAATTGAGCGTATTCTTTTACTTTACCTTCTTTTATTATACGCCGCATGAATTTCAGTTTCTTGTTGACTACACTTGCGACATATTCCCTTGTTTCCTGTATTCTGTTCAATATCTGTTCCCATAGTATCATAATTGAGCATATTTTTTACTTTAACTTCTTTTATAATACGACACATGAATTTCGATTTCCTGTTAACTACGCATGGGATATATTCCCTTATTTCCTGTATTCTGTTCAATGTCTATTACCACAGTAACTTTATTGAGCATATTCATATTAACAACGCTTGCGATCTATTCCATCGTCTTATGTATTCTGTTCGAAATCAATCCCCAGAATATTTTAATGAGCCATATTCTTATACTTTATCCTTATTTTTTATATGCTGTGTCAATTATTAACTACGCCTGCGATATATTTTCTTATTTTCTATATTCTGTTCAAAATCAATTTCAAACTGTCTTAATTGGCCATATTCTTACACTTTACCTTAATTTATTATATGCAGCAATTAACTGAAACTTTATTTGAGACTTTTAATTTGATTTTTTTTTAAATTTTGTAACTATTTTTAATAACGGTACACTTAATTTTATTAGACCAATTATTTTGTAAATTTCTGAGTTAATGTTCTCATCGTATAATTTTAACGTATGCGCACAATTTACGTCTTCTACCTAGACCAATAAACAAGGTCTTGCAGAAAGCAACTGAAATGAAACGCAAGATATAGGAAAGTAAACCGCTGTCGAAACGAGAGAGATAAAGTGTACTACTACTTAATCTGCTCAGCCTTATCGACAGCTGCGTTAGGAACGTTTCGCTTCGATACTGTTTGCGTGCGGCAAACGGCTTCACATACAAATACGCTTTAATCACCCAACCTTCGTCTGTGTAATTACGTTACTCTAGACAAATAAGAGATGCTGAATATCAGAATTAGTGTTTGCTTAATGTAGTTTGTCACTATTACTTTATATGGTGTTTATGGATGATATCATTATTATATAAAGGTGCGAGTAGTAACCGTTAGATTTCTTTTTACGATTTAATAGCTAATATGCATATACAAAGAAAAAATAGTTATGCAAGAGCAAAATTTATTTAAAAAAGTTTAAATTAGACAACTTCCACGTCATCTTTAAACACATAGTCCAGTTCCGGAGAAAAATGTCGAATTTTTGATTTGCTTAAAAATTAAATACGAAAGCAAATACGACTCGATTTTCTCGATCCTTCTGATTTTTAATCTAATTTTTACTTTATTACGAGTATATATCAAATAATTTCCACATATAATAATATTTTTAATTATCGACGTAAAACGACGAACGTACGTATTTAATATGAAAATCTTTGGACATTTTTCTTTATTTTATTCCCTCGTTTGGATCACAATTGATGACGTAAATTGGATATCGTAATCAAATTGGAGCAATAAAACAATAAAGACTCTTAATAACCATCTAAATAAATACTACTTCTCTAATTCTGCTAGCGTTTTGACATGACTAAGGACAACATAAATCTGTTCTTTAGTAGAATGAAAGTGTAATGATTGCGTCGGATGATGGTATTTGAATTTTTTTTGGGATGCGGAGTAAAACTAATCGATTTTGAATTGCTTGGTTTTGCTGATATAAAGATGAAAGTAATATAGTAAATAGGTAGGTATGTATATCCAGGTATATTAAATGTATATATCAGCTAGAATATTAAACAATATATGAAATAAATAAAGAAAAGTAATGAAAAGATTATTAAGGATACGGGTAGGTAAAATAATACATTTATCTATATACATATATATATATATATATATATATATATATACGAAGGCATGAAGTAACTAGAATTGTACTAGGAAGCAATGACTATGGGGAAGCAAAAAAAATGGAATGTGCTTTGTATGTCGCATATACGTATATGTGTATGAGTGTATACAGGCGGGCATATAGGTATATATAAGTATATATAGATTCATTTAATGTGTGAAATAAGATATTATTGAAATAATCGTAAGTTCAAAATGTAGGCATTCAACATTAAAAATTAAACTGTTTTACAAAAAAATTTAACCGAATTCCGTTGAATACAAAGCGTAGGTACTGAAAAGTGTAAAATAATAAAAATACGAGTACTTAGTGGGAAGTTTTGCGGTACGATACTGTTTCCGAATATAAACAAATTTGGAAAATACTACTATTACTAGAGATGTTTGCAGTCAGTGCCAAGTGAAACGTACCACTCATCTGAGTGCGCGGGCGTGCATATAAGTGAGGAAAAGAGGGAATCGTCCTAATAAATAAATAATCTACTTTCATATGTTTTTATTGTTGACTACAATACTTTAATATTAAGTTTTTTGTCTCTAGCAATATTCGTGTTTAGGTTCTATGTACATATAACATTAGTTACAATATTTAAATGTAGTACTAAATTTCTACACTAATATCTAAATTCATCGTGGCCGTGGTATGTTGAATTGACGGCTCATTGCAACGCGGGCATCCGGTTTTGAATTTTAGCCAGTCCTCGGCTAGTGGCGCTGAACTGGCGTTTTGGTTAGTTGTAAGGGATTGCTCTCGTAGCAATAAGTTCGTCATATGTATCAACTATATATCGACATCTTGTTAGTTGTTGCATATTGAAATTTAAAAATGAAAGGAAAATTATATCGGGTAGTCATCAACGTCTCCGAAATTATTAAACTTATTTTGGAAAATGAATTGAATGAGTAAATTAAAAAGTTAATAATTTCGTCATAGGCCAGGTTTATATATTAGTTTGACTAAATTACGCAACGGTTCATGAGTTTATGTAACTTGCATATGTTGAGCGATGGAGCAGATATAGTACATGATCCTTCGTGTCATTTTTAATGAAAGCGCAAGATCACAAAGGTTTATGTGTATCGGTGCCGAAAACCTACTACTGGTTTTTAAAAATCGTAAATTACTTGAAGAAATGCAAACAAAATGTCATTAATGAAATAATTACTAGTTTTTCTCTTGTTAATTGGGCATTTATTTACAGCATTGTGATTCAATATAAGATAGGATGTCATGTTCAATTTAGCAAATATTTTTCAAATTATATCTGTTAGCATAATGCATAAATGTGTAAATTTAAAAATATTATATTTAGTGTAGTGCATAAGCATGCGAAATTAAAAATATTGTGAAAATTAAATACGCTATTTAATTAAAAATATGCAATTTACTATCATGAAAAAATATTTTTACGTTCCTTAAAACATACCGTTAAAAACAACATAAAATAGCCGCAGAAGAAATAAGAAAATTCTTGTGTACTTTATTTACCTCTACTCTTAATTTCACATTTATACAACACAATCATTTGAAATAAATTCGAGAACTAGAGCAAGATATGCGGTTAATATTTTTTACGAGAAATTTTAGGTTACTGTGCCAAACCGTTTCTGAGAAAAATGGCTGTGAAACACAGAGAGATACGTGAGTTAACTTATTAAGGGTTTCGTCCCCCATTTTAGTTACCAAATCTTAAAAAGTATAATTCAATAGGTAATGTATTAAATATATATAGGAATATGTTTTATAATATTCCCATATGTATTTAATACATTGTAAGAAATGGCCGAAAAACGATCGCCGGAATTTTCCTGTGTACTCTGAAAATGTACGTAATATTTTAAAATTCCATGATTTCACAGTATGATTTCAATAAAATATTAAAATATAAATTTAAATGTTTAAAAAAAAGTTGCACTGACTGATGAAAATAACTTCAATATTTTCGGTGATAATAAAACAAAATAAAAATGGTCCAAAGCCAAGAAGGCAGTACAGAAAGAAAACTACTATTGAATACGCCAGAGATGGTGAAATGGTTTGTAGGTCAATATTAGCACCAGGAGTGGTAAATCTCCAATTTCCACTTCAGACGCCGGACTTTAATCCATTAGCTATGTTTGAGGAGAATTAGATATACCATAAATAAACGGGAAATAAAATCAACCATAGTGAATTCATTAAGAAAACTTGAGAGAAAGCAATGAAGAAAATTCTATCGGATATTGCCGAGAATTTCGCAAAATCTGTTATCAGGCTACTAATGCGCCGCATATGGTATGAGTTTTAACTCAGCAGCAATTTTACAGCATTATTGACCACGAGTAGGAAATATTAAGAGGCTGTACAAACCCAATGTACTATAATAAAAAAAACGCAATCTGTTTATTCCTTTCTTCGCCATTCTTTCACGCTGGAGATTTCGATGAAATTTTGCATGTAGGTAAATTCTGAATTGAAATATGGACAATATATAATTATTCTATCATTTGCTGAAGCATACAGGCACATGCATAGGCTGAAAAAATATACCCACACCTGAAAAATGAAATGGTATTAATTTAATTTTTAAAAACAGTGGAACATATTCCATTTGACATGCCAAATGATTATTGCCGGGTATTTTAGTCTCAACGACCATCGCGTAATTATTGCACTGCTTAGCTCTGCACCACAAGAAAAAATTAAAATAAAGTCCGAGAATTATGTTCAAATAATACTTACCTCCTAACTATGTGACTGGCCTAATCGTCAACAAAAGTTTTTTTTCACTTTTACTTAAGATATAAGCTAGCATATTATGGTAATAATATAGACATATTTGTGAATGATGTTTTGCTTTTATTTTTCCAAGATAAATCTATTGATTTTTTTATACTTCAAATTAGTAGTGTCCATGGATATATTTTACTATAATATATATGAATTACATAGATATCAAAACTCCGCGCTTGGAGTTTATTAAATGTACAAAGAATTTTATGACTGATTCTAAATACAAAGAAATGTACGTTTAACCAGTTACAGGAACATTTATCCACAAAATAATCCACCAATATTTTATTATTAGTAACCCTTAAAAATATAAGAAAGATCCTAAAAAACACAAATAAAAAAAGGAAATGTAATTGAAATATTCCATTTCCTGAAACGTTTTCAGGCTAGGCACTGGCACAAAATTCGATAAAAGCTATTTAATCAGGGCTTAGAATATACCTCCGTCGTATTTTATTGAACGTAATATAATATTATAAACAAGCACGTACCAGGAACGACTGTTATCAAAGCGGAACCTAAATAAGTGAAAGGCATTTCGTAACAATAAATAAAGTGTAAGACAGTATACATAAAGTTCCCTGCTCGATCTTCCTTAGGGAGATAGAGAGTGAAAAAAAACAAAACAAAAGGCGCATAAAAACAATCAATCTCCTACGTCCGTGCATTTTGAAGAGACATCACCTACCCATTTTCTCTTAGACCACTTTCACACCGTATGTACAAATATTAAATATATTTTCTGATGTGCCTTTTTTGTAAAACTCTACGCGTTTTAATCTTCAATCAATAACTTAATCTTCAAGAAATATTCCATATCTTTTATACTTATTTATTTATATAAAAACCTCATGTCCAACTTAATGGTTGATCCAAAGCAATAAATATTTGCGAGCACCAAAAATTAAATCGTTTTGAAGTAGTATGTAAACGATAATAAATAATACATAAAAATACATAACTATTCAAATTAAACATAAAACTTACTAATTATGAATAGTACACCTCCAAACAACTCCACAATCACTTTCCTAAAGCGGTCAGTATAGCTGAACAAAAAGAATTGGCTCCATTCGCAATACCACGGTGGTCAATTAAGTGGGTAAACAAAAGATTAGTGCTGCGGGATGTTTGTGTGTGCTTTATGCAAACGAAATAAATGATTTAGTTCTCTCACGTACTAGCTAAAAGTATAAAACATTGCCAAACCCTTGCCCTTGCCAATTTAATAATTTACAACAATGCATAATCAAAAACTATTTTCGTCGGATTTGGAGGGAATTAACCTCTGTCGAAGCTTAATATAAAATCTGAAGGATACAAATAATAAATGGTGACCGTATATTTTTTAGATAAAAATCTATAAGACTCTTTAAATAACTTTTCCGCCGTGAGGATACGGCTCATTTCCTATTGAGTCTAGACGACTGCATTCGAGGATACTATGAATCGGAGAATTGGACGAAGTCATAATACACTCATTATCATGGAAATCATGAGAATATCGTATGACAAATAACCTGTTGACCTCCTGATAGGTTTAAATTATTATGATTTTGTAAAGTTAGATGATCGTCCATTATTATCACGAGATCCTATACGTGTGATACCCTTTCGAGCATCATTAAAATCAACTTGTAACTGAATGATGGTTTCATATTTACTCACAGTCAAATGTAGCTTATTGCACAAACTCTTTGAAATGCTGCGTAGATATCGTTTTGAAACAGTACACAATCAGACTGTTTTTTTACTCCTTTTAAGAATTCAAAATCAATGGTGAATATAAGGCAATAAGTTGTGCTAAGTTTAAAATGCTTTCGATCTCGCGAAAAAAATGGTGAAAAATTTTACTTCAGCGGAAGAAACGCCAGTTTCCAATAATTTTATTAGTGTAATTTTATACCGTTATTGACTAGGCCAAATACTTCCTTAAATCAAAATATGTTTTGTTTACCTGTCATTCAGAATCTAAGTCCTTAACCACATAATCTGCAAAATTAGTGAGATTATAAATGAGTAATTAGTAGAGTATTACTAATTGAAATTTTAATAACATAAATATTACTTTTTAAACTTACTTCCCCCATTTCACAAATTCTTCTGACAAAATTCTATTCCGAAAATTTAGTATAATATAGGTACTACACTTATACAAGTAAAGTATACAAATATGGATACATTTTTGACTATAATCAAGTGTATTGAAAATGCCTTTCAATTTTAATTGGATATGAAGATTTTTCAAATACTGAGCACAGTTTAAAGTCTAAATATTTATGAATACACAGTATTACTTCCTTCTCTATGTGAATATTTAAAATTTTGTATGTATTTTAATATACTTAATAATTCTCTTGAAGACATCTTTCATGGAAAGATGAAAAATACGAGGGTTTCCCTTTTTCAATTTTTCCACCGAACGAAAAAATAATTGTAATAAGATTCCTAACTTCAAAACTTTTGATAATATATTCTACTGATAAATAGGTAGAGTACTTTTTAAGAAAAGTTTTACCTCAGTTAAAGAATAGAATGCAATATTTCTCTGCATAATTATAAAAAAATAAGCGTTACAAATAACAAAATAACTTATTTCCAGCCATTTCTCAAATTCTTGATGCTAGGGACAAATTAGAAGATTTACTCAGTCACCATAATGTTTTTTCTTTGAGGTAAGGGTTAGTTGTAAGATTTAGTTATTGCTAGCTAAAATAGCCAAATTGCATATCTTTGGAAAAAGGGACCTTCAACACATTTTCATTATTTATGGTTCTCGAGATATTTTAGCTGGATATACATCGCTAGCATCTTTTGGATACTAGTGTTGGTGAATAAAAAATTCATTATGTTAAAAGTATTTTAAGGTTCTATCCAAAAGAAAAACAAACTACATTGCAGTTTTCCATTTTTGTTAATGCGGCATTTAATTAATGATCTTTTAGTGGTATTCGTGATTTTATTTTGCTTTAATAGAAACACTCTTAGAAATGTATTTTAAGCTAGACTTTTTTCAATGAAAATGATATTATGTGCACATTAATTATCGTTCGGAAAGTAAAATTATTGTTTGTCTTTATTTATCTTTAAATTATTATCAATTTGCCGCTCTTAGTGTGTATTTATCCATTGTCACAGCTTTATTTTTTAGAGATTTATATCAAAATAGCTCCCTCCTTTACAAAAATTGTTTTAATTATGTAATAATTGGTAATAATTTGTAAGTAAGTACAAATAATTTTTAATTTAAATTTGTTTGAATATTTCTATTTGCTTCACTCCGAATCGTTTAGAAGGCAAACATAAAATAGTAATATTTAGTTATTCTTGTTCCGTATCAACAAGTGTGACAAAACCAAACTAAATTAGGTGGTTTGTCTATAAATTAAGATAATACCTGCTAGCTTAGAAGAATTTTATCTCATTCTCACCTGTGTTGTACTCGACTGTAATAGGAAACTTAGAAATTTTCACTAGAACAAATATTTAATTTATATGTGCTAAGAAAGGCAGATAGACCTCTTTAGCACTCCCAATAATGGAATTTATTCTCGCTCAACATCGAGCTGAAAAAATTTGATCCGAGTATTCACTTAGACAAACTATTAGCAATGGCGAAAATTTATATCCAATTGAGTCACTGCGAGTATCTGTAAAATTATAACGTAATTAGTTTTGGCTTTCTTCATTTTTGTGAAACATGCGTTTGCTCTACAGAAAAAATACAAAACCCTATTCATCACTCGTCTGAAAGCGCCGTTATGTGGCGCCTACATTTCTCGCGTTCGCTGCAGCCAAGTTAAAATCAGCCCACCAGGGGCGCAGACAACGCGAAAAGCGACATTCATTAAATCCCGCGTAAACGAAAAAGTATTAAGTGTTTTTCAGTCGGAAGTAAACAAAATTAATTTATTTCAAATTCTTTTATTTCCTCCTCTCCGTTTTATTTCCGCTTCCTGTTGTCCTTTTCTTTGCTTAGTGTCTATGATTTTTTGTTTTTTTTTTGAAGATTTTCTGCTCACTCTTTTATGTATAGGTTCATTTTTTGTATCGTTGCTCTAAATTTTCCGGCGATAATTATGTCGAATCAGCAGAAACTTACACCTTTATAATTTTAGCAGTTTTTTCTTAATACAACGTAATCGCTTATCGAGAGAATAAAAGGAATACGTGAAAGTGAGAGGATTACATGCTAACTTTTGGAAAGCAAATTACATCAGAGCAATAAATGATTAAATTTTGTACATCGATGTGTCTCTTTAGATATTGATTTGATGAATCTATTACTTAAATTAACTTCATGATAATAATTTTCCTATTTCTTCGGTATGACATTGCTTTAGTTTGTTTAATAAAATTTTATTTTATTACATGATGAACGCAGTCAAACGGTGTGTTAAAATATTAATTTATCATTTTATACATAACATATACAATTATACCAACACTTCCTGAAATTTAAACTTAAATTTCGATGTCTGTTTATTATAGACAAATTTCTCGCTTGCAAGAAAATTATCTGTAACTAACAGATGAGGCCAACATCGAGATAATTTTTTGTCGGGCTTTTCCAATTTTGATACGGACCATTATCAATTAATTTATTATGAAATTATGTTTCAGTTTCATTTAAAATTTAAAATAGGCTAGCTATAATTTTTTATATATACATTTTTTACATGTTATATAACAGAATAGATAATGGTTACCATCATGTTGGAAAACAATATAGAATTTTTTCTTTTGAACCAAATTGAGTCATTTTTTCAATAACAATATCGGTTTAATACGAAGTTAATACAATAATTAGGTACAATATTTATTTTATATGATAGTGTACTAAGTATCCGCTAAATTTGATCAATTCTAAAAGAATTTTGGATAAGGAGTGTATTATTAGTGGTGACAAAAAAGAAATATAGAAAATAAGAAACGTATTGTTTTTACAAATACGATTTCAAATAAAAAAAAAAAAAAAATATATATATATATATATATATATATACATATATATATATATAAATGTACATATAATAAAAGAAGCACACAAAATATGTAGTAAAATTATTTCAATGGATTTATCTCAAAGGCCTTGATAAAAATAATAAAAATTCAAAAGAAACTTAAGCTAACGTAAATACTTACCTCGGCCCTTATTGTTTGGTCAGAAACCCTTCGGAATAAATCCGCAATTACGAGTACCAATATATTTTTCTAGATGGACGTTTACTCCATGTATCGAAATAAATGTGTATTTAATTTGCGAAATTGCACAGATCACGTCTGCGAAGGTCTTGTGAATTAGTTTCACTTAAACGTTGGTGCATATTTTAACAAATCAATTTTGTCTTAATCATAAATTTTACCCTATAAATTTGGTATAAAAAATTAAATGTCTTGCAATGTGGAATAACATATAATACACTCCCTATCGCCAAGATGCTTTCAAGATTTTTGATATGGTTAATCCAATAAAAATCTTGAATCTCCTGTGCAGTAGTTTGTACAATATAGAATTAAACTGACTAGTTTACACTTGCCAATTTTTTCGCATTTCATATTTCACATAATTTACAATATTTTTGGCTTCCAATGATTTTTAACTAAGTTACTACACTTAACCATAATGTAATAAAATAAAACGCAATGAGTTGAAATTTGTATCATAATCAAGCATCTAATTTTTTTAATAAAACAATCTATTTATTTACTACAACTTCAACTGAAATCAACGTTCAACACAAACAAGTAATCCAGTTGTCTGCGAGTTTGATGCACGGACATGATTTCCATGCCCATTATTCGTGCTAAAGATTTAATTCACTAAAAATTTGTTATTATAACAAAAAAATAAAAACTTCTATTAGAGATAAAATGCGAAAGTTTTTCAAAGAGAAAGAATTTCATTCTTTTGTTTTCATGACAACTTTTAAAACAAAATATGTCATGAAAACAAAAGATAGCCCATATCAATACTAATTATTTTGAACGATATTTATATTCATAAAAGTAAAATATAACAATTAATTTTTTAAGCATATTTTCAACTTTTTAAGGAATATTATTGTTTATTACCTAACATGGAAATTCTTATTTTATCCTAATTATTCATATCATTTAAAATGTATTACTGCTCGAAAAAAATTAATTCTAATTAAAAAATCAATTTGAAATCGTTATACTAAGAAAATATAAAAACATGAAAGTATTCACTAACAAAGGATATAGCAGTAAATTTTTCATAAGTCTGCTAGCGTGTAAAGATTCTTACATGCCACGTTACAAAATGTTTGTGAATAAATCATAATAAGGAATGATGAACACGCACGGTGTATCTTACATCATGTCTGAAATTTATTTCTTTCTCAATTGTTTCGGCTCTGCTCACGTTCAATACAGTATTCGTAATGTTTTAATAACGGTGGATCTTCCTTCTACGCATTTATATAAAATTAAAATAAAATTTGTTCAATGCGAGTAGAACTTTTAGAATGAGAATTACCCACTGCATCTAAAAGTGTATAAACATTTAAGGTATATAATATTTCTGTAAAATATTCGTAAACGAAAATATTATTTCTCATTATTTGTATAATTCTCATCAACGTAAAAGTATTGTGAATTTTTCAAAAACTATGAGTTTTTGAATCGTCGCTTTGGTTTAATATTGAACATTCAACACACTTAGGGTAAACTATCCATCTATACGTCAGATGCATCTAGGTACAATATAAGCAAAATTGATACTTTATTTCAAAAGATGCATTCATAAAAAGGGAATCCTTAATAATCCTAATACTTAGACATCTGGGCTATATGTAGGTTCGCTGGTATGCAATCAATATTAATGTAACGAAACAAGAAATAATACTGAGATTATATACGACAATAATGAGTTGGTAAAATGAGAAAAAACGAACATAATTTTTTCTCTTTTTAATTGTAAATGTCCTCTATTTTGTAAAATGTTACATAAATAATTACTCTATCCGGTAAATATAACATGGATGCTGCACGTACATAATTTTATTTAAATTAAGATATTAAGAAAACTTTAAATTAAAAAACGTACATGACCTTAAACAATTAATTATGAAAGCCGTTTACGATTAAACCGATTCCCATTTGACCTATTTTAATGCATAAATATGTATAATTTAGCATACTAGAAGTAATATTTAAAATAACTTGCAGCTTTTCTTTAAACTATACGGCTTCACATATATGGTCTAATGCAGGAAATAGAAACAATGAAGGAAATTAGTTTACTTTAACTTACTTCCTACATCATTGAAACTATTTTTAATGGAGAGCGGTGATGTTGAATCACATCACATCACTCCTTCTATCTTAACGAAAACTATCTTCAGCTAACTGACATTTCTTCTTTAAATTCATATAAAACAAATTTTTGCTAACTCAAAATTAATAAGTTCGCCAAATCCATTACGCCGACAATATATAAAAATCCTACAATACGTAATTTACTTTCTCCCTACATTTCTAGTATAAAAACGCAATAACGAAACAAATATCAATAAAGAAAGCTGACGATCAATTTATAACTTTTAATATTCACTTCCCAAGAGCTAAACAAAACCGTTCTCGTTTTTATATTAGGCGACAAGAAGCGCGACTTAGAACCAACTTTCCCCCAATATCCCATAATGCCGGCGAGAACCTGCGCCGCCCGCCCGCCTCGATAACAATATAGGGCGCGTGGGATTTTCCTACCAAATTTCTGACAAGTCATAATCATGCATTGAATTATTTACTTGAAGATGGAGACAGCTTAAAAAGCGCCGCGCTTGGCTGAAAATATTCGAAAGTTTTGAGTTTTTTTTGGAAATTTATTCCCTTTTTTCTCTACTTATGTATTTTAGGTGTGGCTCCCATTTTAGACTATATAATTCGTGACTGATTTGTCAGTTTTCTTTGCAGTTTCTTCCTTGTAACCTTTTTTTTTTCGTATGTATACTAATCATTTGATAACAATTATAATTGTTTTACAAAACTTTAATTCAAAAGTCATTTTAATTTAATTATTTCATAGCTGAAAAAGGTGACTATGTGTTCGCTATTTCCTTATAACTGCTAAAAGTAAATCTACATTTTCTATATGCGAAACAAATGTCAGAGAAATATATATTTTTTTCTAAGACAATTACAGTAAAATGAAATAATTCGTGATATTTTTTCTTTAAAAAAACCATTTATTAAAAATTAATTCGACAAAATAAATTATAACATACTTTTAATTATTTTATATAAATTAGTATAAATAGAGTATAAATCTGTTTCCTCGCATTGACATGAAAATAAACGTAATAAGAATTAAAAACCTAAATATCTCTTTTAAAAAACTCTAACATATTATGTTGGGGTATTAAATATATCCTAAGTAATTCATTTCAAAGCACAATAATTGTAAAATAAAATTAAATCAAAAAATTATGAACAACTTATTCACATATTCCAAAAAAAAAAAATGTAACAAATACAATTATTTCAAATGCATAACTATAAAAATAATGGCACACTTTACAATAAATTGAATATTTTATCCAAGCTTAAGAAGAGGTAAGTTAGAGATATTACACATTAACTAATACAGTAGTACAATGTAATTATGCTGTTGTGCCAACTACTTTAATAAATAAGAGTTTAATTTTCCATCAAAGTGAAATAAGCAGCAAAGGTTGAAAGAATATTTATAGGTTATATTCTCCAGAGATATCCTAAAGAACTCTTCAACGTATCTGGAACCAAACTAATTTATTGTGTGTTTACAAGTCACAGATCGTGTCCAAGATCTGACGATGGAACAGAAAGTGGTAACAGAATACCTGAACCGTGAGGCGTATATTAATCGATTTTTTCTTGTTTAGACGGATCTTATGGTTACAGTTGGTGGCCAGGTGTAACACTAAATATGGTAAGCAAAAAAAACTGGTTTCCTTGTAATTGAATAGGCTACAAATAACCAATGATTGAGAAACACAATGAAAAGTATAAAATAAAATATATGTTTAACCAAACAACCGACTTCAAACACACTGAAAAAAATGATACCCTTCCGTTTTTGAAGTCAGTTTTTCTTTTCTCTGTTTTTGACGTCTTTTTTTTCAAAAGTGATAAAATTACATTTCACCGCCACCTCCCCTAATACCCTCTCTATAAATATTTTTTTAAAAACCTATGCCAAAATTGTGAAAAAAGAATGACAATTTTAATTAAATATTTCAATGCACATTCAACTTGTGCATATTATTCCCACAAGAACACATTATAACCTCGCTTCTCCTGTCTAGTTTAATTTTTTTGGAAACATCGAACGATCAGAGAAAGACCGGTTCACATTTGTTTCATATATCCACAGCGCCAACTCGCGACAGCTCATAGACATATGGAAAATTACTTGTTGTTGTTATTATGTGTAGCTGTGTGACGCTAAGCCATATTGAAAATTGAAAAACTTGAGTGACGTAGTAAGTAATGAAGTTAATGGAAAACTTTTACATGTGACGATTCGAAAAGTTTAATAAAATCGCGAATAGGATTTAATATTTTATTTATACTTTATGCGTAACTCAAATTTATACGCGTCCGCGATATTATAATGAATTGCGTCACCTGCAACATTCCACGAAAGAGTTCTAATTTAATAAATTTATATTCCGTAACATAGGGTGAAATCAACCACGTAGATGATATGTTCGTTAATGCTAAATGTATTGAAAGTAAATTGTATATGGTTACACCTCATATTGATTTCGCCCCAAACTTTTTACTGACGACATGGTTTTTCTCGAGCTAAGTGTAATACATTAATATCAAAGGAATAATTTTTAGTAAATTATTGTAAAATAATTTTTTTTAAAGAAAATTCCAAATTTCTCTTTGTTTATCAATTAATTCAATTTAATATTAAACCTTCAACGCTTTTATTACCACTTCGTAAACTAATAGTCCATAAATCAGCAAACGTTGAATGTTCTGTAGCATCAAATACGTAATTAGATATTATCAATGTAATTTATATAATTTTAAAAATTTTATAATTTGACTTCTTTAGGTTTTCGTGAAAAAAATTATTTACGTTGATTGGGTAATATGAAATTATCCTCCAGAAAAATTATTTATGAGGCAGTAATTAAGGAATTTTAATTTGAATTTGGACAAGGTTAATTTTTAAATAACCATAAGATTATTGATCCTAAGCTTTTAAACTTAATGTATATAGATGTGCCTAACAGACATCCGTCTAATAAGGTATATTCTCATAGTTGCTTAATTTTTACAGTAACTATCGCAACATTTTTATGGATAATTCAGGTTAACGAGAGAAGTCATGCATTACTCAATCATTGCTTAATAGTTACAAAGTATAATTCCCAAAAACGATAAAAAAATACGAACTCACCTCTTGGTATTATAACATATACATTACTATGTCTTTGAAAATCTAATGTCTTCTTCATTTCCATTTAATTTGAGCAATTTATTTACTTTGAACTTTCAGAAAACTTTCGTATTTATTATTTATTGAAAAATAAGTGGTGAAACTTACAATTAACGAAACTCTATTATTGTGGATTAGGTGCTGATGATGTACTTATTTTATTTCAGATTTAATTATTAACGGACCCGACACGTACTCATAAATCTGTTTCAGTGATTATTATTAATAGATGAAAAAATTTATTGTGGTTAATGAAATGTTCATCAACTTGAATAAGTAATTTTGATTAGTAATTGACATTTACATTAAAAAAAATTAAAAATACATAAGGAGAAAATAGGCGAAATTAATAACTGTCGTATGAAACTTTTAATGAATAAAATTTGTTTATAACGAATAGAACTCGCCCTATAAACTTTCTGCATATACGTACTTACATAGAAAACGATTTTTTTATATCTATAAGTCTTTTAATCTATTTTATTGAAGAAATAGTTTCGGTGTCTTTGTTCCTATATTTTTCAATCGATATGCAAAAGAAAAAAAAAATACATTACGTTATTTACCCATTCATAACTTATATATATATATATATATATATATATATATATATATATATGTATATATATATATATATATATATATATATATATTTATATATATATGTATGTGTATATATATATATATATATATATATATATATATTTATATATGTATGTATATATGTATATATATATACTTTTTTTGGAGGGTTTAGAGATAATTTAAATGTGGATTACATCATCATGATAAAATATCAATTTTCAAATATCAATTTTCTGTGTCAAACGTTTTCCAAGAGACTACATGTAAATTATCTCACGAGGGTGCAGTTTTTCCTTTTGAGCTAGGGAAATCTAAAAATTATTCTAAACAATTAAATTTTGTGTCCAATTTTTATCGGCATGTTTAAAAAATACTAGTAATTCCATTCATGTTAGTTTTAAGTATTTCGCTGCAGTTCATTTATAATGAAAGAATTTAGTGTAGCCAAATGGTAAACAGCGGAAACTTTATAATATTGTTTTGTTCGTCTATTCGTCTGTTCATCGGTAAATCACAATATCATAGTTCATTCGGTTAGAGACCGATTTTGATGAAATTTTAAAAGACAACTAACTTGAAAAACATAAATATATTTTTAAGTTCATTGCATAACATTTTTTTAAGTTCACAAAATATTAATAGAATTACTATGTACCTTCATATATAAAAAAAACTTTTTATGTATATAAGCGTGAGCAGAATATTCGTAGTGCAAAATCTACCCTATGTAAGAGGATTATTTATTTTCTAGTAATAATTCAGTAAATTAGTCTAAAAATAAAGGTTTGTAAAATAAAAATAGGCTAAAGTAATATGTTTTATTATTATCAAAAGCTATTTTTAAGTAATTTACCAAGTTAGCGCGATTTGAGCGACTATGCTAATTACATCATCTCATTTCTTTCGAGATTATTGCCTCATGAATAACTAGTCACAACGGCAAACAAGTAGAATCATTTTCTATAAAGTATCAAATTTTCAAAAATTTTCATGTAAGATATTTTTTCAAAAAATCATACGCAAAAAATATTTCCGGTAGCTGAAGATGTGATATTCACTGTAAGAATAAAAAGACAACTTGAGTCTCCGCTTTAGCAAACGCCAAACATAAAAGCAGGATTCCAGTGTGACGCAATTTTTTATTAATTTCAGAGAATTTTTTGTAAACTTTATGTGTTTTTTCTGATTAAAATTAATTTCACGAAAGTTGAATTACAATTAATATTTTCACAAAAGAGCAATTATGCTTAAATACAGAATAATAACCACACGGCTATGTAAAACCACTTTTTAATGGAAACTTTCAAGCAATTAAAATACCTCAAATATGTGACTTGGTTTAAGTGTCAAAATTTGTATGTCCTGATTGACTTTCAACCGTTATTAAAGATTATCTACATCAATTGGAATATTGGTATCAAATATAAGGACCTTATTTATTATACTCACCTTTTCTCGAAATACGAGTTGTACGTAAATGATCGTCGAGAATCAATTTCATTAAATCGTCACTATGAATGCAGTTAAAGATGATATAAATGATATTGACGAAAATCCATGGAGTAATGAGTCCATGGGTTGCAAGACTGGAAATAACACTGTTATAGATTAAATGGAAAAAAAGAAACCCCTCGACAGTTTTATCTAAATCGCAGACAAATGAGGAATCCGGTAACTTTTACGAAAAATCAGTAAATACTATTTCCATGGAATCAAAGTGTACGACAAGATAAAGAAAGTGCAGATTGCAACCCGTTGTACTTTCCATAGAGAAATGTAATATACCCCATAAAACTCACAGGTCAGAGCGAGTCGTTGAAAAATCTGGAAGAGGACGAAGAAGACATCGATTTTAACAAAATGGAAATATCAGATAAAATTTTATTGTATACGACATAATATTGTCCGTGTTCAAAAGCAATTGGTAAATTTTTGAAGTAAAATTACCATAAAACCAAGAAATATAATAACTTTCATAATCATTAAATAAACTTCTCAACCTCGTTCCTTAGTAACTTTCTCTTCTTCCATATCTCCAAATTCTCTATTGTTTTATTTAATTTTACTTTTAAGACATACAATAAAATCCTATTTATGAATATGTTATACCTTTTGCTTCATTGTTGCTAAATGGATTATGTTTATTATTAACAATGATAAAATAATAACATTATTGTTTTTCGCGCATTCCTATGCAGTTCGCAGAAAGAAGCTGCTCTTATAGCAGGGATACCATAATAGATGTAACTAAGTCTGTAAAATTAATTAAGCATAGAACATCATTATTAAAAACATTTAAAAAAATCAGTACCAAACATAAATGGTATGTTGCATTTGGTATCTATTATTCGTCTAAGCTATTGGTTTATGGTATTTATTTATTTGTAGATATTTCTAACGTGAATTTAATTGAATATATTTTGGATTGTTTGTAGATTCTTATCACTAATATTCTACGAAATATAGAGGTGTGACAAAATCTCTAATGATTTTCAAAAAAATATATTTAAACACATTTTTCCATGAAAGTATTTTTTACATAAAATTCAATTGTAGCTGTTGGATTAGTTCTAATAATGTCGAAAAAATTACATTGAAATGTTGTAACATTCGACGCACGTGATCGTAATGTTTTTAATTTGATTTGGAAGGTTAAACGATTAACAACGTGAGTCATGTTATTACAATATGAATAAATTATAACAACATGAATAATAACCTAAATGTGGATAATCCACTTCATAAATGTTTAATTTAATATTATAGATGTACATGGATTGTCGTAAACAACAAACTGCATTTCGCATTGTTAATTCCTTGCACAGCTATGAATGGAAAGGCAATGTATTTTTACCTGCGACGGAATGGAGGAGGTATATGCGTTTAGGATGAAAGGTTGTTTGTTTGTTTGAGTGTGCAATCCAATATTCCCATATATTTCCAAAACGGTTTGACCGTTTTTGTTACGGTGATTACTGACCACGAAGCGGCGCAATAATCATTTTGTTGGAAGCGAATGTTCTCATTTATCTGCGAAACATGTTTTCTGCAAAATATTTGGGACTAATTGCCAATGGTTCTTAGATAGATGTTAGGGTGATTACTCATCAGCGGGCGCCCCAATAAACATTTTGTGCAAACGAATGTTTCCATTAATCTTCAAAATGATTTTACCGATTCAGACACGATTTCTGCAAAATATTTTGGACTAATCGGTAATAGTTTTCAGATAGCTGTTATGATGTTAGCTCACCAGGGGGCGCTGGAACATTTTGTTACAAACGAATATTCCCATTTATTTAGAAAGTTGTTGGTCCGACTCAGCCACGATTTTCCAGATAGATATTATGGTGTTAGCTCACTAGAGGACGCTGCTTCACTTTGTTGCAAACGAATTTTCCCATTTTTCTCCAAAATGATTTGACCGATTTAGACACGGTTTTCTGCCAAATAGTCGGGACTTTGAATATAGAGTAATCCAGAAGGCGCATACGCACAAATTTCTTCGCGTTCGCGGTGAAACCAAAAATCGGTGGAAAGGGCACCATATTCTGCCTACTAGCGTCCCCCCCCCCGCCCAACGCGCACAGTGTTACCAACAGAATAAATTTACCCACCAACTTCAGGAAATCGATGCATATAAATATATTTGCTTGCGGCAGTACGATTCACATTTGCATGGATTTATATGGTCATGGCTTGGCTTTTATGAAGTATTATTAAGGCCCCCATGTTAAATTTCTAAAATGTTTATTCTAACCATGACCTATGGCCAAAGTATTTAGATTAAAATTATTTAAAAACTGTCATATTTTACCATTTTATTGATTAAAATAAATACTAAAATACATTATCATTAAACATGTGTGTGTATGTGTGTGCGTGAGCATATGCGCGTTCAAGTGCGCAAGTACGTATGCGTATGTGCGTGTGCGTGCATGCGTACGAGTATGTATTTACATATTAATCTACAAAATTATTTGAGTAATTTTGCGAATAATTTTTTGATTTTTGTATTTACCACCTTTTTCTGTAGTAGAAGCAGGAAAAATATATGTTTTTTGGTTTTATTTGTATATTTGTTTCATATGAACCTCCATAATGACCTCGGAATGAAAAAAAATTTCGTTTTTCAGATGAAATCCCAAAATTTCTTTACAATATCCAAACAAAGCATTGTACTTGACGTCTCTATTTAATCAATAATTGACTATTCAAAATTACGTTATTTTTATTCCGAACAAAAAACGTTAAGAAAAAATAGATATTATGTGAATAAGTCATTATTCCAATTTCATTATCGGTTATTAAAATAAAAAAGTTCGTTGAATGATACTTGCAACTTTAAGGAAAGCTTCCTGTAAAGAATTACGAATTATCTCAATAAGATCGTATACTCGCGCAGCATAAGTTCACGAATCAACTATCTTAATTATTTTTAAAAATTTCGACGGACCATTTAAATTAAATTCAGGCTAGCTTACAAAAACGTATCGCAAAGAATTCCTGACCCGTCCTCTTGTAAATTTGGGACTTCGTCATGGCACTATGTACTACATAAGTGACATTTTTTTTCGGTGTACCCAAAGTAATGCTATTCATTAATTAATTTTTTTGGAATACAAACACGTTTCTTATCACACTGTGGACGGATTTAAGAAAAATATTATTTCATCCATATTAGCTAAAGCTACACTACTAATAGTGTAAAAAACAAACGCTAGTCAAGGCGACCAGTTCTTGTAAGATAAATTTGAGACGTTTTTATCAATTCTAAAAAATTTACACACGTTTTTTTTTCTTTCTATAACAAAGACAGTTGCATAATGAAAAGATCTGACTAGACAAAAAATTATCAAAAAAACATATTTTTTAAAATTTAATAGTTGTTCTGTGATATCTGAAAATAGTCAATACAAATATTTTTTTGGATTTAGATAGGCTTTTTCTAAATTTTTTTTCAATGTGTCTCTTATGTGACTTTATTTCTAAATAGCTTTCTGAAAAACGAGCTCAAACTATATTTGGCCTCAATTCATACACCTAATATTGATAATGTGTCTCAGGCGCAAACACGCGCACATCCTCAAATGATAGCTTTTGTCGACGAGGAATCTGTTTTATTTTTTGGCTCCAAACGCTATATAATACGTTTTTACTTCTTTTGTTAAAATATTATAAATAATTAATCATTTTTTCTTAAATGTAATAACAAAACTTTGATAACAAGTAATAACAGTTTATTACTATAAAATATTACTTTTCTTATTATAATTTTTGGTCTCTGGTTTTATTAAATTGTAATAAATTATAACGTAGAAAGAATCTATAGAAATGCAGGCAAGTGACGACGTATTCAGTATAAGAGTTGCGTGATAGCGTTCAGAAAGCCTGACACTTTTTCAGAAGTGAAGAATTTGGCGTCCATCTTAAGGTCAGTATTAAATTGTGGGTTGTTCAATATATAAACAGTTGTTATTTCCATTTTGCATTTTAATTATTTTAGTATCACAATACGCTAATTACACAATTTTTTATATTCGTATTACAGTGTACTTACCATGAAAATAATCATTTTTATCAAAGCGGTGAATTTTTTTCCGTCATATATAAAACTCAAAAGTTTATTTGTCTGGTATAAAAATAATTATTGCTTAACTGAAATTTTAAATTTAAAACTAATGACAGTCTTAACAAATTCTATTAATTCCTTTTTCGACTGGCATACTCGGGGGTATACTGTATAAGCGCTGATAGTTTAATTTTCAAGCCTTAAAATATATTTATACGACATAAAATTTAGGCCTGATTTTAATAATAAAACAACATATATTAGTAAACCCACAAAAGTTTTTAAGAAAACATTCGACTGAAGAATATATATATATATATATATATATATATATATATATATATATATATATATATATATATATAAATAAAATTGTGAATTCGATATATTTCAAAATGAATAATTGATTTAGCGTAAAACATGATAATAGGAGCCAGAAAACCTGGTTTTAGCATTTTTCTCTGTCTGTATGTTAATTGGTTTGTCAATTACAAAAAATCTACTGGACGAATTTTAATGAAATTTAAATTCATCCAGTAGATTTCGCGTAAGTTTTTACCCAAGAGTAACACGTGGGAGAGAAATGAAATTTTCCTTATTCTGAATTTCACGCAAGTGAAATCGTGGGGCACAACTAATAGTCAATATTTTAAAAGCCTACGTAATTCCGGAACCATATTTCAGTGAAAATCCGATTCAAATTGTGCAACTAGCCTTTGCGTGCTATTCTAATAAACAGGTGCATGGTTCAGAAATGTTTTGGATTTTACTTGACCATAAACACGCTTGCGATAAAAAATTTATTGAAAATTTTTAGTTAAAGAATTTACGTCCTAATAAATTTTACTAATAGAATTGATGGGCCGAACAGAGGTCCTCATATGATGATTAAATAGGACGGTGTTTGTTCGGCATTGGTACTAAAAAAAGAAGTTTAAAATGCCATGGCGCAACATTTCTACTTAAAATTTGTTACAACCTACTACCTTATTTCATTAATATCTTACTACTACAAATTATTGTAGGTTGAAGGTTAGGGACGATGGAGGAGGAATAAAAACACATGAAATAAAAAATAAAACAATAAGAAAAAAAAACAAATTAACTAATGCTTTCACACTAGCTTTCAAGCTAAAGTGGCAATAGGCCGGTCAAATATTATGCATACTAGTAACCGATGGACTATCCAAACAACTAGATGGAAGGGACCGACAGGAAAAATAAAAAGTGACACGCTAAGTAGACCGTGGGCTGATGACATAATCGAAAGAATCGGGACTGATTGACCCAAAGCAGAAAAAGAGAATCGTGAAAGAGGATGGTGGAGGTCTTCATCTGCACAGGAGTCCATATCTCAGAAAGCGATAACTAACTCTACTAACAACTAGTAAGTAAGTAAAATACTAAGAAATACCAACTGACAGCATAGGGTAGCAATTTAAACTAAGAATATGGAATAATCAGGCGATTTTATTATCTATATTTTATTACTACGAATAAACTAATAATTATATTCATTAATAATGATACCCTCAAAAGTCGGCACCTACATGTTGCGAATGTTGTTAAAACGTTAAGTGAAAATTCACTTATCACCCGTCCGCAGCTTCCACAGTTGGCACTATTTCGCCTGTCAGCCACCAGGCGCTAACGCTATATTTTTTATTTTTTATCTTTTCGCTCGACAATGCACAAACTAAAGAGTGGCCGCCCTCATCAACATGAAAATTGCAATTTCCTCCTGCATAAAACCACATGCACACCATCCGCCACTAAGCTTAATGAAACATGCTGAAGTGTGCAGTTTAATTTTATAATCCCATCATTATACACGCTGTAAGTTCATATCATATGCGGTCGGGAGTGCGGTAAGAGAAAATGTTTACATATTTATTATAAGGCCTTGACGATTTTTTGTAAATGAATGTCACCTGTACGATAGATAATTTATATTAAATTCTTTTCAAAACAAAATTACCAATCCTCACATAGGCACAAATGTAATATCTTTTATAATGGTACTTCGTGTTATTAGTCAATTTTCATCTCAAAAATTGTCACCTCTAATTATATCCCAAAAATGTAGCGTAATTCTAGCTAGATATAATTATTGAATTAATCAAGGCCATTTAGAATTATTTTATAATATTTGTATTATTATTTAACTGCGTGTTTTCTATATAATATATATATATATATATATATATATATATATATATATTTAATATGTTGATATAGCGAAAAATTGTGGACTTTTAAATTCATCGACCTAATGAATCTTAACTACATTTTTAAATTAAGTTACCATACACTCAGCGCTGAGTTTATCTACATTTTACAAAAAATACTCGACGGCGAAAAGTTCTAAAAATTCCACTTTATTTAATTAAATTATGTTTTTATTATTTGCTATACTATTCTCCATCATAATATTACTTCTGTGCGTTTCTATCTTAATGATATAACGCTTCTCTATTACTTGAAAGAAGTTATATTTATTCTTATTCATAAAATAAATTATAGAATACAAACCAAAAAAAATTAAACCGGAAAAAGAAAAATAATCTTACCAACACTTTCTTTTTTGCTAAAAACACTAGACAGCAGCACAAAAAAACCTATCCGACAATTTTTTTTGGTGTTAAATACAATTAACAAAAAAGAAACAACTCAGCGCTGAGTTTATTTACATTTTGCAAGAAATACTCTGCGACGAAAAATTCTAAAAAATCCACTTTATTTAATCAAATACTGCGTTTATGATTTGCTATACTTTTCTCCATCCTTATATTATTTCTGTGCGTTTTTATCGTAATTATATAACGCTTCTCTATTACTTACAAGAAATTATATTTATATTTTATTCATAAAATAAATTGTAGAATAGAAATCAAAAAAAAAATTAAACCGGAAAATTATAAAGAAAAAAATAGTCTTGCCAACACTTTCATTTTTTGCATTGCAGCCAAAAATACTAGACAGCAGTGTAAAAAAAAATTGAGCTTCCTAAATAGGCTATTCCTAATATAGCTTGAGGAAAAATTGGCTTACCTATATCTGACAATTTTTTTTGGTGTCAAATACAATCAACAAAAAACGGAATGATACTAGATACGCCACATGCCTCCAATATGGTGAATAAAGTAAAAAACCTGCTCGATTGTAAATACCAAAAAGATTGACTAGCAATGTATAATCAATAATATTGGAAATATTAAATTAAAAAAAAATTGTTTCTCTCATTTTCTTTTTTTTTGTCATTTCCATTATTAAGTGATAAAAATGAACTAGTCACAGGTACAGACATTAAACTTGGCTTAAGTAGACACTTAAGAGAGGATAACTTCTCTCATGATCGCATTACCTGGCTTGCTCGATAATAAACTCTCCCAACAGTCTAATTATGCTAACCCTAGTAAAATAAAAAGCGACAACATTTATGGAGAGATATTATAGGTGGAATATAAAAATTTTAGATAGAACTTTTATTTAATCCAGTAGTATATTTGACCATAATATAAGTAATGGACAATTATTAATGTACTATAATTTCAATCTGATCCACAACAGCTGACGTTAAGGCAATATTAGGACAAAATAGCACCCATGATGTGTTAGTAATATTTTTACTCTGCTTAAATTGTTATACTAAGAATTATTATACTAAATTTAAAAACCGAATAAATCAATCACTATTTTAATTTCAGTGCAGTAGTCACAGAAAGGAGGAAGCAATTTATATAAATGCAAAATGTCTTTCTTTCGATCAACGACCCTTGTTTGTTAATACTGATTATAATCAAGATTCATCAATTTTAGGCAAACTACTTGATCGCCAGCAGTCAAAATAAAAACGGTGCTTGTAAATAATAGGACAACCTGTTCAATATTATATCTTTGAACAAGGAAAAATATATTTGATACATTTATGAAAATATGTTTTCAAATAAACGTGTTATTTAACGTTTTTAAAAGAACAATTATTTGCCAATAACCTAACGTTATTTAAAGTAATAGACTGCATTTATGACTTCAGAGTGACTATGATTTTGTTTATCAATGAAATCATTTTCACGTTAATAAAAGTATTAATCTGATTGTCTTCTAGATTTTATCATATACTCGTTTGAGTGCTTCAGAAAACTGATTTTGAATCCTGTAAATAATTTATATTATATTTAAAGCCTTAAGAATTTTTATTACTAATGCTTTATTGACAAAATAAAAATGTTCTTCCATAGTAACTATGTGTAACTCATTTATCCAATGTTTTTCTTTAGGCTGTTAATTAGAAATAATCTAATGCTTTAAAATATTTATGCGATGATTTTAGTTCAGGCAAAATGTTTTTTAGGTTTTTACAATGTGTGTGATATTATTTGATAGGATTAATTCTCAAAGACATATATAAAGTTAAATGTTATCATTTGTAGATAACTGAATAGAATATTATAGATATCAAAGTATGTAAGGAATCCATAGAGTGAACATTATGCAAGAGTTGCAATATTCCAGTATCAGAACGCATTCCTAATATATCAATAAATATACATAAAGTTTTGAATAGCTACATAGAAAAAAAACTTTCAAAGTCTGTTGAATAAAATTCACGATTTTAAGGAAAATTTTCTGTAAGGGATTTCCGATTTAACTCAATTGGATCGTGTAGTCGTACAGCAAAGGTACACGAAATAACTATATTTCGATATTTTAATACTATTCTATGGACTATTTAAAGCAAATTTAGACCAACTTACAGAAGTGAATGATTCCTAACCTGTACCATTTTGGAATTTGGCTGTCTTAATATCGATTTAGATCTTCACCACGGCAGCATGTACAATACCGGGGAAATTTTTCTCTGATTCAATTAAAACATTTTTACCAGCCAAGCCATCAAACGATTTAAAGCAAATATTATTTTATCCGTAATAGCCGAGTTTAGCGGTGTAAATGAACACACGGTAATCAAAAGGCACATTGTACAATGTGCCCTTTAATTGCAATACTAATGAGCAAATTAAGAATTTATTTTTTTTCTTTTACCCCATATATTAATCATCTTTAATTGTAATAAGAAATTAGCATTTATTTCATTAAAATCAAGACATATTCCAATCAAAAATAAATTTTAACTTCACCTGCGATCCAAGGGAAATCAAGTTCAAGCGATTCAAGTTCAGAATTTTGTTGGCAAATTCTAGTTCATTTGCAATAGTCATGAGATGGCAAAAATATTATATATTAGATAATTTTTTATAATAGCTGAGACATTTTCACAGGAAAAAGATTTTGACTTGACAAAAAAGTTATCGAAGAATATTCGAAAAAACATATTTTTCAATTTTTTAGAAATAAGAAAGAGTATGCACGGAAAGATATCTGCTTCAACTGTTACATTTAATTATATCTGAAAGTGTTAACCACTTTCTTTTTTAGTTTAGTTTTGATAATTTTTTTCTATTTTATATTTATTTTTAATTTATGACTTACACCATTTCTATATAACTTTCCGCGAAAAGAGCTTAAACATATTCGACCTATTTCCTCGCGCTTGATATCAGCGGTGTAATATCGCACGGGCAAACACGCCCGCATCCTCAATCAAGTGTACGAGCTTCCTCGTAAGCTTTGTATTTGGATAAGAATTTTTGAGTATTAAATAACTATTAATTTAATATAAATGATACAGGGTACGGTTAAAATTGTAAAATATTACTTTCCTTGTCTTAATTTTTGCTCTACGATTCAGTTTAATCGTAAAGTAGTGTTGTGTAAGCATAATCACTGGGACTTCACACAAGTGTCGACGCATTCAATAAAAAGGGTTCGGGATAGTAAATCCTGTCATTTTCCGAAAATGAAAATTTGGCGTCCGCCTTAAGGTCAGTTTGAAACTATAGTTTCAAACTGACCTTAAGGCGGACTTTTTAACTTAATTTTTTAATAAAATTTTTTTAATAAGATTTTAAGATATTTAACTCAATTTTTCAAATATTTTTAGTATTTTTGGGACGTTAATCAACAATACATTACTTAGGAATTTTTGACGGCAAATTGAGTTGCGTAAATTTTTTAGTAATGTGGCTATTTATTTTTTTTTCAATATTAATATGAGCATCCAAAATTTCCTTAACGGGGAAAAATAATTAATTTCAGCTGAAATTTTAAACTTCATTTTAATGTAAATATTAATAATTTCTATTAATAAATTTTCAACGGATGGCACACTAGGATAAATACATCATAAGCATTATTAATTTAATTTGAAATCTATTAAAAATATTTGTTCAACATAAAACGCAGTTTACATTACAATCCAAATCCCGCGAAGTCCCACAGTGAACATTATATTTAAATAGATGCAACTATTATGCAATAATTATACGCTCCGAAAATTAGATGATATAATTTTGAAAATATATTTAAATAAACCAAAAAACGTCCTAGATTTTAATATAGGCCCTAATCATGATTTCTCCAAACATCCTATAATTTTTTTCAATAGTTTATGATTGCTGATCGAAACAGACGGACAGAAAATAATTAAAAAAAATGTTTTTAAAGCAGCAGTAACAAAACGGGAGACACGATGAATACTGAGATAATGGGTTTTCTTATTTCCGTTTAAAGGCTTTGTCTTTGTATATACTGTCTATCAACAAGACCACGTAAATCAATTAAGAACAAAATACTAGATCGTCAGCAGCATTATTAAAAAAAATTATGAATATTAAGACGATTTTATTCAAAATTGCATCTTCGAAGAATAATTAATTGTGATGTAATATTTGTAAAGACACATTTTTGAATAATAATATTATTCAGCGTATTTCGTTTAAAGCAACGAATATTTCTAAATGATCTAAGGTTTTTTCTAAGAATATACCACGATTATGGCTTTAAAATTATTAGAATTTTGCTTATAAATGAATTTATTTGAATTATAGCGAAAGCTACTTATTATGATTATTTTCTGGACTTTGTTATGTACTCGATTGACTATCTTAAAAATTATTTTGGATTCTCAAAATAATGTATGTCGTACTTAGTCTTAAGATTTTTAATTATTAGTTACTAATGTGGGATTGACAATTTGACAATTTTCTTTCTTGTTAATCTCGTGTAACGGATTTTTCCAATGTTTTGGTTTGTATAGTTAAATAAGCTAAATTTTAATAAAGAGTTAATAATATTCCCAATCTTAATTTACTGAAATTTTATTTATTTAGTATCATAATTGTTAAGCATACAATTTTAAATTGATTAAGTAAAGTCTATTAATACTAATGTATCGATTGTCAATACTTAACTATTAAATATCAAAAAAGGAAAAATTAAAAACTGTGAAGTACTAAGAAAATTCATGTAACTTATTTATACTTTTTATTATTTGAAAATAGCTTTCCTTGTGTTTTTTTATATCAGGTAATAAAGAAATTCCTTGCACCTGGCCATTTAAACTGATGACAGTAAAAATGAATTCAAAATTTTAAAAAGGAAATGATTTCTTTTTAATTGAAATTACAAGACTTTCGTATGTTTAGAAATTTCGACCGAAATTTGAAAATCGTATTGCGGAAAATTAATCGAATGTGAGAAAATTTATAAATATCGAACGTCCACGGACAACAAAGCGCCAACCTCAGTGTTGTCAAATTATAAGAATTAAATGGAGAACAATCCGATGCGTATATCAGTAGCATATAAAAGAACTTATTGCAATAAAAAAATTACGGAAGTTGAAGGTTTTGCTATGAACCTGACATTCTGAAAATGTGCTATCATCAATCATGTTTATTTGTATGAGTATGTTTTTTACAATAGTATTTATATGGAAAATAATTAAAAAATATTACAAATTTATTAACAATTCAGAAGCATTCGTTTCAGGAATACAAGCTATGTTCTTCTTTTTTCAAAATGGCCATGTTTTCAATGGGTGAACTATAAGATGACGCTACTACGACAAATTAAATTTTGTTTCATTTATATTGTTTAATGTTTATAACCCTTCGGACAGTAACAATGTACACATTATCATAAAAAGCAAATATTTTTTTGGCAAATTTGTCAACACAATGAATTTAGCACTTATCAAGTTAATCAAGTTACCCTGTGCTGTATTTACAAAATTTAACGAACCAATTCATGAACATTTTTAAATAAAAAAATAAAAAAAGTTCTTTCGCCGACATTAATAATATCTATGAGTTATCAAAGCGTGGAAGAAATATTAAAAATGTTCCACCGCCGCTAGGATAGGCAACTTAAATTGAGATAATATCTCGAAGTATATTTTTATTAAAGTAAAGTACGAAGCTGCTCAGCACTGAGTTTAAAAGCAGCCGCGAGCACCACCGGGAATAATGAGAAGGAACGAAATTCCCATAACTCTGAAGACGAGATAGTACAACGTTAATGAAACAGGACTCTGGCTTGTGAAGTTGAATGCCGTGGACTGTTTGGCATAATACTAAAAAAAGTTGTATTACATTATGGAAACTGAGTACTATTGAAATTTAATTGAAAAACTTATATACACACATAAAATGCAGATGCATTTTACGATGAATATGCAACATTTTGGCCTTCAAACGTTCAAGCAAGCATAATTATATTATCAAAATAATAACTTAGTAAATAATTACACTACGGAAAAATTGGTTAACACATTTTTTATATATATGATGATTTTATATAATTTATTATTGTTTTGTAACCATTTAGGCTGCAATTTTAATTTCAATTTAAATATTTTTTTTTCATATTATTATTACACGGAAATCTTTATAATATAACCCATAATTATAATTCAAGCTCGACCTAAAAATGCATTTGTAATAAATTTAATTGAGATGTTTCGATTAAGACTTTTTAGGTGATTTTTTTGCTTTTTAGAATATCTCCAAAGATAAATGTTACCAAAATAATATTGAAGTTATAATTAACTCTACCTTTAAATTTAATTTTAAACAATATAATTTGAACTATGTGACAGCGCTTCCCTCCTCTCTTTACTTTACGTGACATGTACATTTTGAAGAGTCATTTAATATCTTAATTGGTATCATAACTAAAGCGCATAAAGTATCTTAAAAAATCAATTGTATCTGTTTTATAATAATGGATATCGAATAGAGTACCCCATTTTATTTTAATTAGGTACCGTGTATCTGAATGTCACTGTATTATTCTCGCTTGTATCGTTATTTACAATCTAGGTTGTTCATACTTCGTTGCTTATAATGGCTGTAGAGCGTCGACCCAAGAGATAAACCGATTCAAAGACATATTCAATGTAAGAATATATAATAATAATTATATATTCATTTGGAATACTCGTACGAGTACATGTCATCATTTTAACGTAATAATGGTGTGTAATTTTTCACTTTAAAAATGTATTTATTCTCATATAACTTATTACTTCATTAGGTATTAATGTCATTAATACATTCTCGAATATTAGATTGAAAATATGTGATCATTTTTCGGTTACGAAGCAGTAGCATCCTCTTTTTAGACCAATATATTCTAAATTTCAATTAATGTCGATTATATTGTATTTTTGCAGTAATTGCAACTTGCCATTTTAATTCACTTTCAAAATAATAACAAGTGATTACATGTGTTGTCTTCGAGTAAATATATTTCTTTTTGAAGTTTATTTGTTTTTAAATTTGTGTTGAATATAAAACAGTAAACATTGTTTTAATTCCTGATATCATTATTGGGAAATGTGTAAATGTCAATTTATATCCGCATTTTTATATAAACTAACAAGTTATTGTGCGTGTTGGACTTATAGAAAAAAATGTGAAATATGGATAAAATGTAAAAATATGGCCTATTCCATTTCGGTAAGAAACCTAAACAATGTCTGATCCAATATCGGATCGATATCGGTCTATCAATAGAAACTTAAAATGGGAAATATTTTATACGACCTTTCACTATTGACGGCCTAGTTTGTCTGTATTTGTGAGAATAGGGACTCATCATACATAGGACGGGCGGGCAACGATAGGGGCGCGTAGGCTACGCAAATTCGTGCAGTCGTAACCGTATGATTTATAGAATATTCTAAAGGAAACCATGTGGAAATGTTTATTTATTTCCGCACCGATTTCGTGTGGGAAAATTTCGGGTTTCTTTTATGAAGTTCACGAAATTGGCTTCAGATATGAAAATTGCTACAGATAGGATTAGTTTTGGTACGAATAAAAATCGGAATAGTTAGTAGTGAGTAAGAGAAATAATGGATTTTTTTTAAAGTGAGATTTTGTTTCTGTTGATATTTTGGAACCTAGCTGTTATATTATTAGATAATTTATTGTGACGGTATTAGAAAGGGTAAATATTATGTTCTATAGATATTATTAAAGAACACATTAAAGTAGACATTGAGATCTTATTCCTTTTCTATAAAATCCCTCAGAAATAGGCACCAAAATCCACAACATTAGAAGGAACATTAGAAGATCATATAAAAACTATAACGATTAATCCAAATCCTAATTTTTTTGAAAATATATACATTTTTAGTTTAAGAGGAACACTTAGTTTTCACGCTAGGTTTCTAATGCCTACTGAATTCTTGTAGTGGAAGCTGTATTCATACTTGACAGGTTTTGTCGCATATACAGCATTTCTACATAACATCAGCTTGTTTGGTAAGCCGCATGCCAGGATTAAACGCGTTTTTGTTGACCAAATTACTCCCTTCCATTTAAATTTAAAAATAATATATCAGACTCTAACATTGTTCCACTTTTTTAAGTGGCATTGTTTAGGAGTTACAGGAAAATGATAAACACCGAAGTGAGGCCATAAATTTTGAGATGTATCCGTTTCCACATTAAGGACACAAAAATAATAAATTATATAATAATTTGGTTAAATATTTTTCTTGATATTTTTGCTTCATAATTTAGTGAAATGTTTTACTTGTAAAGCAATATCCACGCTTATGTATAGAACGAAGTCATGCATAAAATATGATATAATATATTAGTGTATAAATAACGCTAAATATTAATGTTATCATTATATAAAAAGTAACAAAAATATGTTTCCGATTTTAATTTCGCAGAATAAGACTTCTTTCATAATGTTTTATCTTTAGTGGCGACTTCTTTTCCGCTCTAATAATAACTTGAGCTTAAAAATATAAGACACCTGATTAGGAGTAAATTTGAAGTTGAAATTTTTTAAATATTTAATACACATTTTAGAAAGAAAGTATTATCCTTAACCGTTATTCTTAGAAGATTTCTACTTTTCCTTTTTACTTACTTGTAGGTAAGTAATAATAAAATAGCAACCTAATTAAAATTAGGTTATTTTCATAAAGGATAAGTTCCAAGTTTGATATATTTTTAAAAATACTTTCATCAAAATTATACTTAGTGATATGTTACTTCTGTGTCCTGAACAATTTCCGGCAATATTGTTTTGTGTTTGTTCTAAAATATTTACCAGAAATATCATTGATAAAGACTTTATCGTTAATAATTGTGAAAAATAAAAAGTTGTAATTATAACATATTGTTGTAAGAATTAAATTATAGTTTTTTTTATTTTTCAAGCAGTTTCATTTTCACCATGTTTATTCTAATACGGAAAGTAAAATTCCTTAGCTTTACTTATTTTTCCTTTCAATGAGGTATCATAATAAATTTCAGGAATTTTTCCTGAGTTCATTACAATGAATTCCAGAAATAAAAATATGAAAACGTGCATTTATCATTTCATAAGTTCTATGTGGAAGTGATATTACAAACGTCTATACATGTAATAAAACTGTATATTTGACCTCGTAGTACATTTAATATGATATAATAGCGTAAAAATTATTTAAGGGAACATATTAAAGTAATAAAATGCAAAGATTTCTTTAAATTTTTGTATTTGTCTTTTTAACTATTTGAACACATATAGCATAAAAATTATTTACTCAATTTAGATAGGTTTCTTACTTGAGGTAATCTTTAATTATTTCGGTCGATGAATGAGAAGACATGCAAATTTAATATCATCAAAATTAATTTCCATTGCCTTAGCACTACTATCTAGCACTATCTACTCCCGTACAACAAAGAAGTACCTAACTACTCGACGCGCAGTAATTAAACAAACGTATTGTATATCTTTGTATATCTATATCTACGTATATCTATTGATGGCATCACGTGAATTTCAAATCGCGCAATGAAATTTTCCATTCAGACATATTTTGGCGAAATGGACATAAATTTTGTTCGTGCGGTAGGTATATGCGTTTAAGTGAGTAATATGAATGCAGACAGACACATGACAGCAAACGAAGGTGTTCGTAGTCTTCTGCAGATATCAAGGTGTCATTTATCGACGTGGTATGTATTTGATATAGACTTACTTACTTTGTTTCCTCAATTCCTTTGAAAATGGAGGAAACAAAATCAATACTTGTTATTTGTAGGTGGGTTGTTGGTGGGTACAGTATTGATTACATTTGGATGTTATATCCTTTTTTTATTAAAATTGTCTTACTTTTTATACCAATTTACCGAGAGCATATACACACATATGCTGTGTGACGTGCATATACACGGTATCCGGGAATAAGTGTCGGACAAAAAAGACGTAATTCCTTGACTGAAAAATAGTTCATTGTCGTTAAAATAAAATTTAAAAAATGATTTTTATCAGAAAATTTAAAATAATATTCATAATTATTTGTCACCTTTTTCGTACATACGATACTTGCGCACATTGTTCAGCGCCGCTCGGGAGAATAGCCCGCGAACAACTGCGAAGACATCGTCACTGCGGGTAAGTATTGGGTGTATTAAAAAGTTATGTATAATATTTTTTGCATTCAATTGGAAAAAGGGCGTGTTTTACTTTTTATTTTCACGATTTTATTCCTTTATAGCCAACGAATAGCATCTTTCTTTGTTGTTCCCGGACACCGCATATGTATGTATGTATATATATATATATATATATATATATATATATATATATATATATATATGAGTGTGTGTGTATGATAAAGCAATAAAATTTGCCTGTATAATGGTCAAAGGTATAAAAAACGATTAGGGGGAATATAACAAAAGTACCAGAACAAAAAAATATTTTTTTAAATTTTTGTCTGTTTTGATGTGAATCAGTTTACGTAAGAACAGCTAAACGGATTCCGATAAAGTTTTCATTACAAGACTATTATATTTCATTGCGATCGGTCAACAATAATAAAATAAAAAGAATATATGGTAATTTTACTCTTCAATGCTCACTTGAAAAAGTTTACTTTCATAATTTTTGTAATAGACTTTACGTGTATTAATCTAACTTTTATCTTAATAATATATTCCAAAGGTCAAGGCGTATGAAGTCGTTGGCACAACTAGTTTAGAAATATTTACAAACTCCACGTCAACGTGTTTTAAAATATTAGGATTTACTTCACTCACATTTATTCGGAGAACACTTAGATTCATTAGAATAATTCCAAAACCAGTGCATAAGACTTGTTTTAGCTTCATAAAGTATGGGCAAAATTCGAAGGAAATAATTCAAGATTTTAAACCAGCACAATGTATGCAGCTTCTTTCTTTTTTATACAATAAATTTACATTATTTCAGAGAATAAATAATAAAGCTAAATAAAAAATTAATTCAGAAATACTGATATTTATGGCTAGAGAATGTTGTATGAGATGAGTAAGAGACGTACTAAAGTAAAAAACGAGTACGTAGTCCATTTGAAAACTTTCTAAAAATGCTTTCATCAAAATTGTACTTAATGATATGTAACTTCTGTGTCCTGAACTATTACCTGTATATTTTTTTAGTATAATTGCCTGTTTCAATATTGTAATTTGTAATATCAATATCATTACCAAAATTTTTAATATTTCTCTTACAATATATCATTTTTTCAGTTTGCCTTCTTCAAATGCTTCCTTTGGTTCTTTCCACTGTTTGCTATTAACGGATAGTTTTCCTCAATGAGGCTCAATAGTTAGTTTTAATTCTTTTTATCTATTTTGAAATCTTTTTCCACTACTCCTGCCATTTCTTGTCTATCTGTCTTACAGCACATGATCTCTTCATACTCAATTCTCTTGGTCTATTTTTATCTGAATGTCTATCATCAGTGTCTACTTTGAGTTTTAATATTAGTTAATTATTTTAATTAAATTAGCAGAACAATAGTAGTTATGCACTATCTCTACTATTCGAAACTTTGACAAAATCTACTCTATTGTGTAGATAAGCTCATATTCCTTGAATTCTGCAGAGAGATATGTCTTAATTAAATTATCGTTCTTTTTAGGTTATTATTAATTATTATAACGACCAGATTTTAAAAGTTCTCAAAGGGTAGTTGGAAAATAAATTATAAGCACCTTTCCGTAATTACTAACTACATTTAAATGTAAGACTATAAAAGCGAAATTGAGCGTTTTTTTATATTTTACCAATTAATATACCGATCCCCATTCGTGTATTTTTTTGGAATCGTATTGATTGAAAACTGTTAAATGAAATTAAATAAAATTTTAATATTAATAAGAGGGCGTGATTAATTATTGTGTAGCTATTTATATATTGCTACTAAAAACTTAATAAACCGAATAGTTTATTAAAGCAAAGCCGGAGGCATGAAGCTAGTTCAAAAAAAAACTTTGTTAAATTTGAATATTTATTAAAATTAATTGAAATAAACTGATAATTAAAAAGCAAATTTTCCATTTCAACAATTGAAGAACTTTTTTTAATTTGCAAATTTCTGCCTACTTTCGGCACTGAACGTACTGCAAATAACTTTAATATTAATTTTTACCACCGGTTCTACGATTTTGAATTTATTTCTGTACTATTCTCTGCCCCATAGAGAAATATGTAAAACACCAAATATACTTAATAGAAGAAAAAGCAACTCTCATATCCTTAGCAGGATAATTTTTTTAATATTTTGATAATTAAATTGTGTAATGATTTTAACCTATTATATATGAATACTCACAGTTAAAACAATTTTGGTAATATTTCCAGTGTCATCGCTATAAATTCATTATTTAAAAATTACAATTGGAAAAAAAATATAATTGATTCGTTTGCATTTCCATAAAATTCCACTTGTAACATTTCGCATTCATTCATTGTCCCTTAATTCGAATTTAGGCTAGGTATGCATGGTCGTAAAGGCGTGTCCACTGCACAATTCCTCCTAGCGGCATGTCACCGCATGCAAAAATCTCTCGTGATTCAAGTCACGTAAAACTGTCAGGAGTGGCAACCGCCACGACCCGCTTTCAAATTAAACATCACCTATTCATTTAAACCCGCACAAAGGATTCTCCACTAAATCGTAGTACGCTATCCCATTGCGGCTGTTCCCTCTTTAATAGAAATTTAAATGGCCGGTCTAAAAAAGTGCTAATCGATTATTCAATGCGGTTTTGTTTACTCAAAGATTGAGAACATAACATTTAATTTTTTTAACTGCGTGTCTAGTGCACTTGATTTTAATGTCGTTATATTATTAGTCTTTATGTACAATTTAAACCCTTTTACGAACCTTTTTAGATAAAAAATAAAATAATAATAAATTTTAATTGTCACTCATCAAAATGCAAAAAACTGTCAAGTGAGGTCTAACGTAACCATAATAATAGATTATTTTTACCAATACTACTATATTAAAACAATTTTAAAACTTTTGAGACATTATAAAATTATGACATTTTTATTTAGAACACACAACACGTATAAATCGCAAATAAATTCCGATGTAAATGGATTCAATTCATAACCTCTTAATATAGCAGAGATTATGTTTAGTATATGAAGATAATCTACTGTATTACAGTAAAACAACGTATTTAATTCTTAGTTAATTAATGTCATTGCAGAAATTAATGAAATGTCTATATTGATACAGGAAGCAAACAAATTAATAGAAAATATAAATTTATACAAACCAGGTTAAGTTTGTGTAAATTTATATTAATAAAATGTGGATCGAAGACATGTTCATGTTTTCGAAATAAATAGTCTACCTTGTGTGACCGATATTGACAAATTAAATACTCTCCAAGTAAAATTATTTGATAAAAAATAAAGGCATTAGAAGAAGAAAAAAACAATTATTTAATTTTAAATATCTTTTCCCATGAGCGGCTGTGTGAAGTAGCTCATTCAAAATTATTTGCTGGCCTGCAAATGGTAATCAAGGTCAACCTAAATTTTGAATATTACAAAAGAAAAGGTCTTGCAATGAATATTTTAAAGCCAAAAACATTATGGGCTTACAAGTGATATATTGACAAACATAATATGCGAATCATTTTGTTGAGATGAAGCGACTGTTGGTTAAACTTGTACCCAATAAAGGAGTGTATCCTTATTTACCACCTTTCTTTAATGGCTTCCTTCATTTAAATAATGTAGATAGGCCCAGCTTAAAACAATATTGAAATATTTTATATATATGTATGTGTCATTACTCACTCTAGAACATATGTACATGTATGAAGATATTCGCCTCTTAACGTCTCTTAGAATCGTAACATGATAGGTCCATCTCTCTGCGAGTTATCCGTCTCTCTCACACAAGAAATACGTTGACTTTTTTATCTTTTGGTGTCGACGTCATTTTGTAAACATTAAAAATACGCAATTATCTATAAATATTTATGATTTAATAATATGTCGCATTTATGCGTAGAACGTTACACATTTGGATCTTATTTATTTAGTAACTAATGTTTTTAGGCTTCCAGAATGAGGATGAAGTCATATCGGATTCTACGGAATATGTGTACTCACATACGATGTATTTTGAACGTTTTTTGTGCCCTCAATATATAGGTAAGGCCTTTCTATATTAAATATATTTTTGATTGACCCCCATAAAAAGCAGGGAAAAAAGAATATTATCAATAATTCGTCAAAAAATCCTTTTTAAGATACAAACAAATCACATCTATATTTAATTCATGGTTAACTAATTATTCCATATGATATTCTTTTTATTAAGAGCACAACAGGAAATCTTGAGTGTCCTTCGTGAACATTATGAGGAAGCTATATTATTTCGATTTCTCTGTAGGTTGCTAATGCGTAAATAAGTCTGATAACAGATAGATATTTAAGTAGCAAGGTAGAAAAAATACTTTCAAAATCTGTTGAATGAAACTCGTGATTATAAGGAAAACTTCCTTTAAGGGAGTTCAGCTTTGTCTCAACTAGATCGTGCTCTCTTACAGCAAAAATTAAAAAATATATTTCGATACGTTAATAAAGAGGTACGAACCTTTAATTTAGGCCAAATTACAAAAATTCATTGCGGTGAATTTCTAACTCGTACTATTTTTTTATTTTAACAGTATCCAAATATATTAATTTGGACCTTCTTCACGCCAATATATACTACACAAGGTAATTTTTTATTTGGGTTATATTTACCCAAAACATTATAAATAAAAACACCTTTTCTTCGATCATAAACACGTCTTTTAATCACGTTACGAATGGATTTAAGACAAAGCTAAAGATTAATGATGACAACAAGTAAACCGACATCAAGAGTGCACGTTATACTAGTACCTATTTAAGACATTTTTACGGTAAGTTTTAATTACATTACATTAAAATAAATAAATTAGTGCTTTATTCCATAACAATCAAGAAATTAACGTACCCGATAATAAACTTTAGTGGCTGCCGCGTTTTCAGAGAAAGAAGTCAGAATTTTGGTGTCAAATTTTAGTTCATCCAAAATATTGAATATATTTGGCGGTAATTTTGTAGGAATTCATTATTCACAATTAAATGAAACTATGTGATGTAGTATTATTTCTATTTTCTTTAAATTCTTTACCACGACCTAGGTTTCGTTGTATTACAACATCTTCAGGTGGGCTGTTAGCAAAGATTTATCCCAATATATTTATTTAATTGATTGGTTAAATAACATGAAATATAACTATTAAAAACTTAATAAAGAATATTATTAATGTACCCACTCATTGTAGTTCGGCAGAAATCACTCAATCCATGACTTTTTCATGTTTGCAATGTAATAATATATAAAAATATTTGAGAAAAAATTACTTATACTGTTCACTGTTTTGTCAGATGTATCGCTAAATTTGTAACTAGAACTTCGTTTTGTCCAAAAAACATTCAGCCGGTTTTGTTATTCTAATTATAGAATATCCATTGCGATTATTTTTAATTAAATTAATTATTTATAAAAAAAATTTATATTGTTGTAGTTAGTACGGTAGAAATAGAACATTAGAATAAAATACTAAACACATATTTAAGAGGAAAAAATGTAAATTTTTACGTCGCCACTGCTCCGTGGCCTGTTAGCAAATGAAAAGAAATGTAGCCAAAATAAAATAAAAATAATTCAATACCCGTTTAATTTACGGTATAATCTAAAAACGGATGTACGGTTACGACTTTTATTAGCAAAAATTGTTACTATTAGCAAAAACAAAACAAAACAAACATAAAGTTATACTTTAAATAATACAACTTAATATTTTTTCATCAATGAGATCTAATTTTTTGCACTAAATGTTGCACAGTATGAAGACAGCTTATTACAATTGTTTTATGTAAAGTTTAAAGCTACATTCCGTATAGGTAATAACGAAACCTATTAAAGAATTATTTTTTCTAATTTTTTTTTAAATCTGATCATCTCTCTAAAAATCATATCTCTACACAATATTCAAAATGCGAAGAGATTACGACTCAGTACTATTGGTCGGGCCAGATATTCCGAAGTTATAGTGTTGCCTAAAATTGTGTGTAATTACGAAATATGATATAAAATATTTGAAATATTTTTAACCGTAAGTTTGACTTTAATAACATAGTATGCCTTTATTTTGCGACAAAACCCTCAGAATACAACATTTTGACGATTTTTTCTTATTTTTCTATCGGAAAGTAAGACTTTTTTATGGTTAAAGTTCGACTTTCTTCCAACTAAATATCAAATAATGCCTTTCCTCGCTTTTAACCAAATTTTGGGGCAACGTTTTTAACTAGTCTGATATAAACTGAATATACACTATATTTCACAAAATAAATGATTTGCTTTATTATATACTAGCGGCCCGGTACGTGCTTCGCTAGGTATAAAGTGAAATATTAAAAAAAAATAATTGGAACATCAAATTCATTTATTCAAACAAAAAAATATTTTATTATTTTAAAACTTAATCCAAAACATTAGGATAAACATTATTTTTTGTTTTTCCATTTTGAGCATGAATAAACAAAAGGCTGGGGGTACCGACTCTGGAACAGGCAACATAAAGTTGGCCATGTGAAAAACATGATTCCTCCAAATTCACACCACAGACGTTAAGTGTTTGCCTTGGGCCTTGTTGATGGACATCGCAAATGATAAACGCACAGGATATTGTAATCGTTTGAATTCAAATGGCATATCAGTTGGAATCATAGGGATACGCGGTATCAAACAAACTTCTCCTTTTGATTTAGCAATTAAGATCGTAGCTTCAATCAAATTTGGCAATAACTATTTCACTGCCAATCTGGTGCCATTATACAGTTTTGGTGGATTAATATTCCGCAATAATATAATCAAAGAACCAAATTTCAGATTCAAGCAATGCGGTGGCATACCAGCCGGTTCCAATGAATTTAAAAATTCAATTGGATAATTCATTGCCTCATCTTGATTCATAACACTGTCAATTGATTTAAATGTCGTGACTACACCTGGCAGTTTCGCTTGAATTTGAAAATTAATGGCATTGATATGAATGTTCTTCGGTGCTAAAATGGCGTATTCTCTCAACCAATCATGATTTCTGTAATTCTGGAGAATATTCGGAAAAACACATTCAATCAATTCATCTATAGATTGCGCAATTGTCCAAACATTGTTCGGTACAGCAATCAATTCGTTGGTACTGTCGATTTTTATTTTGCCATCATCAATTTCTAACAATTGTTTTGAAAACTCATAGGCAGCTGGATCATTTTGTAGGTGAATACGCATATTAATGTTCAGTGTCAATATTTGTACATATCTCCAAAGAACTGATGACTTCAAACAGGCATTTATTTCATCAGCAGGAGTTGATCGAGAAATGACAAGCAATGTTTGTCGAAAATCCCCTGACAGTAATATTAAAGCACCACCAAAATGCTGTTGATTACCACGTAAATCTTGCATTGTTCGATTAAATGCTTCTATTGATTTTTTATTCGCCATTGTACACTCATCCCATACGATACGGACGTTAATCGCAGAACTTTTGCCATAGCAGAATTTCTCGAAATATTGCAAGTGGGAGTTTCAATCACCTGTACATTCAATGGCAATTTTAATGCAGAGTGTGCGGTCCGACCACCTTCTAATAATGTAACAGCAATTCCCGAAGATGCAAGTGCCAATGCAATTTTCTTTTCCTATCGAATAGTCGCTAAAATCAATGATGTAACGAACGTTTTGCCTGTACCACCAGGTGCATCCAAGAAATATAATCCACCTGCATTATTTGAAACGGCATGCATGATTGTGTCATATACATGTTTTTGCTGAATATTCATTTTGGTTATATTTGATTGTACAAATAAACGCAAATCATTAGAATTGAATTTCAGCTCACGTTGCAATTCACGATCAAACAAATCATGCATCTGACGATTTGCTGCGGTCATACCCAATTGTACTAATGCTTTATTTACAATCATTCTTCAATTATTATCAAAGCTTCCTTGTACATTTCCAAGGTAATCAACAAATCAGGATTTCTTGCATGATGACGCATACGACTTAAAATATCTTGTGCCATGTATTGTTTATATTTGTTCCATAATTCAAGTGGATTTGATGGCATACATGTTGATAATATAATGGCAAATAGCATTCGTATTTGTTGTGGATGAGCTGAAGTAGATGCATCTTGAAGTGTTGAATCTCAATGTGCATCATCCTCCAACAAATGCAAGTGTTGACATGCTTCACGATATGTTTGACACAAATGACCGTTGACTGTTCTCAATTCTTGAAATGATTTTGGGCCCTTGACGTTAACTAATAACAATCTCAAATAAAAACAGCATTGTTTGGATGTACTGTATATATTCTCCCAATTGCATCTGTTTGAAAAATGCCAGGATGCCCATGGACTGCTGTTCCTTGTTTACGTCTTGGAATTTTTTTCCAAGACACATTCCATGTGTAATACTGAGGCTCTTCAGAATATAACAAATTTATCGCAAAAGTATCAGTTTCACATAATTTGAAAAAAGCTGTCGACGTAGTCGCTGGTGGTTGTGCTGCTCTTTCCAATACATTTGCTACATAAAATAAAGACGTTGGCCATTCTTAAGATGCACAGCCAAGTGAACAACCACAGGATGTCTTTCGTGCATTGGAAATGACATAATCCTCTAGACAGCTTCATTACTACTAATATAGCGCCCCATTTAATACTGAGTAATTTCATCATTTCTATTATCACCAGCAACACCGAAAACAGCCATATCGCTCCCTTTATTTACATACTAGCAAATATATTTAATGGATTTGACTGAATTACAATACTCCACATTTATATGAGCATTGAATATTTTCGATAATAATGGACAATACAACACAACGATTATCTACTGCGACCTCCTGGTTACGCATTCTAATGGTTGCCGTTTTACCGTTATCATTAGGTCATCTACGTCGATACAACGGATATCCGTCATTGCCCGTTATTGTGTCTGAAGTCAATTGCCTTGGGTATCGTTTCGAACACTTTCCATCAATCATATATGGCGAATTCATATTTAGTTCACCGCACGGACCATGTATCATGTTTTTAACGACAACTTGAAATAACTCAGGATCAACAGTTTGATCAGGAATTTCAGCTGATATAACGTTATCGATTTGATCCGGAGTTATTTTATGTACCAGCCAAATTAATATATGTGCATGCGGCATCCCCTTTTTTGAATCTGTAACATATATGCAATTTTAGGTAGATGTTGCATCACAATTTTTAAAACTATCGAATACTTTATGATTCAGATTGATATAAACATGGGACAATCCTGTTGAAGTATTTACCTTAAACGTCGGTATAAAATTATCTGTAATAATTTTAGTAGTACCAAAAGAAGTCATTTGAAATGCCGAATTGTATTGTTGAATATGACTCAAAAAGTGCTTCGACTTTTGAGATGTCCCAAAAATTAATGAATGCAATGGTTCGGGTGGAGTTTCTAATACTGGCAATCTCACTTTGCCAGTAGCACAACACATGCCGGGCGTTTCACCTGGAAAGTTAGCCGCATCACAATGTTGACATATTGAGTCCATCATTCCAATGTATCCGTACACACTATAATCAATCTGACTGTTGTAATCAAAAGCAGCACGCATCATTTCAGCCGAAACAGCACGACGTATTCGTGATCGCCGTGCAAGATTCAGTACAGGTACAGGGTCAACAGATCTATTTCGTGCATTACGTTCACGCTGCGATGCAATAGCATTAGCTTGTGCGCGTTCATCTGCAGTCTGTGATCTTCTTAGTAATGCCACATCATTTGTATTACGCGATCAGCGACCGCGATTTGCTCGTGTTGCTCGTGGCATTTTTCCTTCAATTAAAAAAGAATAAATCAAATTAAAAAAATAATTGCTACATTAATAGTGGTACACAATACGTTTTTTCAAATAAAGAAACACACATGCATACATGTAATTCACTTCAACAGTTCAAAACTTACTGTTTGTGCAAATGCGTTTGCCAATTTAATTCATAGTACATTTGAACAAAAAATATAAACACAAAGCAATAATTATCGCTGACATTGTTCTTTAATCGAACCACTTCCAAAATGAAATGACCGCATGAATGACATAACAACATGCTTTTACTGTCAACACTGAAAAAAGTTTCAATTTGACAGCACAATCGCCATCTGAAAAAAGGTTCAATTTGACAGCAAAATCCCCATTTACAAAATGATCCGCCATTTATTGAAGTCAGTTGATATAAAAAATGTGATAAATGAAGAAGCACTCTACCGATTTTGTGCAAACTTCACATAAACCATCTACTAAATAGTTCGAACAAAGCCTAAACATTTGGTTTGGATAGGTGAGCCCGTTTTTGAGTTATAAAATTACAACGAAAAGTGGCATTGATTTTTATATATATAGATTTGTTGCATAATAGCAAGGGAAAGTCAAGTAATTTTAACCGAAAGCAACATAAGATAATGTTTTCTTTTTTACTTCAGTTATCCAAAAAGGAACAATATGAAGTAAAACACAAACAATAAAGTGTCATTAATAATAATTTTTTTTAAATAAAGCTGTCCAAATAAAAGTCTAATTATTCTAAGTTTTTCACTTCAGTTATTCAAAAAGGAACAACATGTATTAAAACACAAACCATAAAGTATCACTAATAATACATTTATTTAAATAAAGCTGTCAAAATAAAAGTCTAATTGTTATAAGTTTTTCACTTCAGTTATTCAAAAAGGAACAACATGAATTAAAACACAAACAATAAAGTATCATTAATAATACATTTATTTAAATAAACTGTCAAAATAAAAGTCTAATTATTATAAGTTTTAGGTATTTGCAATCTGTATTATAAATGGAACTACAGATTCATTCATGACGATCGTATGCTTCTAATCTTCTATCCGCCATCAGTCGCAAGAATGTTTCATTCAGTTTAGTTAAATAATAACAAAAATAAAAAAAGTTCTTCCTATGTATTAAAAGTGGAAAACGGACGTAATTTTCTACTGACAAACGACAACAATTTATAGACATGTATATAGGCAAAGTTACGTACCCCAATAGGAAAAATATATAACCGATACCAAAAATTTATAGTTTTAGAGCATCATAAAAAAAATTTAATTCAAGAACGTAATTTTTAAAAGACCAGAAATTGCTTAAAATGTTAATCTAGGCCTGAATTTAGCTTTGACACATCTGGCCCGCTGAGTTTTCCTGTCTCTAATATTATTTAGAATATGTTTTGCTTTCTTCGTATTAATATCACAAGATCTTCATAGATCGGATCTTTATCCGATAGCTTAGATTTTAATCTGAACTCTGTGCACTGCATAGTGAAAATTACATTCAAATTGGTACATTAGTTTTTTAATTGACGATCTGACAAGCAGTCACACAGACAGACAAAGAAAAAGTTTCCAAGAAAAATATTCCATTGAAGCTAAAGGCAGCCCAGGTTTTAATTTAAATCCTAAGTGTATTTCATTAAAAGTCCTATTCAAATTCCAATAGATTGCGTACTTTTCTGACAGACAGACTGACAAACAATAAATCTTAAAATATGGTTTAAACTTTTACTATGCACGCTTCCTATAAATTAGCTTCAAATAATATTCAAAAACTTACGCCTTTGACAAATTAGTATTTATTAGCCTAATCAATTTATTCATAAACTGGTTAAAATAATAATGTTTTTTGATGTTAATTTTTAACACACTGCCTTATTTAATTATGGTATTACTACTACGAATAAACTAATAATTATATTCATTAATATTAATACTCCTAAATGTAGATATATACCTTAATTTTAACCAGATTTAATTAAAAATTTACATGAAAAGTCAAAAAAAGATTTTCACCTGGTCATAGACTCCACGCGTTGGCTCTATTCAGCCTCTCAGCGCCTGGACGCTAAAACTAACTTTTTATTTTTAATTTGTGCGTCCGACAATGCACGGTCTAAAATGTCTGTCCTGTAAAAGGCTGTCCTGTCTGTCCTCCTGTAAAAGGCTGTCCTCATCAAGATGCAAATTGCGGTTTCTTTCTTCACGCCACAACATGCACGTTGCTCGCCACTTCGCTTCGTAAAACGTGTTAAAGTGTGCAGTTTAATTTTATGATCCCAACATTATACATGTTGCAAGCTCATATCTTATACGGTCGAGTGTCGCTAACGGAAAAGCTGTACATATTTAATAGGAGACAAAGACACGACCGTGTTTCCATTAATATTTTCATGGAAAAATGAGCGTTTCCCGCACACGCTTAGACATAATTTTTAGTTATGTTCTACCATATAACTTATTTCGTTTAATATTCTACGTTTCTTAATCACTACGATAAAATTATTTAATGCTGTCTGGGTGGTCGTGTGACAATTATTCAAACCTAGTACCGGTTCCAATATTTTTGGTGGTTACTGAGTTGCAAATTGCAAAAATTAAAATGTAGTACACAACAATATCCTACATTAGAAATGATAATGATACAAAACGTTTCATAGCCGATCTGTTCTTGACCAGTATCCAGAGTGTAACTGTGAAATTAAAGTGAGTAAATTTTTGAGTCGCCCGAGACACGATGACACGTTCGAGTATTAGCTGTGATCGTCATTATTTTTGTTAAAGCGAATAAGCACGTATTCAAAAAATAAATAGCAAATGTTGAGTATGGGAAACTCTCTTAGTAATTTGTAAGTGGGGTAGCGATATAGTTTTCAATGAATCATTCTTATCCAAGCTATCTATGTTTAGAGTACAAGATCAAAGAGGGAAGGTCACCTGCTTCCATGTGAGCATATCGTAGGTCATAATATATTGGGCCAATCCATTATAGAAGTCAATATAGTAGGCGATTCAAGCACGTTGCTTATGTTTTTGAAACTTTAGATTCATTAACATTTGATGGCAGGTTTGTCAATTTGGACATTCAATTGCCGAAAAAAGACAGTGTGGACATTCAGATAATACGAATGTAAAATGTGCTTTCGAACGGTTTGCATTCACACGGTACATCATCACACGTTATTTAAATTATGGTATTTATATGGATATGATCTACATGTATTGCCTATTTGTTGATTTAGTAAATATACATAAGGATTTTTGAGAATGAATTTGCTGAAATTATCTTGTCTACTTTTAATGTAAGTTCTAAAATTTCAATGATTTTATTAAAAAATTGTCTTTATTCCTATTAATTTGGTTCTTTTTTATGATTATTTTCTTCCATATATTCCTTCATTAATTTTTACAAGTTTGTTTTCTTCGATTATTTATAATTAAATTGTTTTTAATTGTAGTTCAAAATTAAATCATAGAATGCATATAAAAAATCATTGCCAAAAATTTTCTTTTTATAATAACAAATACTTTAGGCAATAAATGGAATAGTATACCTCGTGTAAGTACATCTCCATAATATTCTGAATAAAGCAATAACCAAACGTGAATAAAAACATGTAAACCCCTAGCCTTGTTCAATTAATTTAATTACGTTTCGAAATCTAACTTTTATTCAAAAATATCTTATTACTTCATTCTGTATATCACTTGATTCATTTATTTTTATAAATGTCCTAGATCATCTATCTACGTTGATTGCAACTCAGCAACAAATGTTTGTAATTGGCAAATATTTATGACGATTGGTTCAATCCGTGACTAGGCTGGAATGACACGCTTTAAACTTACAAAAAATATACATTCGACTTTACAAATTAACGTACACAACGTTTTACAGATAACCAGAATACATAATTCATACAATTCCATGCATAAGTTCAAGTTTAGTTTAAATTTAAATGAAGCCACGAGCAAGAAAGTCAACAGGTAGGGTTTCATCATTTCATATTCATGATCCTAAAGTGGCCTATGCAGCTTCACAGATCACAGCTCCATCACAATTATTTTGTGAAATGTCTTCTTTCACAAGATCTATTGTACATTTTGCATACATTTTACTAAACCTGCAATATCATTTAAATTGCTTCTCACTCATGTTTATCGGATCTATTCCGTTCTTAAAACACTTAGTAGTACTAATAACTGTTGGATAGCTATGATATCAAATAAATTATAAAAAAATATATTCTCGTGCATATTATGTAAATATAAATATATATATATATACATATATATATATATATATATATATATATATATATATATATATATATATATATATATATTTATATCCGTATAAACCCCTTGCAACAAGAGACCACGATTATATAAGCGGTCATATGGATTAATATTAAAGTTGGTATTATTCTGAACACATAGTTTAATTTCTTTTCATCAGGTAACAGATAAATTTTCTTCAACTAGCCATTTAAACTAATAGTATAATGTACATTAAACAATATAATAGTATAATGTACATTAAATAATAGTAAAATGTACGTTAAACATTTAAAAAAAATAGCTCTTTACTTTTTCACATTCTTTTCAAATTATGAAGCTTTAATTTATCTACCAGTTGCTGAAGCATATTCAAAATTTTCCACCGCCGCAAAAACATAAATTTAAAGAATATATCAAGTTATATTTTTCTAAAATTAAGTTACGAAGCAGCTCAGCGCCGAGTTTAAAAGCAGCCGCAAGCGCCACGGGAGAATAAAGATCAGAAACCAAATTCGCATAATTGTGAAGACGATAGTGGAATATTTATAAAGCGGGACTCTGAAGGTGATTGCTATGAACTATAGTATATATTTAAAGAATTAGTTAAGTACATTCACATACACAAACGTCAAGTTTTTAAAAAAGTGTTTATACCCATAACCGAGTCTTACAATTTTAATTAACAATTTTATAACTGTTAATAACCAGTGTAGTATTGAAATGTTTAAGCAAATATTTGAACACATATAATGCATATGATGAATGTACAATATTCAAACGCTTAAATAAACTGAATCGCATATACATTATAACAATTTGGTAAATAATTACAACGTAGAAAAATACGTTAAAATATTGGTTATGTACTTAAACTTGATGATTATATATCAATTATTATTTTTCCGCTAAAATTTATACTTTAATTGTAATTTTGATTTAACTAATTAACTTTTAATTAAATTATCTGTATAAGGAAAGGTTTAGAAGTAATCTATATATTTTAAGGTTGATCTCTTTGTAGATTTGTAATATATTTTATTCACATTTTTCAATTGATGCTTTTCAAACTAACTTTTTTCATTTTGGAGATTGATACTTGAAAAGTAAAAACAAAACTTTTGGAAGATCGCTCGCTTGTCTATCCATCCGTCTATTACAGCCGATTTTCTAAGAAATGGTTTGGAGTAAAACTTCCAATTTGGTTTACCAATAGATCATATCAACCTGCATATTTTGCAGTAGTCATAGCTACTTAAAGTATTTATATGTTATTTTAGAAGGGGCAAAATTAATATTCGAAATCTGTTTTAGTGGCTTATTATAAGCCTATTATAAATTTTAGCATAATATAACGACATGAATTCTTTTTTTACCCTCAAAAATACGCACCAACATAAACAAAAAAGTGTTTTCTCCTCAAATTTTTGAAACTACCAAACTATAAGTCTCATGGGAAAACAAAGTTTCCACAAAACAAAAACACAAAAACAGGTAGAATCTGATAGGAAAACTATAGTGACTACCCCAAATAATAAAGATTTTTAAAATTGAAAATAATGTTAACATTTATAATAATTTGTATTTCTGAGATAATGATTGCAGATTTAAAACCACAAAAGTATGCGATTTCTGTTGTTTTTTTATATAACATGTTTGCAGTGTTCCATTTCGCCTACCCATATACCAATTCTTATTATACAGCAACAAATCACATTAAAGAAACCAAAACTTTGTCTTGGTCTCTTGTTTTTAATTGAATTCTATAAGAAATACTTTAGTCTTCCCATCTGTTTCGTGGCTTTCTTTACACTTCTTGCCATTTCCTGTTTGTATCTTAGCATGTGACCTGTTCATACCCATTTTTGTTGGTACGTTTTTCAATACATCAATTAACAGAGTCTTCTTTCTCGTATCAAAATTACTTGCTATTTGTTTTTACAATATATAATCATTTTAATTATGTATGAAGTAAAATAGTCATTGTTATACTATTCGAAAATTAGACTTGGTCTACTTTATTGTGTAGATAAGATCATATTTCATGTACTCCACTGAAAGATACATTTTGAGGTCATTTAATTTTACGAAAATATTTATTGGAGGGGCGGCTAGATTTTGGAAAATTCAAAATGTTATAGGAAAATAAATTATAGGTATTTTTGTGTAATTATTAATTGCACATATTTAGTTATTTATATACATAATTTATATAATAATATGTTCAGTAAATATTTTTAGAATAATATATTTCTAAATTGTATACAAAAAATTTAGTGTCCTTTTTTTAATATTTTATCAGTTATCCTACCAATCCTTGTTTGTGTGTTTATTTGTAAATATAGTGACATTTTTGATATTTGCTATTTGGCTTATTTATCAATGAATAAAACTACTAAATAAATTAGTTATTTTAAAATTTAATTATTTTAGGAACCAAATTGAGGTAAGTTTAATTTAAAAGAATAAAAATAATGTTACTATTATTGCAAAATATCGGAATATTACTAACAAGGCTGGTTAATTATTAATTGCGTATTTATATATTCCTTCAAAAGACTTAATAATCTCAGTAGTTGCTTCAAAACAAGACTTTTTTTAATTTAAAAATTTATTAGAACTAATTAAATCAAGCTAAATAACTGTATATTCAAAAGCATTGCTACTATTTGGAAAAATGAATCCCGAATACTTTTGAAACTTCACAAATTTATATTTGACACTTTGTACACTGAAATAAATTTAGCATTTATTTTAATTTTTGGTTCTACTATTTTAAATTAATTTTCGTGCTCATACATAAATATGTAAAATTCCAATTAAACTAAATTGAAGAAAAATGAAAAGTAATTACTCCGTTTTTACTAAGACAAATTTTCTGATATTTTACCTGAAATATTTCATAACAATTTGATAAATCCTTTAACTATCTTGGAATGTTAATCTCAATAATAATTATCTGAAGTGAATATAGAATTAATAACTGTTTTCTGTTTGTGTGGTAAATAACCTTTATATAAATTTGGAATTCTAATCTGTCAACGTAATTCAACTTTCAACTTTCAGTAAAAGTTAATATTTATACATATTTAATACATAAGTAAATAATGTAGTAATTCTAGCCTATTATTAACATCTAGTAATGCACAAAATTAAGACAGTTTTGTGAATCTTTCCAGCGTACGTCGTTACGGTTTAATTATAACCAAACTATATTTAGAACTAAATTTAATTGAGCCATTTGTATTTCTACGAAATGTCACTTAAAACATTTCGTATTCACTCGTTGTCCTTTAATTCGAATCTAGGCGAGGTATACATAAATGTAAAGGCAAACCCGCTGCACAGTTCCTTCCAGCGGCCTGTCGCATTATGCAGAAGGTTCATGTAATTCACGTCACGTAAAGCTGTCAGGAGCACTGGCCGCCACGACCCCTCTCTCAAATTATACATCACCCATTCATTTAAACTCACACAAAGGATTCTGCAAGAATATGCTTAGGACGTTGTGTTTGCACTACTTAATAAAAAAAAAAATTCAGGGTGATATTTAAAATTGTTTCTTAAAAAGTTACAAAATTGTATTATTAGTTAAAAACATCAAACCTTTCGTAAGTAAATCAGATTTAGATATTTTTACTTATTGAAAGCCTCAAAATAAAATGTAATGCCAATTAATTATTTACATTCACCTATAAAGTATAATAAGCCTATATTTTCATAAGCCTTATCAAGTTGAAATAAAATAATTATGAATTTTAAAGATCACATATTAATACGAACCAAACACAAGAAAATTTCTAGAAATATCACTAAACTGGAACGGTAACGAAAATTTGAAACAGAACTAAAGTATGAAATTTTTACTAAAAAATACGTTACATACTTCAAAAAATCGCAAATAGTCTAATATACATACAAGTATGTTCAATGCCTTGATTCATAACATGCCAGAAATAACTTCACACACAAAAATAATTGTTGGCTAAAATTTGAACAACGCACAGATGAAGGCCTTTTTAAATAATTGTTGTTTAAAATGTGGACATTACACAGCTGAAAGTGTTATTGAGCGGAAGCAAGCAAAGTCGTTTGGCTTATTTGTCAATTTGTATTTTCTCTTAATATGTTCATTGTCGTCAACACGTTATCAACGTAAAGAATATATTTTGTGAGACTGATGTCGACTTAAAGACCCTTTTTAAAAAACCCTATTAACTATTTTTAGCAAAGTTAAAAGCATTTAAATAAAATAAAATATTCAGTTTAACTGAATAGTTAGCACGGTATGAAGTAACAGGTTCAAAACTAATAATAAGTTTTAGAGAGGTAATCAAAATAAAGCTAAAATTTAAATGTCACACAAAAGAAGCTCGTAGAATGACCATTTAAACAGATGAGATGCCGGTCTTTAAAAGTAATTTACAAAGTAAAATATTGTAGCATGAGACAAGGGGGTTATTCTAAACTAATCTTTAAAACATCAATGTAAAATAATGGTATTGCGTATATGATTTTGTGAAAAAATAAGTTTCATTACAATTTCTCAAACATTTAAAATTTTGATATGTTTTCTTTTTCTTTAGGAATAAAAGATTATTACCCCCAATATTTTATATATTTTAGCCATGGAGGTTTTTTATTATCCATATATTTTTCAAATACCAAACCATATATTTTTATTCATATATTTCTAAAATACCAAAAAATATGAAGTGGAAATCCATATATTTTTAAAATACCAAAAAAATATGGCGCGTAATATCAATTTAGATCTGTATATATTTCGATAACGTACATAACTAATTATATATAAATAATCCAAATCTAACCAAATATAAAAAACGGCCAATTTACGAATCGAACTGACGCACGAAGGGTTCCGTAAATCCAAATAATTTTAAGCTTATGAGTTTGTATTTCTCGAAGACATAGTGAAAACAATGTTATTGTTGCGGTCCCCCCATGTTATTTTTGCGACTCCATATTTCAAAAACTACACAACATATCTTATTCCAATCAATTTCCGTTTAAAGTTTATTTTAATTTCTACTAAATTATTTTTTTCAGAATTTTAAACACATTATTTGAAAAGTTAGAGGGGAAAGGACACACTTTTAAGATTTTAGAAGCGCATATCACACAAACATTATTTTGAAACCTCCATACATATTTTTAAGACCTATGTACACTGCATCTTTTTTTTCATCACTCAATTACCTCTAATATTACTTTTTCACAATTCCACTATCACATTTTTCAGCGGTTTATAGAATACATCTACCGTATTTCATCTATATAGTAGTGTCAATAGCATCCGAGTAAAATAGCTGTTACATAAGGACAGACGCATAGGCAGACAGACAGGATGAACTTATAAGGGTTCCGTTTTTGCCATTTGGCTACGGAAACCTGAAAACACAGTCGCCGTTCACGTCACTCATTTCTATGTGCATGATTTTCTCAGTGACTACTGAATAAATCTTATTCCGGTTTTCGTTACTACATACATTAGTTTAAATGTAAAATTAGAAGATTTAAATGTAAAATTTATTAAAAAATTTTAAAAAAATAACTACATCACTACAACAAAGTTTGCCTTACCTCTTCCGCAACACAATTCTAGTAATTCTTTCTTCTTGTTTTACTAATGAAATATAAGTTAATTTTTGAAAATGTTATATATATGCTGATATGGTGAACTGATTGAGTTGAAATAAAAAAAAGGTCTTAGAATTTTTGCACTAATTTTGAGACATGAAAGTAGCAGATTTAAAATACTCTTTGCATTATCATCTAATCTGTAATAGTGTTATTTTTTTATTTTATCGTTTCGTTTATTTTTATTTTGGGTTTCGTCCTACCGTAGTGCGAATTGGACTATATTTAGGTAAACTTTTGTATGAACTGTGAACTTAGTCTAAATCAAATTTAATGGCAACGTATCTAGCTATGAAGGTATCACTTAACATAAATATGAAACATTTTTCTTAGTATCAGTATTTCACCCTATTGAAAGAACCAACTTTTAATTTAAGTCATATTGTAGTGTTTGTTCTCTTTTTCACTTTTTTTTTAAGAATGTTTGGAAGAAAGAAAGTATATAATATATTGAAAATGTCAAAAACAAACGAATGAGTACGAAAGCATCGAATATAACAAACTTTTCTTACTGCTTACTTTGCTATGGCCTTTGTCACGGTAGGATACATTTTTAATATATAAAATAGTATAAACATGATTATATTCATATAAAAAAATTAAAAAATAATGTTATGAAACTTTTTCATGAAATTTTAGGATTAAAGTAACCATTAAACTTTATACTCAATTCCAAAACTGCGGCCGGAATCTCGTTGCATAGTATTGTCATCGTAAAAGTATTAAGAAAATTAGTTTTGTCAAAAAAAATGAATGCTCCATGGCCATATCTATGAAAGCAATCTATACCGTAAATTTTTTTTCATGAATAACAGTGTTTAGCTATATTTACCTTTAATATAACTAATGGTGCTGTACGACTTTTAAATTAGCTCCAAGATGTAAAGGGAAAGGGAGGATGAATAAACTCAGTATATCGGTATGTTAATACTAATGAAAGTAAAGATGTTAATTATTTTCCTATTCAGTAACTCTTAATCGTTGGATCTCATAGCTATTCGATTATTATTCTTACTGTAATCAAAATGATGAATTCGAGTATTTTAGTGCGGTTCAAGGAAGAATTTTAAAAAATTAAAAAGGGATGTACGATATTTGGAGTACTTTTTTTATTAAACTTTATTCAAAAGTGTTGAAGCAAGTTCAAGGGAGGCAGAGAAAACAACATAAATTAAAAATAATATAAAATTAAAGGGAATAAGCTTAGGTAATACCCATTATAAAATAAAATAACGGCTGAATCGGAGAAATTACACTGGAGGATGACCGGGTGAAAATATTGGTATGAGAGTGTCACTCACAACTGTGTAGATAAGTCATCCGGCAATCACTTGTTCTATTGCGTAAATAGTGTTGCGAGAGGTGCCAATTTTCACGAAATCCATCCCACGTAAGCCTTATATGAGACGCCAAATATCATAAATTTTCAACACTATTAATATTTAAATATTAGGTGCGACCTGGCTACCACCAAATAACAATTGAAAACTACATTTTATCGTGCACCAATCCCATTTTTATGCAAGTTAGTTCTGGCAACAATAAATATCAACCTGATGTCATGTAGGTTTTCCATATACTTCCGAAATATATATTACCTTCCTTTTATGGTTACAAATAGCAAGTATTGAATTTCATCATGTTAACAAAACTTAATATTAGTTATACGTCAATATTTACAAAATATCGAAAAAATTCCGTAAATTTTAATTAAGGGATATTTTTAACCTATAGTTCAATTGTAAAGTGCGTGTGTATCGAATAATTGACGTTTACAGTATTATTTGCGAGTGCACAATACAGGACTATATCAATGTCATAACTTTATTTTTTATATGAACACTTTTAGTAAGGCAAATGAAATATTTCAACTACAACCTACATTTTTGAAACAGTGAAAATGTTTCAGACGCAGTGAACATTTATTCTTTCAATGGAAGGTATGGAAATATATTGTTGCATATTAATTGAGATCTCGACATAAAACATCTACTGTAAAAGTTTCATTCACATGGTTCTAAAATTGTGGAAACTAAGTACCAACGATTGAATACGCGGATGTGAAGAAATTATAAGGATTCCTTATTTTACGTCGGACCCTTAAACGCCTTAATGACTGACAAGTGACGAACGGCTTGAATAAAATATTTATCTTTAATTGTATATTTTTATGTTTCTTGCATCTCAACTATTATTTGAGATTATATGATTCGGTGTTCAGAGAAGGGCATTTTTCGAGAAATTGTTTTTTGCATTTACTTTTGGATTTGAAATGTTGGGCTATATTTTTTTTCTTGTGTAATTAGAAACACTAAACTTACCAAAATTGCGTAATAATAAATTGGTATTTTTTGCTTTTATAAAAAATGCAGAAGGTATTGAAAACAAAGTAATTACTTAAGATCGTCTAAAAACTTGTGCGTTCCTGGAGAATCTTTTCATAGGAAAATATTTCAAATTCATTACAAAACTGGCGGTGTCCGTGACTTCGTTGGCATGTCGGCCTGCAGAAATTACTATTAAATTAACCATAAGATGTCGTTATTTTTAATAATTATAAAATGAACTTTATTTTAAGTAAGCACACTTTGTGTTTAAACTTCAAATTCCCATATCTTCTTTTTAGTTAAAGGATTGCAATAAATCACGGCCTATTTATTATCCCAATCTCAAGCACCAATTATCCACATGTAAAATTTTCAGTAAAAGATTTTAGCTGTTCTTGCCTAATGCATGAACAAATAAATTGTTCATAGACAAACGGACAAACGTTCCAAAAACAATATTTTTGAATTCCATAACTTTTTTTTAAATACTTTCATTTTCGTAAATACTTTCATTTACAAAAAATTAAGATATTTACGACTACCTTCATTTTAGGAATACGCTATTTCTCCAGTTTTATTATTTATGTAGACAACACGGTAAGTAACAATTATACAGCTTAATACTAAACCAATCAAAATTATTAAATTACGAATATTGATGGGAGATTAAAATTTAAAATAAATTGGGGAACAAAGTAAGCCTGTAATAAACTTGTAGAACATTGAAACATTTTACGTGCAAAAGACGACCAATAATATCCACTCCAATCTTTACCTCTAGACATCTCATTTTTTATTAAATTACTTTAGTTATGTGTCCATAATTAATTCCTTTGTAAATATATTTAATATGCAGTCAGGATAATTCTATCTTTTTTAATATGTCTAGATTATTGTGTGTGTAGATATATATATATATATATATATATATATATATATATATATATATATATATATATATATATGGCCAAAAGTAAACAAAAATAAAAGACCACACTAGGTAAAGTTGGAAAATTAAATAAAATTGAAAAAATTGACAAAAATGAGAGTACATGGAGAAAGAGATTTAATATCAAATAATTAAATTTATTATTCATTGACAAATGAAATAGTTAAAAGTTATTTATAAAGTATCAATCACTCATATAAAAAATGGCCATAATAATCTAAACAGCCTTTTTATCAAAAAACTCTCTCTTGTACTTAATTACATTTTTCACGAGTCTCGTCATACCAGCAATTAATTTGTCGATTGTTTCTTGGCAAATATTTTCCATCTTACGTGTAGATTCTTCCACATGTATTCTTATGGAAAGAGACATGGATCTCGAACATTTCTATCAAACTCTTCACATAAAAGTTCGTTCGGGTTGAGATCAGGGCTCTGCGGTGGCATGTTTTTTAAGACCACTTCCATCTCTTTTCATTCTAAATAATCTCTACGTCATTTAGACTATATATGTTTTTCTCTTCTTGCAAAATGAATCCCTCTCCTACTTGACTGTAATACCTGCTTGACTGTCACTTGAAGGTCATTGATGTTTTGAAACAGAAAAAGTTGATTACACTTTTACTCAAGAAATACAAAAAAAAGACAGTTTGAACATTTTTTAGTAATGATGTAGATTTGTACTTTATTACCTACAATTTTAGTGTATATGGAGACAAGGTAATTATTTTACAAGTGATCTCAAACTTTTAGCTTGCAGTGTATATATACATATATATATATATATATATATATATATATATATATATATATATATATATATATGCATATATATATATATATATATATATATATATATATTGCAAATTACACTATTTACAAAAAAATTAATTTTGGAATGACTTATTATCCATGACATTATTTTTTATAAATAATTCCACAATTTATACGTAATGTGTAACCACATATGTTAATGAAACATTAATCGTATTACCCTTCTTATTTATAAATGTTTACCACGAAAATCTAAATTCTTTTCCAAATACCAAACACTACCAAATAGATCACGGTCATGTATTCTTCTTACACGATATTCAACAATAACTTTGCTTTAAAAATGCATAAAAGGATGAAGTTGCATTTGTTAAGATTTACTTTCGTTGTGTACGTTTTTGTAGACTTCATGATATCGATAGCTACATTTAATGTCATAATATCGAAAGTATTCGATGAAAAGTAATACTATTATTACTCCATACCTCCGTAACTTTTCAAAATGTTGCTTAGAATAATTGGTTTAACCACGTACCTATATTATTTTCAGAGCAACATAGTGACGTAGCCAGGTACGTCATTGCATATTAGAAAAGTCAGCCCAAGGTAACTAAGTTTTATTTTACTATTATGAATATATTAAATCTTCAATAAATGCATTTCTTTCGTAGGGATCACAATAATTGAAAAAATATTCCATATTTCAGAAACCTCGTTTGTATATAATTTTCTTCTTTTTATATAAGGACACCGAATCTGACGCCGACTTTACAAGTTTAACAATTAAATATTTATTATTAATGATCAACGAATGACGGGCATTACTAATCAACATAATTAAGTTTTCAAAAGGGTCAACGTATGTGAAATTAACGACAAGAGAGACTAAATTGATAAATAATTATCTGAATATAATTTATGATAAGAACAGAGGATCAATGCAGATTTTCTTTTTTATCCCGAACTGTATGATGAGGGATTGCATACATTTTTATGTTTTTTATCAGGTATCTACTTGATGACGTAAAATTATCTGTAAGGATAACCAGTAAGGTTGATTCACACCGTGTAAACCAAATTATCTAACCTGAACGTAGTTTGAATATGTTGTGAACGTAGTTTGTATATTATATACGTTCTTAATTATGAATGAAGGATTTCTAATAAAAATGTAATAGGGTTTAATTAAAGCATGGATTAATACGAGGTTATTTTACTGCGACAGCACTCCAAAATCGTATTATAATTATATATAATGATATTGTGGTCTAGTCGAATCAGTACAAGAAAACGTAATTAAAATAAGTAGTGAATTCGAACCAACATCCCCGTCCAGGGCTACTTATATCATTTTGATTACATACATTTCACAGCCGTCTGTTGTTTCTTTATTCAAACCGTGAACACGTCTTAAATGTACAAATGTTGAATGCGGCAAAAGGTGAGCTTGCATAATTCCATAAAGGAGACTGACTCGATTTGTAAAGAGCTCATGCACTTTACGTTACATAAAGCTGGTAGGGTTGAGGACCGCCGTGAATTCTCTTTCAATTTTTATTAATAAAAACACTGTAGTAAACTTACAAAGCTATGTAAACAGATGGTAAATATATTTCTAAAAAAATGTAATCATTTATACTTTGTGAAAATAAATGAAAAAAAATAACTAGGTGAAGGAAACGTGGGAAAAAAAATTAATTAATGAGTATACCGGCTGTATCTGTTTTTAAACTTCTAAATGACAATAATACCAAGAATTATTGTTTGTTTAATTTTTAGGATTTAACACAAAAACGGCACATTAGATTAAATTGAAACTTTTACTATCGTATCGTATGTAATATCCAAATAGTTATTGGATACATACATGCACATATATATATATATATATATATATATATATATATATATATATATATATATATGTATATATATATGTATATATGTATATATATATATATATATATATATATGTATATAGAAAGGGAATCGAAATGTCAGGCGCAATTTTCGAGTAAAATGTTTAAACCACAATATTCATATTAAAAAGATTTAATACAATTTTTCAGAAAATACGAAAACTTTAAAATCTTTGTAGATTATATATGACTTATAACAAAATCTACCCATGCAGTTCTGTATCCAACATACCGCAGAATGAATGACAAAATGTGGAAAACACCATTTATAAAAACAGTGATTTAGGATAGGTGCAATGGACAGCACATCCAAATTTATGCTACTGAGATATGGTCGAGCTATAGTCCACAATCCAAAGTGCTGTCCATTGTACTTATACTCAAAACTACTCTTTTCTTTACTTCACTCGTATTTATAAAATTAGAGTACATTACGATGTACTGTCCTATTAAAAAGTAATAAGATACAAAGTCATTTTGCAATTGATGCAAGTCATTTATAAGAAGATATGTTATAATTTGGTCGATTATAATTATTCGTAAATTAGTACAGCTCTAATAATTATCCTCTCGATACTACTATTTTTAATATTTTTCATACATTCGAAAATACGATTTATCCGTCCAGGGCATTTATAACTGGTATTCCGTAAACGGATTCCTATGTGGAAAAGGGTTTATAACATAATCATAATATTTTTGAAAATGTTATTCAACGATATCCTATGCTTTTAATAAGATTAAGATTATATCCAAAAAAACGGCCCCAATTTTACATGCAGGGGAAGTTACCTAAATTTTTTTTAAAATGTTTTATTTAATAATTGTGTATACATTATAAATAAGTATAACCATGTGAAATTTCAGCTTTATAGCAGTAATAGTCTGCAAGTACAACGGCTGTAATTTACAAACGGACAGACTAACAAACAGACGTAGTGAAACTATAAGTTCAGTTTCATTTACTCTAAAGCATTCTCGAAACGTTATCACAATGACTGCAATCGTGAAAATTAAGGAATAACTACCGTGACATCTTTATTAAATAAAATTACGAAGCAACTCGACTTAATAACAGCCACGAAGGCCAGTGGGAAAAAAAACAAAACTAAACTTGAATAGTCATGATACTGGTAATCCTGGTATGAAAGAAATGTGGCTCTGTTTCTAACGGGGATATACAATGTTTCGGAGATAAGTAAGTATTACTTAGTTAATTAATTAATAAAACTTTAACGTCAGCCAGACTAACAAATCTGGCTCACTATTTGATCAGTATAAATTATTCAGTAAACATCGGCTTATCTAACATAACAGTATTTATGTCAATAGTAGCAATAATAAAATACTTATCATCTAATTAGTATTTTTCTACAATTTTAAAAATAAAATAAATAAGAATTATTGGTATGGTGAGAACAGAAACATAATACCATTTATTTCATACATGCATACTCTCAGGTTCTTAGTTAGATGTGGCCATTGAACTTAACAAGTAATTTTATAACAGACACATAGATTTAAACCTATGCACATTCTTTTTTGCGAGTATATGCTCTAGATAAAAATTCTTTAGGTGACCAATATTCAAAAGAGGGAATGACGAAAATCAGTGTACCCCAATGTGTGGAGTATTGTTAGGAAAGTCTATTTAGAATGAGAAGTTGAGATTCTATTCAAAACTTTTCATTTCTTAGTCTAGTTTAAACAGTTTTAAGCCTTCAAATTATTTGTAATATGTCCATACACCCTTGTTCTCCATTTCCAAATCAAATCTGAAAAAAAATATGTTCTGAAACTTTCTTTCTAATGAAATTATTTCGGGTAATCAACTTTATTAGTTTTAGAACAAAAAAAAAGTGAAAGAAAATAACACAGAAAATTACACATACGAAAATAACACTACAATATCCAATTTATGCGTGTCTGACACGCATTTCACTTTTTTTATTTTATCTGCAAACTTGTAAAAAGTTGCAAATATAAAAAAGGCATGTTCAACTATGATCGGATGGTAGCATAAGAAAATAATAATGGACGAAGTAGATGTCGGACACAGTTTAAGGTACCGTGGCATTTGAAGATCATAACAATTAGATATCTGCTCATATGAATCTGTGATAAAAAAATAATGCCGATTATTCTGACATACCTACCGAAGGGTTTGCATCCTATCCTTCACACATCTTGAATTTTCCTTAACCTTGGCATATGAAATGCCACATTTAAAGAAAGAAAACTCTCCTTTCCCCCGCAAATAACTCTTTTCTCCACTCTTCCACTTTTTTCTATATATCTAGCAATGATAACCAATCATATCAGTGTTATGTGTATATATACTTAAAATGGATTAGAAAAGCTATTATGCTAGGCTAGAAAATTATCAAAAGATACTTACGGGCGATATTTGATATTATTATCACGATGTTATAGCCATATGATGTATAGAACTAGCAAGTGATTAGCAGAAGACATGACGGAATGGTTAAAATCAGTAGATATGTTAGATAAGGATTTTTAAAGCTCCTATTCACTTTGCCGCCAGTATAGTTGCTGTGTATGCCAGCAGCTTATCGGCATAATATGTATTAGCGGGTGTTTAAACTACTTATCATGTGAAACTCATTGTCGACGAAATTTGCTGAGTGTTTAATATATTATTCAAACTATGTATTTAACTTATTCCAAAATTTGAAATTAATTTATGGTTTAGTTTTCATAAAAATCTTACTTACTTTTTTTTAAAACTTAATTGTTTTTAAAAACGCGTCAAGCAGTTTTTCCAAAAAACTAAGTCAATTTAAAATGATATTGTATTAAAATTTTGAAAAAAAAACAAAATTAGTTTACCGTTTAATTTTCGATAAAATCGTTCTCAAATCCTATACAATTAATATTAGGAAGAAATGTAGCTGTTTCACCATATTACATTTTTTTAATTTTATAAATTTTTAGTTGTACTCTCAGACGACAAGACTACCTTAACCCGGCAACCGAGTCGAACAAACAAGCCGCCGACATGGCCGCTGGATATAAAAACGACTGATGAAACGGCTGCGTAAAGAAAATACCTTGTGGATTAAAAAATATTTTAAGTGTGATTGTAAGACGTGTTACTTTTGACAGAAATATACCACAAGAATAAGATATTGTAGTATTCCAGATATCCTCATTATGAAAACAGATATAAATGGACTAACGGGCTAGGAATAAAAGTAAGCTTGTTTCGGGCTTATAATGAAGAAATTAAGAGAAATTGAAATTGAAATTAAATTATTTTTTATTAAATTATTAAATTATTGAACTTAAGTCTTATTCTTATCCATAAAATGAAGCTCGAAGAACCGAAAAAATTGGGTGTAATTAAAGATGTAACCACGAACCAAAGTAGTTTACTTCTAAAGCATTGAATTTTTTGTGCTAATATAAATAAGTATTAAAAGTAAATCTATTATTATATCTTTTTTAATATTTTTGCCTACCCAAATTACCGTGCTATCTACAACAAACATAACTAACATTCCAGTCAAAATAAATATAGTTTTTACTATATTCACAGTACCAACGAGATCAATAATATGTTTAGACAAAATGTCAATATTTCTGATAGAAACGTAGTTATCATTACTCTTACGTGATCTAAATACGATTTAATGGTTGTGTCGTAAGCATAATGACGTGATTTTATTTGAAAGAGACCAAAGTTACTGCTGGTATGATACACCTAAGCTCTCTCACTTAATGTTTCACTAGCAATATATGTATTTTGCTGGCATTAGTAGCGGGTTGTAGGAGATCATGAGGCTATTTGTTTTATTGAAGACACTAAACTTCGATGATACTTTTCGCTACTAACTTCTACATATATTTATTTACAGCTTATAAAATCACAACAACGACAAATATAGATTGATTTATGATGTGATCTTGGTGACTGGATAAATAAAATAATAAAAATAGTAATAATAATAACTGGCTAACTAAAATTTCAAACCAATATGATATGAGGAAATGGATAAAAATCTAGTCATAAGGTCTGTTTATATAATAAAAATTTATATTAATATATCTCATCAAATCATTCGATTACTTAAATGTAACATTACTAATGTAACAGAACAATTCGGTATCTTTATTAACTCAATATTTACAAAAATATTCGTATTTACTTTTACATAATCTCCTTGTATCAGTAGTTTATAAACTTAGACAATTATAATAGAAAGAAGTTGTGGTTATATTTTAAATATTGTATTTCTACGAGACCACAATTGTTATTTCCTATAGCTAAAAACCTTAATAGTACTGATAACCTCTTCTTTCTTAATCCGGGTATGGATTTTATTCAAGTTGTGATTTTTTTGACAACGTACAAATCAGTACTATTTCGCACAATTTCAAAATCTTCAATAATCCTTAAAGAATTAAGTTACATATTGTTACGGTCTCGAAAAACTTTACCATCTTTTTAGGGTTCCATGCATCAAAAGGAAAAAATAATCCTTATATAATCATTCACATATCTATTCGTATGTCCCTTACAGCCTTTTTTCTGAAACCACTTAATATTGCAGAAAACTATAGTTATTATGCCAGATCTTATCATTTTTGCAATATTTGTCATGTTTTTACACGTGTGAAAAATATAGTAGACGATGTACTTACATCGTAAAAAAATTATATTCGTAAATTGTTTACTAGAAAGACTACTCTTAAGTGTTAATGAGTGCCTAAATATGTACGAAATTCTATTTACACTTGACAGGTTTTTGTAGTTTCCGGTATATATGACGGTACTGACGGTACCGTTTCGTCACTTCTCGTAAACTTATGTCGGCCGCACTCGAAATGTTTTCGTTCTTTTAAATTTTAGCAAATTAAATTCAAAACCATGTCGATATTTACTTGGTTAGATATCATCAATTTTAAATATAAAACGCACGCTTCTAGCATCAAAGATCATTCAAATTAAATGATGTCCCAGGGCTTTCTGCCCATTAATACGGAAGACAAACCCGCATGCCTACGACGGGCGGTCACGCCGGTTGCCTAATGTTTAGAAGCTATGATATCGGCATCTCTTATTAATTCACCATCTGTAAATCGATAATAGCATTGAGAAAATACGGCAAAATATTTAGATAGGAATATTTGCAGAATCTTGTTACCCGATATCTATGAAACGTTGCCTCAAAACAGATTATATTAAAAGGAAAAAAATTAAGGTATAATTTTAAGGGGAAATGTATAAAATACGTTTAAAAATGTCCGATAATATAAAACAGATGATAACTGTAAAAATAAAAATTGATAAGGATTAAGAAATGTAATGAAAATTAGTTGGTTTAGAAAAAAGTCCGAATTAATGCACATAACGTTGCCTTGCTATCAATATTCATTTATAAATATGATTCAGCCATCTTGTTTTGTTTTGTAAAAAAAAGAAACAAAATTAACGGAATAGACGAAACGTTTTAAAAGAAATTTATTTGATACCACGCGGCAATTCAAGGTTTAAAAAATATAACACGTAGAAATAGAGTTACGTAATTATGCTATATAACAAAATTTATTGCTGCAATTTCTAAAATATTTTTTTAAACTTCACATTTCGCGACCAAATCTTTAAAAGGAGCAGAAATATTGGTATACACCACATTTTTACAAGACGACGTATTTAAAATATATCATGGTAAATATGAAATTGTAATAACTCTGAAGCTGTGACATATAAAGTCTCGGACGAATAGACGCGACGAAGTTACAATGGATCGCAGTTTTAAAACGGAACTTTAAAAACATCTTAAAAAGATGTACCTTGTCCAATCAAAACAAATAAACAATGAAATAATATTTGTTTCAAAAACAAACTGTTATAAATAAAAAAAAGTTCGCTAGCAAAAAAAATGTAGCCGTTTGTGGGAACTATATGTGATATACTGACATTGTTACTTTATACGGAAAATAACATGATCGTATGAACACTTAGGAATTACAAAAAAATATTCGTAATCACTGAAATAAACGAGGTACTTAAATTTAATTAATTGTTCTAAAATACTTACCAGTTAACTCTATCCTTTTACCAGTTAACTCTATCCTAACACGAAGACAACAATCTTTAAGCACTGAGTGAAACAAGACAACAATTTTGTTTGACTACTAGAAGATCTAGTTGTGATTACGTGAACCTCGTTCTAATTAAGTTTAATCATCAAGACAATAACAAGAGAAAGTCGTTAACATTAAACAATACTTCTACCCACGTAACCAGCAATCATCTCTCTAATTAACATTTACACAAGGAGTATAATTGGCTCGCCATAGACTCGTTAAGTTCATATTGCTAAATAGGTTCTAAAGTTTATCACGTAAATTTTAGAAACAATACTACGTAAAATTATGAGGCAACAGTTAACTGATAATATCGAGCAACTGTCATTATCTCATAATGTCGATCAATTTTAATACTAACTTATTCACCGCATAGATACTAAAAATTAAAATATTTTGTAATTAGGAAGCTTATAATGTCCCTACGTAGTAACACAGGTATATCTAATTAATTATTTAAAAAGCGTTCACTTATCAAACGATAAATATCATACACTCGAGTAGAAAATGCGAAATTAATAATGGATAATGGATATATATATATATATATATATATATATATATATATATATATATATATATATATAATACTAGGGAAAATAATAGATGAAAAATAAGATTTGTCAAGAAGTTTGTAACAAAAATTGAAGTTTTGACTTGTAACCTGAACGGACAAACAAATACCTTTTGCTGTATGTTTATATAATATGTAAATAACTTTTCAACATAAATTTGAATAATAATTTTAGAAGGAAAAATTATATCAAATCTAAAAAAATCAGTACTTCACATTAGTCAAAATTAGAAAAACATGAATAACTAGCTGTGCCCTACGGTTTCCCTCTCGTAATACTCGGAACAAGAATTTTTGTTTATCTATAACCCATGTATCGCTCTTGGATATATACTGTTAGCATACCAAATTTCATTAAAATCTCTCGAGTAGATTTTAGGTTATTGACGCACAAATTAACATATAGACAAACATTCTGAAAAAGTTTTTCCTGCCTCTATTATCAATCTGTACGCTAAATCAATCACTTTATAAAATATTTTCCTAATACAGAATTAACTCTGTTACAATTTTATTATATGCATAGATTAAAGTAAAAGAAGTATGAACGGATATATAAAGAATTATGTTAGGAGAGATTATATTTTCTAAGACAATATTCAAATACCTGTACCAAGAGCGAATTTCCAATATCAATATTTCAGTTATTCCCTAAGTGGTATTGCATGCAATTAATAATCTCAAAATGAGATGATACGATTTGGAATGTTAAACAGACTCAAGTTTGTCTGTATATAATGCTTTACATGAGGAAAAAAATGTAAAATAAATTGTTTGGATTGATTAAAAGATTGTTTGGATTGAGTAAAAATAACATCAAGCGGAAGGGCAGAGGTAGAGAATATCAAGGTCTATATGAAATACCTTCATAATATTATAATAAGCCCTCCTCGACCATTTTGGTACAGACCTCCTTCAATCTGCACCACTTGGTTCTATTTTAGGCTGTCTGGATCGAATTAAAATAATGGAATTTTTCGTAGTTTCCGAGTTATTACTTTTTCTTGTTTTAAGTAAACTCATAGATTGGAGATAAATATGTCTTCCTGACATGTGAATAAATGTAATAGAAACTTGATTTTTTTATTAACTGATTGACTAGCGGATATATTCGGGACAAAAAATTTACTTATATACGTCTTAACATGACATTAATAATTAACAGAAGCACAAAATATTCTAAACACCGGATTTTGAACTTAATTTTTGACGTCGTTTAAAAAAAGTTCACATGACTTTTTCCCATTTCTTATTTAATTAGCTTTTTCACTAAGTAATTTGACATTACTATCTGTACGGAATGTCCCCAAATTATATCCAAAGATTAGTAAGTGAAAAATTATAATTTTTGTGTCATAATAACATAATTTCTGTGCTTCCGCTTGATGCTATTATTTGAGACATATGTATATAAATTAATAAAAATGTCGCCAGTGAAAACGGTTATTAAACGTAACCAGGTCTAAGATTTAATTTTACTTATACGAATGTAATGGATAGAACGGCTAATCCATTAAAGCCAAGATGTCGAATACGTTTGGAGGGCATTCTGATTGAAATAATAATCTTTCTTTTGATACACACATTTTTATGGTCAAAACCATACGATGTTTGAGTATTTTTGGCATTGTTCAATAATTTTTTTACTTTCTGGTGTTTTTTATCGCATATTTTTTTATGACAGAGCGTAAGAAACGAACTCCAATAATCGTTTATTAAGTATAATTGTAGACAAGATATAGTTTAGCTTATTTGGGAAGAAAACTGTAATACTCAAATCTTTCTCCTCACTATTTCCTCATTATTGGTTTCTGCCTTATTTACCCTAGTATGTAGAAATATGACAACAGAGAAATTTACACAATATTTTTGGAACGAAGTTATTTTACGCGGCTTACAATAGAGCGAACTGGCAGAAAGCGTCACGTAAGGAAAAAGCATTATGCCCCCTCCAGGCGACTTTTCACTCTTTTTTTCTCTGTCGTCTTTTATTATATACGGTTGTATGTGTATGTTTTCGTGCGAGTATCGACATTCGACAGCAAGCACTGTGCTCGTTTATTTGTATAACCTCAATTCTAAATACGTGTTAATATTATTTAAATTTATTACTTTTTATTTCTACTGTAAGCCACCGTTTCCAATTCGGTATGTATTTATTTGCATTATAAATTTTAAATTATTGCTATATCGTTTACCAAATATTAAAAATTTACAAATTACAAAAACATTTCGACAAATTCATTTACTTTTATTATTACTTTATTATTTATTAAATATTTAAAAGTAATAAATTATAATAAATTCTCAGCATAATAATTTATTTTCATTAATTAAATAAACTTTATTTGGATTGTTTCAGTAAATTTAATAATTCATTACATTCATTTAAATATTTGAAATATTTAAATTTCATATAAAATAATTAAAATAAAAATGAATAAATTTTAATTTAAAATAATTAAGTATAAACTTACAATTAACTTTAAATTTAACTTAATTGATTTAAATCATAAAACAAATTTATTAAAATGAGAAAAAAATTAATAGGTAGAATAATAATATTTAATGTAAAATTAATTATAAATTTAATTAAATTTTGAAATAATTAAAATAAAAATATTTTAGTTTTAGTTGAATTAAATATAAAATTAATTTTAACATGAAATTTCATTATCCCAAAAATTTATTTTTTTTATTTCATCAAACAGACTAAATAAAGTTTAATTGACGATGAGAATAAATTAATATCCTGGCAATTTATTGTCTTTTATAAATTTTAAATATTTTGTTGTTGTTTTTCTAGTATAGAATGTTTTATATGTAATTTAGAATTCACTATTTTATATTTATTTTTTTTATTTAATGACTACTTTTCCTAAAATTTTAAATGACATTTATTGATTTAAATCCTTACTTTATATTTTTTCTTTCAAAAAAATTATAAAAAATAACATTTAATACACAAATTTGAAAAACAGAGAGAGAGAGAGGGAGAGTTGAATAAAAAGGGCTGTGCTTTTTGGACATGTCAAAACACGTCTAGAGTTGAAAAAATTATGTAAGGAACTTCGTTCCTGACGGATGTCCCCCGACCGCACAGTTTACTTTCTTTAATAACAATGCAAATAGTGTCACCAATATTTAACGAATTGTCATAGCGATCAATTAATTTTTAAAATAAAGGTAATTTAAACAAATTAGGACTTACCAGTAGAAAGACAGCGATGGCCTCGCCACAAGCCTATACCAAAGTGTTGCATGTCCTCAAAACTGACCAATGGGGTATATCGAATGATTGTTCCATCGCTTCTTACTGGTTTCACTGTATACTGTTATAGTACGAATTTATTTACATATACGTAAAGTATGTAAAATAAATTAACAAACAAATATGCTAGGGGATGAGACGCACAATGAGACGAACAAAAATTTTTTATTTGATCGATGTTTCGAAGTGAAAATGCGTTATTATATAATAAACAATATATTTCTCTACGCAACTTCAAGAAAATTGTTAACAATTATTGCATAGTTCTTATTACAGACATAGATTGCAAATTAAATATTTCCCATCTTCTCTATAACGTTCAGCTCTAATATAATTTTCAATATTTCCAAATACAAAATTAAATACCTCTCTAGCCATACCTATCACGTAGATGCTGACGGACTTCATGATTAATCCTAACATTTACGAATATACGACGCGCGGTCTAGAATTAAATATAGGTACTACTTCGCATAGATAGTGTTTGGGCACTACTTACTACTTGCTTGATTAGTTAACTTGAATCGAGAAGTTAAATCTCTACTTTACTAAACTAATTGAAAACAGGCCTTCAGGCAATTTCACATCTATTCACTCGGACGATGAGAAGTATACACACATAAGAATATTAAATATGAATAGCAAGTTCGCTGCATAATTACTTCTGGTGGTTTAGCCAAAACACAAATGTTTTACGTAGTTCACGTCACGCAAAACTGCTAAATCAGCAACCACTGAGGTTCCTCATTAAAATTAATATCTCATGTTCATTTATACTTACATAAATGATACGGTTATTGTAACTAGTTCTGGCAGCAAATTTGGGTTCGTAGTCTTAGCAGAATATATTATGTAAGTATTGCAAGACAATATTTTTAATCCTGAGAGGAAAAAAATTACTTGACTAGTGTAATCATTTTTATTTAAATATAATCCAGTATTCATTGTTTACTATAAACCAGATCTAGTTTTAGAAACAACACTTCCGTAACCTAAATAGTAAACACAAACTGATAAAGTTATACGTTATTATACATTTAAATCAATTAATAATTATACAACCCTGCAACAGTATTTCTCACAAAACTATTTTCATATCCCCTTTGCAAAACAATACGGTAAATATTTATTATTCTACGTAAGTTTTCAAGCCTTTCGTATCATATTTGTTTAAAAAAAATAATTTGATCCCTCAAATAAAATTGGGACCATTAAAATAATAATAACGAGTCTGTCTGTCAGAGTCATTTTTCCCAGAGCTCACCAAGAATCAGCCAATGTAGAAACTTGAAATTTGACTCAATAATAAAGCACATTTATCCTCGTAATATAAATAGCTATTATATGAAAATATGCATATGGAATTTTTTGTAGACAAATTAATTCCTGGAAGAAAAAAATTTAATACTCCCTTGGTAGAGTAGGGTCTCATTTGAAAGATTAATTACAAAGGTCTAAAAAATATTTTCTTTTATAATTTAGGATTATCTTTAGATTTATACTGAAAATTTTTTAAATAGATGACTCTCCCTCATTTTTTAAATTACTGTACCAGAAATTTGAATACAAAACAGAATTTCTAGAATTTTACGCAAAGGTTGTACCGTTGGATATAATTAATATATACACAGCTAATACTGCGCGGAAGGACCATAGAAATATGTTAAACCTGATAAATATAATGTCTTTAATCGTGATTATAAGCTAGTATAAGAGTATAAGAACAACTTAAAATTCTGCTCAGCTTTGACGTTTGACTTCTGAACAGCCTATTACGCCTTTGACTTAATAAAGTGACAGAAGCGTAGATCTAATGAAACAGATTACTTGAGAGTTCTAGGCTAACTTAGTTATCTTTCTTCTATTGTTACCGAGTTTGTGTTAGTACTTGTTTTCACCGGTATGACATTGAACGATCTTAAGATTTTATAAAAATTGTAAAATTTACCTAATCTTTGTAGGCCTAATCTAAAAATTTATTTTTGTTGTTCAATTTCAAATAACTGAGTAATCTAGTCTAAAATGTATAAATGTCTAAGTTTTTATGACTCATTCAGGCAAAAATTATATATAAAGAGAAATTAATATAAAAATAAATAGTCATATTCAATTTCACATTATATGTACTATATATATTTCCCTTTAAAAAATTAGAAAATTTTTAATATTTTGAGAAATTTCTCTTAAGATATTATATAATTTCTTATTTGGAATTATGGCAAGATGTACATGTAAATTATAGTTAATGCCGTAAAGGCGACTCCGCTGCTAACTTCCCTCAGGTGTACCGGTGCCAGATGCAAATTATTCATGTAATTCTCGTCACGTGATGCGGTACGGTGCAGCAACCGCCGCGATCCAATTTTCTAATTAAAAGTCACATATTTATTTACCCTATAAAGGATTTTCTGCTTGTAGGCTGCTTCATCTGATTCTGACTAATGATGACTGAACTATGTAATTGTGAATTTTTCAGGGCGAATGTTAAAACTTTAATCAAACCCTCAACTTTGCAATCAAGAATATACAACACCTATATTCAATTTTAAACAATCTTTATCTTAATGTTACTGAATATTGCTAACGTGAAAATGCATGGTTTTCTTTATTTTACTGACTTTGAGCGGTATTAAATCATGTTTTAATATAATTTCGAAGATTCATTCGATTTACCTTTTATTAAGGAATTTTAAAAGTAACAAGTTGAAATATAATATGAAGTCAAAGTTTGACCAATGTAATGTCATAACCATATTCGAAATGTTCTATGAGTGTGAACTTTTCTGAAAGATAACAGTTCAACTGAGTTTTTAACAAAAAAAAAACAAAAGGCCGCGTGAGACTCGTACATAAAAGGGTTCAGTATCTCTAGATTCACAGGTAACTATAATAGGTAAAAAACAACAGTTTTAAAATCGCTTCCCTGTTGGGTGATGATTTATCTTACTAAAAATTTTATCGTCTTCATTTCAGGAGAAAGTTAAAAAAAACAGTGAGTATATATTAGTACAAAGACCATCCGTTATAATTTTCATTGGAGGATGCTTATTAAGAGCAACATTTTAGTGTTTTATAATCGTTATGTAACCGTATTTGTGAAGTAAGGATCATCTTTCAGAGATATTAAAAAGTTTCTTTTAAAAGAACATAAGTAAGAATATTTCTAAGCCCCTTTCTACAAGATTACTGTGCCTGAATCCAACAGAGTAACAGCGCATTGAACAGCACTCGCTTGTTTGAATAGCTGAGTTTTTTAATGAAACTCTATCTGCATAAAGCCAATGTTTTTTTTAAAATGGCTAAATTTATATTGATGTTTTATTTGAATATTCATATCACTGTGATATTTATAAAATAATATAACAAGAGTTTGATAATTTGCAATTCTAGACCATATAATACGGATAGATGAACAAACTAAAACAAACGATTAGGAAATATCGGAACAACGAATCCGTATAATAAGCCACCACTTTATTAATTAAAAGGTTCCCCAATTATTCAATTCGGCTCTTTCGTAAGCGATAAAAAAGTGTTATCAGATATTCACGCAGGCACAAAACCTAAAAAGATATTTATGAGGTTGCGAAGTAGTCCGACACAATGGCGCTCTCCGCTTCCTTTATTTACAAACGCATTAAGACGGTGATGTATGTAGTTGGGCGTCGGGAAAGGTCGGAATAGTGTGACCGGCGCTTTCTTCTTAAACTTTTACTTGAAAATACGTAGTTGAATTAGCATAGGTAATGAAGGGGCAGACCAAGTTTTTGGGCCTTCCGGGCTTGTTCTTTTGTTGGAGCTACGCCTCTAATCGCTTGACTTAGGTAGCATAGTAGGGGCGTGGGATACCGTTGAACCCGAATAAAAATATGCCTTCAGATGTAAGAGGAAATGTGTTGAGATTAACTTTTTTATCGACGAAAATATTTGGTCAATAAAAGGATGATCGCTTCATATATATTCCAGCGGTCTTCCATTTAAATCGAATAGAGAGTGGTGATCAAGGGCTGTATTATTTATTATGCTTATATTAACCACTAAACAATATATACTGCAATGAGAAAGTAATCATTTTATCTTCTAAATAAGTATATGAAGGTATTATATAAAATACATATGTTACCATATGTATCCCTTTTCACGTCTATACTTCTTTTAACTTTATTATAGTTGCTTTCTGTTCCCCCGATATTCGAAGGGATTCAATCGTTTTCACTTTCACTTTGAAGCTGCTCATAAATATATCCTGCTCCAGGCTATTTTACCACATAATCTTTTAGATATTATATCGAAGTCTTATATTAAATTCTTGTTATACTGTTAATTTTTTTGGACTTGATTATTGTTTTATTTTAACATTGAGCATAGGAAATTTCTAAAACATTAATGACATATTATAAATAAATAAAACTCCTAACGACATTGTGACACTAGGTAGATTTCAAAATCATATCTTAACCAGTTATGGAATTGTTCATAAAGAGTATGAACTATAAGGAATATCGGAAAAACAAATATTTTAGATATTTTTTTAAAACTTATAGATAGACCGAAATGCACTCGTTTAATAAATATTAACGCTAAGCCTTCAAATATATTAAGAAAAGAAGTGTTTATTGACTCAATATCCAGGGTTTATTACATACCTTTCAGTGACCAAACTCGAGCTGAATAACAAAATCGTAAGGTTGAGATGCTAGTGGAATACCAAGGCTTAGTTGATATCGTCGGGTTAATGCAAATAATTAAGTTCAGCAATTAGGTCTACTAGCTAACTAAATAAGTATTCAACGGAACCAATTTTATTTTCTCCGTAATAACCTTAGCATATTTCGCAAAATATATTCGTCAAAAACTTTGAGAAGTTGCACTGAATTCTGCTAGTATCTTATTCACTGATATTTCGCCATCCGATTGTAAGTTTTTCGGACATCTAGTAATAATTTTAAGGATAAAATTAAGCAAAAATATGGAAGATTTTCAACGCGACATCAAATTTTTTAACCTAAGACATAAGGTTTTTATGCTGCAGATATATTGTCGCTGCTTACCAGAAGGCAGCAAGTCACAAATAAAAATGGTCCATATATGATTTTATTTCTTTGTGACATTTAGATTAAAAATATTTTTGATTGAAAATAAGTCAGGGTTGGAAGCTATTAGCCAAATCACAAATTTTGAATTTTTATATTATTGAAATTATGATTGGTAACCAATAACAAACTTTTGATTTTGGAAATATTCTAAAATATTTTAAACTTTAAATACTTTAAAACTAATGTAATTTTATTGGATTTAAGGCTAAAAAAATTTAATAACTGTTGTACTAAGGTGATATTTTTCGATACCAGTGCGATTAAATGATACAGATTTAAAAACAATGCTGCCTTAGTTTTCATTCTTTAAATTACGATTAATAATATCTAGTTAACATTAGAATAAAAAAAACATACTAATGTCCCAGGTAAAACTTCTCTTGCTAAATGGAAAGCAATAAGAATTAAATTAAAAATCACTTTGACACAACTATGCAAATGTATCGATATAACTAAATATATAATTTAAATGTAAAAATCAAAGTGATTGTACTTCTGCAAGTAATTTTTTTTTCTTTAAGTTAGTGAATTTGTCAGCTTTAAATATTACTATGTATTAACAACATACTATCTATTAACAACATATAATTTTCATATAGTATGATATGGGAGACTCAAAAATCAAACATCACTATTCCCAGAATGTTAACCGTATCAATCCAAGATTTTGCTGCAATCAAGAATGCAATACGAGCACATAAGCAAAACTTCAATGATTAAGAAATTCTAACACACAGAAGTTACTCAGTTCCTAACGTAACAAAGAAAAAGTCAAAAATAAAACTGAAAAGATATAAACGTCATATTTAAAGTCTTTTTCACTTAGAGAAAAGTGGTGAAGCAATTTAAAAAGAGGCAGAAAAGAAACAGAACTGAATCTGCCCATTTATATCAATAACTGAAATAAACGAGAATTATACCATGCACAATATTACTCAGGATCATCTAAGCAAATCACAAAAAGTCACTTCCGATGTATTCACGCCCTTTCAGAAATAGACGGGTATTATCAACTCTAAAGAGTTTCCTGAATTCTTCGTTATAGGAGTACAAAACTATTTATTACTGGTAACGAAATTCATAATAACGATCAAAAAAGTAAATGTCACATTCAGAAACAGAAAGTTCTAAGTTTAAACTATGAGGAAAAGTCAATGTATGTCACCGTAGAGTAACCCTCCTATTTTTATTAGTTAGAAGAATCGAATGAAGGAAATAAAAAAATATATCTTTCTTCTTCAACATAACCTGCCGAATCACCCATCATAAGTACCATACGTGACTGTGTATTTAAAGAAAACAATCACCCGTCACGTAATGTCAATAGTGTGGCCATGTGTACCGATTTTTAGAGACATGGTGCGTAAACCTTATGCGTAAGAACAAATGTCCTAATATCTCGATACCATTTACAAGTGGAAGTTTTGCGCCTATGGAATTTAAAAATTGCAGCTCACCCCTGTTCTTTAAACTCATTCAAAAATATGTTATATTGAAAAAATTAGGACAATGAATAGCAAAGAAAACAAAAGTGAACGAAGTTATTTATTTAAGAAATAATTTTCTTATAATTTTTTAATAAATTAGTTTTTTAAATAATTAAGTTTCTTTTCAGTTAGTAATAAAATTACTTTAAATAACACTGGCCAATTTAACTGAAAGTTGTCTCAAAATAAAAGAAAGAGTGTCATTCAAAAGCTGTAGCCTTGACTTCTGTAAAAATGGAGTTTTAGAAAATAAGTGAAAATATATCACTATATTTTATGTTTTATTGCCTAAAAATTGGCGTGTACAATTTTATTTAATTTAACGGAAACGTCATCACATCATAAAGTAAACCACAAATTTCTGTGACAAAGAAATTAGTGGAAATGAAAAAAATAGTTTTAATAACATGAAAGGATACAAATTTTACTCCAGTTCACTGCGGACCGTAATTACAAAGTCAGTATTAAACTTTTGAACTAAACAGCCAAAGCAGACTCATTTAAAACGAGGCCTGCTTTTTCGGTTGTTGGAATGCCTCATGTCGTAACGCAAATTTTAACGAAAAATTTAAAAAAAATTAACAGTATACTTAACAACCTCGTCAAAGTGAAGGAAGAAATAAAGTAGAATCACAACGAAAGCTAACACGAAGCAATTTTTCAATTTTTGTATAAAATTTTCGGTGCATTATACATAAAAAAGGTAACGGGAAAAGAAAAAAGATATATTAAAATATGTTATATTTAAGTCTAATTAAATGCGTCATAATGATATGTGCAATATATCTTAGACTGATTTCCCAAGAACAATTATTAGTAATGATAGTGAAATTAATTTATAGTTTCATGATTTTTTATTCGAAACATTGCTACCCAGATATTATACGACCCACAAGTAATATGTGCGACGGTTGGCATGAGAATTTTGGTATTAATATATTTCGAAATATATTTGGCAAAAAGAAACATTTTGAAACATCTGGAAAGTTTGTCCGGAATTGTTTCCAATTATATTTAAATAATTAAAGAAAAATATTGTTTCTTATTCTTAATCATAGCATTATATCAAAACGAAGTATTTTGAGTGAGACATGGTATATAATTTGCTGTTTCGAAGTAAGTCGAAATGGTAAAGTACCATCTTTAAAGCCGGGAAAGTTACTTCAAACCGAGTATGAATTTGGTCGTATAAATTTTAAAAAATATATTGCATCTCATAAGCGGATACTACTTACATTAGTAATGTATACAGCCATTTTTATATCTATCTATTACTGTTTTGTCTCCTGACGATTTAAATACTGCAGGGATTGGATTTAAATACTGCAGACATTGCTCAAGTAATTACCTGTACCGAAATTGCCACCATTCTTACTAGCTATTATGCAACATCCAAAATCACGATAGCACTTTCATTTGGTGTAACACGCACGTTTTAGTTACAATTATCCCGGAACCAAGAATATATAAATGGCAATGCGTGACAGGAGCAATTCTTCAAAAATATATGACCACACGTGATTGTAGCAACAGATTTTCGCCACAAATTTTGACTCTATTGTGTCTATGTCATAATGCTAAGTTATTCTGTAATAAAATATTATATATAAGTTTTCTAAGTATATAAGTTTTCTCTGTCTTTTTTAAGCCGTATTAAAATACATATTTAAATATTTTTAATAAAATTCCTAATTCAGTCATTTATAAAAATTAAGTGTATGTTTCTTCGTAAGATTTGTTGTCCAAAATTTATTTAAAAATATTTAAAACCAATTTCCCATATCTCATCCCGATTTTGGAATAACTTATGATAATGTATTTGTGAATAAATAAAAATCATCAAGTGACATTTTCATTGCGACTGAAAGTGACATTTGCATAAAACCATATCTTCACAATAATGAAACATTTTTAAATGCTCAAGTTTTGTATACACACTCAAACGCGTACCTCCACAACCTGTTTCCGTTATGTACCGCAAAAGTATTTTTTAATAATTTTGACGTAAATAATTCTTATATCATATAGGTTTAATAAAGATTTATTTATACGAGTTAATTTGAAGTGCCGCTAATTCCGTTCTATGGAGGGTGAATTGTAGGTCAAGTGCACAAAAATATCTGATGGGAGTTTCTAAATGCAACGGCGGCGGTAGCGGTGGAAAACTAGGTTTTTTTCGTGTCTTGATTTTTAGTGCTTTTAGCTTTTTAGCCACCAATATCGATTTCCTGCACGTTAGAATTGGCAACATTGAGTATGTATCTGGTCCTAAATAACTTATCGTAGCGAATATTTAAAAGACAGGCTTTCAAAAATACATATCCTTCCGCAATATTACTTAGAATTTAGTGAAAGCCACTCCTTAATATTATAATAAAAACTTAATATTATAAACTTAATATTATACTGCTTGCAAGTCAAAAATTAAAAAATATTAAATTATTCCGCAAAATGTCATAAAAGAATATCTTCAGAGCCGTCGAAGTCGTCATCATAGAAATAGATAAACTAGAAACCAGCAAAATTTAGCTATAATAAGGTTAAATTAAGGTACGAAGCAGAATAAGACCAAAAGACTGACTTATCCATAGCAAAAATGGGGACGAAATCAAACTCTACGAATTATGAAATAATATGAAATTAATATTATAGAAGACAAATAATAGATAGTACTCTATCTTTATATCTTATATAAGATTATAATATATTATAATAATATATCTATTTATTATTATAATATATATTTTTTTTGTCAATATCTATGTTCGCAATATTATTTCATAGTGCAAAATAGATAATTTATCAATTTTATATCTTTCATTTTTACAGGCAATTAAAATAAGGAAAATGAAATCAATATTTAAAAATATTCACATAAGCAACTTTGAATACAAGTGATTTATTTAATAAATCGTTGTTTTTGAATAAAACTATTCGCTAAAAGTAATTCTACAGTTTTTATTTAATATACAACTACATAGCTTATGCGTACGTGTACAATTACATAATTTATACGTACATATCCAATTACACAGCTTATGCGTACATATTCAAATACATAGCTTATATGCCACTTTATTTTACTATCTTTCTAATCCACTAAAATGTTTCGCCGAAAAAACAAAATTCTGTCACAAAAAGCAAAAGCCGGCAAACAATCCACGATGAACGTACCATTTTATATAAAACATAGTATTCGACATCTAATATATAACACTCTTATTTTGCTCACTTTTTTTAACAAACACATCTTCACATGAAAGAGGCTTTTTGGCTTTTTCAAATACTATAATTGCTTCATTTTCACATTGTCACGTATTCGCATTCACTCGAGTTTTTCATCGTGATAATGCGGTCCGCACTCGAATACTACTTTCCTTCAAATGCGTTTGATATATGAATTTAATATTTATGACAAATAGTTTCAATTTTATGTAGACAATGAAACATTTCTTATAACATGAACGCGTTTTTATATACTATTTATTATACTATTACTGAATTATCAATCATATTTTATGGTCACGGGATTTTAAAATGTAATGAGCCTACTTAAAATCAAATAGATTACATTGATTTTATCACCTCTACATGTATTTGACATAATTTTTAAATCTGTTTTTACCCGACAACGGCAGAGGGAAGATTAGAAATTTTACACCTATATATGTAAGTATATGTAAGTTTGTTCTCTCATGTAGACTAAACTATTCAACAAACAAAAAAACAATCAAACTGATTTCAACAAATATAGTTTTACAGTATATAATGTTGTGAATTTCATAGTTTATGTGTGTATGTCCGTATGTGAGTTAGTCTGGTCGGTCGGCAAAATAAACTACTAAACTAATTTCAACAAATGGGTTGACCTTAGATTCGTCTTGATCCAGAGAGTGTGCTAGAGCATATAAGTTTATGAATTTCACAGGCTATGTATGTATGTCTGCACGTGAGTTAGTTTGTACCCTCGTAGAAAATAAACTACTAAACATATTAGGTGTCCATATATGAGGTGTCCTTAGATTCGTTTTGATTCAGTGAGTGTCCTACGGTATACAACGTAATGAATTTCAAAGGCTTTCAATATATATATATATATATATATATATATATATATATATATATATATATATATATATATATATATATATATGTATATATAAATATATATACACATACGCTATCAAAACATTTTATTTCCATTTAATTTTTTTCCTAGAATATAATTTGGGTAAAGCACAAAATCGTGTGAATCGGAATACTTGACTGAATAGTCAAGCGTTTTTTTGCTATTACTTTAAAAATATAACATGCTAAGAGGTTATGTTGATGCTTATTATGGACAAAGGACATTGTAGTGAGAAATGGAGAAGTTTTAAAAAATATAATGGCTAACTAAATAATTAATAGATGATCCCAATATTCCGAAGTATAACCGAAAATATAACTAAATATTTATTACTTTAGAATAACCCAAACAAATTTTAGATAAGAGCAAATCAATATTGCTCAGGAGAATAAGTTAAATGTTCCAATAGCCACATAGTAACGATTTTAGTAATTTCATTTATGAAAAATATAGGCATATTAGAACAGTCGACCTATGGGTAACTAACTATTATTTGACTACTACAAATTCATTTCAATTTAAAAGTGACACTCTTTCTCGCGGAACATAAGAATTAAAAAATATTCTATACTATATTTACTAGAAATATCATTTTCAGAAAATTTTGTGCTTATTCTATAAGAAGGAAATTTTGACACCAACCTTATAAATGTTATAGTTATAATATTTATTACAGACAATAAAAATATGGTTAGCAATATTATCCAATACAATTAAATTTTTAACAGGGTTAATATATGTCCAACTAAAAACGTGGCTGACTGGAACAATTTACATTCCAAAGTTTTTTGTTTTTTTTTTGTTTTAATTTTTAATTCAAATATTACCATGTAAAAAAACAAGTTATTTCAAAGCTACCTGAATATCATTTTAAATAACTTAGCTGAAATCGTAAAGTGACAATGTTTCAACGACGAGATGTCTAAGCAAAATTTAAATACTTCACAAATATTTATAATAAAGAAACAACGCGAATAAAATAATAAAACAAAATACAACAGAAAAACAAAAAAACATGTTCTACATGTTATAAATTAAGCACTACTTATAATTTAAATCCTATTTTTTTGAAATATAAGATTAAACCTTTTTGCTAAGAAAGCGGAAATTTTGACTCTTCGCAACAAAACCAAAAAAAGTATTATTTTGTCGATGAATTAATTTAACAAATTATTTTATTTTTTCATTATGACTTTAATCATACTAAACAATATCAAAAATAATGAATTTTGCTAATTAATAAAAAATTACAAAACTTTTATAAAAGGTTTTTCATTATGACTTTAGTAGTTTAGGTTTTTTCATTTTGACCAAACAATATTCAAAACAATGAATATTGTTAATTAATAAAAAATAACAACACGTAATAAATTTGATAAATATTCACGAAAAAAAAATATAATGTTGTTCAAAGCTACAGGTCTCATGTTTGCGGAAGAGGCTACCAATGAAATGACCTTTGACATTAACATGATAACTGGAACTTGGCGTCATCTTGCTTGATACATATTAAGCAAGATGATACCAAGTTCCAGTTCCAGTTCCAAAAAAAGTATTTATTTTTGTGATTATGAATTTTCTCCGCAAATAAAGTTTCATTCCATATTTCACATTAATGCTCGTAATTTGGAAGTCATTAATTTTTTTACACTACTAGCTATATTTTTAGATATAAGATACTTGTTTGTATTCATGCCATTATTTAAAAGTTTTTTCTTTTACTAGCCTCCACTCGGATTCAAAGCGTTTATAGCATTAAATATATCCATTATTCTTGTGTGCAAATTCTTACCGTTTATGCCAAGATAAAGTTGTATACATTTTGATTGCATTATCAATATCACAACATATATTAAACATTATAATATTAAAGAATTCGATGAAAAGTAAAAACAACTTTACAAAAAAATATTGGTATATAGTAAGAAAACTCTTTACAATGTTAAAAGGAGTACACTCATTGAGTTGGTGAATACATTTACAAAATTATACTCGCATGCTACACAAAGCTTTACACGTTCACAAACAGGTTAAAACGTTATATTTCCTCTAATTTTTTAAAAGAACCTGAAGAAAAATTTTCAAACAGTCTGGGAGCAAGTAAACATTTTAGAATAAATATATATGTTACTAATTATATATTGCACAAGACCCCATTTGAGAAGGTGGCATCTCGACTACCTAAGTAACCGTACCGCCAGCTGTTATGTTCTCTGTTTTCAATATAAGCCCATAATACACTTCTTTTCAATTGCTACTAGTAACTCATATTACAACTGCAATTTGTACGGGCTGATCCATGTCTGTTTTTTCATATTCATAACTCCATAATTCCTTAAAAGGTTTGTCATATGAATAGATTATATCCAATATCACTATACAGACTAACTTTTATTTCGAACCCTTAAGTCTCTATAAATTGGTTACGTTATTTGTAATACACACCTTACAGTATAAATAGCTTACTAGTTGTTTTCTCATGCGGCTTTGCTCGCGTGGAATTACATTACCTAAAATAAAAGGTATTTTATGTATATCTCTGTGAAACGTGTGATTTAAAGCCAAATTGAATGAAAATCGATTTAATAGTTGAGCCATATATGTGGGATAAAAAAAGGATGAGTTAGATTAAATACATAACACGACCAGCTATCAATGAACTCCTGTCATTGTAGAATTTTGCTTACCAAAAATATTTTTTTTCCAAACAAAAGGTGGAAGAAGGAGTGTTAATTCAAACTGAAGAGTTTCAATATGCCCCCAATCTTCCTAAAAATATACTTTAGAGTATTGTGATTAAGTATTTGTTATAAATAAGTAAATAAGTAATACTTGAATAAAATACTTTAAATAATAAATAAATTACATGATTTTCCTTACAAACTTTCATCCACCATTTAAGGTAGGTAGTTTTTTTTAATATCCTATTCCAGGTAGTTTTTTTAGTAGGTAGGTAGTTTTTTTTAATATCCTATTCCAGGTCATTCTCTATCTGTATGCAAAATGTTATACAAATGCAGGGCATATTTACTGCGTAATTGACGGTCAAATATACAAAAACCAAACGAACAAACAAGCAAAGCTACAAACTTTTATATCTATAATATCAATAAGATTAATACAAGTTATTTGTTATGTAGTTCTTTGAAGCACAGAATAAATAACAAAAGAAAGAAGTAGTTAACACCGTTTAAAAATTCGCTGTAAATAATTATTGCATAAAATAATATTAAAACAAGATTCTGTTTTATCTCTTTATCGATCTCATTTTTATCCGACAAAACCAGATTGGAGAGCTAGATTTAAATAAAAAGAGAGAAGATTCAGTATACGCCCATTACAAATACGAGTATCTAAAAATTTGAATTGTTACTGATACTTTGAAATACGATCATATTTTTTTAGATCGTTTAAATGTTAGTATTAAAAGAAATCAGGAAAGTTAGCGAAGGAAAAAGAGATACCAATATCAAACAATTATAAAGCTGATAGTGCTGGATTAAGCAAGTATGTCTCTGTTTCTAACAGGCGTAAACATGAATTACTATTAATTACTTCTTTTATGGAAATTAGTAATTATTCTTGGAGAAATAATAAAGGAAATCTTAAAATCAATCAGAGTAACAAATTTATTGCGTCAATACTCTGGTTTAAATTTCTATTCAATGATGACTAAACTAACTAAAGAGAATGTATGCCAATTACAACAAGACAAAAATACTTATCATTCCATTCGTATTTTTCTCTGATTTGAAAAAAATTAAAATTGCAAGTATTTATGAGTACTGTTACGTAACAAAATTTCTTTCGCTTATCTTTTCTCTCCACATATTTAGAATATTAGAAGCATATGACATATAACTGCTTGACAACCGTAATCAAAAGGCGGAGTTTAATATTAAGGGGTATGGCTTAATGCAGTGGAAACACATATGTGAAAAAATATGAATATATAAAATTTATATGTAAGCATTGTTTAAAATTACCGAAACTTCCATTTGAACGTAAACCTATTCCAAATTAGTTATAACCACACGATACCGACCGGCACATTGATAACTACTGTAATCCGTTAGTTATGTAAATAAATAATTTTTTTTCACACTACTAAATTTTTTTGTTAAATTGAAAAGGTGATATTTTATGCTTTTATACCATGTAAATAAATGCATACACGATTTTAATACAAATATTTCCAAACTACAGATACACAATTAAATTTAATTTATCCTTTTCATGTCGTAGAACTGAAAGTTTATGTGGAAAGAGATGGAGAGGAAATTATATTTATAATTAACAGCATTTTTGTGCACTTCAATGTATCTTTATTTATTAACATTTATTTGAAATCGCTTTAACATTTTATTATCATATTTAATTACTAAAATAACATAGGTACATATTTCTCTGAATAAGTCTAGGAAAACGAAACTTTAAATTGGGTACCATAAGATCATTTGAAAATAACCCTAAAGTAGAAATAATTTTGCTGATATTAGACGAGTAGGTAACGGTACAGATGGCTACCTTAAAATCCGAATCCACACTAGATTGTTCTTAGAATGTTAATGAAATATAAAATTAACATAAATTAGAATTGCAATCATATAGTAAGATATTTGTGAAATTTTTCTAATTATTTTTTTGCTGAGAATAGATACTTCACAATCCATTGCCAATATAAATTTGTTTATTTTTGTTAGTCATTCCCTAATTTATATAAATTTCTGTTCAACGCATCTAAAGGCTGAATGTTCCCACGGTATAAAATAAATGATTTTATTTATATGGTAAAAATTCACTCCACGCCTCTAAATATGTTTAAATATATTTAAACGATTGACAACTTAGGTACTTGTGTCACATAAAAAAGTAAGTCCAAAATATAGTTGCAACTCGGGAATGTATTAACAATTAGATAAAATTTTAAATCTGAAATTCTTAAACTATTACGTTATATATTTCGCAATAAATAATGAAAAAATTGTAAGCTAAAACGATCAACGTCGTATGTTACACAAGTTTGTAATGTAACACCTGGTAATTTTGTGTGTGAAATACTATCATATTTAAAGGCTCTTATTAATTAATCATTTTTAAGAGTACTTCTTGAATAAATAATTTGAGTAAATGTTGAAATTACAAATAAAACATCAAATTCGACCAAGTTGACAATTCAGCTTGATATACGTCCTTTGGGGATATTTTTGTCCCCATGTTATGAGATTAATCTTCAGAAATGATAAGCGAAGAAATGATAAAGAAATCCTAAATGTTGTAGAAAAAAATAAAAAAGGGAAAATACTAGAGGGAACGGGTTATCCCGTTTTATATAGTTGTGTCAGATTCCTTTTTTAAATGTTAAAAAAGGAATCTGACACAAATAGAAGCCATTACGTTGGCCTTAAATCGTAATGCGTAAGTTTGAAGAACTTGTCGCGTTTACACAATCAATTAAAAGGAAAAAATTAAATGTATTTTATTTTTCAGATAATGTTAATTTTATTATCTAAAAAAATATATTGAAGACAAAAAGAAGTTTATTTACTGAAAAAAATTCCCAAATATCGAGTCGTAAGCATTGGACGATTGGACGATAGTTCTGCTAAACTGAATTTCATCATTTAATTCTGAGTTAATTTTACAATTCGGATATTTCCAGGAAAACCTTGCCACTATTCCTTATCCCAAGCAAACCTTGTATTACATCAAATATTCTAATAAAAAAAGAGAAGGACGTGCTTACGCCAAAAGTACATGAAATTTAATCACTGAAAATAATGACACTAGATAGAACCATTTCAGACCGCTGCTGCATGGTTGAAGCAGCATTCAGTTTGTTATCTGCTAACTGTGTCTTACTTAAAGACTATCTTTCTGATATTTTGGGTAAGGTGCAATTGGAAAAATCTTTATACTAGTATATTAAAAGTTATTCAGTTGGGCTTAATTATAAATATATTTGATTTAACGTCGAGTCAATACTGTCTCAAAATTTGAACTTTAGTTTCTTCAATGCTGCAGTCGACAATTTTCGACTAGCCACAAAAATAACTGCCCTACATCTTGCCTCTTAAATGAGTTGTTTTGACAAAATGCTATTCCGTATTCAATGTTTTCATCCAGATACGATCATATATTAAACATACAATCATGAAAGTAAAAAGTACTTTCTTGATCATATTTTGCAAGACTTATCGTTTTTATTTTAGATATCTGCGTTGGGCATGAATCATGAATGTTAATTTTACAGTCCGTGTGAATTTAATAAATTTATAAACATGTTACCGCGTAAAGAAAAAATTTACTATAATTATTTTATGGAACCTTCACCTTTTTCCTTATTTTCATATGATAATATTAAATGTAAAAGGCATGAGATAAAATCCTCACCGAATTAGTTACATTATTTCTGTCAGTTTTATGAATATCGTTATCCTACAAAATATATTTCAAAACTATCCACCGTCCTTCTTTCATACTACGGGGAAATAAATATACGTGAAGAGAAGCTAGTTTCATGATTGTTTCAGGGCAAGTCGTTAACTTAATACAAGATGCTTGCGTAATTCACATCACGTCTACCTAGAGCGGCACGTCCATTACGGTCTTCATTTGAAATAAACATAACATGCATACATAACACATAAACTTACATTTATATATTCATTCGTAATATCCTAATACCAGTTATGAATCGAAATATAAAATAAGAATTATGTCGCATGTGAAATAATCATATCTGTCATTTCGAACATTTCTATTAGATATATATATAGTTAAAATTAACGTTAATAGTCTAACGTGTCAAATATACTTGATATAATAAACCATTATTGTTATTTCCTCCACAAGATACAAAATTAGCGTATATGCTTAAAGTATAAAATAGAATAATGATAATATTGTGACAATTAAATTTAATTGAAGTGAAGTAAAATATTTTCCAATTTATTTTATTCATAAATAGGTTAACTGAAAGTCTGCAGTCTTGTAATGCAAAGCCTGAGCATACCAAAATAACAGTTTTATTTAACTACCAGTAGATTTAGTTGTAGTTATGTTAACCTTGTTTTAATTAAGTTTAACCCTTAGGATAGTAATAATAGTTAGTCGTTGACACTAGAGAGCACTTCTATCCAAGTAACTAGCAATGATCGCTTTAGTTAACATTTATGCAAGATGTCTATGTGACTCGCTATTTACTTCTAAATTTACATTTTAATTAATTTATAAATTTATTAACGTTAATTTTGGAAACAATTAGGAACTAAAATGGTGAAATAACAATTAACTGATGTAAATACTACGCGATACTATTCTACTTCATAAATGTTTATATCGAAACTAACGGCTGACTATTAAGAATCAGTGGTGAATATTTATCCACATTATATTTAATACATCATTATGTCAGAGAGAACATATAAGAGGTTCATGCGATTTCTCCGCTTAAAATATTATGGACACTACCTACATCATATATCCTTTTTAATTCTGAACATGTCCAAACCTAATTATCTAGAGAAATTGAACTTGATACTGTATTTATACAAAATACTAATTAGTCACCCTAACAAAACGTCGGTGCTGAAATTGGAGTCGTCTCTGTATCAAAAATGGAGATAGAAACGAATTGCTATATCATATACAACATACAAGTGTGCGATCCAATTGGAATCCGTATTATTTCGCTTGCTGAATTTACTAAACGGATTATTGGAAGCACTTCTTCATTTTGATTTATTCTACTGCTCAATTCATGACATTAACATTAAAGTCATGGATTATTGGGATGGTCCACCTCCTCATGTTATTTCTAATTATGATCATATTAATTGTATTTATTATTGATCATTGTTTCGTTTTATTATCTCTTGTACTAAAGGTTCTTTAAGTTTTAATCACGCACATGTTGTTATGTAAATACAAATTTTAATACAGGATTGTAAATTTTTTTAAGTATATAGAGAAAAAGTGTGGTTATGAAATAGCATTTATACGTATTCATAAGTTTAACAAATAATGAAATTCGTAATCAAATTCCTCGCATTACTTTTTGTAAAGAAAAAAACTTATAAAGGAAAAATAATTATTAAAATACAATTTACGTCATTATCGTAAAAAATTATAGAAACAGAATTAAATGTAAAACCAATTAATTTTGTTATTTTGATTGATCGTTTTTAAAATCTTGTTGTTTTTTTAAAAATTATTTCGTTTAATACTTGCGAATGAAAACAAAAATATTTTTTTCCTAATCTAATCATTTGCTATTGCAACATGCTTCACACGTGCCAAACCGTTTTTTATTATAGTTTTTATGCATTTACATTGAAGCAAATACCATTTTATAACACCAGTTAAGACAATATTGTGATGAACTCATATAATACTGGATAAACAAAATGTAATGTATATACTTTATAACAAAAAACTACATTTATGTATATATATATATATGTGTGTGTATATATATATATATATATATATATATATATATATATATATATGTACATATATAATAAACAATACTTCTAAAATGGTACACTATTTGCAGTTTGGAGCGATTATTCGTTTGAAAAGCAACACTTCATATTTTTGTCAAATTTAATTAGACAGTAGCAAAGTTTGGTAGGTTCCGTTCCTGATCGGCATTGGTTTCCCCAAGCATAACAGCGATTTTCACATGACAGTATGACTCAGACTTCGCTAAAAAGTTTCACTTATACAAAATTTATATTATGAATAATTATTGGTTTACTAAGAACAACTGTGATAAACAATTTCAAAATCGAAATGAAAAACTACTAATGGTAGAAACTAGAAAAAATCAATTCATAAAGTTTTATTAAGTTTAGAAAATGTTATATGTTATATGTTCAGCAATCATATTTAGTAATTTCCCTCTATTTGCAGTTAATAATCTTTTGCAATTTAAATTTAATACAAAAAAACATAAAAGTGGAGAAGTTTAAACAGTGCTACGGGCTGCTAACTAGAATGAAAAATTAAATATTTGTATTTCCATAAGCAGCATCAAAGGGAATTTTGCTCCTCAAGTGACGACAAGCCGTCATGCTCACGCATATGACACACAGAGCATATGACGCCTAACAAATACAGGCAAGTTTATGATATCAGATCATACATAGGAATATTAAATATGAAAAGCAAGCGCCCTGCACAATTACTTGTGGCAGTTTGGCCAAAATACCAACACTTCGCACGAAGCTGCGAAAAGCTGCAAAGCTATCGTATTTCATTAAAATAAGTATCCCATATATAGTAGTACTCGCAGAAGTGATTTACTTCTACTCATGGAAAAGATCACACTGCCTAATTCTGACTTCCTGCTGGAGGACGTAAACTCAGCAGATGGCGATTTGTGAAAAATTGGTTTGGCTTCCTTATAATATATAAACCAATTAAATCAAGTAAAGTAGCATTACTTATTTCTTTTGCCTAAGCTGAAATGAAATGGCTTGATAGAAAAATTATTTTCATTTAAAATGTATCTAGTATTGATTGGAAATAAAAGTTATCGTACAAATTATATTTTCGTAACCGGATAATAAACCCAAAAACTCTCAAAGTTATATGTCGTTCTATATTCAAATTAAATAAGCTCAATTTCCAATTATTCAATGATAGGATCCTGTAACAATTATATCTCACTTTCGTGACCCTCTTGCGCATATTTGCGTTACGCAATCTTTAAAATGCTTTCACTTTATTATCAATATAACAATGAAAAAATATAGCATTTATTTATTATTGTACTCAAATTACATTTATACAAAAAATTAAAATCTTCTTTTCTGTTATGAATAATACTGTAATTGCTTCACGGTTACATTGTCGCGTATACACAGATTTTAATCCAGAAACTGTAAAAATTCAGCGACTCGTTAACACTTTTCATTTAAAATTATATCGAGCGAAATTTGTTGCATTCCTTTTATATAATATTTTGTTTTTGTTTATTGCTCTTATTTTTAAATTCACTAGATCTACATGTATACAGGTATGGGTTTATACTGTTTAATTTATGTATACAAGTATATGTCTACTGTTTAATTTTCAAATGCTTTAAACTTCATAATGAAAGATACACTCCAAGCCCTATCTTAATTTTTCTACTAGATGAATTAAATTCTATTGCTTTGAAAATGATAAAAAAAAACTGAAATAAAGCTTCTGATATCTAACTTTTAAGCACTAACCAGAAGTCTATATTTACTAACATTTACATGATAATTTAAACAATGGAGGGATATCAGTATGTAGAGCGTATTCTTATTACTCGTGTAAAAGCATGTACATAGTTTGAAATTGTATATATAAACCTATTCAATGTTGGTAATAGATTTTTAAGAGTTAAGGATAACGCGTTGTGAGTAATAATTATTTCATAAGTATTAAATTAGGACGAGTCCATAAAATTCAAATTTTATCTATCCCATACAGTACTTCGCTAATATAGAAACTGGAACAGGATTTTTTCATAATATAATATTTTAAATTTAAAATGTAAAGTTTTAGACGAAGAGCAAAAAAATAGAAAGTGAAAATATGTGAGTCATTACTTTCAATTAAATATCTAATTTCCACTTGCGAAAGTGCAATTCTCTGAAAACCTTTCTTACTAACAACGTTACGTGCTTGTACACTTGTTATATTTTTGTGTTAATTTCAAAATAAAAAATAAATTCTTTATTTTATAAGTAAACTAACACGTAGTTATAGTGATAAGTTGTATCACAAATCATATCTTACTAACCAAAAAATTTCTTGATTAACAATAAATTTAAATATCTCTCATATCTAATTTGATACACGAAACTACGTAAAAGTTTAATTTATACATATCATAGAAGTCAGCGTTCCATATGTATATTTCATGCAGCTTAAAAAAATTAAAAAAAGATTTGAAAATGAATATTTCATTAACTTTTTTATTGAAAGGTACTATTGAGAATGTCTCAGCAAAAAATGAATGTATCAACGATAAACCCAATAATTTTAGTATTTTTCGTAGTCAGTACCCACCACGTATATTGTTTATGTTCACTAATGGCTACCATTTGTCAATCAACAAGGTTTGGAAGTGTTATAACGAATCTGTTATTCTACTGACTAATAAATATGATAAAAGATAGTATAGAATATAGTGATGATATATATTTGAAGTTCTTAATGATTGGCCTATTAATGAGACACAACTTGGACTGTTGGAAATATTAAGTAATCGTCAAGATAATACTAAACGGGAAAAAACTATTAATTGCGCTATGCCCGATAACTAATATGTACTTTGCTTTACTTCACTTGTGATAACAAAGTGATGGAAGTAAAGGAAGCTTAGATCTGATAAAACGAATCTGATTAATTCAAGTAAAGGAAGTTAGATCTGATAAAACGAATCTGATTAATTCAAGCTTAGTTATCTTTCTTAGAAAATTACAGATCTTAGTTAATACTTTATTTCACTGGTATTACTTATTTCAAATGTATGTTCTGTTTCTTTGAAAATGTGGCCATATAAAATTTATTTACTCTTCACAAGCTTTATCGCTTCAGAAAATTAACTTTTCACATTTTCCTCTCAAATCATTTCACTCGTCAAAAATTTATCCGTTTTAAAAAAACATGCAGTCACAAAAAAAGTATAAACATGAAGAATGAATTTAAAAATAAAAAAACCCCGTACGTTATATTGCCTGCTGAATCTGATTCTGGTTCCTTTAAAAAATCTTTGTTAAGGAACGACATTATCCCTTAATCTAAATTGATACGAAGTGTACATATAAATTATAGTGAATACCGTAAAGGCTAATCGGCTACAGAATGCCTTCAGGTGTTATCGAACCGCATACAGAGGTTGAAATATTCACGTCACGTAAAGCTGCCAGAAGCAGCGGGCACCTAGCAGCAGACATCTTTCTAATTAAACATTGCATATTCATTTACACACCTGTGTAGGATTCCCAGGTAATACGCTTAGGGGAAGGAGGCCCAAAGCGGGCCCCCTTCTTCTTTTACCCTACGGTTAAAATAAGAAAAAACGTGTATTGCAACATAGAGAAGAAAAACTGTTATTGTTATTGGGTGCTAAATAAATAGTAATCTATGTTTAAATATTTCGCACTTCTCAAAAATATGAAACACAAATCATTTCATATGATCACTTTACCCTGGGGGAGGCCTAAAGTGTGCATAGACATAAAGGGGCAAACAAAGGGTAAAGGGAGCATGAGTTATTTTTTAGTATCTGTTTAAATAATTGAAAAATAATGAAGGAATATAACATAAAATAAAGGAATAAAACATAAGAAATACGATTATATGTAATCTTTATTGCAGAATAAAAAAAAATTACATGTTTTCTATATTAATTAAACTGTAACTAAAATCAACATTATTCAGTCACAATCTTATCATAAGTCAGTCGTTATTAGGAAATTGCTATCTTATCTTTTTGTAATAGAAAACGCTTTTGAACTTTTTAAAAAAAATTTAGAAAGCAACATGCTAGCAATATTTAACAAAAAAAACTTTTCTTCCAAAACAATAATCTAGGTACAAGCTTCATAAACTTTTCACAAAATTAAAAATAATATCTAGCTTATAAATCAAAATAATTATGACTAATTAAAGATAATAATATTATCTTTAATCAGTCATAATTAGAAGTTACCACATATGAGAGGGTTCACATATAGCTCATTGTATAGGTACAAGATATGGGCATGGACTATTTTGCTGTTGTAAATTTTATATTTTCTCTGATTTTTCTTTATTTTTCTCCTCACTTTTTACGTCCTCTATGAGATTACTCGTAATTCCTTTACGCTTTTCATCTTTAGGTTCATTTTCTTTGATTCTCTGCTCGTCTTCAATTTCTGTGCTCGTTAAAATTTCGGATTTTTGTATTTCTTTCACCTGTTTGTTTTATTCGAACCCACGTTTGGAAATGGTCTAATAACAATAGGACTGAAGTGATACTTACTTGTACTCGGCCTATCATCTAAGTCGGTGACGGTACTACTTCTGACATCGCGTCTTCTCCGGACGTCCTTAAACGTGACGTCTTCTCCGGATGTGTCTTAAATGTTTCTTGTATCCAAGTTACCTGAAGTTCCTCATAAAAACAACAACTTCAACTATATTTACGGTACCATTTCTGATATTGGAGAGAACAAATTTTACAGGTATCATAGGTGTTTTCTATATCCCAGTGTCCAGTGTAAGAACAACTTCTGTGATTAAAGATCCTGGTAATTCACCTGAAGTAACAGCATCTGCAATAGGTATATTTACAGATGATCCAACCGAGAGAATAGAATCTGCTATGGATAAGCCTGCTGGTCGAGATAAAGTAATGATTTATGATTGTGTAATTTGGCCAAGTGTATAAGGAAACGAAGTCCTGTCAGGGTCAGTTATATTTAACTATATTCTTTTAAGTATTTAATTTTCCGGGTTCAGTGGTCCTTCTGTAACAGTTTCTGGTTCAAATTCAGTCTTTATAAAAATATATCTGTCTATTGAAAAAAGGCCAGTGGTTTTGAAATCTTTAATTGCATTTTGATCAGTAGGAGCTTTCATGTAGGCACTTGATAAGAGATTTGCAATATCATTTTGGTTAATGATTCGCCCAGCAAGAGCTTTCTGGAACAAAGCAATTGCCTGATCTAAGTACATTTTTCAGGTTCCTTAGAGACAGTAATGTAAAGGCTGCATTCTTTGCGTTGTGTTGGGGTGCCAAAGGAATAAAAATGAAATTATTCGCAGAAACCAATTTCGACGCTAGTCAATATTTGTTAGATTCATTAGCCGATCGGACAGTATCAGTAAAAAATCTCATCCATTCCAAAAGTGTAGGTTCATTAACCCACCCATTGTCAGAGCAGGTTCCTGGGGTACGTTGTGCTGCTCTATTTAACAACCAGGAGAAAGTGAACAAGCGGATTTTCTTGCAAGCAAAAACTTAGCGTTTTCCAACATCCTCCAGAACTCGGAGTGGCCATGCCATGCTTTTGTATTTGCTCCTCTAATAGATCAAAAAATCAATGAACTTAGCGCTATTTCTCTAGCAATGGAAGTTAGTTCCGTTTTTCTTGGAGTCAAGTGAGGATGTCTTACAATAATGCCTTTGTGCCAATCAGCACCAGATGTACTATCTTTGAATAGATAAGGAATGTGTTTTCTTTTCAGCGTATTGAAAGACAAGTTTGACAAATTCTTCTATCGATAAACCGTAAAACACAGTGTCCAATTTAAAAACATAGTCTAAGAACTCTGGTTCTTTTTCTTCGATTAAAACTGTGGTGAAACTTCCTCATTTTTTGCAGGAATCCGTTGTAGATGTTCCCGCAAAGTGGCCCGTGGGGTGCCTTTTTTATAGCCATAGTTTTTTATAGCATTTTTTTAATTCCGTCACCTCCTGTATCGTTCTTTTGGCGTACTTTCACTCCAAGATACCTGTCGTGATTTTCTTTTATATTTATTTACTATCTAAAAAAATAACAAGGGTTAATAACATAATAAGAATTCAAAGAAAATAACAGGTATACTAATTAATAGCTACATTCCATTCCATTTAAGAGCAGGCATAGCGCTTTACCCTGCTCGCTTTGAGTTACGGTAACATTCTCATTAAATCTAATCTAAAATTGGGCTTAATATTTTAATGAATATATGATTAAATTTAAATAAGATAAATACAATACAATAAGCATACCTCGATAATGACATAGCTCACTCACTATTAGACAAAACACAATCTAAATACCCCCCTTATTTGTATTATAAAGTCCAAATTCTTTTTGGTTTTCGCACACGTACCGTGCGGTTTATCAAAGATGGAAACCAATACTGTCGCGGAATGAGGCGAGACGAGGAGTTAGACCAATAGTTGAGTTATAAAAAGACCGAGTTGAGTTTATAAAAGTTGGTTTTGAAATGGGTGCTTGCTTTAGGCTGGTGCTCGCTTTAGGCCCCCTATGTTATCTGATTCTGGTTGATGCACTAAATTAAAGAGTCTTTTCTCTCTTTATCGTTGAATATTACTATCTTGCAACGATAAAATCTTTTGCCAAATTCATTCATTGTAAAACTTTTTAAAAAAAATTTTGAAACATTTTAGTGTCCTTTAATGTAAACTATAATACTTCTTCCATATCAAAACGGCGGAGTTCAAACAGCTTAAATGTACTGAGTGTTTTTAATTTTTTTTTAAAATTCAATTTCAAACATTTCCAATATTATTTATATTTTTTACTATATTATTATGATATAAATAATGAATTACAATTATAGAAATTTTACATTCATATTACTATCCTTGTAAGGATTTCCCTTTGATAACTGTTCGGCTCTTTGTTTATATTTAAATTCCCGATTCCAAAAACAACTTTTGGGTCTCGGTTAACTTTTAAAATATTGCCAGGTTTAAATCTCTACAGTAAAAGGAAATCATGTGCTTCCTTCCCCTTACAAAATATTTTTTCGCAAGCTACATGCAGAAAATGAACTTAGCAAAGTTTTAAATACAAATTTATTTATTGCTATCTGATTAGCCCGATGAGAACGTAGCGTATTTTTTTCACGTGAATGTTTTTGCTGGGATAATTGTACTTGAAAGACAAACAAAAATTACGGATATTATAGCATAAAATAAAATTTTATAGCGAACATATAGTCTATGAAATAGAATTAGGAAATTTGCTCGGTTTAACCAATGGAACCTCAGAGTTTGAGAGGCATATATATATATATATATATATATATATATATATATATATATATATATGTGTGTGTGTGTGTGTGTATGTGTGTGTACGAGTATATATTTCCAAATACACACACACATACGTGTGTATTTGGAAATATATAATCGTACATGAGAACTACATATAGTATTAAAATTTCCTGACTCATTACCACTCACAATTTTGTCACTGATGTCATTCCCATATAATGTCTGTTACTGATATAAATACTGGGAGTCCTTGTCTTTTTTAAATTCACTTGAGTATATTTTGTCCGTTATTAATTCGTTTTTAGTGATAATTTGTGACCTAATGCTACATAAATTCCCATACTCGTTTTAGCTATGAACTTATTTTCGTGAAATAACCTAAACAAAAATTTAAAAAGTTTCACTACTTTGTACTAACTTCATAAAAATGACTTTTTTTCGATTTTGTTACTGTGTGGCAAGTTTAGTTTAAATGTATACAGAAACAACGAAATTCTCGCATTATTAGGAAATTTTTTTTTTTAGTTTTCACTGTATAAAGCATAAAAGTTTATTAGTTTATTAGTTTGTTGTCGCTAATCTCTGAAACCACATATTCGATTTTAAAAATTCTCCTCGCATTGAAGAGTTCCTATTTTGAGAAAGGTCATAAAAGAAATATAGTGAAACTAGAATTAAACGCAGAACACTAACAAAAATATACCACAAGTGCGCGAAATCCATCCTTAATTTTAATGGCCGAAATATATATTAAAACTAGTAATTTTAAAATTCCTTATTACTCGATTATCATAGATGAATACGACAAAGTAACAGTGCTTCGACTAGCAGCGATTATTCGACTCGTTGAATCACTTACCGGTTTAAATCTGTATAAAGTCTTCATTTAAGCAAACCAAATTCGTTATGTTATATTTAAATAAATATCCTTTTATGCTACATACAGTGGCCCTTTCCTTAAAGTAAATAAAAAAAGTCATTAATTCAAAAATAAATTATTCGAAAAGAGGTATTTATTTTTATCGATATAAGTTTACAGAATAATATAATGAGAGGTTGAGTACTTCCATATCAAATATATCAGTTAAAAAAATAAAAGAAATGATAAAGAATATTAGAATAACAAAGCTATATAATAAACTAGATCTATATTAATTACACAGTCTCATATTTATCCAGTGCACCCTGGCTGTGACAGATAGAAAAGGTGTTCTCAACCATAAACGCGCTCACAAAGTCTAACAACATATTCATGAGGCTACGAGTTAGTCCCACGTAACTTAGCTCTCTCCATCCTTTATTTACGAACACATTAAGATGGTGATATATGTAAACGGGCATCAGGAGAGCGCTGGGGGCACCAGACATTGCGACCCGCATTTCCTTCCCGAACTTTCAATTAGAAATATGTAGTTGGATTTACATAGATAATGAAGTGAACGGTTAAGTTTTTGAGTCTTCTAGGCCTATACTTTTGCTGAGGCTACGCCGTTTAATAGCTTGACTTGGGTAATGCGAGGTGGGAGTGACATTCGATTGGATGTGATTGAAAATAAACCTATAAATATAAGAAGAAATATATTTTAATTGCCGGCTGTAAAATTTTAAAGTATTAATAGAATTAATTTTCTTTTAGCAACAAAGATAATTAGGCTATCGAAGGGGGGGGGGCGGTGTTGTAAGTTTATTTATGTAGTTTATTTCAGCTATGAATAATGTTGAAATCGAAAATAAATTTGCGGTGGAGCGCAATTTCTAGTAACAATGACCTCATATAAATAATATAGAAAGTAGCTAGCCTCTCTGTACGTACGTATTGGAAGGTAGTAAAATTATTATAACCATAATTTTTACATTTTATTTCCCAGTTTTCAAAATGGTTTGCCACTTCTGAGCTATACATTTTTTTCAGTAAAAACAGTATAATTTTGATGACGAAAATTACGAAATGCTGAATAGAATATTTTTGAAATCTTTCTTGGGATAACCCTATAGGTTGTCGTAAAATATTTCAGTAATTTCAAAAGGATTATTAATCAACTATACTTCATTACAAAAAAATAACAATCAAACGTAATTTCTAGTCATGGCATCCAAAAGATTGACCCAGAGTAGTGATTCTCTCAAAAACTACGAAATATTTATTAAGATTAAATTATGTCCGCAGCCCAGTCATAGCTTGGCTTATCTTTCCTTTTCGATTGGTCCATAACTTACGGAATACCTGTATATCGAATTATATATGGAACAATCAACCATATAAAATAAAAGTGGGTTCTGGATTATTTGGGTGGAAAATTAAATTTAATTCCTCGTCACTGTGATCCGTTGGGTTAATCACAAAACATACGACTTTTGACGGCGCGGCGCACAGCAAGGACCCTGTTATCCCCACCGAGTTCGATGCTCGGCTGCTCGTAAAGTATGGCTTGACTAGTGTTCCGGTTGACTTTAAGAAATTCCTTTCGTCACAATAAATTCGCAATAATATGTGTAAATTCTATTCCATTAAGTTATATAAATAAATAAAATAGCCTCACAAACACCTTTATGGTCACCAATAAGCTACGAAAAGAGATATATTTTACATAAACCTTATATGGTCCAACAGCAATAACAAACTGACCAGTCCCAATGAAATATGAAAGAATTTGTTCCGAAAAGACTCTACATCAAGGCACTCTATTATGTGGTAGTTAGGATCTTATGAACTGCGTCATGGCAAGTGTACTAAATGTTGTATAATATACATTTGTATGTAATGGTAATGAATAAAACCTTTTTATATTTAACTGTTGTCACTCGGTTGAATTCATTACCATGGATTAGAGTTTTATTATGCATCATTAAACGTTGTAAATGTACAATAAATTAATAAACAAAGTCAGAGAGTAAGTAGATTCCAAAATCGTACTTAATAATATTGTAATGTATATCTGAAACATGTTTTGAAACATCGGGTTCGTTTGAAACATTTTAGCCGGGCATGCGGGATTTTCTAAACAATCTGTAGCAATTTTGACCATATTTTACTATAATGCATTTAATGCGATCGTTTAATCACAATTAGCTTCAGGTTTTCAAGTGTAGTATGCAAAAGAATGCGGATTAAAATCACAAAAGAAAATAGACATCAAATAAGGACTATAATATGTTATGAATTAAGGTTTTTCAATGACTATTTGATATTACGATACAATTGGTTTTGGTTGGCGGGAATAATATTAAGAGTATTAGTTTACGTACGCATATGCTAAAGACTTAGTACAATAGTAATAAGACCGAATGTAAGAAAATTGATACTGAGTTACTAGCGGAATACAACGGAATTTAATTGCTTTCGGATTGATTCACAGTTAATGCACTCTGCACGTCTGCACTCTTAAGGTAAGTAATTATATTTGCCAGCTAACATGCTATATGGTACCAATTTTACTTTCTCCGTGTTAACACTAGACTACATACCGCGAATATGCTTAACAAAAAATTCGTGGATCTTACGTGCATTTTGTTAGTAAATCCGACTTATTTACCGATATTTTACCAATAAATTATCATTTATTCAGTAATATAGTATTAATCTAAGGTATAACTAAATCGAAATAAAGGAAGACGTTCAAAAGTACCTTTATATTTTTTTTTTATTTAAGGTAAAATGTTTTTATGCTGATGATATATTGTCACTGTTTACCAAGCAATTAACAGTCATAAATAAAAACGGTGCATATACGGTTTGATATTTTTGTGACGTTAAGATTTTAAAATATTTTTCGGTAAAAATTAGCCGCGGATAACTTCTACTTATTAAACAAATTACTAATTATAACTTTCTATATAATTATAATAAATATTATTATGTACTCTATAACAAACCTTAAACTTTCGGAAATTTCCGAAAATATTTTTTAAACTTCAACCACCTGTAAGCCTAATAATAATTTTATCAGTCTTTTTTTTATTTAATATCGTTTCGAAAAAGTTGATAAATCGTATTTTTGGTATATGTTTTTTTCATCAACATGACTGGGTAACATAGATATATAAATGATAAAATACTCTCCTAGCTTTTACATTACTTCTTAAGCAAACATGCAAATGTCCCAAACCAGTATATTTCATAATGATGTTAAAGTTTTAAGATCACCCAACACATCAATTTTTAAGCAAATATATCAATGTAATTAAATGTTAAATTGAAATATATAAGTCGCAGAAATCACACATTTACAAGAAATATCAACGTTTAATTCGTGAATAAATAAGCTTAAATTATTATAAAAACATAAACTATAATTTTTAACGTTTCGAGAAGTGACGTAATCAATATTGAGACATCCCATTCTCAAAAATCTTTTTCGTACCATTCCAAAATTTTCACTAATTAAAAAAAATAAGAAAGCTATATGTAAAGTAAATTTGTTATTATGAATAAAAGTACTTAGTTTTATTATCCTTAATATAATAAATGGCACTTCTACGACTTTTAAATGAGCTAGAAACTTTAAAGTACGTGGGAATCAATGAATTCCTGATAAAGACGGAAATTATTTTCTTAATCCAAAATGCCACTCTTATCTATTAGATCACTATCCTTATTGCTATCTACGAGGCAACATGAATTACTCTTCGAACATCAAGATTCCAGAGCGGAGAAGTTAATAAATTCTTGATTTAACAGAGAAAAAGTAAAAAACTAAATGAAAAAGACGTGGACTATATTTTTAAGAAATATTTTTCTTTAAACTTTGGTATAATGGATGCATTGTCCGGATTAGTGAAGCAAATTCATACGACGCGGAAAAGGAATCGAAGATGAACCCGGTCCATATAAGTTTGCCATATGAGAAAATGAAAATTACATCATAGACAATACAAATTAGTACCACCGAGAATACTCATCATAAATGGCTTCGAAGTATATTTACGCCATCTCAAGAAATAGTCGAGTATTGTCTACCCTAAACAGTTTTTGGAACTCTATAAAAAAAATTAGTAGACATTAAACAAAACATTTTTATCAGGAATTGATCACCATGTTCAAAGATGTAAATAAATCTCGTACTGATTAGTTAGTACTGGTTAATACTAAGAGTGACGCTACTTATAATTATACATAATAATATTTCTTTTGTCCTCATAAAACTCTCGGCATAATATAAAAAAAACTCTTAGAATAATTTATTGTCTGCAATGCCGAAAGTAATATCTTGAAACATCTTAAAAGTTTATTCTGAAATAATTAAAATGGATTTTGAATGATTAAAGGAATATTATTTTTCAATGCATCTATTTATCGTAATAATAATATTATGTCAAGATGACATATTTTGAGTTCAGCACGTTGCATAAATCATAATTAGAATAAGAGGTCTAAGTTTTCGAGCAAAATCACCTTTCCAGCTGGCAATGTTAGTTCAAATCGAGCAAGAATCTAAATAACATTGCATTTCTATGGAATTTTTCTCAGTTATAGAGTACAAAGAAATTCTTGAAATATCTGCTGGAATTTATCATATAGAGGAAATAAATGAAAGCTTCTTACCTGTTATTAACATTGTTATAATCAATCGCATCGTGTGCGGGTTGTTATCAAATCATATGAAAGCGGATATACGAAAATAAGTTACTAAGTTACGTCTGCGGCCTTTATTGCAAAATTTCATGATTTTTTTCATTTCCTGAGGCAAATATAGTTATGCTGCTAATTGCTGATCATAAAAATCTTTTTGCGGCTGTTTATCTAAGAGTGTACAAATTTATCAATTTATTAAATCTAAAACTTGGCTCAAAATTTCCTTTCACTTTATCCGCTATACATTTACGAAATGTTTTCATTATTTTTGAAATCGGCAAGGTAATAAAGTCAACCAAGAAGACAGAGCTTTTTCACAACCGCATTGTCATGTACGCGCTTTCGTCCGAAATCTTCATCATGACAATGCGGTTCAAAGTAATTCGAAAAGTGGCTTGCCTTCGAATAGTTTTGTTGTATGAATTTATTATATACGTTAAATAGTTTCAAAGTTACGAAAATTTAATTATTTGTAAGTCTAAATTGTCACGGTATTTTGGCATGTAACTTAATTAAAAATAAAAAAAAATCAGTTGACAGAATGACAGAAGAAGCAGTCGAATTTTATCATATCTAATTGGTTTTATATAATTTATATATATATATATATATATATATATATATATATATATATATATATATATATATATATATATATAGACCTGCGTTAAATAACAGTTAACATATAATTCATCGCACTCGATTCACTCAATAAAATATATGCACATTTATAGTTTTCAAATATTTACTTTAGCTTTAATACAACAACAACAAAGAGGTATCTACTTATTCGACGCGATTACGCAAATATTTAGTACATTTTTGTAAACCAATAGGTGGCGGAGCTGGATGAAATTTTGTACCCAGACATATCTACATTGGCGAGATGAGCATTGCCAGACGTGAAGTCTGGAGTGGTGCGGAAGGACAGATTCTTATAACTTGAATGCGAACAAACGCTGTTTTAGATCGCAAATATAATATTTCAACATGGTGTATATTCGCTCTAAAATTGTTTTTTGCTCAATTTGTCTAAAATTGGAATAGATAGCCAATATTCCCATTTAATTATTTTAGCAGATTTGTTATTAAGCTATTTAAGTTAAATTGTTGCGTTTGTGTATACATATGTCTTTATACATAATCAAGTTATAGAATTGGTCTTTCTTTACGAGATGTTTATGAAAAAAAAAATTAATGGAGTATAACAAAAATAAAAGGTAAGAGAAGTCAGATAAAAGAAGTGAAGAGAATTTGGTAAAGTTTTTAAAAAGTTTACTAATGAATTTTGTGCAATCTAGGGTAAGATATAGGCTAAATTAAAAGACTAAAAAGGCTATTTGATATTTCAATTCAAAACGACTTAATTAAAAAAGGGATCTATTTTTAAAAATATTATAATAGATAGCTTTACGAATATTAGTTAGTAATTTAATTATAATTTTGTCTTCAGGGTTCTAATCATACGAAGTAATATTAGAAACAGTAAATTATTCTAATTTACAAAGAATAACAAAAAAATAGGTCTAAATGATTACTAAAAAATCTTCTAAATGTTCACCAAATTAAATATTATTGTTTCCAAAGTTACAAATTTTATGTATACGAAGAAGATTATAAACAAAATGGCATTTGATATTTTCGTGGCTGCTAATTTTTTCCATACATACAGTGACTTGTTTTTTTTTCCACATTAACACTACATTCATATTACCTTCTCCCATAATAACACATTTTTGACATTATTAATATTCATGTAACCACTAACTTGATATTTTTATATACAAGACATTTGGTTTTACTCCAGCCGGCAGTGTTTTAGAATTTAACTAAGTATACTAACCTTCCCTTGGATTCAATATTCCCATAGTTTAAATACCTCCAATTTCCTTACAAGCCAATTCTTACACTTTATCCTAAAAATACATAAACAAGACGAAATTGTATGCATGTATATTGTATTATCGATAAGAAGCCATACCAAATATTATAACACCGAAAGTATCCGATGGAAAGCAAAAACAACTTACAAAAAAGTGTTTGTAAATATCAAGAAAACTATTTGCAACTTTGAACTGACTACACTCATAAATTTCGTTTACAAAAATGTATTTACAAGCAACACAAAGTTTATAACCTCCGCAAACATGATAAAACTTGATGTTTTGCCTATTTTATAGTCTAAAATTAAAATTCGCGAATGGTTTGAGAGTGTGTAAAAAAACTCAAAACAAACATATATGCTTTCATTATGTCTCAAGTCTCCATTTAAGATGACCCATTAAGAACCGTATTCACTAACGACGCAGCCTGCTTTAAGTTCTTTATATGCAATAATAGGTATATATGAACCCTAGGTTTCAAATCCTAACTTATAAAGGTTCGGACAAACAGCATGAGACAGCATATAAAGTTTCATTATTGTCATTTAAAAAAAAGAGAATGGAAGAAAATTACAGCCTGGATTAACTCATATTCATTATTATTGCAGCCCATGCAAATGGAGTCCCGAATTTCTGCCTTTCAAAATAAATCATTCTTAGAGTACTTAATCTTATCTTTCTAACAATATGAATAAAATCATGCTATCACATTGTACAATTAACCATCAAATTACGTCTATCTTGATAAACACATAGGCAAAAATGGGATAACAATAAAGAAATGGCCCCCGATTTGGTGTAATGTATTTTATAAAATAATTTATTATACATTTTGTAGTGAAAGTACTTCCAAATCGTGTTGTTGTTATATGTAATGCCATAGTTTTCTATCGGAATTAGTACCAAAAAGCATAATTAAAGAAAATAAAAAAAACGTGCTAAAACTAAAGTCTAAGTAAATTTTATTATCGCTACTGCGTTTTAATTGAAACCTCAAACAGCTACACGTAAAAATATCGACTGCAGCCAAAAGCAAACCTGCACAATATCTCCCAAGGTGTGACTAGGAATGCAAACAGCTTGTGCACCTCGCATCATATTACATGAAATTATAACGGCGATTGTTGTAGTATTTCTTTAAAATTTTATTCATAAAATTTTTGCAGTGATCTTTTAAATTTGTGTAATATTGACAACTAATATATTTCTACGAATTTTTTTACATTTTATAGGAACAAATAAAGCACAACTAGAATAACAAAACTGAGGTGTGGCAAAAAATATTGAACAACATGTATAGGCGCTTACTTTATTGTCAAAGTTCTAAACGTAAATAATAGGCGCGTTGAGTATATTTGAGTCAATCATTAAGAATCAGACTAATTGTTCAAAGGGCAATTATATTTCTTCATTTATTTATTTTTTAGAATTTAACAAAAACGACTTACCCATTCACATGAAACTTTGGATGGTTTACACGGTTCAGATAAACATAGGGTACATACGTGTATTTATAAGTATAAGAGTTTCGAGTTGTAAAGACGTAAGTAAAGGAAGTCGTAATGAGCCGGTCATATATTTCGTTAAATTTTTAAATAATTATATAATATGGAAATCTATAACAACTTATCCGGTAAATTGTAGAATTGTGTTATAAGCGTTTCCATAAGACAAAATTTTCCCACGTAGTTCTGTACTTGACATACCCCAGAATAAATAACAAACCTCTAAGAACATCGCTTGTCAATTAACCATAAATATTTATTACATAGGATGATATAAAATAAAAGTTTACCTTTGTCTCCTTTTCTGTCCACACAAAATCAGGCGGATAAAATAAATGAAAAACGACAAGATTTAGACAAGTTACAAATATTTGTAATTTAAAATTATGACTAATAAAAATTCTGAAATAAAATTAAAAACAGTTCGATTTAAAAATACACACGAACAATCGATTAAAGAAACTTACATATTAAAAAAAATTTACGCTATAAAAATTCAAGCAGTTGCGGAAAATATAAATATAAAAAGAAATTAATTTAAAAATAAATAGTCCTATTTCTCCGTTTGTTAGATTTGGTATTGAATTTTATTCATTTTCATTTTAATACTTAACGAATCGTTTCTATTTTTTAAAAATCTAACAAAAAGTCACATTATTCCTTAGTTAACATTAGGGCGGTATGTACATATAAATTCTAACAAATACCTTAAAAACGTGTTCGCCCCAAAATGCCTTCAGATATGTCGGTGCCGTATTCAGAAGGCTGGCGTAATTCACGTCACGTAAACTTGCGAGGATCTTCGGCCGCCACGATCCCACTTTCTAATTAAACATCGCATATTCATTTACATTCTCATAAAGGATTATCTGCTAGTACGCTTACGTCATCTGATTCTGACTGATGATGATTAAACTACGTAATTGTTAGTTTTTCATGAATAATTTTGATATCTTAGAGTTAAAACATAAAAATTTCGCTTAGTAAAGCGATAGGTTTGCAGTCAAATAGATACAATATTTAAATTTTGTATTCAAATATATTCATATCTCCTATATTGCTACCTTGCAATATTTTGCAAACCTTATTAACTTTGAACCCCAATTAAGGAAATATATTTAATTTGAAGTAGAACCCGTTACAAACGAAGTATTTATTTTATCGATTTGCCCCTTATTAAACATTTTCAAGATTAAAGCGTGATCAAGATAAATTAAAATCAGTTTATATCTGAGTTATCGATGAGGGTGACTATATGTAGTATTGCGGATGACCAACATTGGTATAACAGTTTATCTTTTTTATATAAATTTATCTAATTATATACCAATAAAAAACCAATTAAGAGCGCATCCGATGGGGTTCGTGACCTAAGGTTCATAGATATGAACTCTGATGAAAAAATATAATTTGTATATCATATCCATGTGGGACGATGATTTCCCTTGAAAAAAATTCACCATAGTTATTACACTAAACCGTATAAAATAATCTGGAAGTATAAATGCTACAGTATTTATTGTAGTTTTCTTTGAAAATACTTATTGCAAGCAATATTTCGGTATTTTTTCAGATTTTTTTAAAGATTTTTTCAAAGGTTCCCTTTGATAACAATTTTTAAAGAAAACATTTCAAAACTATTAAAATTAATTGGAGGACGAATTTTATTTATTATTGATAAACCTATCCATCAACACTCCATGTAATGAGGCAGATCTTTTTTTTATTATTTTTCTCCCTTTTATTGTTTGAGAGCATCATTCGTTTAATTCATTCCTTACTTGATTTGGAGTCATAACTTCCATCAAATTTCACCTCAATGAGAGAATAATTGAGAATAAATGGGTGATAATCTAGGGACAGTTTTTCCGTAGCTACAGCCAAAAATTCCTGTCAGACATAAAAAGGTTTTCTGGCTGAAATTATGCAACCCTGAAAACGCCAATTATAATTTTCAGTAAATATGAAGATACTGCTTGTATATTATATGTTTTTGCAATGAAAGATGCAACACATTTCAACAAATAAATTTTCTTTCCCTATAATTGAATCACAAAGTAATGGGGATTTCACTATTGTATGTTGTGAAAAAACAAATAGTTTTCCCGAGACGTACAACAGCGGTACAAAGCAGAGTATCACTATCTTTTTTAAAAATGAAAAATGCAACACACTTCAACAAATAAATTTTCTTTCCCTATAATTGAATCACAAAGTAATGGGGATTTCACTATCGTATGTTGTGAAAAAACAAATAGTTTTCCCGAGACGTACAACATCGGTACAAGGCAGAGTATCACTATAATTTTTTAATTCAATAGTTTTGGTAATCAATCGTAGCCCTATTTCATTCTCTATTTATACTAATATTTAATATATAATTATATACTTGGAAAAAAATGCTAAATTATTTTAAAGTCATATAACTAATTACTTCACTAAATTTTCCGTTCCTTAGTTCCCCCATATTGGGTAAAATCGAATGCAATTATTTTTACATTACACTAGTAAGTCGATTTGAAGAACGATGGCAATATTAATTTATTAAATTATATTTCATTTCATTTATTTTATGACAGAAAATATATCCAACGTCTCAATACGATTTATTCATTTATGAAAAATAGTAATGGAATAATTAGAAGAATAAAAAGAGCATCTGTGGCGACACAAAGCTGAACTTAAATTCGTAAACAAACAAATATCTGCTTTGCATCTAAGCGCATGACAATATGCATCTCTATAATCTAAGTGAAATACCTATTCTAGCAAACTATGTACTATTAACACAAACTCTTTCAAACCAACTTCATATCAACCAAACTTCATTATGAATACCTACATAATAATTTAAATACGAGTAGATTTGAATACATATTTTTCAGATGTACCTTGTTTACGAGTATTACAACGAATTCAAAATTTCATAAATCTAACTTAACTGGGTTTTGAAGGATATATCTTCAAAAATCGCTGATTTTGGCGCTGAATAAGTCACAGTTTTGAAAACAAACACTAACTAACTTTGGCACTAACATCGAGGAACTTAAAAGTTTTAAGTGTTATTTCGTTTCATTACTTTTCGTATAGTGTACGTATACACTCTACGAAAAGTAATGAAACGATGAAACTTGTCAGAAGACGTAGAAACCGGGAATGAAGTTACATTTGCGGTTATTTTATAGGAGGTTGTGATGAGGTGCATGACATTAGCATCTTTGTTCTTATTTATATGGTGAATCCTTCTTTAAATGGCATTTTGACAATCAGTTTAAGAAGTTTGCTTGATTTAAATATATGGAATGGGCCCAACCGTTTAAAATAAATGTATTTAATAAAATTGGTTTGTAGTAAATTGTATTTATCCTTTTTTCATATTCCTTTCAATAAATTAGTACTTACTTCATCTGTTAGTAATTCACCTCCATTCACGATTTGCATTCTATTAAAATAATAATTTATACAATTATTTTTACTGTATATTTATTTTCTTACAAACAACACAAAAAATTAGTTTTACAACTTTACATTAATCTCATAAAAACAATTTTCCTTTCATTTTTTTTCGCATGATAACCTCAATAACTTCTTTATAGTTTTTTTTCCAATTAGAAAGGTCTTACATATTTAGTTAAGCTTTCATTTCTTTTTTTTATATAAAACATGCAGTGTTTTCTTCTTTTTTTCTTTCCATTTTGACGTTGATACATAAATCTTAATCAGTCTTAATTCCAAGTAACAATGTCTTGATTAGGGTTTGAGTTTCTGAGAGTCTCATTCCCGAAGTCTTAGGACTTTTTTCCAGTTTAATTGTCCAGTGTCCCGGGTCTTTTAAGCCGAGACTCGAAACACGCTTATCGAAATCTTGTTGTAATAATTTTATTTTAAAAAGTCTTAATAACCTTTATTACTTTACTTCCCGCAATCTATCACAGAGAGCGCCATCTATTAATCTAATAAGTAATTAGTTAATATTCGTAGATACGTAACACACCGAATGCATTCACTACAAATGCGTTCGCCACCATATTGTTATTTCGTGACGTTCTCTTATGAGGTCAGTTATATTTAACTGTGTCAATGTGAACATATTTCCAAAATCCTTGGTCTCAGCCGGCTCACTAAGACAATGTGTGATTCTCCATTTGAATCCTGTGGTTGCGAAGCCCTTGTGAAGACTATCCCCATCTCATGTAAATTTAAACAAACACTTATGATTTTATTTAGTTCTGTTAGATGTTTGCATTGAATGAGTTTAGGTGTCTTAATATAAAAGTATATGATAATGAAATACAGTAAACTCTAAAGATATAACATTAATTTTGGAATATCTTTATTGTAATAGATTATTAAAACACTTAAATATATATCAATTTATTTAATGTGGAACGTGTAGCAAAAGTGAGAAAGTAGTAATGTCGAGAAAATAAACGAATAAACCGCACAGTGCTCGTTTTATTTAAAAAAATGTCATGCAAAGAATTGAATACTAGAGCCCATAACAAGCATATGCAAAGAGTGAAGAAGAAATCAGGTATATGGTTTGGGAAATCAGACGAACCGGAATTAAAAAAAATTAAAACTGAAAAATCATCTAAAATACCAGGATATTTTGCAGAAAGGGCTGTATCTGATAGACTCCCACTTAGTATCATAGGATGGACTTACAATTAATACAATCACAGGGAACATATTCATTGGGAGTGTACTATATACAGAGATTACAAAATGCCTGAGAAAAGAGAAGAAATTATTTTGACTTTTAAATCTTTCATCCCTTCTAGCTTCTTCGTTCCAGTCTCTCATTTTATGAATGGATCCGCGTCCAAAATCGACGGGTAATTTAATTTTTATTTTCATGATGCGAACGGAAAATTCTTTAAGTTGGGACGGTTATATACCTGAAATAGTGGAAAATGCATTGAGATGTTTCAAATATAATGAAAAAGTTTGGAAGGGAAAACTCCAACTTGAGATCATCCTATGCTTAAACTAAGCAATATATCTATTAGCTGTAGAAACATTTCATTTAAAAATCAAGATACTGTCACATCCGCAGCTTGTTTCGACAAATATACCTACTAATGGCGATGATAATAAAATCATGGAGAACAAAAATGTTTCTGAGGAAGAATTTTTCTGCAATTATTTGCAAAAATTTTTCTGCACTTCGGCAGAACACAGCTTTTATAACTAGATACAAAAATAAGGCAGAAACCGATTATTGTAGTAGCAGGAAGGCTCCTGATCTTAAAAAGTGCGTGAAAGAAGCATTGGTTAATGCAAACATGTCAGACAAATGGAATGAAAACAATTTTTTTTTCTTTTGAAGTCCTTCATTATTTACAGTCGATGCAATAAATGACGTTTTCCCCAAAAAAAATTCAGTCGGAAAATGAAAATCTGGCATCACGGGTCTTTAAAATATTAAAACCCCGTGTAGAAAAAAAATAATAGCGGAATACATACTTGTTAAAATATTAACACACTGGCTACCAAAGCTCATAGAAGACGGATTTTTTTTAAATTTTCATATAAATAAAACTACACTTATTTCTTTTGCGGAAGAACATTATAGCAAACTCTTTAAAAATATTACTCATACCCCTGTGCTAGATTTGGAAATAATACATGCTGAACCCAGTACCAAGAGCATAGCAATACACAACAGATCCGATGAATCATTTCAGAAAGAAATAGGACAGGCCACCAAAAAAATAAAAGAAGATGTACCCGAAGTTCCTGCAAAAAAATTAATAGCGATTTTTAAAAAAAAATCCAGTTATTTGAAGTAACTAAAAATGTTAAGTAGCCGGAAATGTAAAACTTCTTAAGAAAGCTTTAAACACAATAAAATAGACTTCTGTTGAAAAAAGGGATATTTTCTTTTTCTGGAGGTATTATCACAAAAATCAGGAACAGATTGTCCGACAAGGATTTTTCACAAATGATCTTTTAAGATTTTTTTGATTAATTAGGGAAAAAGACCAATGAATAATTGACTATATTTATTATTTGTACTAATAACGACTAGATATTAAATTAGATTATGAGTATTTATGATTAATCTGAATACTTTATTAAACCTGTTATATTACATTATGATTAGTGATTATTAGTATGATTAATTTACTATATATATATAAGAATTGCTCGTTTAATAGTATAAGATATATTTTTCTATATAAAAATCTATTCATTAATATAACTTGAGGAAAAAATGTTCAAACTGCAAGCAACAATAACAAACGTATCAGCTGAACAAACTAAAAGAAATTATATGGAAATATCGGAACAACAAAACCGTATCAATACCGCCTTCTCGTTAATTAAAAGGTTTCCCATTTATTTAGTGAGCCCCGACCATAACAGATAAAAAAGGTATGCTCGGCCAAACCCGCACGCATAAAGCATAACAAAATATTCATGAGGTTGTGAGTTAGTTCAACGTAATGGCTCTCTTTGCTTCCCTTATTTACGAACACATTAAGATGGTGGTGTATATAAAGGGGTGTCAGGGGATCACACGCGGAGCAAGGCGGCGTGACCGGCGCTTCCTTCCCAAACTTTCAATTGAAAATACATGGTTGAATTTGCATGAGTATTTGAATGGCCTGCCAAGTTTTTGGGCTTTCGCTAATCGCTTGACTTAGATAGTGTGGCGCGGGCGTGACATTCCGTTGTATACCTGTGAGAATGTACCATCAAATGTAAGAGGAAGTTTATTTTCATTACTTGGCAGTAAAATTTTGTATTACTAGTAGAATCGACTTTTTTTTATCAACAAAAATATAGGGCCAATGGTATTATAGTATATTTATAAATAATTACATTTTAGTTTTAACGTTAGGGCTCTAATTTAATGAAACAATATTGAAAATACTAAATTACTCTAATTTGAAAAATAACAGAAGTTAGATGAAAAGGGTCATCAAATAATTTTAATAAATGTTCATCAACGTATGCGGAGGAATCTATTAAAAAACTGGTATTTACCACCGGCACTGTAGGTGGAATTTATCGTTCTCTTAAATAACATTTGCTTTTCATCATACGTAAAGTAACTTACTTCATTTACAAATTAATACTACTTTTCATGCAATAATACATCTCGTACGTATATCTTTATTAAATTACAAAATCTCTATGAAAGGTTGTTATACCAAAAAATTTGATGAAAAACAAAAACAACCTCACAAAGTAATGTAAATGTAAAGAAAACGCTTTATAACTTGAAATTATTACGCTCACCAACTCTATTCGCAAAAACATGTTTGCAAGCAACACAAAGCTTTTCACATTCACAAAGAAGTTAAAGCTGTATATTTCCCCTAATTTTTTTAAAAAGCCTTAAATTAAAATTTGCGAACGGTCTGAGAGCAAGTAAAAGTCTTGAAAAAAGAACACACGTGCTCTTAATTATACTTTAAGTCTGCACTTGAGACGATGGAGTTCCCATTAGGAAGCGTTTTTACTAACGATGCAGCCTGCATAAATTCTTTATATACAATAATAGGCATATATCGTTACGTTTAAAATCCTTACTAATATTTTAAAAGCAAAAGTTTCGACTCATTTTATTTTTTAATTTTATTAAAAAATAAAAGGGTCGAAACTGACGAGCAAGTGAATTAGAACCTGGATTGACATATGAACTATATTACTGCAGTCCACTATGAACTATATTACTGCAGTCCACTATGAACTATATTACTGCAGTCCACGCAAAAGATGTCGCAGCCTTCTGTGTGTAAAATTAATTATTCCCTGATTTGTTATATCTATCTTTTTAAGAAAATTAATGTTATTATGTGTATACATAAGATAGTCGTGATTTGATAGCATAACTAACTATCAAATCACGACTATCTTAATAAACACATTGATGAATGTTGGATAACGACGAAGGAATTGCCACCGATTTGGTGTGATAGATGTTACAAAATAATTTAATTTAAATATTGCAATAAAAACACATTTTAATCGTATGGCAATTATATATAATGCTATTGTTTTCTAGTAGGATCAGTGCAAAAAACGTAACTGAAGTAAATAAAAAATACAAATTCATATTCCCACATGCACATCTTTTCATCCATGTTAATTATAAAAGGTCAACATCTTAATTGCAACCACGAGTGGTCACATTATTATTTTTGTTAAATGCATATTTTTCAAAGTTAATTCTTTCATATAATGCACAACAAATTAAGAAGTCATATTTTAAAAGCAAATCACAATAAAAATGTAACTTGAAAATCCGGAATAAAACAAAATTTGATAGCTATAAATTTCCAAAAACTAAAATAGCACCATAAATTGAAAATAGTCAAATATAGTATTTCGAATAAATACAGTTTAGCACCAATGAAAAATTTACTTTTTTGATGTGACGTATTCTTACGTAAATATAATTTTTAATTATGAACGACCGTAAAGATAATAAGTTTCAGAAATACAAGAATGTTGTTTCATACAAGAATGTTGCATATGGTAACACTGAAACTTGGAAGAATATTGAGGAATTAATTTCAAAAATTTTATATGCGTTCGTAGTTTACATTTTGAAAAAGAAACCAGTAGGAATTACAGAAATAATTACAGTAACTAATTGATTGGGTTATTGAAAAACACGGTGGAAAATAAAAATAAATTAAAATGTAAGGGTAAGCCTAAAGTACAATAGTGCAAAATATTGGTATAAACAAAGAGCTAGTAAATACAAAGAGCTGGAATCAGTGAACAGATTCCAGCTCTTTGTATTTATTAAAATAAATATAAGTTTAGAAAGGGAAGATTAGGTTATAATAAATTTCTGTATTCGCTATATATCATAACTTCTGTCTTTAAGACAATAAAATACCACATATACCTTTCAAATGATTTTAAAGAGGCAAAGAAACTTAAAACTAAAGTATCATGAAAGTTACCATTATTCAGTTCATACAATATATTCGTCGGTTTAACATATATCATAGGCTTTTCTGTAAGATGAAGAATTAGAATATTAGCATTTCCATAAGTGTCCGAATTACCCTTTATCTCCCTAGAAAATTGAAATTTAACTTTAATTTCAATTTTCTAGAGTTAAGGATAAAATCTGGTTTGGACAAGTATCGGCGAATTAGTGAGAAACAATCAAGCAACTCCTCCTGCAAGCCTCCTGCTCCCACCCACTTTACTCACCGACAGTATGGACGATATTTAAAAAACCTTATATACTTAACAAGGTTCAGTGGCTCGAGGTAAATTGTATTTTTCAGAAACGATAAGAACGAAGGGCAGTAAAAATGCTACGTATTCTTTCATAACAGAATTCTTAAGCACTATTCCTTGTATAACAAAGGAAGTTGTTGCTAGTATATGGTTCAAGTCTTTTTTAATTTCAGTGTCTTCAACAACAACATTTAATATCTCTCTAATTATATCACGTAGCTGCTGGTGTACTTCACAATTCATCTTGTAGTTCACATGTATACTTCGCGCGGTCTAGAAAGAAACTAAAGTATATAAGAACATTTCAAGAGTACTTACTACTTGTTAGATTAGTTAAGTTAAATCGGCAAGTTATCCCGCTATTTAACTAAACGAAGTATAAATTGGTCTTAAGGAGATTTTGCATCTATCCACTCGGACAACAACCAGCATGTACACATATGAGTTTAATTCACGCCACACAATTATTAATTATTTTAAAGAATATTCTAAATTATTTTCTAAAGAATATACCTGCATAAATTTTTGCTAATACCGTTGTAGTGCCGGATTCTTACTGCATACTGGGTTATAAATCTTAACAAGCAATATTAGAGCGATCTTAGAAAATTTAATCATTTATAATTGTGTACTATTTTCATTCTCTTCAGTTGAATTCATAAAATAAATATTTTAACGGAAAAAAATTTGTAATCTAATCAACTTAACTAAGAGAGATTTGTTTAAAAACATTGTTAGAAATTAATTATTCATAATTGTTGTTGAATATAGTATAAAAGAGATACATGGTAACTTCTCGGTCTAAGCAGAAATAAAATTGCTATGAGTGAACCATTTTCATTTAAAGAGGGAGAATACCTATCGCACAAAAAACCACAATACAAAAGCAAATAAAAATAAATAAATTGATAAATTTTGGTTTAAACCGCACCGAACACAATTAAAACGTATTCTGTCCTGCAACAATATTATTGCCCACAAAGCTGCTTTTGTTTCATCTTCTTAACATATATTTGCGCAACCCTTGAACGAAATGTTTTTCTTTTAAAGTGAGTATAGCATTAAACTATATATTACGTATTTCTCTTCAACTCTGCATTCGTTTAGAAGAGAACATTTAATTTTATCATTCGCAATACTTTAACTGCCTCATTATTACGCTGTCGCGTATCCTAAGATTTTACTCTGAGAATGCAACTGCAGCAACGTGCAGACACTTTTAATTTACTCCTATATCGAATAAAATGTCTGCAGACTTTTCTATAACTTTATATTATATTTTAGTTTTAGTTTATTGCTCGTACATTTGGTATCATGAGATCTACGAGTATATAAGCATGTGGCTGTGGATATTTAATTTCTAGGTGCTTTAAAATTTATACTAACAAATATCTTAAGCCATATTCTATGTATTTCAATTTAACGCGTCAAAGGTTTATCTTTAATTGTTTTGTAATAATAAACCTAACTACTTTTTTTATCAAAACTAGAAAAGGCTTTCTAATATCAAACTTATAAGTACTAGTTAGGAAACAACAGTAATTAAGTTACTCGGTAAATTAACCAAGGGATATTAAATCCATCAGAACATTTTCTGATTAATTGTGTAGCAGCAAGTATATAGTTTATAACAACGTTGAAAAATATATTAATTTTTAGTAATCGAGCCAAGCACGATGCATTGTGAATATCAATTATTTATTTGTATGAAATCAGAACGACTCAATATTTTAAGATTTAACTACCCCCTATTATACATATTTAATTAATATGAATCTTGGAGTGTTATTCTCGTATAAGGTTTAAAGCAAATTTGTCTTAAAATATTTTTAACTAACAACATAGCGTGATTGTGTACTTGTTTTGTTTTTGTATTAGTTTAAAAAAAAATTTACTCTTTATTTTTTCAACCATATTAGTTATATTAACAAGATGTGCTTCAAATAATTTCCATGAACAAAAACTTACTTAAATAAAAATAAATTTAAATATAAATCATACCTAAATAAACTAATTGATTATTATTTCAAAAAATAATTTACAGCAAACACTCATGGTACTTTAATTGATATATATTTTATAAAAGTTAAATTTATACATACTATATGAACCCGCTTTCCATACACTCAAATTTCTTGCACCTTACAAGAATCTAAAGAAAGCAAAAATTAATTCTTGGAGTTGAGAGTTTGCTTCAATAAATTTCTTCAGATGCATACTTAGTTTAGCCAATAGTGAGTATTCATCTAAGGAAATGTTTGAAGAAATAGTAAGCTCAAAAATTTAAGAAATTCGACTGTCAATATCGAGAACATACATCGTAAATGTGGTAGCATAGTATCAATTAATAAAAAATGGAGATACTGTAACGAATGTCTGTTATTCTATTCGATATTGGCTATGAAAATACCGTTACCCTCCTACCGGAAAACCCTTCCACTAAATATCCACTCAGCGTATAGTGAAGGGAAAAATCACCTCTGTTATAAATGATGATCAATACTGGTTATACTCGTGCGTTACAGGCCAATGTCCATAATAACAATGCAAAGGTCTGCACGACTTGTAAAAAGACATTTAGATTCTGAACGCCTTATTAAGCCTTAAGCTTAATAAAGTGACAAAACCGTAGATAAAACAGATATACTTGACAGACCGAGTCATCTTACCTAAAATATTACTGAACTCGTTAATCCCTCACCATCCTTTATATATTACTGAAATCGTGTTACTATACTTTGCATGACACGGAATAAACACAACGTTTCATAAAAATACTCTTAAAATTGTTTTACTTTTTTTTTGAAGATGTTGCTCATTAAATATGAATTTACATTTATAAGTTTAATTCATTTGAAATGTTGATTTTATTCTTTCAAATAACTAATTAAACCAGCAAAATAATTTTACATCCTAATGAAGCATTTTAGTCCCTGAAAAATATGAATAAAAGGAGAGATTAATATAAAAATATATTGCCGTATTCCATTTCCATATTATGTCTACTGTTTTAATTTTATTCATTCTCATTTAAAAAAATAATTGTTGACTAATCTCTACTTAAAAAACAAATACTATCCTACAATTCAAATAGCGAAGTGAACATACAAATTAGAATGAATACCGCAAAAACGAGTTCGTTGCAAAATGCTTTCAGGTGTACCGGCGCCGCATACAAAAGGTTAACGTAATTTACGTGACGTAGGTAAAGCTGCAAGGAACAGCGGCCACCGCGATCTAATTAAAAATCGCGTGTTAATTTATAATCTCGTAAAATAATTTCTGCTAATGCGCTTAAGACGTCTGATTTGGGCTTATACATTGAACTATGTGATAGCATCTTTTTCACGGCAACGTAATAGATAAGTATTAAAAATATTGAAGTATAGAAAATTAGGGGGATTAAGACACCTTTGCTTACTACAAATTAGAATGAATACCGCAAAAACGAGTTCGTTGCAAAATGCTTTCAGGTGTACCGGCGCCGCATACAAAAGGTTAACGTAATTTACGTGACGTAGGTAAAGCTGCAAGGAACAGCGGCCACCGCGATCTAATTAAAAATCGCGTATTAATTTATAATCTCGTAAAATAATTTCTGCTAATGCGCTTAAGACGTCTGATTTGGGCTTATACATTGAACTATGTGATAGCATCTTTTTCACGGCAACGTAATAGATAAGTATTAAAAATATTGAAGTATAGAAAATTAGGGGGATTAAGACACCTTTGCTTACTGAAATCGAAAAGATTAAACACTAAAATTTTGTTTTAAAGAATTTTTTTCTCATTATTATTGAGTATTACTACCATGCTATAGAGCAAGACTTTGGAAATTTCACAAATTTTGAACCATATTAAAAAAATGTTTGAGCCAACAACAAATTAATTATTTTATTCCCTTTTTTCTCCTATGATTCTTCGTCTACGTATTACTATGATAAAAACACCAAACGGGTCATTATTTATATTAATGTTGCTCCAAATAATAAATAGACCCATATGAAAAGACCAGAAATTCAATAAAGGTTACAAAAAAAGTAATTTTAATTCAAACTTAATAAATAGAAAACGCGTCAAGTTTACGTAATGAAAGGTCAAATTTTTTATGAAAAATTCAGTGAACGATGATAACATTCGAAATATAAAATATTGCCAAGTTAGCTTTCTGTACTAAGATTTTAATAATATTTTTCTAAGGACAAAGTAAAACATGACTTCATCTTTTTAATGAAGTTTAAATTGGACAATTTTTTCAAATTTTGTTTTTATTTTAAATTTCCCGTCCTCTAAAAATAATTATGGGTCTTAATAAAATATCTGTTAAGTATAAAAAGATACTAGGTTTAATCCTATTCGACAAGAAATTGGCACTTTTGTCACTTGACTTTTATGAAATAATTATATTCATATAAACATTTAAGAGTATAGAGTTTCTGTTAAACTGTTGCTCCCTATATCTTTCACAAAAATCTCTTCTTAAAAACATGGTGTATATTTCAAAAATTACTAAATCTAGGATAATCGCTATAGCTTATCTAAACCTTTGAGTAGGCTACTAGTAATCTTATTTTTCATAATTTTAGATTGATATAGGAAAGAGAGGAAGGGTGTGGGATTTTTTTCAGTATTTTTCAGCATCTGAAGATGATCTAAATTATGAATTTTTTAACATACATATATTTGAAGATGATCTAAATTATGGGTTTTTTTAGTATACATATACCTGAAGACGATCTAAATTACGAAAAAAAATTATTTTCAAGGTACAAATACCCCACACTTTATATGGTATGAAAAAAATATTTTCGAGTATAATTTTTAAGGACATATGCTGTAGCATATTTTTTATACGATTTAAAACTATGAAAAAATATACTCGTATTGTTGATACTCTTATATCTAGCCCTTATAAACGACCACACTTTACGTGGAATGAAAAAAAATGTTTTCAAGTATAATTTTTGCCCCCTTATAATTTTCAATTAAATATTACTGAGGTTAGCTGCTGTTAATTAACATGTTTTATAATCTGTTCTAAGTTGATATATAAATAGAGCGATTTCTGAGAGTGATTTCTGAAGTGGCTTTGATGGACAACTCGAAGTCGGCACACGAAGAGGCAGTTGTTGTGTCGCCGACGTTTGAAGAAATAAAACTAGCTATAAAAAGTTTCAAGTTCAGAAAGCACGTCGATTTAATATTTTGTCTTCCGAGCTGCTTAAGTGTGATGCTCCTGAGTTACTCAAAAATATTTATGAACTGATTCTTAAAATATGGAATGGTGAGCAAATTTCTGAGAATTGAACTACTAGTGTCATCTATCCTACCCTCAAAAAAGAAGATCCTATTAATGCTAGAACTACCAAGGCATCAGTCTCTTTGAAAGACTGTTGCGACATCAACAAAAAAATCATTATATCTTGGTACGACATCCTTTTTACTAAGATACTACGTTTTTACGCTGCATATATATCATCATTGCTTATCAAATGACAGCAAGTAAAGTCATTAACCAATTTACTAATTAAATAGCCATATTATTGATAGCTGCAATAATTATACATGCAGTGACAAACTTTGAACTTTGGCAATATTTTGATATAACTGTAAAACTAATGTTCATTTTATTATTCTTCGTTTAAATTAACATCTCGGTTGTGCGTCGAGCAAAATATTTTTTATCAACATGGTCAAGATAACGTGGATTTATAAATAATAAAATTTTATCCTAGTTTTTTACTCTTTAACTTATGTAAAAACACTATCTAATTAATATTAATGCGAATCAAATTGATTGGAAAGTACTACAAACTTCAAAATGATAACAAAAATGAAGCGTGTAAATAGTCAATGAAAATGACAGGAACACAATAGTAGATACAAAAATTTCATAATTTTATAATTATGTTGTTAGACTTTATTGCACGAATAATAATTGATTCAGTTGTAGATATGAATGACCGAAGTGAGAATTTTACTTGCATTCGACTAGTATTTTCTCTCATTAAATAAAAAACTTTCTTTTATAGAACTAAACAATTTTAAGAAAATGCCTGTTTGGTTAAAGCAACGAATAGTGAAAACACTGAAATATTAAAACATAAATTTAAGTATACACTAAACTAAAATTAATTTTACTACTTATTTGCCAGAAACTTTGACTGTTTATTCAACTTATCCAAAAGGACTTCAATTTTTTTGGAAAAAAAAATAACTTTCTAGTTTGCAGGTCTTATAAAAATAAGGCTTTTCAAAATATTTCACTGAAAAGTCATTAAACAAATATGATTTATAATCCTTCACAACCACTCTACCAAATTTAGTTGTCAAAATTATGTTAATTTATCATGTAGATATTACGGTTCTCAGGAAACGTCGATGACTTCAGCTTTAAATTTCAGGACGACTTTATAAGCGCATTACGCCCTCCATTCCCCGTATCACTCTGCACTCAAGTTACTGCGGTACATAAGATAATACAAATAATACAACAGAAGAATACTTATGTTATGAACCTTACATATATAAAGTAAGTTTTGCTTAATAAATCAAAAACATGCTTACATCTGAATGAAATAAACGATTACGAAGATACCATTTACATAAGTTTAAATCTCTCACCCTTTAAATACTTAAAGGTTTGTAAAATTAAATTAATTTACAAGAGTGATCAGTAACCCTCAAAAGCTCATGGATACATGATATATATGTATATATATATATATATGAATATAATAATAATAATAATATTAATCGAGAAAACCTTGTAAACTTTTAGAAGCAGGTTATTATTGAACGTTTAATATTTTTCTAAAATTTTAAATTATTTCTTAGCAAATCAAATAAAACAAGTTTTCAGATATTATTTTAATATGAATTTATAGAGTTCTGTTAAAACATTTTTTTTTTTTAAATTCATATTTACTTCCTATATGGCCTATACCTCAAATTTATTAAGAATCCACCATAAAAGTGGCACCTTTGATTTGCAAAAAAAATTCGTAAAAGAATTTCAATATTTCAGCCAAATAATATATAGCAGTTTACTTTACTTTTACTTGAGTCTTAATTGAATGTTGTTTATTTATGAATTTCATCTAAATTAGGACTTTTTTCACCAAATTTCTTAATAATTGCCTGACCTGGACGTAACCCAATTAAACACCACACAAATTACAAATATATAGAGCGAGATAGAGATTCTTAGTATCACATTAAAATATCAGATAACTAACATTGAAATCAGGAAACAAACTACATCTTACAGATATCACTCTATAAGCGGCTAATTTTAAATGTTGATGGACAGATATTGTATGCTGCCGAAGATGAGCTACGGTTACAAACTGCTGGATTACCAACTAAGAACTAGATGTCAAAACGTTGGCTGACCACCGGCCAGATTGCGCGACGACATCAGAAAGACAGAGGGAAAGAAATAAAAGGAAACAACTCAGCACATAAACATACCCAACAAACGAAGAGGACCCATCAAGGAAAACATCAAGCTAACGATGTGAGTGTTATAAAAGTCTACAAATAATTGTGCATATGGGCATAAAAAAGTAACCAACTAATGGAATATTCACGTTTAAGAGAAAATAAAGCATAAATTTGTTAATGGTAATAAAAGACAGGAACAAAATTAACGAAGAAAATCACAGTTGAAAATAATGGCACTGGAAAATACTTTAGTAAACTTATACATGAGTATATTGACGATGTTCCGTTGCTTTAATTTGTGGTTGTCTATTTTCTCCAAACTGAATTTTCCTAATGGCAAGGAATCTCATTTTTTTGTAATTTTATTAATTTTAAATCCGATCTACCAGGCGTGTTTATATTACAATTATTTTTTCGTAATAATGTGGATAACAAGTATGACTCAGCTGATATCATGCCGTCATCACGAGTTAATCAATTGTAATGAATGGCAGGTAAGTGATCGCCTCTACTTTTTACTAAAAAAATTATTGCATATTATATTTGGGTCAGTTTTCATGGAATAATTGAGTTGTCATTAACTAATCAAATATTTTAATTAATTTAACATTCTAAAATTTAACTAGTACACGAAACTAAAGTTTGTTCCATGCCGAAAAATATATTTCGGCTCGACCTTCATTTCGGCTTTCATTTCAACATTTTTTTATTTTCCCTAATTTTTTTGTCCTGTATTACAATAATATTTATACTCTGTTTTGCTTAATTATAGTTATTTTAATGTTTTCAATATTCAGGTCCAATGGTTCTGTTCCGAGTTGTTATCATTATTTTTTTCCCGCCAGTCTCCCGACGTCGTTGCGCCATCTAACCGGTGGTCGGCGAATATTTTGGTCTTTAGTCCTTAGCAGTTTACAGCTCCATCGCCCATCCTCCCTGCTACACACATGACACGCCCACCACAATAACATACACATCGCCATAGGTTACTCAAGTTCGCCTTCTAATTTTACTCTTGGTCACTTGGTCTTTTGGCGTGAAACCAAGAATCGCCTGATCTTTTGCTTTCTCCACTACTTATATGTAGTGTGGCATTTATTTGCCGGGAATGCTAGTCAGTTCCGTAAATAAAATTCATTTGCCGGATAGATTTTTTTTTCTCTAGTATTATTTTTTTTTCGGTAGTGGACTATCTCGCTTATATTCATAGACCTATTAAAGGCTGACCCGCATTCTTCCTTGCTTTTTCGTCTTTGTTTTAAGTAAAAATTTGGCAGATGTACTAAGAAATACTGAGACCAAGTTTGATAGAAAATAATCAACTTCTTCTTTACATAATTCTTTGTATTCCGTTAGTATTAATTTTTAAGCCGACGGTTGTAGACGCCGAGTAGAGAACTTCAAGTATCTCACTTAGTTAATTTAAGGATTCTGTTATAACTATGATAATAATCATTGGTAAATCTTAAGTTTAACGAAGCCTCATCGATGATAGTAATACTTTGTACCAATTCCACAATCGGAACATGTCCTCTATTGCTGACGAAAATATTTCTTGGGAGATTAATACCTCCCAGTAGCGTAGCATAATAGCAAAATTTATAGCTCAAACTTACATATGCATTTTATTTCATATAATTTCTAACCTATTCTACTCTTAAAAGTATTATTTTTGCAGTATTTATATTAATACTTTATGGAAAAATTCAGATAAAATTTGATTTGAAAAATTTTTCAATTACGATTTGAAAATTTTGGGTAGCGATATTGAAAAAAATCCTAGAATAGAAAGCTCCGAAAAATTAAGAATCTTAGTTGATCAAAGATCACAGATTTTAAATTAAATCAGATCAAAATAAATTAAGTATCATTTAAAAATTTCAGATCTATGTTTTTAAATTTAATTTAGAATAAAAAAAATAATTTCGAATGTTTTCAATTTAAATAGTTTTTATTAAAAGTTTTACATCAACACTCAAAAATCTATCAAATGTTTATCACACGAAAAAAAATGATATACAAAAGAATAATACAAAAAAATATTGCATCAGGTTTTCCACCAAACGACAAAAAATTGAATCAATAAAAAATACAAGGAAGGTTTGGCCGTTAATGTTTAACACATTAACTCATAACGTCGTTATGCACTTTCATTTATCAAAAACAATATTTATTACGAAATCACCGCCTTATTTAAAAAACATTACTCTATGAAAACAGAAAAATATATCTACGTTCTTTAAGTAATTTCGTCTAATTTAACCTTGCGCGCATTCATACTTTCACACTGTTTATTAAACATTTCCCTAAATAATATTTACATTTTTACAGCCAACAAAAAACATTTACCGTCCAAAGAATTATCAACCCACAAAATATTGTGTCATTACTTCTAACTTAACTAGGGTCAACATCCGATCCACAGGCATTAAAATTTATTTTATAAAAGGATTGAAGGTCATTAAAACCCCAAGGTCCCGTTATTTACCCTACCAAACATTTACCGTGCCCTTTTACCTGATTTATAACTCTCATGATTGCCTGTTTCGCAAAAAGGTTTCGAAATATTAAGGTAAGAAAAAGATGATAAACAAAAAAGCAATAAACTCTCCAGTGACAACGTTCAAAATTTAACATTATTTTAAGCTCTTTGATGTTTTCGTTCACAGTATTTTAATTGGGCAATATAATTAGGATTTAATCAAACCTTTGAAAGTAATTTATATTTTAACTAATATAAAATGAAAATTTAATACGAGTGAACCTTTTAATTTTAGAGATATTTTTGGAGTTCGTGATTGTGTCTTTGAATTGCAATCATCTTAACTATGGTCTTAATTTAAGTAATTAATTCTTTATAAAAAGGGTTTTGTTGTAATGAAAATAACGTGTAGCGAAAATGATAAACAAGGTAAATTCAAAAATGTCCTTCCGTATTTATAATATTTCCTTATTACAAAATATAAATTTTATAATATAAAACTTTCGAGCACGAGTACAACTCACACTGCGAAGGTTTAGTACAAATTTGGTTACTCTATAAGTGTACATAACATTTCAGTTAAATTATTTGCAATAAATTTTTCCCAATGGGCATAATTTAAATTTTAAGGCTTCTTAAAATTTTATCCTTGTCCATAATTTTAGATTTAGTAATCTCTGAAATATGGATTGTGAAGGGTGGGTGTGAGTAAGTTTTTCCTTATTTTTCAGTACTTTTACTTTGTACATTTAAAGTGTTTCCTTACAAATTTTCCACAATTTTAAAATTTATTTATTGTTCATTGAATATCTCGTCGTAAAATTAACTGTTTTGAGCTACTTAAAACAGCGTACATTTTTCGACAATTACAAAATCTAGGGTAATCACTACAATTTTCCTACAACCTTCGAGTGGGCTTCTAAAAATCCTATTTTCTTATAATTTTAGATTGAGTGTAAGAAAGATAGAGGAAGTATGTAAAAGAAATAAGGACGTGGCCATACAAAAAGAAGAAAGACATTTCTTTTGCATACTTTTCAGGATATCGTTGAAGAGATACCATCTAAAACTATGATAAAATTTATTTTCAAGGCCTTTTTAAGTACTTTTTCAAACAATACACCGCAAAATTATTTAGACGTATCGGTGATCTTATAAGAGTCTCGTTACTTCTTTATACAGTATCGGTGTTTTATTTTTATGATTGTTATGAAAATAAAATTTAGAAAAGTATAGGATATTGGTTTCCCTTTTCAATTTCACAATATTTCCGAAAATTAATACATTGATGATTTATTGCATTCTGAAACTTGATTTCAGGACCCAAAAAGTAGTGGAAAACAAATATAATGGGGATTTATTGCGAGAGATATAGTCGTCGTAATCTTTGATCTCAAAAATAATGTGGAATTCGAATTCAGCACCCTAAAGTTAGTCAAAAGAAATATAGTCATTATTTATTACAATTGACAAATGCCGCCATCTTGAATCCCAAAAACTTTGCTTTAGAAATGACAGTAATTTATATAAACTAAGAAGCTGTAGTTGGTGTAGTATCTACTGGTAGCTGTTTAACACAGTTAAATACGTTTTACGTCATATCGATATTCGTTCTATGTCTTTAAGGTTTTGTAACTTTTGTCCTGGTAATAATTACGTATAATCAGAATAAAAGTTTTGTCATGTCAAGGCACCGATACTTGCCAGATATATTTGGCAATTTACACTTCTTAAAATGTTTATTTTTAGAATGAAAAAAAACTTTTAATTATTTTTTAATTAATTCAAGGGAGAACTATACGAAAAAAATGTTCATTGTAGCAAGCAAAGCAAAATATAAAAGAAAGATCTATGGATATAGCGTTTGGATTATCAGATTCTAATTAGAGATTTTCACACTACTTCAGGTAAGTCTTTGATAAGACTTATTTTTACGTGAGTCATGAGAAAGCATTTGTGTGTTCTCGGGACGTATGGTAGGACGCAAATGAATCTAAAATTATTTCCCATACGATTACCCTACCCTTTTGTCTTTTATATTTTCGGTTGTTGAAGACCATGAACACCGTCATTAGCTATAGTTACTTTGATCAAGCCATATGTTGAAGATAAAATCATTGTACATAACTATTTTGATTAACTGACCTGGTAAATGGATGACATTTGAATGTAAACTGAAATAATTACGAATTCGAATAATATTAATATCTATCTTTATTTTAACGACACCTTTTAAAAATATAAACTGAAAAAAAGTGGTTACCAAAAAAATATAAATCTTGTTTCATTTTTGTTGCAGTATAATACAAAAGATCAAAGTGAGGCGCACTGACTTTAGAGCTATTTCACACCAATAAGTAGCATTGCTGCGCGTGTGTTGGTAAATGCTACGACTAATAAATATTAACTGTGAGGCTAATTAAGAGAACGCCACTTAAACTTACCGCACCAAAACGGTAAAATTAGTGTTATGGGTTTTTTTTCATAAATGCTTTATATTAAGCGTTATGCTCAATACACCCAACGCATATTAGATGTATATGCATATTGCCTAACACTCGTAGAAGTTGCAAGAATATTTTTGTCATTAACATCAAATGTAGATGTAATACTTCGAAGTCGTATTTTTTAATTACTTTTGTATGGAGTTAATATCTTTTATTCTTTGCATTTCTTCTCTTGCTTACATTTGTTGATAACTTGACAACAAATGTAAGCAAGTTTAACATTTAATAATGACCTTAGTTTATTTAATATTGTTTTGTTTGGTTTCTTTTGATTGCTTTGCTTGATTATTAATACTTTTTCCTTTTATTTTATTAATTTATGCCCGCTATGACGGTTGTAAAAAATATACACATATGTATCCAAGTTTTTACGTTTACCGGGATTATTTATATAATATTATATGTATTTTCTAAAGATGTATACATTATTAATTCATTAAAAACAAAAAGTATATAAAAATTTCCCTAAATAATATTTACATTTTTACAGCCAACAAAAAACATTTACCGTCTAAAGAATTATCAACCCACAAAATATTGTGTCATTACTTCTAACTTAGCTAGGGTCAACATCCGATCTACAGGCATTAAAATTTATTTTATAAAAGGATTAAATGTCATTAAAACCCCAAGGTCCCGTTATTTACCATACCAAACATTTACCGTGCCCTTTTACCTGATTTATAACTCTCATGATTGCCTGTTTTGCAAAAAGGTTTCGAAATATTAAGGTAAGAAAAAGATGATAAACAAAAAAGCAATAAACTCTCCAGTGACAACGTTCAAAATTTAACATTATTTTAAGCTCTTTGATGTTTTCGTTCACAGTATTTAATTGGGCAATATAATTAGGATTTAATCAAGCCTTTGAAAGTAATTTATATTTTAAATTATATAAAATGAAAATTTAATATTAGTGAACCTTTTAATTTTAGAGATATTTTTGGAGAACGTGATTGTGTCTTTGAATTGCAATCATCTTAACTATGGTCTTGATTTAAGTAATTAATTCTTTATAAAAAGGGGTTTGTTGTAATGAAAATAACTTGTAGCGAAAATGACAAACAAAGTAAATTCAAAAACGACCTTCCATATTTACAATATTTCCTTATTACTAAATATAAATTTTATAATATAAAACTTTCGAGCACGAGTACAACTCACACTGCGAAGGTTTAGTACAAATTTGGTTACTCTATAAGTGTACATAACATTTCAGTTAAATTATTTGCAATTAATAATTTTTCCCAATGGGCATAATTTAAAGGCGTGAAAATCTGGTGCATATTTCTAAAATTATTATATTTCATATCACGATTATGATTTTCAGAAAACTTTTGCATAGGCTTCTAAAAATGTTATCCTTGTTCATAATTTTAGATTTAGTAATCTCTGAAATATGGGTTGTGGAGGGTGGGTGTGTGAGTAAGTTTTTCCATATTTTTCAGTAAGTCACACATAAATTTACGAAAAAAAAATGCATTTTGGGTCCTAATATGTAGAATTTTTAAATGATGACCCATTATATATATATATATATATATATATATATATCTGTATATATATATGTATATATATATATATATATATATATACATATACATATATATATATATATATATATATACATATACATATATATATATATATATATACATATAAATATTACATATGGAATTAAAATAATAAAAAAATGTTCGAAAAGAATTTTAAGTTAATTTGGTATGAATATGGTGCCAAGTTCAAAACGTACTTTATTTTGTACATTTAAAGTGTTTCCTTACAAATTTTCCACAATTTTAACATTTATTTATTTTTTATTGAATATCTCGTCGTAAAATTAACTGTTTTGTGCTGCTTATAATTAAGAGAAAAAAACTTTGATTAGTCCCATACACGTCTCAAATATACTGTGTGCACAGTATGTTAATAAAACTATTGCCCACTATACCATTGATATATGTAAAAGCAGCGTACATTTTTCGACAATTATAAGATCTAGGGTAATCACCACAATTTTCCTACAACGTTCGAGTGGGCTTCTAAAAATCCTATTTTTTCACAATTTTAGATTGAGTGTAAGAAAGATAGAGGAAGTATGTAAAAGAAATAAGGACGAGGCCATATAAAAAGAAGAAAGACTTATTTCTCTTGCATACTTTTCAGGATATCGTTGAAGAGATACCATCGAAAACTATGATAAAATTTATTTTCAGGCCTTTTTAAGTACTCTTTCAAATGATACACCGCAAAATTATTTAGACGTATCGGTGATCTTATATGTCTCGTTACTTCTTTATACAGTATCGGTGTTTTATTTTTATGATTGTTATGAAAATTAAATTTAAATAAGTATAGGATATTGGTTCCCTTTTTCAATTTCACAATGTTTTCGATTTCACTGTAAAATTAGTCGAAAATTAATACAGTGATGATTTATTGCATATGGCAGGTGTCGTGATCTTAAATATCAAAAACATTCTGAAACTTGATCTCAGGATTCAAAAAGTAGTGGAAAACAAATATAGTGAGGATTTATTGCGAGAGATATAGTCGTCGTGATCTTTGATTTCAAAAATAGTGTGGAATAGAAATGACAGTCATTTATATAAACTAAGAAGCTGTAGTTGGTGTAGTATCTACTGGTGGTGGTTTAACACAATTAAATACGGTTTACGTCGATATTCCTTTTATGTCTTTAAGGTTTTGTAACTTTTGTCCTGGTAATAAGTACGCATAATCAGAATAATAGTTTTATCATGTCAAGGAGCCGATACTTGCCAGATATATTTAGCTATTGACACTTCTTAAAATGTTTATTTTCAGAATGAAAAAAATTTTTTAAATATATTTTAATTAATTCAAGGGAGAACTATACGAAATAAATGTTCATTGTAGCAAGCAAAGCAAAATATAAAAGAAAGATCTATGGATATAGCGTTTGGGTTATTAGATTCTAATTAGAGATTTTCACACTACTTCAGGTAAGTCTTTGATAAGACTTATTTTTACGTGAGTCATGAGAAAGCATTTGTGTGTTCTCAGGACGTATGGTAGGACTCAAATGAATCTAAAATTATTTCCCGTACGATTACCCTACTTTTTTTTTATATTTTTAAATGTTGAAGACCATGAACACCGTCACTAGCTATTGTTACTTTGATCAAGCCATAAGTTGAAGATAAAATCATTGTACATAACTATTTTGATTAACTGACCTGATTAATCGATAATAAATAAACTGAAATAATGAAGAATTGGAATAATATTAATATCTATAAAACGTTTCAGTGTTAGTTTCATTTTTGCTGCAATATAATGCAAAAGATCAAAGGTAGAGGTATTGACTTTAGAGCTATTGCACACCAACAAGCAGCATTGCTGCGCGTGTGTTGGTAAATGCTACTACTAATAAATATTAACTGTGATATTCACTGTGTGATGAAATAAAAAGACTAATTAAGAGGACACCACTTAAACTAACTGGGCCAAAACGCTAAAATTAGTGTTGTGGTTTTTTTTTTCACAAACGCTTTATATTAAGCGTTATGCTCAATACACCCAACGCATTTTAAACGCATATACATATTGACTAACATTCATAAAAGTTGCAAGAACATTTTTGTCATTAACATCAAATGTAGATGTAATACCTGGAAAGTCAGTTTGATGTATGTTGAGCGTTTTTTATACTTGTGCATCTAACAGATATCATAAGTGTCATTGTGTCATTGGTCAATCGAATTTGATCTTTTGTGTCGTGATCTATTCGTTTATCTAAGTATATGAATTAGCGCGATATCCAGTTATTATTGCAATTTATTAGTTTTAAGTTTTATTCGGGAATATTTTAGATGATTATGGTTTATTTTTTTCTCTTGTGTATGTCTACTCATTTTCATAATCGTTTTTTTCAATAACTTTTTTATGGAGTTAATATTTTTGTTCTTTTCATTTCTTCTCTTGTTCACATATATTAATAGATAAACATGATATATAATACATACATTAATAGATAATTTGATTTAATAATGACCTTAGTTGATTTGGTATTGTTTTATTTGGTTTCTATTGACTACTTTACGTAATTATTAATACTTTTTCCTTTCGTTTTATTAATTTTAAAACGACAAGTTTTTATGTTTGCTGGGATTATTGATATAATATTATATGTATTTTCTAAACACGTATACATTATTAATTCATTAAAAACCAAAAAGTAAAACGTTTAATATTCCCAAATATTATATGATTTTTAACTTATAGATTAAAATAAATAAATAACTTATGTGTATATGTTTAAACCTGTAAATTAAAGTGATTTTATTGTGCATGAAAAGAACGAACTTCTAAATTCACTTTACCTGAGAAAACATAAAGGTAAGTTCATTCCGAATATCGTGAAAAATTATAAGTAGCATTGTATTTAATTCTACTACGCAATATTTAAAAATAAAAATAAATAAAATCGAGCCAAGTTGACAATGAATGTTTTTATGAAGTAATTTAATACCTACGATATCAGAATAGAAATACAAGTTTTAGTAATCTGTGGCGTTCACCGTTCGCACCTACCACCCTCTGTTCAACATTGCTTTCACCGTTCGCACCTACCACCCTCTGTTCAACATTGCTTGCGCTTATAAATTAGTTCCGAGTTTAATATCTACATAACGCAAAATAAGCTGCCCTTAAAAATAATCACATTTTTTAACTACCTTATAAACGGTGCTATTCATATACACTTATGTTCGCCACCTGTATTCATTATTATTTCTCTAGATGGACATTTCGTCAATATGTCTTTAATGTATGGATAATTTTTTTTTTAAGATCATCAATTTTTATTATTTGGTGAAGAAATTACGCATTACCTTTTTATTCATATTTTTTAAAATTTATCAAATAAAATAATTGGGCTACTGCCTATATTAGTGAGTCTAATACATTAACTTAATTGATTTCATTATGTTCAATGTAAAAAGAATTTGCCTCAAATTAATTAACCATACTTTGTAATTTTTTCCTTACGGTTATTGTTAGCTTTTACTTTTTTATAATGAATTATATCTCATTATTAAGTACCAATGACTTGATTTAGCACGTTTTAGATGCCTAAATATAAAATGAGATCCTAAATCCATATATACAGATATATTTTCTTTAAGAGGTCTAAATGTTTAGGTAAATGTATTTAACTGGAGGCAGTAATTAATCTAAATTATTTTCTCTCCGGCATTAAATTTGATTAAAAAAATTTATTTTTTGTTTATGTATACTTAATATTTAAGTTTCATCTCATAAAATATTAACAAGAATCCACTAAATACCACAAACAAATCATTAAACAGCGGGTTAATGTAACATATTTACATAAGTTAAATTAGTAATTTATTTTTTCAATGACATTTTAATAACAACAAAAATGAGAATCAGTCGTTCAACAGTTACTTGAGTCTCATCTTTGATATGAAATAGAAGTATGAGTCTAGTGTAGCAAAAATACATATTTCACTGTTTTTTTAGTGAAAGAACATACAAAAAAAACAACGTATTTGAGAAAATATCTTTATTTTTTTATATCTCATTTTATTTAACTATTTTTACTTTTAACTTATAATTAGATACTATACACTCAATAAACGTAAAAGTATTATTACTAACAATGAAAGTTTAATAAAGTCTTGTAAGGTATTAAAAGGCAAATACTTTTTTTTATTCGTGTTTGTGTTTAACATTTTTTACATTTATTTTAGCTATCAGTTTATTGGGTTGTTGGTTTTTAAATATAAGTAAATTTTTATTTTGTATCATTAATTATTTTAACTTTTATATTTTTTTATTTGTTTTTCCATATTGGTGTTGGTGTTTTAGAATTTTTTCTTATAAGATTACTCTTAATGAAATACAATTCTATTTATTAATTCTTAAAAAGAAATGTTTTGTTTCATAAGTTACAGGTTTAAAAATTAATTTTTATTGTTGGTAGAATTCAGAGTTTTACTTAACAATTCTATTATATATGTTCGGTAAGCATCTAGTATGTAATTATAGACTTAAAATTAAAATAGAGAAAAAAAAATTCACTACATTTTGAACTCGCACCTGAAAGATTCTGAATACAATTACTTATAAATATTTAAATGCACATATAATTTCTTTCAAACTATTTCCAATGTTAATTTTTCACAGCTAAGTGTGCTGTGTACTATATGTTTCACATTTTTGAAAAGAAGATGCATGTTGAAATAATATTTTTCCTCACCATTTAAATAAACAAATACATTGTGACTAGTACATATTTATAATAAATATATTTTTTAAAATATATAAGTTATTTGCAGTTGACCTTTGCCTTAATGAGTTTATTTGAACTTTTTAATAACCCAACTAGATGTCAAAATTTAGTCGACTATTCGTCGTAAGCTAGTAGAGCCTAACGTAGTTGTGATATTTGTTTTTAAAATTTCGTTATGTATACTAACAATGTGATTACTTTCCAGATACTCAAAGTAGCGATTTAGCGGGTAGGAGGTGGAGACAGGTAAATCTAACACAAGAGATAAATTTAAAGTACAATATTTGATAAACAGACCCCTGTATAGAGAAAGTGTTCACGACATAACCCCAATATTTTTGAAATACCTTTTCTACAATACCGTTCATAATGAGGGGTGCGAGAAACACAGTTCACCCCCAATTCACACTTTGGAGAGCTATTCTAAAACAGTTGTTTTAAAAGATTTTAGATTTAAAATTTCATTATAAATTTGTATAATCTTACTAATATTAACTTTCCCGCACTAGCAGTCTGCGAGTAAAGGGATTGGCATAATCACTAACAGTCTGCGAGTAAAGGGAAATAAAGACGGACAGACAAACAAGAGAACGTGCCGAAACTATGAAATAAGAAACCTAAATGAACGTACTATACGTTCATTGTCATTTATTTAATTTTTTTTAAGACCTTTTCTATAATTAGATAACCGCGAACGAGCTATTTTTTTAATATATAACTTTTTTAATTCATCCATCCATTTAAAAGAAAACCTGGTTATTACGAGTAGAGTTCACACTACAAGGAAATTGTACACATTTAGGCAATTATAAATATTTAATGTTACATATTATTTTCATTAAACTATTTAAAAATATTACCATTTCACCAAGTATATTTATTGCCTACTATATCTTTATTGCGTATTATTTTTTATTTTCTAAAAACATTGTGCACATTTCAAAAAATGTTTGAATTATGTGAATTTTTTATCATGACTTTTTGTTCAATAATTTCAAAAATAGGATTTACAATATCTTCGCACATTCTTCAAAATATCATTTAAACGTGCAATTTAAAATTATGAAAAAATGTGTTGGTTTCCTCGTAATAAGCTCTTTCAAATTATTTCCCACGAGGCATATACGTTTAAACCTTAACTAGTGTCGGGGGTCAAAAATCACCCCAGTGACACATATTTCTCTTCATAAATTGCAATCTAATTACCTACACTCCGCGCGCTTATGAAACCACAATAGCTGTTTGTGACAGTGAACAAATCAGCAATTGTTAGGAAGCAGAAGTAGCTAACTGTTCTGAAGTGAGTGATTAGAAACGAACACCGATTCCAAATCTTCAAGCAGGTTGTGTGTTTGTGTGACGCCAAGATTCATCATTTGTATAAAGCATTTGTTTACACCGGAAAGACTGAAACAAGTAGGGGAAATGAACTTTTTTTGTTTACACGAACTGTTTTAAAACTAGCTGAATATTTAATGAAAACTAATAGAAATATTACAGATGATAATTGAGTTTCGTGAATTAAACAGGTTGACAAGCTTAAAGAAAATAGTTAAACGTATTTTGGAACTGTTCGCAAAAAGAAACGGCAGTTACCGTCTGAATTTATTCCAGCTAAAACGTACTAAAAGTTCTACTGTATTTGGATTTACAAATGATAAATGTGTTGTAATTATTTCCACCATATATAACAAATCAAATGATCCAAGTAGTGGTAAGCCAGAGATAATAGAATTTTATAATAGTAGAAAAGGCAGTTTTGATGCACTCAACCAAAAGTGTGCAAATTATTCAGTAGCATTTTCGACTATCATGAACAATGCGATGACAAACGGTTAAGTTTTTTGGAAAGCGCAAAAACAAGGAAAGTGTCTAAAAAGAATAACTTTATGAAAAATATTGAAACTGAGATGTTGAAACCGTTTGTTGAGTTAGACAGAATGGAAGTTCAAATTTTTCGGCAGATCTAATGAAAACAATTGAGAATTTTTTGAAAGAAAGTCAAGAGAAAAGTTGGACTTGGAACAAAATTTACCGACTAATGACTCAAATAAACAACCGTAAGAGAGGAAAATGCTACTAATGTGATCGCAAAAATAACTTGAAATGTACAAAAAAGTGTGGTAATTGCTTGGTAAGTGTGGTAATTTCAAATGTAAATCCCATATTGCCAAAGTGTTAAAGTTTTAACGTTTGCGAGGGTGCTTTGTTAATGTTGTAATTTTTTATTTTTTGTAATATCATGTTGTAATTTTTTTAATTTTTTGAATATAATGTAATTTCTTTATTTTTTTAAATCAAGTAAGTTCCTATTTTTTGTTATTTAGACTATATAATAAAATATGCATTTTATGTTATCATTAAGATTTTATAGAAGTAAGGACTTTTAAAATGCAAATTGATTTTAAAAAACTTATTTGAAGACAAATGTGGCATTTATAATCTTCCAATCCAATAAATGTTGATTGATGTCTAGATTAAACGTGATTTTAATAGATAAAAGAGAAAATTTTAAGAAAAACAGATTTTTTTTAATATTATGTTTATATCACTCGCTTTTACTTGCATATGAATTATGTTTCATATTTTAGCGACACCAGTTAAGGGTTTAAAATTTTTTTTGAGGTTTTTATTTACCCCCTCTTCAATTTTTATGCGCATATTTTAACAAAGTTACTGCAAGAAATTCAAAATATGGGGGTTAATAAGATGTATCAGTATTTCTAATTTCAGGTATTTACGCCGCATAGTTTCTGTGAAATTCGGCTGTGACAGAAAAAAAACACCTGAATGACCTTACCTCCTTTGAAGTAAGAAACATTAAAAATACTGAAATTCACTTTTTTCTCTATACTAGGCTTGTTTTCTTTCTTTAACAATATACATTATTTTTCATCATCATCACATCCAATTAATTTTCCCAGAATATTATTTTACTAACTTACACAAATTAATTAAAATATATGACAAAAATAAAATAAGCAATAAAAAAATTGATAATGTTTTAAGAGTAATGTAGGCTATATCCCCCTCAGCGGAATGAAGCTCAAGGAAAGGAAATTTACTTATGGCTTAAAGCCGTTTCAATAATTTAAAAACTTTTTTGAAAAAAGTAACCCCTTATTTCCTTTTCACCGTCCTATTACTATTGTTTTTTTCGTAATATAATTGCACAGTATACCATAGTGTCGTATTTATTGTACAATTTGAAGCATCAATCTACTATGCCACGATTAAATGAAAAGGGAGCGTTCAAAAAGAGTGATAAAAGTACCACTTATAATATTGCTTGGCTTCTTATTTGAAGTATTTATAGCTCCATGAAAAACAGTAAATTTCGAACTAGTCAACTACACTATTTTAATGTATCAATAAATATATTCCTAAAATTATTATCTTTTAATTTTAATACCGTAATTTTTTCCAACTATTCATAAAATATCAAGGCAACCAGCACTAATAGTGAGTATTGAATGGTCTGTAACCAACAGATTGAAAAATCCGAATAATTAAATGTCACTTTAATTCTAAGAAGAATTAAATAGGAATAACTCACTGTTTTCTAATCGCAATTATGTAACTTATTACTAATTCAAAAAGCTGTCATTTTAGGATCCATATAAATCTATTACTCTTAATGAATACAGCAGAATTACAGATGCTGCAATGTGATATGTATCGTAAAATTGCATTTTGATTCCCATTTATTCAAGACAAAGTTTTAAATAAGCGAGACCTAAATAGCAATATTACTTAAAAAATCGTCTTCTACGATAGACCTTTTTAATCATTTCTATTATATGGACAAAAATATTATTCGGAAATATATATTTTTGCATTTTTAAAAGAAGTAAGAAAAAAAAGTTAGAAAATAACGTAACGATCGGCTCAAAATTTCAGACTATAGAAGACCATACTAGGACCGCACTGAACATTCTTAGAACCAGCTATTTGCAATAATGATAATGAAAATAAATTCAAACTCCAAAAAATCTGTGATTGGACCGATGCTCAAATACACCGTCACGTTAATTGGTAAGGCTAAATGTTAGAAAAAAATTAAAGAAGTAACCCAAATTCTGTATTTTACATCGTTATAAATGAAATCTGTTACGAACCCGAAACTAATAGACAATATGAGCAGCGGGTGTGTCTTTTTGAAAAGTTACCTACAGAGATGAAGAAATAATTAAGTGCTGGAAAAAAGATGTCCGTCTCCCTTTTTATACTAATGTTTTATTATGCAATCATTGTTATGGATTATTAAAAATACAATTACCGCACACTGGTGAACTTGCAATCGTTTATTTCTTTTTCAAAATATACCATGGGCAATACGTTCTCAATAGAATTCTATTCCATTAAGATAACGTCTCTGCTTACTCAGACGAAAAACAGAATATTTAACTATGTTCGGTAAAGATGTACAGTCCGGAACTCGCATCATGTAATTTCTATTTATTCTTAACAATAAGAGAAGACGAACCCTGAACGCCAAAGAAACGGCGACTGCCTTCGAAAAAGTCGTGGAAGTGTCGTCCTAAGGAGAATGGGCCTACTGTTGCTCTCAGTGGTTTCATCGAATGACACAATAGCTACGAAGATTATTTTGAAAAGTATGAAACAAATTACGGATTGTCACTTATATATTATTGTTCACAAACTGATAGCCTACCTAGCATAAAATAATAATAAAATATGGGAGCAACAAATTCCTAAAAATCGACATTATGAATTAAACGATTTGTTCATATAGTCCGCCCCGACCAAATGAAATAAACGATGTTCTCATACACCCGGTCTCAAAGGCTAACAAGTTATTCATGAAGCTATGTGTTAGGCCCGTATAACGATACTTTACATTATGATGGTGATGTATGCAAACGAGCATTCCAACGCTAGCGGACGGAACTCTGCCGGTACTGGATGACGTGACCAGAACTTCCTTCCCAAACTTTCAGTTAAAAATACATATTCAAGCTGTTGGACTCGTTTTTTTTAGAACCATGCTGCTTAATCGCTTAACTTGAGTAGTGCGGTGCGATATACGATGAAGCGAATGAAAATATACCTTTAGATGTAAGATGAAATCTATTTTCATTACACGACCGAAAAGTTTTGAAATAATAATAGAAACAACTTTCCTTTATCAAATAAAGATATCTGGTTAAAGGAAAGGGATAGTGTTGTACATATATTTATATTTTCATGTAGCTCAGTTATCTTTCATTACCATTTTATTCGTCTTGCACTGAAATTAAATAGACAGTGGTGTTGGAGCACTATCTTACTTATTGCGTTTACACTGCAATTATATTTTATTTAAACAGACGAAATTAAATACGCTGAAGGTACGTTAGCATCGTTCACTAAATGGCAGAAAGTCATAAGTAAAAATGGTGCATACATAGTTTAATTTTTTTAGAATATTTAGGTTTTATAATATTTTTGGCAAGAATAAACCGGAATTGTAAAAGTATTAACCAACTCAATAATTAAATTGCCATATTGTTGACAATTATGATTGTTATGTATTCAGTAAGACACTTTAAATTTTTGCAATATTTTTAAATAATTATATATGATTGTTTCTGAAAATGGTAACAATTTTAAAAGTCTTCGTTTAATATAATATTATGGTAAAAAAACCAATTAAATAGTGAAAAGCCATCAGGTGATATTTTTCCTTCATTAATAAGACAAAATAGGTTTACAAAGTGTAAAATGTTATCTTCGATTTTCATTATTTAATTTATGGTGTACAATATGTAGTTAAAATTAAAGTGAATAGATAAAATAATACCCTAGATAACACTTTGTGACGATAGGAAAGCATTAACGGTTTAATAATTAAAGGATGTGGACCAACGACTAATACCTTAAACTTTTTCTGCAATAAAAAAATCATTCTAGTTAGCAGATCCCACTACTTTTCCTTTAGAGGTAGATCCACTTTCTTTCCACAACCTTTTTTTATTAAATTGCTTTCACAGCAATTTAATAAAAAAAAACAAAAAATAAGATCAAACATAAGCTAATGAACAGGTACATACATTTAAACCACTTCAAGCTCGATTAAAAATTATTCAAGCAAGCATTAATTATTGTACAAAAAGCTATTGTTGTATTTCCTTTGTATATATTTTCATTACACATCCCCTAAAATACAACGCTTTTCTTTTATGCCAAATATAACAATGACAAAAATTTTAAATTCACGTTCAATCAAAAAAGCACACTTAAATTCCTTGTATATAATACTATAGTAGAATTAATATCACGTATACGGATATTTTTACATTGAGAGTGCAAGCTGCAGCAACTCGCGGTTACTTTTACTTTAAACTTACTTCGAATTTCATTTTCCGCAATTTTTCTTATAAATTTACCTTACATGAAAGTTTCAGTATATTGACCTTATTTTTGGCACAATGAAATTTATGAGTGTACAAGCATGTGACTATGTCTACTTAATTTTTAATTGCCTTAAATTTCATAATAACGGGTACGCTAAGCCATATCGTGTATACTACAAAATGCAAGAAATTTCATTCTTTTGAAAATAATAAAAATCCCTGAATTATTTTGCAGAACTAGAACTAGGTTCCTAATATCTATTTTCTGAGTACTGGCTATAAAATTACAGTAATTAAATGTTACACGGTTAATTAGACAACGGACCGATATTTGTAGAAGGGTGTGCATAATTAATAATTTATTCCACAAATCTATTCATTTTCAGTAATAGATTTTGAGGTGGCAAAGACAATATGGCTATAATATGCTGAAAAATGCTAACTTCTTCTTGATAAAATATATTATTTCTTTAATATTCATTTTCGAATCGATTGTAGATACTGAACGAAGGTCTTAATGCATCTCATATAGATAAAATAAGGATTTTGTTACTGCAATGATAATAATCGTAAAATAGAGTCCCACTGTTGACAATATTAGACTTTGAGAATCAAATTCAACAGCCGGAAGATGTCTTCTATTATAAAATTCTCAATCTCATACCAATTTTTACTTCAATGGGTTCGGAGAGATTTTGGAATTTGAAGCGTAGAGTTACAGGCTATTTCACTGTCTCGATGTACCCGTCATTCGTCAAGCTTCTCTTAATTGAGTGATATATTTCCCAGTGTGCTTTCAAATCCAAAGTATTCTCGAAATCAATAAAGGTGACAATATTGTTGGTTTGTTCCATATATATTTCCACTAATCACCGGGTTATGAAAGTGGTCGATTAATAAATTTAAGCTGAATCGCTATTCCAACTTTTGTCAGCTTCTGTCTGAATATCATTATTCCATCTGGCCATCGGTCCATCAAGTCTTCGTCTTCTGGTTCGAAGTCTCCATTCTACCAACCTCAAAATCCATCAAAATCAGTGAACGATCCTACTGTTAAGTATATTGACATCGTAGAAATATAATTTAACACTTTATAAAAAATTTTGATTAACTGAACTTTAAGAATTTTGCGTTGCGATCCTCATACAAAATGCTATTGTAGAAAACTTAATAAATCTGAAAAATCGAAGACCAAAGTTTTTAAATATTCATAATAGAGTGTATTAAGTTTCATTTAAAACTCAGTATCTATATTTTTTCAAATAAATTGATAACACTAAAAAAATATTAAATATTTACAGTTTAAAAATAATAGTAATAAATTTAAATGAACACTTAAAAATCGGTCAGCTTGTACATCACTTTTTTTCATTGACTTCGAAAAATATATAAAAACAAATATTACATCAGACTTTCTACCAAATGACAGATAATTCAATCAATAAAAAAGAAAATAGCACCTATTTTTGTCAACACAAACAATATTTATTGCGAAATCACTGTCTTTGTAAGTCCGGTCAGAGGTAACGATCAAAGGCAACGGCAAAAGTACATCCACCTTACTTACGTAAGTTTGCCTAATTTAACTTCGCGGAAATTCAAAGTAGTCCATTGCTCATTCAAAAACCTATAAAATAATATTTAATTTTTGCAATCGACAAAAATTGTTTATAGTTCAATGAATCATCAACTCACAAAATACAATGTGCCATTACTTTTGCCTTGACTATAGTGTGGGCGTCCGACCTATCGGCATTAAAATTTATTTTATAAAAGGGTTAAATGTTATTAAATTTTGTTAATTACCTGGCCTGTAAAAAGGGTTCGAAATATTATGGTAAGAAAAATAAGATAGACAACAAAGCAATAAGCTCCCCTTTGAAAACGTTCAAAGTGAAATGTGATTTTAAAAGCTTTGATGTTATCATTCATAGTATTTTATTTTAAGCCGATAATATAATTAGGATTTAACCAAGGTTTTGAAATTAATTGGTTTTTAAATTATTCAAAATGCACATTCGCTCCTTACTATGTGTTGTACTACCGTGTTGGTTTAAGTAACAACTTATTTATAAATAAAGAAAATTGGCTAATATAAAAAATTACAATAATGAAAACAACTGTCAAGGAAATTGATAATTAATATAACTTTGAGGATATTACGGTATTTACAGTATTTCTTTATTACTTAATATTCGTTTCACAATAAAAATAGAAGATTACACATAAGCAATTTTTTAAAATGTTTATCTATAATTCTTTATGTTACATCGCTCTTTTTTCTTTTAAAGTTTATAATGAATACCGTAAAGGTAAGTCCACCAATTAATTCCTCTCGACGACCCGAAACCACACTCAGTCACGTAGAACCGTCAAAAGCAACGGTTCTCGCGAACCCACTTTTAAATTAAGCATAGTACATTCATTTACACTCGCTGTAAAGGATATTCAAGTAATTCCTACTACGCTGTCGTCCTCGGATTCCCGTCAAGCACTGATCTACATAATTTTAGCAGAAATTTTCATTAAGGATATCGAATATTTAAATATTAAAATTACAGTTTTGCTCACTTTAGGGATTTTCTTTGAATATGTATTTGAAATACGGAAAACTGAAGCATGCCATACAGATATGCGTGTAAAGTCCTGAAAATTCAACACTTATGTTTTCCTACTATGGCTTCTTCATTTTTTTATTATTTTTTTATAAAATACTATATAAATTTAGGTCATCGATGGGCCATATTAAAACAAAACTTACATTAATTTTATGAATAGTTAGTAAAAAATTAGTAATTAATTTCTTTAATTCTAAAATTTTCCTTTAAATCAACTTAAAGGAAAATTTTCTGAGGCTGGTCAACATTAGAACTTATCCTTGAATGTGAATGCCATTGGAATTACAGATGACCAGTTGTATCGTATCAATTTATTTCTTTATTAATTACGTGATAGTTTGAAATACATATTACATATTGAATACATAAAACATAATACATTTGAATACATAATACATAATACATACTACATGATAGTTTGAAATCTACCCATTTAAATAAGAATAATAGATCCAGTTATGTGGTATATTAACTCCATATATTATATAACACTTATAGTACCAATAATTGAAATAAATTTGGATGAAATTCGTCGTACATATAGTGCGTATCGAGGAGTAACAAGTAGGCTGTTACTAATGGTTTCACTTGGGTGGAATATTTGTACCAAAGAAAATTTTTTTTTGGACATTTTTTACTGACCATTACTTGGGACTGAAGGACCCTAAGTCAAACGAGCCCAATATAGACAAACCTACTTTTTCTTGTGTGGAGCGATAAATATAAATTATTTTAATGATCTTTTATCGAATCTGAATCTCAGTGTTGACTAAGTATCAAATCACACATACAGTTTTACGAATCTTATACCGACCAAATTCGAAATGCACAATCTTTTAATATTCCGCAGATAAAAGGTCGATTACAATGACAAATCTTTCAATAAATATATTGTTGTTTTTAATTTTAATTCCTTAATACCCTGTATTTATTTATTTTTCAACTTGTAATTAACACATAAGCCTCAATTAGCACTAATAGTGAGCACTGAATGGTCTGTAAGTAATATATAGATGGATCCAAATAATAAAATTTCAGTATCACTCTAACAGGAATTTAGTAAAAATATCTACACCATTTGCCCTATCGTGATTTTTTCTCCCTAATTTCTAATTCAAAAACTATTTGTTCCAAAATGTATACTAGTCCATTACTGTAATATAATATATCAAAATTGTATAATACGGCAAAGTACTCGATAACTTGAATCGTTGGGTCACTTGCCGATTACAATTTTTGTTGAAAACAAAGCCTCACTTGAAGAAGATCAAAGTCATAATACTATTTTAAAATGAGCATCATTTTATGCGATAGATTTTCAATCATATCTGTTTCGTAAATAAAAAATAACACTTTCAATTATATATTTTGCTTTTAAGTTTATTGCATAGCAATACTGAAAACATTGGACTGTAGAAAATCATACTAAAAAGATAACGACCGAGCACAGGGTAATAATAAGAAGGGATTAAAACAAAAAAACTCTAAAAATAGGGCGCATTATTAATTGAATGGTTTTCTGTTTATGTGTTCCGCTTTGACCGTGTGAAATAAAAGGCGTTCTTTACGCGTTCCCAAAGATATACATGAGAGATATGAAAATGTATCATTAAATATTTTGAGCATTGAAAATACATTTAAATACCGTACTCTACCGCAAACTTTTGAGTTACTAATGTGGTCATCTTTTCTTTTATCGACTAAATTTTCTGGTTAGATCAAGGGAAGGTATAATACGGACGGCAAATACCTACACATCTATAAGTTGTTCCAATTTCCAACCAAGTTTTGTAGTGGTGACGGAGAGCCATATTGCTTATGTTGCTTATAATCGTAAAGATAATTTTCCACTCTTATGGAACACAGTATACAAGGTGGCAATCATGCATAATCAAACTAGTAAGTATTGCACACTGATGCGCAAATATTATGATGGTGTAAGGGCAAAAGTTTTACGAATTTTGCATTTTTAAATTTTGAGAAAATAAATAATTTACTATTAAAATTTAAAGTCATAAAAAATTTATCAAAACTATGTATTTCAACCGTATCTGAATAACTACCTAGCCTTCAAGATAGGTACCATGAAAGCGAAAACTTCGTAAGATGACTAATAACCATACCAACATGAATTAACATACAAAATTTGACTTACCGTCATCAATGTCTGAGTAAAAAACTATAGAAAACAAATTTAAAAATCATGTTTTATTGACAAATTTTGAGATAATTCTGAAATAATTTTGGAAAGTTTGGCAACCACTAACTGATAATAATTTCCTTAGGGTGACATTTTGCTTAGATATGAGATTATCGACATACGAAGTCAAACTCACATTGGCCGATTTAAAAATTTTTAATTCATATTTTTTATTATTGTGCTGAGCAAATTTAAGAATTTTTTTGAGTTCTTAGTGCAACCAACAAAATAAGTTAATCAAATATTTCTTCGCAGAAACATGTGTTATTAATTGACCAATCAGAAAAATCTTCATGTTCTTCCACATTAAAATAATTGCCAGTTAAAATTGATCATTATAAAACAAACGTTTTTCTGGCAGTTTAGGTCATCAAAATCATCTTCAGAGTTTCAGGAAGTACAAATAGTTTCAAATTTCCCAACAACTTGTCTTTACCTTCAACAATGCAATTTGTACCACTTTATTAGTGGATACCCGCTCTACTCCATTTTGGTGCGCGGTCACTTATCACAGTATTTATCGCAAAGTACAAGAGCTAAATAGATACTCGCAACAATGCAAATTAACGTTGCATTGCTAATGTTAACGATGCGAAGTAATGTAAGTTAACAGTAGATTCTTTTATCAACATACATATATTTTTACTTATTTATGTCGCTAGGAAATAATGAAAATTGGATTTGATCAAATCCCTATGGTAGTTGAACAGTTCATGGTAGATTTTAAAGTGAAAATTTTATATTGCCATTTATAAGAGTGAAATTTGAAAGCAAGAATAGTTTTCCTGGCTCTTTTGATATCAAACTAATAATATATTCCAGAATTTAAAGCAAAGTGTAGAAATTTACATAGAATAAAAATGAAAGACTACAATGTGCGAACAGATTTCAAAATATTAGTGAATTTTGTAATAAATTACCTAACTATAATTATATAGTTTTGTGATTTATCTATTTCATATTCATATCGATTATTTGATATAGGTAAATATTAAATGGATAGAAATTCTCTTAACGAACTCAGAACAGAACTCGATAGACCAAGTGAGCCATATCAAATTTTGAACTTAAATAATACGAACATTTAGGATTTTGATGAAACTCAGCATTATCTCTTGGCTAACAAATTAATTAACTAAGTGTTTATCAATATTATTCACATAGTTAATTGATTCCTTAAGCAAGTGATAATTTGAAGTTTAGTCGGAATATTAAATATTCGCACGATTTAAATACCTAAAGTAATATAGTGATATTATGAGTGGAGTATAAAAGGGTATTTTAAAATTGTACCAAAATGCTGTGTATTACAATAACTTTACTTGCAATCATCGCTTTTTTTACATTCACGCGATACTTTAGTAGTCATTATTACCAGTTCCCCGCACCACACTTGTAGCGCAGCGTGTAACACACAAAGCGATCCTCTCACGACCTTGGCAGAGCAATTGCGAGACCAGGAAATGCACCCATTTATCTATTATTACAAACCTGTGTCGGCATAAATGACATGACTTCATGTGTTTGTGTTATTACTGTTATGAACAATGTGAATAATAGCAATGTGACAGAGTATGAACAAATAGTATCCGCACATAAACAAAAGTTAACCTTGTGCCATCAATAATAAACAATAATGAATTAATTACAGAAAAAATATAGCTCTGCAAACGAATATTAAAACTTTTCCACCTCTAGAACCAACAATGTCCATTATACATGGTCGTCTATCCGGGGCACTTGAATATTGCAAGTATGAAGAAGAACTGAAAGAAGAATTAGCTGAAATTTTAAATTATGAAACGAAGAAATCGATGTCGTGACGAAAGTCAGATCAGATAAATCGACAAAAAAGGGAAGATATACTTCAGCTAAATAAAAAAAAATATCGTCTAAAATAAACTAAAATTCTATTGCCTCCACTAATGAAATAAATAATTTTGGATATCTTAACAGATTCGGATAAAAAGTTTTGAAATTACTAAAAGTATAACATAATTCAAAGCCTTATCGCATAAAAACATCTAAATACACATCGTAAGAAATGCTATTATGCTCTGATTAAAAAATTTCTCCGATCCAAAATAAATGAAAAAAGGAGGCAGACAGGACAAGTATTATTAAGATTTGTCACAAAGGACTATCGTCATCAAAAAGTTTTTAAAGTTTCGTGCGTATTTAGGCACTCACAAAACTTAAAGAGTACATAGTATTCCTTTTAAACTATTCACAAATATGAATCTTCCTAAACTGTTATAATACAATGTAAATATATCGTTTAATATTTCTTTCCCAAGCTCATAAACATCACACATATGTCCAAAATTATAAAATTAAAGTTAATTGCTAAGGATTTCTTAAAATCTTGACGTGGGTTTCGAAAAACTTTATTTTGTTCATAATTTTAGGCTGAATAATTTTGAAAGCAAGAAGGAGGATATATTATATAACTAAGAAAAACAATTATTATTCTTTCTGAATATAACACCCTAAATTTCCACACAAAAATTTGAAGTAATAGCTATTGAGATGGGTACACTTAATATGTTTTAATACAGTGCCAAATTTAAAGTTTTATATTAGACAGTTCCTGATGAAAACGCTGTAATAAACAAGTAGACAGACACGTGAGTTACCTCGGGAGGTTTTCGTTTTTTCGTTCTTTCGTGGATCCTGAAAAGCATTAGGTATTGAAAAATTATCTCCTAGACTATTTAAATAATTGTAGCGTAAACTATTGTCATACTAACATCTTTATTTAGTACTGGTTTTCAGTTAAAGGGGATACGTAGTAACTGAAAATGTTAATGCTTCAAAACAGCGTAGATAATTACATTATAAAACTGAAAACCACCAGAATACGTTACATCGTATAAGCTGTAATTAAGTGCATTTTTTCAAAGATAATCCATTAATTTTTTAAAGCTTTTTTCATAAATATAAAATAAAGAATATTAGAAAAAAATTAATACGGATTGACAGACCGCTTTCCAATTTTACTCGGGTAAACAGTAAACCAAGTTAAAAAGTATAAGAAAAAGGATTTTAATATAAAATCGATGATATACTAAAGAACTTTCTTTTTTGGGCTTGAAAATTATTTTTCTTAATACTTCTATCGTGTGGAAATTATATTCTTTTATTAGGACCTGTGTCGTACATATTAGAACCAATGTTTCATTGTAGCATTTCAAAATAAAGGAGTATAATTTTCATACCAAAAAAAATTATATTTTTTCGGGCTATGGATTCATTCTAGTCTGATCAAAGTCCACGATTTTATTTCAGTCTGATCACAGTCATAGATTGCTAATCCATTATTATTATTGAGCCTTGGTAAAATCACATAATATGAAAAGTCGTAGAAGCAACAATTTTATATAATTCTTCAGTTCATAGAAATTAAATATAGAAATTTAAGAAAATTGTGAACCTCATGCCTATAAGCTTAGTAGGATTTTTTCAAATGTTTAAATTAGTTGAGCATTTATAATAATCATTAATTATCCGGAAGTGTATTCTTTTTTCTTGTTATTCTGAACTCTATAGTTAATATTTTGTAGTTAGCAATTTTCACTCACGGGGATTGTAAAGCTGATAATGTCACACTCGCTTATAATTTTTGCATCATACTGTTCGTGACATTAAACTTACCCCTGAAGGTATAAGAATTGACATCGACTTGTAGATTCATTGACATGTTAAGCATTTGAATAAACTATTTGCCTTATTTACTGCCATTTTTCTTTAAAAAATTCGTCTGTTTTGAATATGCTTACTCAGTGTTTAGCTTTCATTGCTATAGAGGCATACTGGCTGAATTCGGGTTATATATATATATATATATATATATATATATATATATATATATATATATATATATCTATATATATATATATTAATTTTTGTTTGATGTGTCGAGATCATAGTTGATTCCTTAAACCAAAGTAGCATCTCATTGCCAGCATCAGGCTCTAGTCAATTGTAACATTCATTTGATTTCTGTTGGTGACTGTTGTTCTAAAATATTTAAATCCAGGTTTTTGAAATAAGACGCTACAAAAATATGAAAAAAAGTGTTATAGGCGATAAAGAAAAAGAATAATTCCTTTGGAATCGTTGTTATTTCACAATGTTGGGAATTGCTCAAGAGGATATCCAGATCAACAAACAACAAAGCTTACAAATTTAAATATATATCCAGAACAACAAAGCTTACAAATTTAAATGTATATCCAGAACAACAAAGCTTACAAATATAAATGTATATCCGAAACAACAAAGCTTACAAATTTAAATGTACCACGTTTGCTTCATGTTTATCTTAGCTTCTAAATGTTTTTTAAGAAAAAAAAATGCAGTCAACCCCTAAAGAAATGAAGAAGTGAGTGGAAGATAAAGTAGTTTTAAATTTATTACAGAGGAGTATGAAAATTTACGGGCACTTAATTTTACAAAACAATTTAAAATGTTCACCTATTAACTGCTATCTCTTAAATATTTCGTTTATATCTTATATCTTTCTCACATATATTAAATAGCAACAAAGATTTTGTCACAATGATGCACAATTTAGTTGTGACGTAAACATGATACTTACAATCAGTATTGGAATAAAATAAAATATTCCCGTATTAACTGCTATCTCTTAAATATTTAATTTATATCTGACATCTTTCTCATATATATTAAACAGCAACAAAGATCTTGTCACAATGATGCACAATTTAGTTGTGACGTAAACATGATACTTACAGTCAGTATTGGCAGAAACTCTTTTTATACTCGTACTTAAAAAGTCTAGTACGTCATTTAACTAAATAACAGAGACAACAAATTGCTTTTATTACATAACAAAAATATATATTTTTTTGTTGCTATATTTGTATTGTAACATTTATTACTTACATAAATATATCTATATCTACTTTGTAATCTAAGATTTATAAAAATTTGGACATTATTACGAATATTTTTTATTAAATTAGTTTGCTTTGTATATATGTCCATTTATTTTATTTCACAAAATTATTTTGCTGTGGCAACTTAATCGTTATACAATTGATATAATTACTTTCAAATTTCCTGAGGGAAACATTCGGAAATTATCATCAACCAAATGAAGTTATTACATAATTTTCCAAAACGTGTTATATAAATTTTTATGCCTGTTTTTCTTTTCTCAGATTCATGTATGATAGCTACGAAGTTGCCTTGTAAGCATGGGTAATCTGATGATTTCCACATTTCAGATTAAAAATTGAATACTATTACAAACATTGATAAAGAAATTAGTTCTATGATGTCTATAGTTCTATGATGAAATTTTATTTTTACTCATCTAAAGTGACCGTTTTAATGACTGAATGTCATGAAAATCCGGATACATGTTATAATTTGATTCCAGATATTGATTTTACGTTATAGTAACAGTACGATTGCAAGAAACTTATGAGTACGAAGGCTACATATGTATTTCTTTTTCCAAAAGTCTTTATATGTTTGACAATCATAAAAAATAATATCATACATTATCTGTTTGTAAAATACAAAGAATAGAAAAACAAAGCCTGAGAAAAAATTTAGAAACCCTGAAAACAAAGCCAGAGAAACAATTTGGAAAAAGGTAAAACAGCATTTTATGTACCGATATTGAATCAAACCTCTCCTGTCCTAATCGACTAAATATGTAATCTCGACAAATTTTTATGCGACAAGTAATTCCAAGGCATTCCATTGGCTCCAGGAGTCGATAGACGAAATTCGTTCAGAAAGAAGTTTCGGATTTATAAAATGATTTACGGGCAAGCGGACAAAAGTAATAATAGGTACATCAATGACCAGTAGAACCCACAATGTAGATAGTGTCCCGTAGGCACTTAAACTTATATAAATTTCTGAAAGTATTCCTGTAGAACTAATAACAAACTATATATATTTTTCATCATGTTAAATATATATTGCCTAGGCTTCTTTTCGTAGGCGTAAAAATGGTTTTAAATTTATAAATCCGTACACTAACAAGCAAACATACCTGGTAATAAATTTGTCAAGTACGGGTGGAATTTGCAATGCATGTATAAATATCTAAAGTTATTTTCTATATAACTATTGGAAACGAAATATAATTTGTCATCACGTGTGCATTGCAGAATATTCACTAAATAATTCGTTCCCAAAATGCTTACGTTTGTTTATAATATTACACGCTAATTAAAGATTTTATGTTAGATAAATTTCCATAAAGACGGACAAAAGAACACTTACTTATTTTTAAGTGACTTCGGTGAACTTTCGGCAAACGATTTAGTTTCTTGGCTATCTTCTAAAGCTACGTCTGTATCAAACCAGTAATTTTTGCCTTTCTGGCGACAAATTTCGTCCTGGTTTCGTGGGGTTAACCTAGATTTCGATCTTTAAAATTCAAGTCCAGTGCACTTTTCTTGGTGGTTTCATCTCTTCTATTTAGCCTGTGCGCAATTAAACTACACTTCTTTTTCAAAACCTATTTATCGATTATACGTTTCTGTCGAAGATACTGCCTGTCAAGATGAATGACATTAATAATTATCTTTGTACCTAAATAACTTCTAACAGGTTCCACTATCTCTAACAACTTCCCTCATAAATATCTAGTGCCGGTTATACGCTTTTATAGGTGCATTAAACCATCTTTGCAGGACGAATAGACTTTGATGCCGAACCAGACTTCCGCATATGCTTTTACGATAAACTTTGCCAAGGTCACAAAACTTTGTTGTGGATTTTCCGAAGAACTATACAAACGCAATATGCGATTAGCTCTAGTTAACCGGTGGGCGTGAGATAGCTTACCTGGGAGTCTGGGTAAATATGTATGTATAAATATAATATAAGAGGCAAATTATCCATTTCAATGGTCGAAATACTCTATTTTCCAATAGACGAATCACGCCCCCTACTTTCCCTGTGTTTGTGTTCGTGCAATCACAGCCAATTGCCGTTTAACTTTCCAACAATATCTTTCCAGTCTTTAAGAAACCGCGGATTCTTGCAGTGCCAGATGCTGGAACCACATACCCAATATAAATAGAACCTAATTCTTTTAAAATTTAAATATGATCCTCTTGTACAATTGTTCTAAACCACTTTGATGCTTTTAAAATAATTTTACCTGCTTAATCATTCCTTCCATCAAAATATAATGCAGGAATTTATGTTATCCTTTCTTTTTTCGAATTCAGGGCACTAAAATTAATAGAAAACGGATATAGCGGTTATTTCTTGCTATTGAGAGAGATCACTGTTAAAAATATTACGAAATTAGAATTCAGAACCCTAAAATAATAGAGAACAGATATACTGGTTATTTGTTGCAAAACAACGGAAGCCGTCATCGTGAATGTCAAAAATATTGTAAAATTTGAACTCAAGACTATAAAATTAGTCGAAAAGGAATATAACGGTTATATTTTGGGAATGACCATCGTCTTAAGTCTCAAAAACATTGTGAAATTCGAATTGAAAACGCTAAAATTAATCGAAAACCACGAATAAAAGATGCTTGATCTTGAATCTCATAGCCATTGTGAAATTCAAATTTAGGCCCCTGAAATTTAGTAAATATCTATAAGCTTTCAGAATAATCAGTCATGTTTAAAATTCTTCATCTATTGTTTGCTTTAAACTGTAAACATTTTTCATACTAGGTTTTTTAAATATATTGTTTTGCCTCTAATACCCCGAAATGCAACTGATATTTTAGTCGCGTAAGATTCTTCCTATCTCGTCATTATCTTGAATATGAAAAATATGGCGAACCTAGAATTCAGTACTCTGTTTTAATGTGTTGGAGGTTTTCTCACAGGTGTTTTGTTATCAATGGGACTTAATCAATTTACAAGTAAATATACCATACATGTATAATTATTAATAAATAATAATAGTTGATTAAAATAAATTCATAATCATGCTCAGAAACTTATTTATTCTTCTGTTAAAACAACCCGATATACTAATGTAATATTTATCAATAAATTTTATTAATTATTAATATTTACACGTATCATTGTCCATTATATATTATTCCGTAACTTAAAGAGAAAATCATACAGACAAATTTGTGACACCTCACGCTGAAGGCCCGTAGGCAACCGAATTGCGAGCACATTATAAATCCTGGTTGCTTAAAAAAATTTTAAAGGAACCCGTATACTCATAAAGGAATCGCTCATACGACCACGGCAAGAGTTTTTCACTTTAGCAGGATTCATTTTCAAAGTCAGCTTGGCGCGCGGCGGGAAAACTGTTGTAATGTTTTCGGACAGTTGTAAGGTAATTATTATACGTCCTCAACAATTATAAGGCCAAAAATAGGTTACTGACTTTCCAAACCTCTAATAACAACGAATGACGACACGGCCACGTAATCTAAAGTAAAATAAAGACACAAATTTTATTTTTAGATTGTTGCAAAATCTCGATTGCAGCTACATTAAGTTTCAACTTGAATTAATATATTCTATTCACTACTTTATTTTATTTTTTTAAGTTTTTATGTATTTATTCTCACATATCACTCATATATTTATTTAAGATTATAATTAAGTTTAACTGCACTTCGCGAACGAGTATATTGTGTATATATATATATATATATATATATATATATATATATATATGTGTGTGTATATATATATATATATATATATATATATATATATATATATATATATTTCCTTTTTTTAAATTTTTTTTGTTTATTTTTTTTACCTTCTTTTGTTTCTGTTTTTTGTCACTGTATATTGGCATGTCATCCACATATTCCTGAAATTTCTTTCATTCCTCTTCTAACGATTTACTAGATTCTTCAATGGATATATTTTTCGACACTTCCCATAATCCTTCTACGCATAATATACTTCAATTTCCTTATTTCTTCTCACGATCAGATCTTCAATTCTGCCCAGAGTATTCCGTGCCATTATTTAGATTTCAATAATTATTTCTAAAATTTAAACTTTCTCGCTTGTCTTTGTAGTAAGACCTGGCTCAAAACTTTACTCCCATCAAATTTGTTTACTCCCAGATTATTTTTAATTCGTGACGACAATATTTTTAATACGTTTAATATATAACAACACCACCACCGTGAGACATGGTGATGGTGTTGTTATATACCTTCGGGCTGACCTACCTTTTAAAATTGTCGTGAATCTTCTACTGGCTGCACGCCTATAATGGAATGCTTATTTGTCAAAATAACTCTTTTCAAACCAAGTTACTACTTGGTGCCATATATTCTCCTCCTGATGTTTCATATTTCGCGAAGACGAATTTCGAAGCAAAAAGGTTTATAACATCGTCAAATCTAATCATCGTCAAAGGTAACCTTACCATTCTCCCATCCTTTGCTACCTTTCATGCCCTTAATTGTCATGCCCTTCAAGATCTAATCTTAGTAACCTGTCCTAAAACTGTATCCTTCTACGGTCAACTTCCAGCACCCTGACTTTCCCATCATGATCTCCTTCATATTTCATATTAAATAAGTAATTCTAAAGCCTCTTCAAAAAGCATCTTCCTGCGTGACTTTAATCGTATCAAACTACCATCTTTTTTCGAGAATGCCAGATGCATAAACTGGGATACAATTGCGATCAAACAGTATGTTGATGAAAAGCTCACGGTTTTCAACGGTTGTATCACTAAACGACTCGATTAACACGCTCACCTAGAACTTATAAAAATTAAGCGGACAGCTGTGCCTTGGCTAAAAAATTCCATTAGAAAAATGATGTCTAAACGTGATCACTCTAAAGCGAAATTTAGGAATTATTCCAACCCAAACTGCTAGGGAAATTTTTGATTACCTCAAAATGAATGTGCGCAAATGTGCAGAAATGCCAAAAAATACCACATATTTCTAAATAATTACGAGATTTTACTCCTAAAAATAGTATAATTTCTGGGTATTCTAAGCATTGGAAAATCTTTTACAACTTCGGAAAGCTAACGATTGGATATCGACCAATTAAATTCACACTTTTCTACGCCACCCGTCTCGTTTTCATCTGTGTCTAGTGAACATTAATTTACACTGGTGGATACCTGTAAGTCCGAAGTTAAAGCTGTTTTTCTTGCGATGAAATCCAAATCCATGGGAAGTGAATGGCTTAAACATCAATGCTCTTAAACCAATAATAGTGATATTGCGACTCCGGTCATCTTTGATATTTTACTACTTCTTTGGCAACTGTTGTCTTCCCTGTGAAATGGAAAAAAGCCCAGATTGTGCCCGTACCTAAAATTTTATTACCTATGCAGCCCAAGTCATTTTGGCCCATATCTATCTTACCAATTCTATACAAAGTCTGATCGTATTATTTATTATCAACTCGTTCCTTTCTTCATTGCTCATAACTCTCTAAATACACTTCATTCTCACTTTAAAACTAATCATAGTACCTCAACTGCCGTTGTTAAGGTTACTGATGATGTTCAAAGTAACTGATGATATTGACTATGGATAATACACGAGTCACTGTCCTTGTGCTTCTTGATTTAAGCAGTGCGTTCACTCTGTTGACTTCGATATTCTTCTTACCCGCTTGAAATATCTTAATATATCCCAACATTCATTTGAGTGATTTAGTTCATATCTCCATGGACGCAGGAAATGTATTAATACATCAGATACATATTCTGGATGAACTGATCTTACAGCTGGTGTACCTCAAGGTTGAGTTCTATCTCCTCAACTTTTCTCAATATTTATTGATGATGTTGTTAAGAATATTAGCAGCAATTGTCATCTCTATGCTTATGACCTACAAATCTATGCGCATTTGGACCTCTATTCCTTATCAAAAACCATCGACATCCTTAATTGAGATCTCGCTTCAATTGGTCGTGGGCTCATGAAATGAGTATTTTAGTTAATCCAAGTAAATCTCAAACTATCATAATTGGTAGTCAAAGACTAATTTCTAAAGCAAACCTACCTTGTTTACCAAAATTAGTGCCAAATAGTACAATAATACCATATACGTCAACTGTTAAAAACCTGGGCCTACTGATCGATCGAAATCTTAATCGGCGCCATCGCGGATATCATCGTATTTTAAACAGGATACACTCTTTAAAATGTCTTCAAAATTTTCTACGAACTAAAATAAAAATTTACTTTTGTCAAATATTCCTATTACGACTAATTGATAATGGATATGTGTGCTATTCTGATCTTAATGGAGAATATTTGTACAAGTTGGAACGTCTTCAAAATTTATGCACCCGGTACATTTATAGGCTCAGAAAATATGATCATATTTCTGAATACAGGTCATTTCTCAAATAGCTGAAGATTCGTGATCGACGGCAACTTCACATAATTACACTTCTTTTTAATATATTAAAAAACCCTGGGAGCCCAAGTTATCTTACTGGCAGATTTAAAAATTTGTCTGCTTACAACCTTGGGCTAAAATCTGAAAGTTCACTCACCCTGCTTATTCCTAAACATACTTCTACCTCATACAAAAAATTGTTTAATGTCCAAGCAGCAAAAATTTGGGATCACCTGCATCCTGACACTAGGAAAATCACATCCCTAAATATTTTCAAAGATCGAGTGAAAAAGTCCACCCTCTCCTGAATCCTTTTCCTTTGTGTCCTTATCCTTAGATGTCTGTCCCATCCGAAATCATTTCAATAGTTTGTATTAATTATACTTTTGCATTTTTTAATTTTTTTATTCTGAAGTACTATATATAATTTTCATTGTAAAATTTCTTGCAGTCTACCATCTAAATTTCAATACTAATTGTTTTGGTTGACTGGAAGATATTGCTTATGTAGCAATAAGTCCGCCATGTAAACTATGCATGAAAGTTGATAAATAAATAAATAATACAAGAAAAACGCGAGCCGTCACCCATGAATTTTATATAAAAAATGAATAAATTTTTAAGAAAATTTATGGGAATGTTGGAAAAAACTATGCAATATATACGATTTTCATTTTCTTTAAATTATTTATTTCGTTACAAACTTCTAGAATATCTAGACGTTTTTAAACAGTACTTCAATAAAAAGCTTGAATTTCCGGAAGAAAAAAGACATTTTAACAATTTAATCTTTGATATTTCGCTACTTATTTTAAAATGAATTTTCAAAGAGTATATAAAAAACTTTCTCCACATTGTAAATTATACATTTTTCCGACAACTTATATTTCTCTTTTTGTTAAATTTGCTCAATTTTACGTCTGATAATCCAACATCCGCGTAATATATTTGTCATTTAGGCACTACGTACACTTAATGAGTAACCCAGCAAAATTAAATAGACAATTTTTGGCTGTCGTTCTTGTATTTCAAAATACCGCACAGTACCTATATTTTGATGTATTCACAGTAAATTAATAGATCAACGATATGCACGCTGGATCGTTATTATTCCAAAATTTTCCGGATTATAAAAAAAATAAATAACATGAAGCATTAAAACTAGATTAAGTTAAAGACTTTTTGCATTGAAATGAAAAAAATTATCACTGATCGTATTAATCATTGAAATGATACAGGTGTCTTAAAAAAAGAGGTAAATTCCTATAGTAATAGATAATGAGCATAAAAAATAACAAAATGCATTTATAATTTGACATCGATATACAGGGCATAATATCAACCAACAAAGATAAGTTCATTAAAACATATAATTCTGTACCCAACTCTATCGGTACTAACGTTATGGCGTAAATTTAAAAAATTGTAATTGCTGACAGTTGAATTTTGAGCAATAAAATCAGACATAAATCGAACCTTATTTTGATCGTAATTACGGTACGAATAAATATTATTATGACTTCATTCGGTCATTTTATTTGCATCGAGTTCATTTGAAAAATGTTGTCGTCGATACGACCCAAACGATGCATTGGCGGATGCATTGTTAAGTTTATATCAATGATGATCATCTTCAGGCTTACTGAAGCCGCGGTATGTGATTGAAATATAACTGAATATATTCTGAAATATTAGTACATTATTTTTTATTTTAATTTCCCTTTAGAAAATCGGTAAGATATTAATCAATAATAATAATTATAATTAATAAGACCTAGAAGCTGTACATATATAACGAACCTACTAATTGTGATACCGGAATATTTTGGTTCAAGAATGTTAAAACTAACGTATTATATTAAAAACTCAATGTACTTACAAGTTTCATTAACTTACTGCAGAAAACGACAACTCCGCATACTCATATCCAGTGAAAACAAAACTTTTCCGACAACGAATTTGAATATCAAGACTTATATGCAGTGTATCTCACTTAGGCGACCCCATCATCAGCCCTTAAGCAAATATCATTGTTTTGCAATCTAATTTAGCGAGATATAATACAGAAATAAAGAAAGTTTTTTAAATATTTCTGGGAGATATGTTTGTTACTATATTTAAGGGTTTCATGTGAAATAGCAACTGTTTTTCAAACTGTTTCCTTATTTTCCAGATACTGCTAATCGTACCGGAGAGAGTCGACTTCAAAACTTACAGCGGCTGTGAAAGTATGGTTGAAAATATAACACTGAAAGTGGGCAGAAATGGCCGACGCAGTCCATACGTTTTAAATATTACTTTTGACCAACTTGTACCTGCGCATAACAATGTTACCGTAAGAACACTTTCTTTAAATATTCAACACTCTTATCTAATAAAACTTTGTTAATAACTATATTCGTAGCCATGTCCTTTTCCTTTAAAAATGCATTTTTTTGGTTAAATATAATTAGCTATGAATGGATAGTGTATCCACTTTTCTTTTTATATATTACCACAAAAATATTACAACGAAATTTAAAAAAATTTAGAAAATTTAAAAAAATTAGTTAAGTTGCAATATAAATATTTAATATATTTAGCGTTAATTTTGTAAAAATTCGTTATTCATAATTAAATGAAACTACGTGATATAATATTATTTCTACTTTCTTTAAGTTCTTTACCACGACCTAGGTTTCGTTGTATTACAACATCTTCAGGTGGGCTGGGGCAAATATGAATATTTGCTAATAGCCCACCTGAATATAAAACTGTAAAACTGTATAAATCGTGAATATAATGAAAAGAACATGTAAAAATGTAAAGAACATAAAGAAAGTAGAAATAATACTACATCACGTAGTTTCATTTAATTGTGTTGCAATAGAAAGAGATGTTAACGATTTGTTATTACCGGTTTTTTACCGGAAATTCAAAAATTAATTTAGATGAACATTCCATTTTTTTGGTTTATTTCCATCTAATTCCCAGTTGTATAATTTGCAAACATCTGTAATTTTACATTACTTTCATTGCTCTCGCTACTAACTTTTACCTTTACCTGTAAAAACATTCGATCGTATCGAATTATGTTCCCCGATTTCATGTTCAGAAACTCGCTCCGGAAGCTTTCGTCTACTCAAGTTGCCTTATGTTGTTGCGTTTAATGAGTAGTAGTATCTAAAAATCGGGATATTCAGAGTCATTATTGTCACTGAACACAATTTCATAAATGACTGAATTCGTAGCTAAGTAATGTTTTCAGTAAAAAGCAAATTGGAATTTTACTACTTTTTTAAGTCCTAATTAAATTACTAATATAAATTTAATTATAACGTATTTATGATATAAGAAGTAACTGATGAACGTAAGTTCCAATTTCAAAAGTATTTTTGATTATATTCTCGTCGCCAAATGTCTATTGTTAAATAATAACGGTCCTAATCATTGACTTTAATAAATTCATAATAATTTTTTCACAAGTTCTTTCAGAAAAGTTATAAAATGTATTTGTCCGTCAATTCACTTTACTTTTTATCAGTTATTATAAAATTATCTAAAATTGGCCGAAATAAAAGAAATATAAATTGAATAACAATGTATATGGGTTACTAAAGGATCTGATTTAATATTACTGGACCTTTTTCTGGAAAGCAAAAGAAGACATGGTTTCTATGCTAATTTTTATAGTTGAACAATATGTTGAACAATAATAAAAAAATTAATGATAAGAATGAAGTTATCTTTCACATTTTTACTTAAAGAAGGTAACAAATATATTATAAACTCGGTAGTTCTGAGTTAGAATCTCATCGGCATTCTCCAGTTTTTAATCTACCGACAGGAAGTCATTCAAATTTGAATCGAATATAGATATTGAGGTTGCTACACGGATTACCAAATTTGAAATTGATACTATTAAATTATTTACAAACATCTGTTTCAATTATTTGAAAGAGCACAACGTCTTTTGGGATTCACCCAAACGCTATAGGCCAATAATCAAAAACATTGAAGTGCTAAAATAATTCAGCTAGAACCGAATGTTAGTCAGCCAGAAAGGCACAATATAAGGCATTCTATAGTTGTAAAATACTCAACGATAGACATTAATTTGCTGCAAAAATGGCCATTTCTCAATTGCGAATAATGTTATTGCTACTAGATATTATTAAACCCCACTTTAAACAAAATTTCCACGTTTACTTCAAATGTTAAAAAATATATAACACTGTATCAAATGTCCCAATAATCAATTAGAAAATTTAAAATTTGAATAACATTAATGCGTTTTTGTCCCTTCAATTTATTGCATAAAGATGAATATATCATTTCTGGAATATCGAAGTAACGAGTACAGACGAGGTATATTTGAACTATCATTTCGACTGTGTGATTATCTCGAGAAAGGACTCTGGCATGAGGAAATTCTTCGAAAAGTAGATGGTCTAAAATCTTGCCCAGTGCATCCCGTGAGTAAAGCTTATTTTAATAATGCATTTAATATATTCTTTTCAAATATCTCTTCTTTGCTAATTCTAGCATAACCTCCTAGCAAAAAATGGTAAACCTGTTAACAATCTGTGATCTTTCTTTACCACATTTTATTAGTTTTGCGTTAATTTAGAAACAGGTTGCGTAACTCAAAAATCAACAAAAAATTATTAATGTTCATGTGTGGCTTGTAATCTGAGTAACATTTTTAAAGAAGTCAGGAAAAATCAGGAAAGGAAAATCCCAAAAATGGGTACCGCTATCAATAGTGAAATGTAAGTCATAAATTTACAAACATAAGTTTGAAAATCAAAAAGAAATTGTAAATTTTATGAATTCTACCTTATTTATAAACAGATAGCGAATTATAATAAATGGCGTTTATTGAAAATAGTGGCTGATATATGAGTATATTCCACGTTAAAAATGTTTGATAATTTTTTGCCGCGGAATATAATATAAGCCGAATATAGGTTACACATTTTTGATAATAACTGTTAATAAAACGGCACATAGCATTTAAATTCTACACTTAGCGGTATTTAACCAAAATAATCATAATCATATCAAAAATAGAAAATGACAATTATTTTTTAATTACAATTACCATGTAATATAATGACGCTTAATCAGTATAACAAAACCACAGCATACCTTCACTTGGCCTTGAGCTAGGAGATGATCAAGACATGATGTTTTGTTTTCTGATTATATGTATTATCGTCGTAAAATATTAATTTATTTTTGCGTATTACAACACGGAAAAATTTAAACTCGGTATGAGTATGAGCATAAAGAAACAAAAATGCTATGTGCCCCAGACAGTTAATTTGGCTATTAAATCTAGAAAAAATATTAAATATTATTTAAAGTACCCTGAAAATTTATAAAAAATCTAGGAGACCGGTCAAATGCTATACGTAATAAAGGTAGCCGAGTAATTTTATGAGTTGCTTCAAATTCTGCGTTAACAGCAAAACTGAATGTAAAAAATATATTACATCTACAGTATTCTCTAGCTTACATTATACTAAACGTAGTAATTGTGTAGACTACATGTAGTATCATGTATTCTACATGATTCTATAGAAGCATTAATAATAAAAATTTAAGACGAAAGGAAGCGTTGTAAAAGTCACCTTTAACCGCAAAAAAGTTTAAAAAAAATATTTGCACTTTTCCAAAAAATATACAGCATACAAAAAATGGCGTTAGGCATTATTTACAATTTTTTTTTAGGTACCTATTTTGTTTATTCCTTCATGACCTTATTCCTACGATTTTTACTATACAGTCATAAAATATATACAGTATCGGCGATTTGTAATAACAATGCAATGTTGTGTTTGAAAATATTATTTATCTAACGTAATGTTAGGAAACATGGCTGTTTAATTTGTATCCAAATACAAACAAATGTTAGTACCTGTTTTTTCCGTTATCACCCTCATTTCATTGAATTAATTAGGAACATTTTAATATTTTATTAAGTGAAATAAATTTAATGAAAAATAATACTTTAATCTCTTTCAGGGCAGGTATGCTATATTAAATATATTCAAAGAAAAGTTTTACCTCCCATCTAATATGCCGATTTCGAAGGCTTGTTTACAAGTAATATTTTTCGCCACTAAAACGGATAAACCATTCATCCTTGCCAGTGTATATATTTCGATCAAAGATGTAACAAATGCACGTGGTTCCCGCAGGAAAGTTCATTTTAATGAGACATAAACGTTTGTGTACTTTGAAAAGCAAATAATAAAATTGATTCGTGAATTTTCAAAGCTTTTTTCTGGAATCACACCATTCTGCCTATTAATTATTTATAAAAATACTCTATGAAATATTTAATTAATTTATTACAATATTGTAAATAAAATGATGTTACCAAGGAAGTTGTTTAGGTTTGTTAAAATTTTATGACGTAAAACAATAAAGATTCTATTTAAAGAAATTTTTACTAACAAGAATATAAATATAAACAACGTAATATGTGCATAAATTCAAAAATAGTAGAAAAAAATGGTATGCCCACCAGTGTTGTAAGTTATTTCTAAATTGGACATTAAATAAATAAATATCACAAATTACGTTTTCATTTATTATGACTTACCCCAATTTATATAGATTCCACTTCTTGCCAGAATTTAATAAGGAAAAAAAATATTGCGTGCGATTTTTTTCTTTTTGAAGATTCCATTTTAAGACAATTAGGTTAAAAAAAGATTTTGAAATTATCTTCCCTCGAAGTTAAAAATCGGTATTTCTGGTTTCCAATTTTGTATCAATTACGTTGGTTGGTCTTGAAATTACTTTCTCTTCAAATAAATATCGGTTATTTATGGCTTATATCTACTTTTAAATGTCAAAAATCATGTTTTTATTTTTCATAACTTATCCCAGTTACGTAAATGGAATTTCTTGATACAGTTTGGTAACAGAAAAAAGTATCGTGTGTTATTTCACGTTTTTGAAAATTCCATTACATGTCAATTATGTCGAATGACCTTGAATTTGCTTTCCTTGGAATTACTATCAATTATTTATTTCTTTAATGTCCTTATAATATTATAATTATCATAAATATAAAAAACCATATTTTTATTTATTTAACTTACCATATTTTACGTTTATTAAACTCCGAAGGCGAATTTAATAACAGAAAAAAGTTGCACATCAAATAAGTATCGTGGCACAAGGTGTCTATTGCATCATGGAAATATATATTTTGATAATTCAAGTTGTCACTATTGTATTGTGCATGTTTCTTTGCTTCAGAATTGTGTTTTAATTTGGTTCAACAAATTCTCTTAAAAATAATTATTAAGAAATGTAAACGTTATTGTCGTAACTTCTAAACAATAGGCACAAGTGGGGGTTATAGTCCAAAATAAACCTTCATAAATATAACATTAGGGTGAAATATAGTATCCAATAATATAGTAAAATATATAATAATATAGTAAAGTAGGTCCAATAATATATTGATTTTATTTTGATTTCTCATTACAGCTGTCACAACAATATTTACACCACCTTATCCTGAAGCGTGAAAATTGATCAAAATAGCATGAATTGTTCAATATTTTTAAAGCACCATAGTTATTCAGTCAAGTTGACATAATCCAAAAATTGACAATTATAGATTTAAAAAATAAACTGTGCGATATTTGAAATAATATTGAAAAATAGGAATAGATCCTCAATGACATTATTCAAATTCAATTGTCAACATTTAATTATACCCAGTATAAATGCTAAAACTTATTAAAAGTTTAATTGGAATTCAATTACTTTCGGTACCACCTTTTTAACATACATTTATTCATATCCAACTCACTTATTCTTAACTTTATTACACTTGATAAACATTTCAATGGTTAATTTCGGGTATTGTGCAATTTCAGAATTGTTCATACATTATTAACTTTCTTACTATTGATGGACACGAAAGAAATTACCGCCTTGAAAATCTAATGCTGAAATTGTTTAAAAAACCATAAAATTTAAGTAACCGTATGCCTAAATAAGGAAATTTTTTTTCTAAAAACTAAATTTCAAAATCTTCTTATGTATTTAAAGTATTAGTATTAAGTTATATTTTATTGTCTCTTTTCAAAACCTTGAGTTAGGCTGGTTTAACCACTGAACTAGTTATAATATTTCACATATTATGATCACTCACATAATGTATCACACCTTGTATGTCAAATCTAAATAATACATAATTAGGTGGGAACTCTAATTCGAATGTTAAAGGTATTGTATACATCTTGCCATATATTTTATGCCAAACATATATTTTAAAACATTAGCAAACCGTACAGCAATTCCTCTTGTTAGTTCGATTATTTCAACTCATTAGGCGCCTCATTCGCCATTTTTCCAAATGCTCTGGACCTAAATATCAAATTAATTATTTTAGAAACCGCTCCTCCCTTAATTTCCAATTTCTAAATTATCAGTATTGATTATTATTATATCTAAGAGTTATCAGTTTTAATTTACTGAAACAATTTGTTTATAGTAATTTTGATAGCGACTCTTAGAAAGTTATAAATCGAAATACGTTAAAAATAGGATTAAAATTAAATAACAAAATTAATGGTTAAAAAATAATTGAGAGAGGTCATAATACAAATCAGTTTGGAGCCAAATATTTCGAAAACGAAACCAAAAATAAAGTAATATTACATAGAACCTGAACAGACGTTTTAAAGTAACTGTCCAATAGTATCCTACTCTGCGGAAATAAAAATGGAGGATATTGAATATATTTGGCGTTAATTTTGTAGAAATTAATTATTCACAATTAAATAAAACTACATGATGTAGTATTATTTCTACTTTCTTTAAGTTCTTTACCACGGCCTAGGTTTCGTTGTATTACAATATCTTCAGGCAAAGATACTAATAGCAAAGATACTAATAGCCCACTGAGATTGCTAATAGCCCACCTGAAGATGTTGTAATACAACGAAACCTAGGTCGTCGTAAAGAACTTAAAGAAAGTAGAAATAATGCTACATCATGTAGTTTCATTTAATTGGAAATATGGAGGAAAGAAAACATTTTATTATACACAATTTACATATTGTTAATGTACAAATTAACTGAGATACAGATGATGCTTTATCTCCCATATGATGTATTTATTTTCATTCTCTTATTTTTTATTCTATTTTTCCTTAAAGATACTACTGATTACGCATCTGAGGAAATGCTTCAGTAGATATAATGTTTTTATTGGATTCTGTTTCGAACTTGTTGAAATAAAGACGTAATTGCGTTTCTGTGGATAAAAGATTTATTTACTTGTAAAACGTTCCTTCTGCAATTTGCTAGTAACATTATCTTATAAACTAAACATTTACTCACCTGTGGATAAAAGAAACAACATTTAAAGCCCTTATTTCGGGTTTATCATCTGAATTCGACAGGTAAGCTTTTTACAATAAAATACTGAATCAAAAACAAATCTAACCTCTCAAAATCTTTTGACGTTTTATACGAAAGCTAACAGCGACCTCTATAGAACTTATCATAGATAACGTGGCAAAGTTTAAATGAAAGGATACCTATAGGTTTTCTTTACATAGATATTAAAGCAAATAAGTTTGCATTTTCTAAAAAAGGAGAAAACTTATCTTTTTAAGACGGTCAAATTCTACTAAACTTATTATTGCTGATAGTTTTGAGCTACGGAAATTAATCCGTGTTTTTCCTTTAAATATTGAGTATGATTCTAACGAACCAAAACTGATTCTAATTGTACAAGTCTTAAATTTGATAATATATGTTCAGACATTAACCTCTAATTGAGAAAAAATAACCAGACGAATGCATAATACTCAATCAGAAGTAATCTTGATTTCATTCATACTCTATAAGTTTCTCTTTACAGTACCGATAAGAAATTTGGTTCATGGTGCCATTAATAAATCAACCGTAATTAATATCATATGGAACAGTCATACACGATAGACGGAAGTTATGTCCCTTAGCGTAAAATTATTCTCGTGTTAGTATTCAGTATGAACTGATTTCAAGATATTACAATAAAGTTTCTCAGCACCATGCTCGCGAATGTTATTTTACAGACTAATAAAATTTTATCTATGTGAACAGTGTCATTTACTGCATATCCAGATAAATATATAATCTAATTTGTACCTAATGTTATACTTGCAAATTATCTAATAAAGCAGTCAATATTTTTTTAGTATTTTTATCATGCATTAGTATTTTTACATGTAAATATAAACTGCAAAAAAATATAAAGTAACAATAACATTATTTCAGTGGTATATTTATTATCTAATTTGATACATGTTTCTTTAATCAAATGAACAATTATTTATATTTGCGGAAATCTCTAAATAAGGAAATATCATCGCCCCCAATTCTAACCACGACTAGCTATGCATACAAATAACGAAATGTAAAGCCGTACTCGCTGCTTAATTCCTTCTAGCGCCACCGCACGCAGTCACGTAGGGCTGCCAGCAGCAGCGGCCGCTGCAACCCCTTTTAAATTATGCATAACGTGTTTATTTGCACTCGCTATAAATTATTTTTCTTTAATTCTTATTAAGTGTATATCGTGTGTTTCTTCCTGACTACATAATTTTAAGAAAAATTTAAGCGAAAAATGGTTTAATTCAGTTAGGGATCTTACCAAAATAATGTTTAAGGTATGAACATTTTTAAAAAAAATTAAAATAGAAGCTTATAGTGTTCACCTACAAAGTCAAAACAAATGCAATACTTGTATTTGCTTCTACAGTATTTTGCACATTATTCATTATGCAGAATTAAATGAAATTACGTGATGCAGTATTATTTCTACTCGTTGTATAACATCTTCAAGTCGGCAATTAGCAAAAATTCTTTGCTAATGTTCTTTGCTAATTACTAACCTCAAGACGTTGTCATACAATGAAAGCTAAGTCGTGGTAAAGAATATAAATAAAGTAATACTATGTCACGTAATTTCATTTCATTGTGAAAAATTTTGTCATCAATTACTCACATTAATCACACAATATTTTATTATACACAACTTTGGAGAAGTGTTGGTTTATGGCAGTACGATGTAATTATTGTGATTGAATTAACTCAGTACTGGGATAACATTTTACACATTCGTTTCATATCTGAGCATACTGAGTGAACTATTTTAATATTATTCAATTCTAACTTTTTCGACATTGAATAATAAAAACCGTAACTTTATTTATTTGATTTGAAAAAAATTATTTAAAAATTAATATTTTTTCATTAATTAAATTACAATTAAATTCAATAAAACAAAATTCAATAAAATAACAACTACTATTTCTTGTAAACTCAATAATTTCTTTTGTTAGAAATTATTTTTGTGAAACCTTAAAAAATGTTTAATTTTTCCCACTCTAAAATTGTAACTCTAACAGAATCCCTGCTAGCGGTACAATTTCTCCGGTATTCTTATTATTGGACAAATTTACGACTTATCTGGCACTCAGCTGAATGTCGCGGCGTAAGTTCATTATGACATTTTGTCAGATAATAGTTCACTATGACATTTTTTCAGATGATGACAGTGATTATAGAATGACTCTTTTTGAAGTTATGAAACGAGGACATATAACTGGTTGCAATTCTTCTATTAACGATTAGTTATTTTACGAATAACCCATAGCCTCAATTTCAAAACCTTTCATCGTGCCCGAAACTTAAATCTATTATTGTAAAGTAATTATAGCATTTACGACTTGCACAGGTCTATTTCAAATTACTCTAAATGCTAAATATGAATTACGGATGCAAGTACGGGTCTATTTTAAGTCACCCCATACCTAAATATATTTTATGACTTACACAGGTCTGTTCGAAGCCTCAATGACTATCTCGAAAGCTAACATGGGTATGGTATCAGTCATCCCGTACGTAAATATTTACAAAAAATAGAGTAGAAATGAACGCATTACAAAATTTTAAGGTCAATCAAAATAAAATAGGAACAAGTAAAAATAAAAAATTATAATCTCAAAGAAAGCGGCCTATATATCAGGCGTTCATTCACGGTACCCTAGGGTACGGAAAGTTCAGCGGACGCCTTGGTGACCTTCTCATAATAGACATAACTCGTAACGATTGGCCGTAAGTACCTTCACTAAGCTGTATGGACTGCGTATTCCGCTATCCAGTTTGCCTGTGCTTTTGAATTGTTTTGTTACATACACGTGATCGTTAACTTTGAACTTCTTATGACTGGTTCTGTCTTTATTTACACAGGCGTCGTGTTTTTCGTGATCATCATAGAGGTTGCTCTCAGTTGTTTGCCTACAAAATTCTTGCCTGGTCTCACAGATAGGTGCTGTCTCTTTAGTAGTTATATTCTTTACCAATAAATTTATAATTGGAGTCCTGAATTCGGTTCTTATTAGTAAATCTAGCAAAACATAGAGAGTAGGTTAGTGTTTTTTTTTTTTAATTTTAAGAACCAATTAAATCTTCCACAACACATCTGACCTAGTTTCTGACTTATAATTGATCTCAACCCGTATTATATTCAGTAGCATCCTTCAATATCTTTTTACCGACCTATTCATTGGTACACTTCAGGTATTATATAATGTATCTTAATACCACACTTCGACATTAAGTGTGTATAGTCATTACTATCGAATATTTGAGGCCTATTACATACTAATAATTGCAGTATACCAAATAGGAATAATGTACATATTATAGTACGTTTAAGCTCTATAGCTTTTTGTTTTTGCATACGAAATAAAATGCAATATTGTTAAGGAACTACAAAAATTAGAACGTATTTTTAACCTTCATATTCCAGCAAAAAACCCAAAAAATCTATGTAAATGGCATCTAGAGGAAATGATAATTTTAACCATAATACAATTGGATGAAGTGGGGCGCGAGGCAACTTTTCATGTGTTAGAAAATGACGTATTGAGTGCCATATTTCTTGACGAAATTACGAATACTGGAGAAATTAAAATGTTTTAATGTCAGGTCTAATATTTTATCATAACCGAAATGTTCATGTTCGTCATAAAAAACGAGGAGACTTAGTCCATAAACGTTAGGTATATAGTATATAAGTCGTAATTGTTGGCCCATAGTTTTATATTTGTAATAAAGCAAATCGTCCTTTTTAATATAACTTAGACTATTAGACTACTAGAATATAGCTGTCTTGTCATCTGCCGACTAAATTTTATGGGTCTAATTTAGTGATTTTACAGGAGTACAAGTACTACCAATGTTTCTGATAAAATAACCTGGGCGTGCGACCTCAGCTAAATTTAAAAAATACTTCAATTGTTTAGCAGTATCAGCAATATAAATAGATCGAATCTTCATTAGCGTGTGCATATTTTTGTCTCTTTACGCAAGTACAAGTGGAAAGACGAAAATTCCGCTACAGGCTAACTACCCTTCCATTTAAAGCAACCACACGTTTTCCATAGTATGTTTCATTTAAGTCGTCTCCATCAGTAACGCGCTACAAAGCAGTTCGGACGGTTGTTAGTTGCTAAATGTATATACAGTATTATACCTGTTCTGGATAGTGATGCGAATAATAATGGAAATTTGATCTAAGTATTTTTCTATAGACTATACGTATTAAAGAATACTAAACGTATTAAAGAAAACTTTTTCATATTTTCGTAGCATAAATTTTGATTTAGTTTTCCTCTGACTGTTTCACGCGTTTCAAATGTAAATAATTAACTAATATTTTATTATTTGAAATATTACTTTATTTCAATAAATTTAAGAAAATTATTCGTGACTATCTTGTACGATTTTTCGTGTTATGTAATATAAAAAAACGTGATTTTCCTTTGACTCCTATGATCCGTTCCTCATATCTTTCTTCACATATGCTCTTCCTGAAATGTAATGGTTCGTTTTCTACCTAACAATATTCAAACTCAAATATTTTAGTTCCTGAAATTTCTAATAACTGTTCACGTTTTATTTTATTTTATATTTTGTCATCTGCGTCTAGTGTCCTAATTCATGTCATTGGTATTGTTGTTAATATCGGACCTTCTAATAATAGCACATAATACACTATAAGGAAATTAAAAAGCTTATTTATCATAGCAATAGGCGTATGAAAAAAATTGGCAGAGCATGGTTAATCAATTTGAGCCAGTTGAATTTCATATTAAATATAATAAAATCAATTATGTAAATTAAATAAACTTAATAACACGGGCGCAAAGTCTAATTGATTGTTTTAATTGCCAACTACTGCAATGTTACATTAATAATATATATCACTACTTTACACAAGCCCCTTTCAGAAGTTTGATATCGATTTTGATGAACTCATTTCAAATATCTTTGAAAGTACTTTAGTCAAAGATGGTGGTCACGTTATGATGAAGAAGCCAAAAGTAACAGGAGCTTCTCAATAATGAATGTTGCGAAGTAGATTCATCATTTAGCGCTCGTTCTCAACGTAAGGAGTATTTTGATCACAGGTATTAGCCAGTGTCTTATGATAAAACTGGAAAGTAGTAACAGAATTGTTCAATGATGAAGAGTTAATTCATTGAGTTTGGTCTCGTTTAACCTGTCTTGATGAGACTTTTGATCACAGGAAGTAAGCCTGAATCTGATGCTGAAGGTGGAAGACGACAAAAATTTCTCAATGGGCAAGAGCAAGCTATTGGATAGTGTTTATAGATAATCACACACACATACATGTATATGTGTATATATATATATATATATATTTATACACACACACACATATATATATATATATATATATATATATATATATATATACATACATATACATACAGTAAAATTAGTGGAACACAAAGATATAGTTTTAGAATTTGTGTCTGTTTACCTCCTTGAATACGCCTCACGGAAAAGTGTAGATTCAATTGAGATGGAGTTTTTTAAAGAATATAATGGTCAACTTGAAGTGTTCAGTTTTCATTTCATAGTAATTAAAAATATCTACTCCACCCGAAGATATGCAAATTTTTATGTTCTATTCGTACACAACAACAAAGTTGTGACTAAAAACCACACGCGTAGTAATTACTAAAATATATACTGTACATATATTTTAAAAGGCGCAATGAAGGGATAGATGGGGACAAGATATATATATACATATATATTTATATACATATATATATATATATATATATATATATATATAATTATAAAAGTATTTATTAGCTTTCAATAATTTGCACACCTGAATTCTTTCCTTAAATCAAAAAATATTGAAAGCAGTAACCAAAATTAATGTGCGGTGTTGATTATATTTATATAATTGGTTTCGAATTTCTTAAGAAAATCCTAGGAAATTACAAAACTAATAAATCGATTTAACGTTTTATATTGTTTTCCAGAATGTGTCTTATAAATTATTATGTTTTGTGCGTAATTTTCATTTCTTAGATTTGAGTATAGTGGCCATGAAACTGCCTTATGATCAAGGTTGATTTGATTATTTCCATACGTTAGATTAAAATTTTGCAAACATTTGATGAATTAGATATTTGACGTATATACCACTATATGGTAATATCGATATATAATTCTAACATTTCTATAATTTTATTTTTACTTATCTAAAGTTATGGCATTAAGTTACAGAATTTTACCGAAAACGGAAATCCCAATTTACTTTCGTGGAATATACTAATTTTACTTATGTAATGGTGAGAGAGCAAGGAAGTAATGAGTCCGAAGAACATACATTTTAAAAAATGTTTCTATTTAATATAATCACTATAAATATATATCTTTCACTATCTGTCTCTTAAATAGAGAGAAAAAAACAACCCTAAGAGGAGATCGAAAGAAAAAAAAGAGGAAAGTAACATTTTATATATGGCTGTTGAATGAAATATTTCTGCTTCAACCGTCTAATATAACCTCGACATATTCTTAGGCGACAATAAACTTCATGGCACCCCATTGGCTCGAGGATGGGTATCCAATGTTCTTTCAGAAGGAAGTTTAAAATTTACAAATTACTATGACAACAAGCAAACTAGTAATAGCAAACCCTTAAAATACGACTTCTAATATGACTTCTATCACATTAAAATGGCTTCATGCATGCTTAGGAACTTATAAACGACTAATAATGTTTCTGTAAAACTATTTACAGATAAAGTTATATTCTTCACGATATATATGTATGTATGTATATATATATATATATATATATATATATATATATATATATATATATATATATATATATTACCTGTTAAATTTTTTAAGCATAAAAGTATAGTTTCTATTATAGAAATGTATACACAAGCAAGTAAAACACAAATGATAATAAACCTTTTATATAGGAAAGGAACTCGCACACGAGAGTTCCATAAGCATCTAAGCAGATATAAATATACAAAGGTATCTGCCTAAATCTGTCTCGAAATGAAATAAAATTTTTCATCATATTTACATGTTTATTACGTCTCCGCGTCTTTCGTATGTGTAAAAATATGTTGAGTGTCTCGGTAAAATATAAATTGTCAGCGCTACTTTTTGCCTTCTGTTTGCCGATGATTTAGATTTGAGTGTAGCAAAATCTTGAGTGTAGCAAATCTACTTGATTGTAGATTGCTCTAGAATTATATTGACACTGTATTGCAATGGCGTCTGAACAATAAGATATATTTTAATGTGAGCGACTGTGCAATAATTTTATGTTCCTGCTTATATTTCCACTTGGTGCACAATTTTTAAATAAATGGAACTGATCTCGAAAACACGCGGGATCTCGACGTGCTGACCGCTTTAGAAATACCGTTATGAAGTTACTTGATACTTGGTTATTTTTATGTTTCATTTAAATTTATGCCTGTTTGTCTATTTTATGGTAATATTATCCTTCAAATGAAATTGTACTTTTAGAAACCCAACAAAGCTAAATATTATATTTTTAGCTATAGGTTTTGTATTGTACAAGTACTTTATTTCAGTTGCATACTTGCAGTGAATAATTAAGAAAAGGGCACGGAAGCAGATTGGTTTTCTTCTAACATTTCATAAATATAAAAAATTTGGTGGCGGAAACATTACAATTGGATGAACTTTAAAAGTTTCTGGACTAAAATGAAATCAAAATCGATCGCTCACAAAAGCTTCCGTAACACCAACATTATTAAGCTTATTTAGTAAGTATATATATATATATATATATATACAAATATATATATATATATATCTATGTATATATATATATATATATATATATATATATATATAGCAAAAACGTTTGCTGAACAAAAAGACGCAACTTTGCAGGCATAATTTTGATGAAAGAGAATTTGAAAGAATTTATTTAAATTGTCAATTAAAATAATGAACATTTGTTTTAAATACTGTACTAGTGACACGCCATTTTCCATAGAAACGAAGTAAATAGATACAAGAAAATGTCAAAAGTCCGTATCAGTCGATACTGACTTCCTGGACTCCCCAATAAAACTAAAGTACACTACACATTTTTCATAATACCTCTCCACACAATGAAACCCAGCATTTATATTCTAGTTAAATATATTTAGACCAAATATTAATATAAATAATGGATAGAGATAGCTATTGTTTACTTATATATGGCACGCAAGATCGTACAGCTTGAATAAAGAAACAAAACTACAGTGGACATCAGTTCGGTTTTAGATAGAAAAGTATAAGGACGTCTTATTTTTATTTTCTGAGTAATATACGTATTGTATTTAGGCTTAATATAACATTTTAAATCAATTTTTTATTGTTTGGAAAAATACTTCTACGGTATATTTCACAATTAACACTGTGCAGAAAAAAATTGACAGTGGAAATGAATAGGGCCAAAAATTTAAAAAATCAATATAGCGATTATAATAATTGGATCGATAATAGTTATTTAGGATTATTTAAAAGACCCTGAAAATTAATTAAAATATTCCTGAAACCGGCTAAATATCATATGTAATAGAGAGACATGAATAACTGTACGAGTTGCTTCAATTTCTACTCTGAAATCAAACACAACCTCTTCGGTAGATGGAGTAAAAATAAATCTAATAAATGTTTAACATCTTCTTCATATTGTTTAACATTTATAAAGAACGAAACTACCACAGGAACTAGGTTTGCCTGCAACAAATGTTCAAAAGAACATTTTTAATTTTTTGAGAAACATATCTAATGAAAAAGCGGCATCATCTATTATTTTCTGACGAAAAAATGTTAACTCGATGGATGTAAAGGTTATTACCATTATTTGAGAAGACAAGATTTTAACTCGAAGACAGTTTGAGTGAGTCTTGAGTTGTTATGGAATTTTAAGGAACAATAGACACATAATATATATAATGCATATGTATATATGTATATATATATATATATATATATATATATATATATATATATTTATATATATATATATATATATATATATATATATATATATATATAGATCAATTTAACAAGTAAATATATTACGTTATTTATTCGATATGGTTAATACAATTTTGGCAGAAATAATTTATTATTACTTCTTAAACTTATTTTTATTGCAGGTAGGACGTGCATAATAATGTTATCTTTCACAAGATCAAACTAATCTTAATATTGAATTAAAAATATACATCGTAATTTTCATAAGATTACATGTGGTTTAATGCGTTTTAGTCTTCTCAGGTCTGTGGTGTTATTAAGGAGTTGGATAGCTTCCACATTGGTATAGTTTACAGTCTCTTTTAATGTATTATGGCAATTTTTAGCCCCTCCACTAAACTACTTAACTTTCAGGTTTTTATGGAGTTCTTCGTTGGTTACGTAGAGATATGCATTTGTTACCAGACAGAGAACTTTGTTTTAGCTATGTTGTTTTGTCTATTGGTGTTAGAGGTCGGTGCAGCTCTACAGGTGCACACAATAGATTCACGTTATATTTAATTATAGACTGATAAATCAGTCTTTTAGATTTAAGATCGAGTTGGATCAGAAGATACTCTTCTGATCATCTAGTACATTCTTTTTCACTTTGTGTTTTTTTCTATCTTTTGACATTTTTCTCTTGGTTATACATTAGCGAAATAGGCCAAAAGCAAAGTGTGGAGTGGTGCGGGAGGGGCAAGTCCGTAAGAAAGCAATTTAATTGCGGGCAGGGGTATTAGAGCAGGCATCGTTATTGGTCGTCTTTCGTACAAGTAATTTAGCATAAAATGTGACAATTTGACGTTTCAATATAAGGCTTACTTGCTTAAAAAGATTTAGTGTTTAATGTATTTAGCGTTAAGTTTGTAGAAATGCATAATCACTTAATTACTATTAACAAGTAAATGAAACTACGCGATGTAGTATTATATCTACTTTACATAAATTCTTAACCAGGACCTAGGTTTCGTTGTATGACAACATCATTAGGTGCTCACCTAATGATTTCATACCCCACTTGAGAACATTTATTTTGTTCAGGATTTTCTTCGATTAAGCAGCTCAATTGTTAGCTTTTAATGTTTGATAATTTTACTTTACGTACTTTTTTACCATTTCTGAATGTAATAGTAAAAAAGTATGTAAAATAAACTGTACATGAAAGTATTTATTTATTAAGATAAATAATGTTTTATGTTCCACATAGCTTATTTTTAACTAGTTACTAATTGAACAGCTATTCTTTCCAAAATCAATTTAGCCCCTTAATAAAACATAATACATCACAATTACGGTTACTTATTGATTTCAATTTATCCAAAACTGTTACTACATTATTTTGTGATCAATATTTTGTTCGATAGCAATTTTTATCATCTCTATTTCATAAATAAAAAAAAAATAATTTACAAATTATACATTTGCATCCTTTTAAATTTAGATAACGTCATTAGTATAGATTGAAAATTTAGGACTGTATTAGGTCATATCAAACAGGCAGTCGACAAAACATGAGAAAATATTAAGAAAAGAAAGGAACAATAAAGCCTGAAAAGCGGTCATAATACGAATTAAAAGATCTCCTATTCGTGTAGTTCGCCCCGTTTATGCGAAATAAAATGTGTTCGCGATCGCACAAAAGCTAGAGAGATATTCATGAAGCTGCGAATTAGTCCCGCATAAAGGCGCTCTTTTTTTCCTTTATTTACGAACACATTAAGGCCATGATGTACGTAAACGAGAAACAGGAAGTGCTTGAGGCGCTCTAAGGCACGGTCAGCACTTTCTTCCAAAACTTTCTATTGAAAATACATAGCTGAATTGGCATAGATAATGGAGTTGCCGACCAAGTTTTTGGGTCAGTTGTACTTGTTCTTTAGTTGCGCTACGCCATCTAATTTCCTGATTTGGTTAGTGCGGCGTAGGTGCGGTATCCCATGTAAAAAAAAAAGTATGTATATATATATATATATATATATACATATGTATATATTTATATATATATATATATATATATATATATATATATATATATATATATATATATATATACATATATATCTGTATATATGTTCTGTGCCTCGACTTTAATAATCTTCTATGATGCTCATACTGAAATATTATTCTAACAATATTTAATTATAATATTTCTAATATTGAATATATCTAGCGTTAATTTTGTAGAAATGCATTATTCACAATTAAATGAAACTATGTGATGTAGTATTATTCCTATTTTCTTTAAGTTCTTTACCGTGACTCTTTATTTCGTTGTATTACAACATCTTCAGATGGGCTGTAAGCAATCTTTGCTAACAACCCACTTGAAGATGTTGTAATACAACGGAACCTAGGTTGTAGTAAAGAACTTAAAGAAAACAGAAATAATACTACATCACGTAGTTTTATTTAATTTTGTATAATATTTCTACAATATTATTTTGACCCTAATGAAACGATCGAATTAAATGATTGAAATTTACGAAAAAACATAATCCCTTTACAGGTTGATTATATTTACTGTTCTCACATAGTGATGACAATGCTAGTACAGAAAGATATTAGAATGGAAGAAATGTAACACGATATGATCATAAAATAATGTATCATAAATTAACTATCGGCGAAATACAAAGTATGAAAAAAATGTATATAATAGGTTAATGGCCGAAAAAAAGTTAAATACCATTTCATATATTAATATTGAATGAACTACTTTTGTTCCAGTGAACCAATATAACCTCGAGAGATTTTTATTCAATTATGCGGCCATCAATTCCAAGGTATTCCATCGGCTCCAGGTGTCGATGTGTAAAGTTTGTTCAGAAAGAGGTTTCGTTGTAAATTGGAGCACCAACAAGCAAACACAGTTTGTAATAAACCTATCAACTTCCTGTAAAAGTCAGGCTACAAGTGTTGTAACCCTTACGCACTTAAGCACATACAAACAACTAAAGATATTTCTATAAAATTGTTTACAAACGAAATTTCTTTTCGTCACATGCATATATTTATAGTATAGTGTATCTATCACAGACGTAAAAATGTAATTTCAGGTATAAAAATTGATATGCCAACACACAAATACAAGCAATAATGATTTGTCAAGTACGAGTACAACTCACAGGAGGGTTCCGTATACACTTAGGTATATGTAAACAACCAGAGATATTTCTATAAAACTATTTATAAAGGAGTTTTATTATCTTACAATGTTTGTATGTACATTGACTAGTGTAATTTCATAAGCTTAAAAATAAAATTTTGGATTTATAAGCTAACATGACAACAAATAAACACAAGTAGTGGAATACCTGAAAAGTAAAAATATAATACTATGAGAGTTCCGTACGCAGATATAAACATCTAAATATATTCTTTAAAAACTATTTACAAGTGAGATATGACGTTTCAATACGTTTGTATATACTTTTCTTAGGATATCTCTCGAAAAATAGTTTCGAATTAATAAATTGTTATATATCAACAAGCATACCAGTAATAACAAATATATCAAGTGCAAATCCAGTTCATACTGCGAGAGTTCATACACAGTTACGTATAAATACATTTGTAAAGATATTTCCCTAAAATTACTTACAAATTGTATACAATTTTTCATCATGTTTTTAGGTCTATAGCCAAGCGTGAAAAATTGTTTCGAGTTTATGAACTTACATGCCAACAAGCAAATACAAGTATATAGCAAATACAAGCCTATCAAGTATGAGTAGAATTTACACTATGAGGATTCCGTATGCTCTTAGGCATGTCTAAAAATATTTATATAAAAATCACATGTATTCATATTGTTCTAAGGTATCTTTCATAAATATAACAAAATAGTTTTGATTTGTAAATGGATATGGCACCAAGCAAAGAAATATAATAAAAACCTGTCAAGTATGGGTAAACCTCACATTACGATGGTTCCGTACGCACTTAGGCGCATATAAAGCTCTAAAAGTGTTTCCTATACAAAAATACAAACATAAATATTGATGACGTATGTATATATCCGATTTATGAATGCTATTACGGAGTTACTTGATAATCCACTATTGATAAAAAGTTCATTTAAGCTTTAATGTAAATTGAAGGGTGTTTTATATTTGTAGTATCCTTTAAATTTAATTACATTTTAGTACTTGTACATATCTGTCGCTTTGGGTGGACCTTTAAATTAGATATGAGATTTTTAATTATTAAATGTTTCTGCTAAATTAACTCCTGCAAACGGTGTATCTTAAGAACGTTTACAAAATATCCAAAAATAAATGTTAATATCGATATGGAAATATTAATATAAATATCTTTAATTGGAAGAAAATAGTGCAAACGAAATTATTTAACAAAACTAAATATACACTATATTGTAAAATACTGGTATTGTCCAGTATTCGCCTTTATCTTAGAGGTGAATTCACGGTAAGTTAGTAGGCGAGCGAAACGCACACCAGTTTATTATTAATCGGCTTTAAAAAAGGAAAGGGTTCTCAATTTGACTTAATTAATTTTTTTTATGTTACCTCATACCTTTGCTATTTATAAACCGAGTCGGATAGTTATTTTTTGTACGCAAGGGTATACTCCCGCTATAGTTGCATTTTGATTAGAATCTCCTTATAAAAATTAGAGATTGAAATTTTTCAACGAATATGATCAGTTTAAAGAATTTGAATTATTCGACAAAAATTATCAGTTTAGAAGATTAAAATTATTCGAAGAATCAAACTATATTTTTTACTTTCAAACGGTATATTCGATTTCAATCTTATCATATTTTTAATCTCGTTGTTATCATGAATATTTTTACAAAACTTTACTTAAATGACTAACTACTAATACTATTACTTTACTTTTATCATTGTCCACGTTCTATTTTTTGTTCGAATGTAAGAACTATATTTTTGAGAATTCGGAATCTTACAAGTCGAAGTTTATATATTACAATTTTGATGAAATTTATCTTATTGGTATAGTATGTGTTATTAACAATAAAGTTTCATAGACACAACGGGTGTATAGCCTACACCACTTTGTTTATACTGTATAATCTACATTTTTAATAAAATCAGTAAATAAGCAATATAACTTAAGTAATTTAAGACTTTTGTAAAATATCATTGCTGAAATTAATACAAAGCATAGTCAAATAAAATAATATTATAATGTTTCATTGTACCTCGTTAATGATATTTAACTATATGTTTAAAAGCCATAGTTATGTTATACATTTTTATTATTAACTTGTTTCATATACAACAACAAATTATCTCTATAATTAAAACAAGTAGAATAATGAATGCCCTAATTCAACATTAGTTTTGCCACACCTCAAAATGAAAATATCAGGATGGGTGACTAAAAAAATAAATTTCTTAAGAAACTATGTACGTCAAAAAGTATACGACATACCTAAATAAGGAAACTTTTTTCCTTAAACTACACTAAAAAGTATTGTCTATAAATATATTTATTTTTGTGTATACAAGATTCGTTGCATTTTATTGTAAATTTTGAAAATGTTGGATTACGCGCATTCAACTACTGGTGTAATCAAGGTGTATAAACTTGTATGTCAAATCTAAATAGTAAATAGTTGATTGGAAACTCCAATTCGATAAAAGGTAATTAAATGAAACTCCAATTCGTCAAGTTATAGGTCTTTAATTTATCAGCATCACTTACTTGAAATCAAAGGAAATATTTTTGATAGAAGTTTGTATTCAAATGATAGTATTTACAAATCTTTTACATTTTTGTGAATCTATTGTTCAAAAACTAAGAGAAGCTGTTTTACAAGTTGTATTATTGCTTAATGTTTTGCTAACGGCGCTTAAAAGTAAAAAAGCGTACAGATATTTGTAAATACAACCACATTTTCATTCTAAAGACTTTTCCAATATACGCGAAGAAAATATTTTCATCTAATTATATTTCTTTTATTTAAACTGATGTATTTAAATATTGAGTAGTATCATTGTACTAATCTCATTATAAAATTTTGCTAGCATATTGTATTTATACGGCTGAAATAAAAATAAACTCACTTTTTGAATAGCCTTAAAGAATACACAGATTTTTTTGTTTCCATTTAGTATAAGAAAAATGAATTTCGACACTCGAATCCAGTACTTCGGAGTTCAGTCTCCCGTAATTTAATGTTCGCTTAAAAAAGAAATAAAATGAAGATATACTTACTTTGTACTTTTTCAATTCTTTTAATTTTTTGTCACAATTAGGTGAAAAACTGGTAATGTCTGTATAGTTTTATGTACTTACAACGCATGTACTGTCCAAGTTCCAAGATTCAAGTTCTTGGATCAACTGGAAGTATCCAAATAAAATTATTAAATAATCGTGCAAAACGTCCACACACACGTTTCCTACATTAAAAGTATTAAATATGTCCACTATGAGCTTCAGCCATTACGTTCAAACTATTAACCTAATTATAATGATTGTTGACAGAACAAATGATTATATGACATTTGCCGCAATTTCATGTTAAAGCCATACGTTCAAGGTGAGTTTCGGTTTCAATAGATTACAGTACCCATAGTTTCGGTTTCAATAGATTACAGTAAATACATTTAGATAATTGTACATAAAATTATTCGTCTTAGATCCATATAGTTTACATGTGAAAGAACAAATATAAAGGTCGATAAAGCTAGCTGAAGCAACTGATATCGTACAGAGTAACTGCTTATAATGTAATTGCGCGTTAATTTGTTAAGAGTTTAAATAATTTGATGTAATTAATTATTTTCTACCCATTTAGAATTTGTTTGTATAAATCTGTTCTTAATCTCGCTGACCGTAACTTTGTCAAATATTTTATAATGTTTAAAAAGTGTAAATGTCCACTTCAGTATTTTATTTTATATTATACAGTACGTAAATAAACTAAAATTTGCCACTTCAAACTGTATTCGATCTACCCAACTGTATTCGATCTACCCGATCTACCCAAGATACACTGTGTATCTTGGGTAGATCGAAATACAACTATTTTTTTTAAATTATAATACTTTTTTCTGAAATTTAAAAATTGCCATAAGTCATTAACATGGAAATATATCAACCTATATTTTATATTTCAATATTACCATTCTTAGCTATTGATGGTGAATTTGACTTTTCTAACTCTCCCTTTCATTTGAATCGTTTTACAAAAAAGAGTTAAAAAAAGAAAATGTTAAAAGAAAGCGATTTCAAGGTCAAACTTGTTTACACTTCGTAAATCAAAATTATTGCTATTTGAAAATCTTTAACATCCATTCATAATTCGCCCACATATTTAAGATTTTAAAAGCATTATCATCGATTTTTAAAACAAACTTATCGGAATAACGAATAATACGGTATTTTCTCGATTGTCGTTTAGAAAAATTGCTATTTGCTTCTTATTAATATAACTTTAATTTTAATTGTGATTTCCAAGTTAATATTCATGGATTATTAATTATTTAATGTAGCAACCTCGCAAATATCATTTAAGCTGAGAACGTTTGAACTGTGGTTTGAATCTTGTTGAAGAGATGATTAAAGTTTTTTAAATGTGGATTTGTGTTGATTTTTTGTAAGACGTGAATTGGTGCGTATCAGAAATTAGTGAGTATGTCATTTTTTAGTGCGAGACCATATTTTCGAGTATACCTACTCATATTATTACGCTTGTGAAAGATATAATAGGCAATATGTTTCCCCTGTAAAAATTGCATATAAATAGTCTAATAGAAACATTACGTACCCTTAATGTTAATAACAATAATCAAATAATAAGTCATTTTACTTATTGAATATATTTGGCGTTAATTTTGTAGAAATTCATTATACGCAATTAAATGAAACTACGCAATGTAGTATTATTCATACTTTCGTTAAATTCTTTACCACGACCTAGGTTTCGTTGTATTACAACATCTTCAAGTGGGCTATTAACAAAGATTCACACCTTTGCTAATAATTCACATATTTGCTAATACTTTATCCACCTAAAGATGTAATACAACGAAACCTAGGTCGCGGTAAAGAAATTGAAGAAAGTAGAAATAATAATACATCATGTAGTTTCATTTAATTGTGAAATCATTTTACCTAAATGGTTAAAAAGCATCAATAACATTTTAATATTTGTTTGTATTTTCGAAGTTAAATTTAAATAATTCAAAGTTTTGAATTCATTTTAAAGCTTTGTTAATATTTTGCAGCTTTTCCGAGTATCAGGCTATCGAGAGAGCCAGAAACCAGATGACTGGAGGTAGGTTTGGTAGGTTAAATAATGAGACATGGGTTCTAATGAAATTTGATCTCTTTGTGAAATATATTTAAATATCGACACGTTGACGAGGACTCGAGTCAAGTTGAAAGAAATCGCCCTTTTTATTATATGGTGTGTATCTTGATCCGAAACAAACTTTGTGTTAACCGTGAACAAATAAACATTATTTTAGGAAATTTTTAGGATCGCGTTAATACTATCTCAGAGCAAAGTTAAAATACTAAAAATTATTTAAGCAAGTGTGCATATTTTATTTTTTCCCTGTAGTAAATTAGTTAGGTAGAATATTCCTTGTTAAATATACGTAATATTGCAACGGAACAAGAAAATTAAAATATCACTTCTGTAAACTTCATTTAATTCGAAAAATATAGTTTGAAATATTGAAATAATACATGATATATCTATGATATAAAAATATTTAAAAATTGCGATCTTTCAGCCATTTGTGAGTTAGAGGTTAAGTTTATTAATTGTATTATACTAAAGTAATATCTCCTTATTTATATAATTCGTTCCCTTGAAATATGTACTACTGCTCTGCATACATTTTCAATGGTGTTAACATGGATATAGGGAAGTGTTTCAATCAACACCTGCAACTTTTTATCCAGAATTTCATGATATTTCTTGTTTTATATTGATTCTGCAACGCAATGCGTTAAAAACTGTTATCTGGTCCCAGATGTACTTAAAATTGTCATGCCATTAAATTTCATATTTATAGCAGAGATGATGATATAAATAGAGTTTTGTTTAAAATTCAGAGTAAAACATCGACTAATATTTTAGAAAGTTGGTAAACTTCGATGATGAGTTATATAATACCACACGAATTATGGTACACACTTTGTTTATGACCACCAAAGCATACCCGGTGTATTATAAGAAATTCATATTTGCAAAAAAATAATTAAGTTTAGTGAATCACCGATTTTATTTCCAGGTATTTCACTTGAACCCTGCATAAAAGAAGTGTTATGAAATGTTTTCCTGATATAAGGGAAATTCAAATCAGTTAATTATCGTTCACAAGTCGAATACTTAAAGGTTAGAAAGTAGAAGAACGAAGAAAATTAGTGATGCGGCAGAGCAAAACTCATTAAAATTTGAATACAATTGCAAAATCAAATTCAGATTTCATTAAGGTCATCCTTCAGAAGCAGAGTGCATTAGTGTACAAGTGATTATATTAAATGTGTTACATATGAGAGCTTTATTAAAAATGGTGTGGGTAAATACTGCACTTCGTTTCAACTGCCTTCGTTCTGTACACAAATACAACAAAGAAAGCCTACGCCGGATGCTTTCCTCTGGAGTGATATATTACTCCCTTTGCTCTTAACAAAAGAAATATAATTTGCACGGTCCACCTCTCCGCGTGTAATTTCCATGTCCTATGCGGTTTATTTTGTCTGTCGCGAATTTCATCATTTACGTAAGTAAATTGCCTGATGTTGGAAGTAAATGATATAAAGACAATGGACTGCATGCTGAGATAAAATCTAATACTACTTGAACAAGGTTCATCTGAATGGAAATATTCAATACATTTATTTTGGTGACATTAGAAAAATCCCGTTATTGATATGGACCTACTGGATGTATTTAAAGCTACGTAACATTCTGTAATTTTTTGCCGAAGTCGAAGAGCAGAAATATAGTTGTACGTTAGTATCATGGAATCGATTTTTATCGTGTTTCATAATTTAATTATTTAAATCCACTGTTGAACTGCATCTACCATCGTATAGTTTAATATCGTTATTATATATTATTCTAAATATTTCAAGATATTTTTTTTAATTCAGATTAGTATTAGTTTTATTGGCAAATGTGCTGGCAGAGAAAATGAGATGCACATTATTGAGAATGGAGAGGAAGGGTGCCAGCATATTGGTCTTTTGATCCTTTTTTGTCCAGTGAATGGTGTAGAGATTAGTTCAATTTTGGGAAAATTTGGATTTTGTAAAATAATAATCTTCTTTTTTACGTTTCATTTATCATAATAATAATTTTATAAAGGAAAAGGCTTTCTTTCCCGTTTATTTCCTAAGATTTGATACAATAAAAATAATCCTGACTGACACGACAGATTTCACGATAATATATAATGTTCAGATATGTAATTACTTTTTTTTTACTTGTGTGTACGTAACGTAACGTTTTGATACCAATGATTTAATTTAACAACAATTTAAATAAAAGTAACTTAAGTGTGCCAGCACAATTATTAGGTAAACTTTTAAAATATCATAATTGCATTTAAATTAATTAATAAAAATTTAGTGTATATATATATATATATATATATATATATATATATATATATATATATATATATATATATATATATATATATATATATATATATTATATACGTGTGTATCAACTTTCAAGGTAACATTTAAGGTCTGGGGTTTCTAAATATTCAACCACATTTGTTAACAATTAGAAAAAATCAGGATACTTGTATTTAGTCAGGACTTGGATACAAAATTGTTTTTTTTGCTAATGTTGTAGTTCTCTGGATTACTAATGTTAACGCATTAATAATTAATTCAAAGAGTCACAATCAACCAATTTACTTTTTCTTATCCTTTTTCCATTTGATTGTCTGCCTTGATTTAATTGTGATATAACTACTTAAATATTGAGTACTTAGATATTGTTGTAGTGAATTTTTCCGTTCGAAAATGATTTGATTTTAACAGCATTTTTAAACTTTCATGATAGTAATTAATATTCCATTTTGTGTCTTTTTCTGTACCTTGTAGTTCCAAAGTGCAGCGATAAGGAATAAAATACATTTGCACTTAATAAATTAAGTACTTATAAAGGGGTGCGAAAAGTAAATGTGTCACCAAACTCTTCAAGTATCGGGAATTGACAACGTCTTGAGCTATGATTGTACATTAAATTATCACAACTTTTTATAGAAATAGTCGTAATAAAACTAGACAACGTAACTCTCAATATGGCCATTGCGAATTTGCTGTTGTCATGTTGTGTTGTCTGTAAGAAAAAAATGTTTTCAATAAGCTTTTCAAGTTGCTTGTAAATTGTATAAGGTATAATATGTATTTATACATTAACAAATTGATTTAGTTCTCAGCTCATTTTGAAAAAACCATCGCAATGTATAGTACGGCCAATATGTGTGATTGACTCAATAGAAACTTTCTAATATTTCAAATATTAATAGATATAAACGAAGGTCGTAGATAAATTTCTAGGAACTTTCATAAATTTTCTGACGAGTTTTGAATTCAATTGCCTCATTTAATCCAAAAGCTTCCCAAATCGTAAAGCCAACAGTGCGAAATCATTAGTCATCGTCACAATTTATTTATCAATATATTAAGAGATTGTACAATTTATTGCTCAGTTATACGAAGCCTTTTTTGGTTACCTTGCTTTGTAGTTAGTAGATATTTTCTAGCATTTTCATATTTAATGCAAATTTCTAATATTTTACCAAGGTCAATTATAATGGTTTCAATAAATTTTCTTCCATCATTTACTTAAATTGCACATTATTATTGCAAACAATTTTTATAAAGTCACGTAAGAAATAACAATTTCGAAAAAATATAAAAAATTGTAAAAATTTTAGATAACTTTAATTGGTATATTTACATTTACTTTTTAGCACATTGTGATGACTTAAAATTTGGTTGTCAAAATTCAAAATGTGCTTTTGTAGTGAAAATATGTTTTGTATCATCTTACCCAAGAAAATACATTTTGCTGAGAATACATATTTAAAATGTGAAAGAATGGGCATAGAGTTTAAGAATCATAACGTTCGAACAAGTAACTCTTAAGCTGCTATTAAACAATTCTTAACATAGCGATACGCTAATAGGCACACCATTCGGAGTGCAATAGTTTAGTGCGGCTTTAAATGGATGTGCGGATAACATCGACTACACTCACGACCACTTTGTCTTGCCATACCTAGATTGGATTCATCTGTATGTATTTATGAAAAATGACATCTGTCAAGTTGCTTCGGTCTCTCGGCAATACGTCTCCAAGAACAGTGATGAAGGTGACATGTGAAGGCGCAGAATGCAGACTGAATTCTGCGCCTTCAAATTAAAAGTATTAGAGGTAACGAATTAGATTCTAGATTTTGTTTATTTCACATATCGTGTGCGACAAAAATTATAAATCTAAATTGAAATGATTCCAAAATTATTCTTGTAGTGAAAATATGTTTTGTATCATCTTTTCCGAAATTTGTCTAATGGGAAAAGATTACGCGTCATGCTTGGCGTTTCGGATGCACATGGCAGTTGGTTGAGTATGGCGAAACGGTTTGACTTCGTGTTTATTCAGGGCTAGTCCAAGTATAACCTAACGAGAGTTTTTATTTTGTCACTTTGAACAGTGAGTCATTGGCGCGGCGGTAAATACTGAATCACTTACGTAAGGCGATAGAAGTCTAAATTAAAGTCTCGATATTTGCATTTTCACATCTTTGATTTTATATATTGTTTTATACGTAATATTATTAATTAATGGGATTCATATAAACTTCATTGTAGAATTCATAAAAAATTCATCTCTACCTCCTGTAATCTGCGTTCATAATGAATATTTACGTTTTTCTTCGGACAAAAGAATTTCTTCATTTTGTGGTGAATTTTGTATGCAATTGCAAAACGTTTGTAACTTTAATCAAACTTATTTCCATCCATTAATGTATTATATTTATTACTTTATTACTTGGAGCGAAAATTAAATAAAAATATGATCAATTGAATAGGCACTGCATTGTTTTGTGGGAAAGCCTCAAAATACGTCAGTGAAAATAAATTAAAATACATGCAATTTTGAAAATCAAATAAACGAAATAAAAAAGTAAGAAGCGCAATCCTGGTTCACGCCTCGGGTACTGCGTGAAAACGTCGGGATAAAATGATAACAAGTGTTTCGTATTATTATGTAAATTAATTAACACAATAACTCTTTAACACAATGATTACACAGAGTAGTATAACGGGGACTGTCGCTGGACGCTGTATCTCCGATGAGTCAGCTACGTATTCGCATTGCGCCGTTTTTTTCACATTGTCGTAGCTCTTGTATTTGGTCTGCCTTGGACTTTTTAGATTTCTTGGATTCTTTTTGATACAAATTTTCCTTTGATTTGCGTTTTCTATAATTATGAGAATATTTACGAATCATATGAGACCAAATTTTAATTTTTTGATATTCTGGCGAATATTTTTATTATTTCACATTACCTCCTTGATTTCTTCGAAATAATACGCCGAATAATATCCTAGCTAGACGCTTTTTCACGCTACACTAATTTATAACTTTACACGACGTTTATTTGCAACAGTCACTCACATATATCAACACTAGTCCAATGACGTTACAGACAAAAAAAGCTACATGACAAAGGCTGCCAAAAATGATCTATCCATTGTGGTTTAAATAATTATTAACGCGTTAATAGTCTCATAATTAGCAATTGAAATCTGTATATATTTTATAAAAAAAGAAAGTTCGAACGGCTATCACATACTTAACGAACGAATAGACTGTAATTCTAAAGTGATTTTGGACAGAGAAAGAATTGTCATTAAAAATAATTGTGTATGCAGGAGAAAAGAAATTTAATAGGTTTCCAGAGCGTAGTCCTACACCAGGACTGGTCAAATGAGTACTCGTGTAGTATGATAATGGTTGGTGTAGTTATTTCGCTTTCTAAAATTGTCTATAATATCGTCAGAAAAAAAACACTGGCGTGCAGAAAAAAATTACATCCAAAACTGCTCCCGTTTAATTTTTTTTCTTTCATTTCATACTTATATTTATTATCCAAGATGAAATTGTAAATAAAATATCCTTTAGGAAAAGTTAAAAAACGTGAGTTTCGTTGAAGGTTATTTTCTTCAAAAAGTGTCCAAGTTTCAAATATATCAATACACCATGCTCAATGTCTTTTTGCCCATGTCTTTTTTCAAAGTATTCGGTCCCTTTACCTAAATGTTTAAAAGACGTTGAATATTTTTCCTATTCCCTTGTATTCTCAAGGTTAATTTGAAAGACTTGAATCCTTTCGATTAATTTAAAAGGCTTTATTAAATCCTTAATTATATCGTCGACTTAAATTTTGTTATTTAGGTCATGAAAACTTCTAAAACCAGGTTAGCCGTCGAATATTGTCACAGAGCATCTTACGGTTTCTTTGTTTATAATCTTCTGTGCCTTAACATTTGAAAGATAAGGAAATAATGAAATTTAAACCTAATATATTTAATATCGATGTGTCGATGAGAGGCGCGAGTCAATTTAATGCGCATCGTATTTTTTAGGAAGATCATACCTTGATTAATAAACAACATTTTTGTTAACCAGGAATATATATATATATATATATATATATATATATATATATATATATATTATTTTAGGTAATTTTGAATGAATAATTTGATACTGTTAGGTCTAAGACTGATGTTCAAAATAAGAGAAATCGTTTAAGTGAGAGAAATTTTTTGCGATGGTATTAATGTCTTAAGACGACTGTTATTTGTTTCAAAGACCGTAATATTAAAACACACATTTTAATATAGAAAGAAGATAGAGCGACATTGTATGTAAATTTCATATTATTTAAGGTCAAAATTCATATTATTTAAGGCCAAAAAACCTTCATTTCATCTTCATGAAAAAAAAACCTTCATTTTTTTCTTGACTTAGTTGCCTGTCTTTCAACAAATTGTTATATTGTATACACTTTTTTCGCAACACTGTCAAGTCTAAACAAAAAATATTATTCTTGTTCTTTTTTCAGTAAACGCTTTGGCATTTATTGAAAGCATTACTGTTTTGAAAGATACTTGCTATATTTAAAGAAAATGCACATCGGGAGACAAAATTGAAAACTGCTACAATATCATTTTCATTTGATTCAAGCAATAGAGACTCATTTTTATTTATAAGTAGCGTGTCTCAAGTTTTTAAATAAAACTTGAGACACGCTACTTATAAATAAAACTTCAGATACAGAAGAAATTTGATCTTTTAGTGATTAGTGTATTTTGGATACACTTTTATTAATATTATTATTCTAAAATAATATCCATCATCGTATGTGCAGTTAATATGCATGAAATATAAATCATTGTTCTGAGTACATTTTTAAACATAATTTTTTTTAAACAACACCTGTAACTTTGTAATGTAGAATCATAAGAAATATTCAGTTTTATTTTGATTCTGAACATCAGTAGAAATTTCAATATAATTATCAATTCTTATCCTATTAAGCATCGTATTTATGGTAAAAGTGATAAAGACAAAAAATGCATAGAGAGTTTAGGCACAAGTTTGGATTAAAATTACAACTAAAATTTTAGGAAGTTGGACAGTTTTTCTGATTGGATAAACACTCCCACACGGATTGCGCTATCAATTTTCTCTATCTGTGTGTATTTGCTGTGATTATAAAAATATATCCGGGATATTAAATGAACTTTTTCTGCAAGTATTTGAGCGAATTCCAATTGCTTTGTCATCATCCTACTTGCATCGTGTATAAAAAAATGTTTTAAAATATTACTCTGATGCACACGAAATGCAAGTCGATTCAGTTTCGTCCACGGTTCGAAATCAAATCAGGTTTCATCACAGTCACCTTACAGCACCAGATACCTTGGCGTACAAAGGATGGGATCTAATGAATTACGGATATGGAGATATGTTAAACCTGACTGGGTTAATACGGTATCCCGCTGTTAGTGACTCTATTTCGTAATTTTGCTGTACACAACTGCAACAAAGAGATCCCCTACTGGATGCTTTTGTATCGAGTGATGTAAACTTTTCTCTTAACAAAGAACACTATCCCAGCTTTTCGCGCATATTTTCCGTAGCTCGTGCGGTTTATTTTGATCTTCACGTATTTGGCGGCTGGCTGCTGGAAGTAAATGGTACAAATACGATAATTGCATGCCGAAATAAAATAGTGTTTTTCTTTTTTGAAAACTTACGATGAATTGCTCGTCGATATTGTTATTAAAAGCATTTTTGGCGGTTACATTTAAGCAATTTATCCCAGTGACTAAATAAAAAGGTCAAAACTCGACTGTGGATTTTTCTTCAATATTTTATTTATATTGACCTCAAAAACAATCCCCCAATATTCCATAAATCCAAATGATGAGCTAAAAAAGTTACAAGAGGTCAAATCTTATGAAAATCAGTTTATATGGTAATTTTTTTTTATCAGATTTGTTTGTGAGACAATATGCACAAAAAAGGTGCTACACAAATCACGTATAATAAATGGTTTTTGACATAAATCGCTGAGAAAATTTAAGCGTTGCGCGGAATTCTTCTCCACGCCTTCTTTGAAGTAGAATACAAGACGCTTGTTACATAATGTCCCCCGTAAGCCTTAACTATTGGTTAAAGATTATATTGAAATTTTATTAATAACTAATTATTTTTATTGACTTCTTCCTCTTCGTTTTTGTCTATCTTTTCTGTTCCCTCAACTTTATTATTATTATCTTTATTTAAAATAATCTCAACGGAAAAGAAAAAAACGACGTCCGCTTCATCATACTTAAATTCAGATTCAATGGTTGTATCCTTAGACATCTTATTCAGGTACGCGAATTTCTTGATTTGTGTACGTAAAATGTTGGACGCTGGACGTAAATAATCTTCTTCAGTGCACGAACTTTCGCGTCATCCTGAGCTTGTATACGATTGATATTAAACATTTTTAATTTTGTGATCAGAAAGCAAATAAAGCTATTTTTAATAAATTTATTGGACCCGAATTATTCTTGGTTAAAAGATATTCACGTTCTCTCTTCGAAAAGTATGTCAGCTGATTTCGGAATTATTTTAATACGTCGAAGTTGCTCTATTCCTATAATATGTATATTATTGTCATAATACCCATCGAATACCATGACATTATATACCCTTAATAGTTAAGGAGATTAATAATATTCTGATCAACAACGCAACGGATAGTCGGGTCCTTTTGCCAGATAACACAACCGTGAAGATAATATTTGTATTATCATTATTATTTATTTCCAGAAAAACTGGTTGAAGAGATCAAATAAAGCGAACTTGTTTGTTTTATGCATATTTTCATGTTCAAAAAGGGCTATTAGGTAAAAGCTTAATTGATATTGTAAAAAGTGTTGCAGGTTATCATGGGATATTTTATCTTATGTCCATTTAAATTTGTGAAATTTTGTTTAATTTCATATTTTTGAAGTGGATATTTTTTATCAACTTGTCTTTTATTTTTGGCATTATCTTTTTTCATATTACATTTGCTTTAATTTATACATAAAATACTTATTTAAAATAATGTTTACAATCATTATACACATTGTCTATGTTTTTTTTTATATTACAGTTTGAACTTAACCTAGTTTTAATATTACATTCCCTAATCTTATTATATTTGTCAACATTATTCTTAAAAATGTGATTTATATCATTCTCTGCTTTATATGCGCTACCATTCAGATAGAAATTATGCGATTATATATACCTAATCGATGTTTCTAAGATCTATTATCCGTATACATGCTATATGTATATTATATTGGAGTCTGCGTTTTGCTCCGAAATTTCTCAGCGCTTTATATCAAAAACTGTTGGTTCTACGTTAAATTTTGCAAAGCGTCTTTTCCGTATAGATTTAGCTCAAGAACAAATTTGATAATGACCAAAATTAACGTAAAACCAATAATTTGAGAAATATTAGAGAAAAACCGATTTTCGTAATCTTTGATTTCTTAAAATTTTTTTAGCTCAGCAGTTAGCTTTACAGACCTTTGTAGAATTATTTTCAATGCCGAAATAAAGAGTATTCCGAAAGAAAATCTTCAGTCGGAATTTTTCAAAGGTTAATGTTAAAGTGACTGGGCTAATAATTAAGTATTCATGTGAAAGGAAATCTTTCAACACTTTTCTTTTCCGTGATACTATACAAATCTTAGTTTCGATACTGGACTAAGTGTATATCTTCAAAGTTCATTATTATATGCTTTTTTGCCGATTTCAAAGAGCGGAATACAGTTATGCATTATTGCCATATAACAGATTTTTATCGTGTTTATTTATTAAATTATTTATGTTCACATATGAACTGCATTTATTGTCACGTAAATTACTAACCTAACTGTGCTATAATATTGTAGATGCTTCAAGAACTCTTTTTGAATTCAAAAGTTATCATTCTCGTTCGTATTGATGACGAAACTGCTAGCAGAGATGACATGCGCAGTAGGATGAAGGTGGGCGAAGGGATCAGCGACTCTTTATTGGTTATTGATAATCCAGTAAATGGAGTTTAGATTAGTTCAGTTTAAGTTAAGATCGGTTTTGAGAAAACATTTTTTTATTTTTCATTTTTTCTACAAATTTCGTAAAGAAAAAGTTTTGTCCGTTTTGTTGTTTTCGGTTTAACACAAAAATGGCTAATTTGGTTATCATGAAACATTTTACAATAATTTAGTGTATAATGTTTAAGTGGATATAAGGGTATATGGTTATCTTCTAGAAATTGTGAATAATGTGTAATCCCAATGATTTGATTTTAATAATAATTTACATAAAGGTATTTTAAGTGTGACTGAAATTTCTAAAGTAATATTTTTTAATCACCAGTACTATATTCAAATTCATTTAATAACCTAAAATATATGCATACATGCCTAATTTTTTTTCATTTGAAAGTGACATTGTATATGGTATTTGAATTTTATAATCGATGAATATATGGGAAAATTCGCACTTCGAATTTCCAAAATCTGAATTTCTGGAATATGTCTCATATTTCTACAAAATTCACCTAATGATCATAACTTAAAAGTCATAATAAAACAAATTGTAATAGCTTTTTATTAGGTACAATTAATAAAAATTAGGGAAACAGAAAAATTATAAAACTCATCTTAAATTAGAACAACATTGAAATGTTATTCAACAGAATACTTGAAAAAAACAATAAGAGCCCAATAGCTATGTGAAAAGTTCGATAACTAACTTAAGAGGTAATAATTTGTTTTGTTCAAGTTAAAATCACGCAAAGGCATTCACGCTTTTAAACTATCGTTTTGTATTTACCCCGATATTTTAGCCTTTATTTTAAATTATAATTTCTTTTACATAAAGTCAATAAGTGGCAATCATATAATGAAGTTCTGGAAATAATAAGGATCATTGAATATAGGGATTGCTATATTAAACTTTGCGAAGGACGGTAAGAGCAGAACGTAGGCATTTAAGACACCTACTGGTGTTCCTGCTGTTAGTTTCATTTAAACGAATTTTGATGCATTACGCCAGTAACATATCACTCGGTTTATTGGTTACTTCAGTTCTGAAGTACGTAGTTTCAATAGGTCGGTAATAGGACGTCGACATTTATTGTTTAAGGTAGGGCAATGAACCAAATTAAGGTTTTAATATCTTTTATTACTGTCAGTGATGTATGTTAAGAAGACTTTTGTTTACAGAGTGAATACAAATGCGTTTTTAAAAGAAATATTAATAGTCTCACACAATTTTCCAGTCACGAGAAAGATAAACTGCTTTCTATAAAGAATACATTTACATAATCAACATCCATACGTTTCCTTCATCTTTTTGACTGTACATAATAATAATTATGAAAATTGTAAAAACAGCATTCAGCAAGTAATTCAATATAGAAGCAGCCAAGTTATTACGTCTGTGAAAGACACATTTGACGATGTTTATACATATATATATATAAATATATATATATATATATATATATATATATATATATATATATATATATATATATGTATATATATATATATATATATATATATGAAATGCTAGATTTTTCACGTTTCTTAGGTTTTCCATTCTTTTTTTGTTTGTGAGTTTGCGCGTTTTGATTCAGTTGCAATATTAGATAAATTTCATTGTATTTTTGTACTCATAGTTTAATATTTACAATAACGTAAGACTTTAATGAAAATATTTAACACTGTCTTTTAGCTTTTTTCATTTATCGTATAATACCAACGTCTCACTGTCTAGAAATAAAATAAAACTGCCATTGATATACAATATAGTTTATCGAGATGACATAATTAAAAAAGTGACGGAAATTGAAACTTTCTACGTAGCCGGAATTGGAAATTCTTTGAGCCGTGAATGGGCTACTACTTTTTATCGATGAAATGTTAATAGGACCAGGTAACGTGGTCTATAATATGGCCATTACATTGTCACTACCATAGTCAAATCGTGGTAGGTGGTAGAAAAATTGTATTCTCGTGATTTTTCAAGTTAATCGCAAATAAATAAATAAAGAGAGGAATACTGTTTATATAAATAAATATATACATATATATATATAAATTTTCAAACTGACATTGAGTATGATATCTGAGGACTATGATCGATGGATACGTAGGGAAATTTATTTTTGAATTCACCAAATTATCAAAATTTTTAAGTGACAATAAAAACATGCCATAGTAAATTTTTATAAGGAAGAGTTAAATAAATGAGAAAGTAGTCAAATTACTTTCCTTAAGTGTAGAACTATTGAAAATTTTCCCCACAAACTATTTGAAGCAATTATCCTCTTTTTGTTTTGTAACGAACTCTTGCAGCAATAGTTCATAAATTTTGTGACTTGAAAGAAATCGACTTGAATCGACTTGAAAGAAAAAAAAATTGTTCGTTAAAGTTATAGAATACATAAAGCCATTCAAGTATATGAGTAATCGCATGTATTTAACCTCATATTTTAGCCTTTATTTCCAATTTCAACTTACTTTATAGGTAGATCTCAAAATTGAGATATAGTTAATAAAGACCAATGAAGCTTGAGATTACGATTCCTCGAGCATTTACGACGCCTGTCGATGTGCCTACTTTTAGTTGTTTCAGTGAATTGTGATGCACGACGCTTGTTACAAATTCGATAGTCGAATGCTAATATTTATTGTTTCAAGTTGGGCAATCGATATAGTTTAAGTTTTAACATTATTTAGTTTTAATATTTTGTACTGACAGAAAGTCAGTAGCTAACGTTAAGAAAACTTATATTTACAAAGTGAATATAAACAAATTAAAGATTGAACAAATTGAAGTACAGAAATACTTTAATCATTATTAATCATTAACGGGGGTCAAGTTCACGCAAGTAGCCTGTAGGACTGTAGGACTTTTGAACTGTACTTTCCGAAGGCACACACATACACATGCACACACACATATATACACATTTCTTAAATATATGTATGTATATATATATATATATATATATATATATATATATATAAATACTAAAATTTGTGATATAAAAATATTAAAAAATTGATTATCATTAAATTTTTTTCCTAACAAAATATTTAAGGAAATTTTTTACTTTTATTATTGAAAGAAAAAAATTCCAGTTTATAAAAGTATTGACAGTTGCTTTGTATTTGATAACTTTTATAGCAATAGTTCGACAATTTCTATAATAGATCTACGATCACTAAAAAAAGTCACATTTTTCGCTAACGTCAAACATCATGTAATGTCATTCACATATGTAAAACATCACATTGAATTTAACCTCGTATTTGTTTCTTTCGCCTTTGTTTCCAATTCCTATCTTCATTACGTAATATCGTTATCTCAAAATGGAGCCCTCAGAGTTAATATCGAGCATTAAAAGTAGAGATAGTGTTACTAAACTACATGAAGGACGATAGTTCGGAAGGTAGGAGTCGAATATATACGTTTACGATGCCCGTCATACCTGGTGTAAGTTATTTAATCATGATGCACTATGCGATCTCCAGCGACGCGGTTTATTGCTCACAGTTCTGAAGGACGCACGCTTAATGTACCTTAGAATGTTCCTGGATGCAAATTAAATAGTAAGGAAGTTTCTTATGACTGTAGGCCATGTAGACCTATTTGTTCTTTTAGCTTAATTTTATCTTCTCCGTTAATAACTTCTTATATCGCAATAAACGAAAGTATTTCTTGATACAAATTATGAAATATATATTTATATATATATATATATATATATATATATATATATATATATATATATATATATATATATATACATATATACATATATACACACACACACACATATATATATATATATATATATATATATTTCTTCAAACATAATTATATATTTTCCACACTTACTAAGTATTCATAGCATAATTCTTCATTTCTGTTCATATTTATTTAGTAGTTTCATCACCTTTTAGTAATTAAAAAAAAGTATGGCCTATATGTAAAACTCTTCAGCTTCATCATAAAAATGATTCGTCATAAACATACCATAATACTATTTCTTTAATTCATAATAAAATTATGCTTAAATTAATTTCTAACTGGGTCATAATCTTATCTGGGTCAATCATTTTATAATAAGATTGTACCGAAACTTAAATTTATATAAATAGTCATGTAACTATTTTAATTATAAACTGGGGTCAAGTTCACGTAAAATTTGCGTTCTATGTGTCTCCTATTAATAATAATCATCATTATCGGCCTGTGGGTAAGTCTCCAAAGTGACTGCTGGACTTTCTGAAGGCACTCCATCACACAGGATCCTCCGTCTTTCGCATCCAGCTGATTCCAGCTGAATGTTTTAATTCGTCAGTATATTAGACGAAATCCTTTTATCATAAACAGTAAAGAAAATACGGGTTCGACTGTGATCGTGAAATGTTTGGTTCTTGGTTCATAGAAGTGAAATATGACATGAGAACCTGGCATAGCATATTTTGGAGGATTATTTTAATATTGATTTGCGGAGTTTTTTATTTAATTATTTACATATATTGAGCCAAGGCTCGACATTGTAATGGCGGCACGGGTTGGTGTTAAGGATTACTCATCTCTATTGCCTATCGGTTTGGTGGATTGTGCAGAAGACAGATTCGCATTTAAACAGCTTTATTTAAATCACACCTTTAGTTCTGATGGCTTACCTCCGTATGTAAGCAAGGCATGTTTTTTCGCCAATTACTTCCGCACTCGTATGACCGGTTTAGAAATTTCAAATCACGGTATACGTATTTTACCTAATCTGGTGTTGGCTGAGGTAAGTAGGTAATTTAAGTCCACTTTAGTTTCTCATTATGATTATGACTTCCCTATTTATCAGCACAATATATCGGTTATTGATACTAATGTATCAATAGCCAATCTGATAGTAAGTTGTTTTAACGTGATATCGATATAGTATTCCAATGAAGTCTGAGTAATAGCCTTTGTTTTAATGTAGGCAAATACGTAACGTTGTATACACCCGCTTATTGGATGGAAATACCGTCGAATGAGTTTTTCTGTGTGGGTTATCATAGTAATTATGGGTAATCATTTCAAATATCCCAGCCATATCATCGAATCTTATTAGAGGTTCCATAAAATAATAGGACCGTTTCATAATATTGAATATATCGTTGCTGTATTTAACTCTTTATATATTAGTATCATTGAAACGGATGCAGTCATCTGGTCTCCATATGAAGTTACTTATATCCTCAGGCTGGAGAAACTATTTATTAAGTTCAATCGTTAGTTGTATTACAAAACTTATCGATATTGTCATTATTTATATCCTTCCGCATTTATAAAATGCATGGTCAGATGTTATTTCCATCAACTTTGATGGGAATTGCTTTTGTTCCTGCATTTTTTTAAATTACTAAGTTGTAAAGTTGACAAACTCTCAACGTTGAGTTTAGTAGCGCTTAGTGCTCCTAAATGCTACATGAGGAGACAATGTCATAGTGTATTTTATTTGTCCCTAGCGCGCACGAATATCCTACAGCGTTCACCTCTTTTTCTTACACTTACATTGTTTAATGCAGTATTGCAAGATGAAGTCAGTCCAGATTTTTTCTTGCAGTTAGATTTTTCTGCTCAATTGACTACTTCAGGAATAGAGTTATGGTGTTGTTTGGTGGTACACGATTAATCACTCATTAGAATTATATTTATCGAATCATTATGTGTTCCTATCTTATTTAGATATATTATATTACTAGTTGTTGTTTTCATGTGCTTGTATTACACCGATTGTTGTCATATACTTCTACATGCTTTGTGTAAATCTAGACATAGAGTTTGCAAGAAATAAATAAATAAATCAGGCTTAGGGGCATTCCACTCTATACATCCAGCTTCGTGGTCTCTTCTCAAGAACCCATCTATCCTATCGGTTATCTGTTCTTTGGTTTGTAATACGACCTGTCTATTGCCGTTTCAGTTTGCCGATATTAAGTTCTTCATCAGCAACTTTTCTCCGTTCTTGGTCACACTTGCTTCTCTCAGTCTTTGTCCTCCTGAGGAATTCAAAGCTTAGTTTCCTTCCATCTCTTACTGAGTGGATTTAAATTTGTAGATCAGACATACTTTATTGTGCAGGTTTCGGCGCCACAGGTAATTATAGCAGAAACTAATGGTTACAGTTTATAATAATTGCAGAATCGGCGACGTAACGATCTGACACAATTTTCCAAACGCATCAAAGTCCAGTCAAATTCCTCTTTCGGCTTCTTTATCAAAGTCGTTTCTTCTGAATCATTTAATTTGACTGAATTATTTATTTTGCTGTAAATTGTAACATTAACTTCATGAAATATTGTGTAATTTATTATATATATAAATATTGCGTATTATAATATAAATATAGCGTATTATACGCAGCGAACGTAATGACAAACATACGTAAATCTAATTTACTAGTATTACTTTGGTCCAAATCGTTTTCATTGATATCGTATCATTGGTATTCGAAAATATTATTGTATGCGTTCTTGTAAGAAACAGTTCTCAAATTAAAAATAAAATACACGCATATTCGTGACAGTAGCGTTTTTAATTTCCTCTGAATCGGTCAATAAATTTTAAATTTCTCCAGTCTAATTACTTTCGACAAATGAAAATAGTACACGATAAAAAAGAACGAGAGGTGTCGTGGGACACCCGGTTGGAAGGAAGTTCCTTTCGTTAAATATTATGTATTAAATAGCAGGTAGAATGAAATAAGTTAACGATGTTTCGGAGTATTTACATGTAAATGAAATATTAAAAGGAATTAATTAAAGTGTCATGATATTCTTTACATTTTTGCGCATTTGTTTTTCTTTTTGATCTTATAAATTGTGTCTCAATCGTTGATGCTTTCGTTAATTCACTATGGAAATAAAAGTTATATATATATATTTATATATATATATATATATATATATATATATATATATATATATTTATATATATATATATATATATATATATATATATATATATATATATATATATATATATATATAAACAATCTACAGGACGAAAAATATTTCAGCATAACAAAACATTCTTGATTGTAAGATGTAAAAAAATATTAATGGCAATGAAGCGATCCGAGCAACATATTTTAATTAAATAAAACTGACAGAATATTTAACTTAAAAAACAATTGTTTAAAAACTTGTTTCTTTTTTCAAAACCGGAAACTTAACAGATTTTCCGAGTAAAGTAGTATCCTTTTCGAACACTTGTCATAGTGTACGTTTATAGAACATTTGAGTAAAATTAATTTCTGATCATTGTACTGACTTCATTCAGCAAAATTTCGAGATTGCGTTGATCAGATGAAGGATTTTCTATTTGATTTATGTATTTTTAGTAGATGTCATAGTTACATGCTTTAAAAATATGATGACGAGGTAAATTGAAATTATCACATGACTACCATCGATTTCAAGTATAAAACTGTAGCGCGTCATCCCTACTACGGAGTTGTATTTATGCCACACATTTTCAGGATGTTGGTTGAAACGATTTATAACTAAAAACTTTCACGCCAAATGATAAGGCGAAGGTACGTTGATTGTCAAAACCTTAATCGGATGAAGATTGGCTTAACTCATTTTGACTTTTCACTGTAATGATATTTAGCGTCTTAATTTTATCGGTCCTGCATATTATTTATCAGTGAACAGATTGTCTGTTAAAAAAGGAAAAACTAATTCTATGAGAGTTGAAAAAAAATCACTTTCTGTTCTTTTCTGAGTAAGCTCGATATTCGGTCAATGTGTAGATCTTTACTGATATAATTGCACTGCTTTGGATTGCTTCGTTTAAAGTGAACAATTAAGAAACTGTGGCAACAAGAAGGAGATTCTTGGAAAATAACATTGAACTACTAATGTTATAATAAAAATTGTATTTTATTAATATTATTATGTTGCCTTTTCTAGTACCCACAAAATATATACTAATGCTTTCTATACAATTTTGATGGTATTAACTAGAATATAAACCACTTTAAAGAACACCTGTGATTTTATAATCCTAAAATTGTAAGATATCTCCTGTTCTATATTGATTCTGAACATTAGAAAAAACTGTAATAATGTAGTTGAACACATTTAAATGAAACTACGTGATGTAGTATTATTTCTACTTTCTTTAATTTCTTTACCACGACCTAGGTTTCATTGTATTACAAAATCTTCAGGTGGGATATTAGCAAATATTCTTTCTTAATAATCTTCTAACGCCATAAATATTCAATATTCAATATAGTTAAACTTCTAAAAATGTTCATGCTTCCAAATAGAATATTTATAGCCGACATACAATATAGTAACGTAGACAGTAACATAGAAATATTACGTATGTTAAATATTAAAGTTTGGACTAAAACTCCAACCACAATTTTAGGAAGCTGCTAAGCTTAGGTGAATAGATAAGCACTTCCACAGGATAGTTTTTGTGTGTAATCAACAAAGTATATACAGTGTATTAAATGGCGCATTCACAAAAAAATAGTAAATTTTGTGCGTGCGCCAATATGAAAAATTTCGTGTCACCAATTTTCTTCTTCGACGTTTTACATGTACCTAAAAAACTCTTATAAAATGATTTCTTGATCTCTGTGATTTCTTGATGTTCATTTTTGTTCACAGTTTGAATATTTAAACCTTTAAGTATTAAATAAGTTAAGAAAATAAAATAAATCATGTGGCATAGTAGAACTTCACCCAGAGATCTCTCATCAGAACGTACTCCGGTTTTGAAAACCTTAGTTAACTTACCGTACATGGGATTTGTTCGGTGAATCATAGATTAGAGTTATATTGAAAAGGACGTTCGTAATTACCGTACTTCGCTTCAAGTACTTTCGTATCGTAAAATGGTCGTAAACCACTGCAACAAAGAAAGCCTTTGCCGGATGCTTTCCAGTCCAGTGATATATTACTCGCTTTACTGTTAACAAAGAAGGGATAAATTGCATTGTCCAGCTCTTGCGGTTTATTTCGTCTTTCATGAATTTCTTTGCTTGTGTGCGTAAGTTACGGATGCCGGAAGTAAATAATATAAAGACCATGGAATACATGCAAAGATAAAATTGATAAAAATGAGATGGCGATGGATTTTTCGTTTGTGTTATAATTGGAATTATTTTTGGTCGTCATATCTAAACGATTCAAGCTTTTACAGTTAAGTTATGACATTATTATATTTTTTTTGTTTTGAAACCTACTACCCAATTATGCGTCTAAGAAGGCTACCAGGATATGAATAAGATCCATCTGAATATAAATATTTCGAGATTTTTTTTTCAGATCCCACTGTTGATACTCGACCTGCTATACTTGCGCATAATTATAAGTTTTTAGTCCATTTGAACGAGCAGAAATATAGAAATATATTAATATTATATAGTAATTATTTATTTAATAATTATAGAATACAACGTTTTACTGTTTAATCATTTAAATCTCACTGTTAGACTATATACACGCCAGTTTATTGTAAATATTTCAAGATAATATTTTTTTTAATTTAAATTAAACAATCGTTTGTTTAATTTAAATTAAAAAAAATATTATCTTGAAGTATTACCACTTTCGCCAGTAATACTACCATTACTGGCGAAACTACCATTACTGGAGAAAATGATGTGCAAACTATTAATTAGCTCATTGATCCTTGATGATCCAATACACAGAGCAGAGCTCAGTACACTTTTTAGTAAGATTGGTTTTTATAAAAAATCGTTTTATTTTATTTATTCGTATTTTTAACTTATCATACAAAGTTTATAAAGTAAAAGTTTTATTTTTTGTTTATTTTTAGCCTCATATATAGGGCCTAGCTTGATGTAAGAAAACCTATTTATTGCTCGGAATATGAATGATGGATGATCACAATTTGACAATTACCAACAATTTAAATGAATGATGTTGAAGGGTACCATGGTCATTTTAAGGTAAACCTCTAAGTCATCATAACTACTTTGAAATTAATTTGATAATAATTTAATATATACATACTTGTATATCTATCTAAACTTTCAAGGTCACCTGGGATGTGGTGCTGTGGACAGAATTAAAGATTTCTGCTTTAGGTTTATTTAGTGATATTAATATAATTCACTTAATAGTCGTAATTTATATGTGTGTATGTATGTGTGTATATGTGTGTGTGTATATATATATATATATATATATATATATATTATAAAGAATTGTAAGAATATGCCGATTGCGCCAGTTGCAAATTTCCGCCCACTTAAGTTGCGCTCTGAATTGAGAAGAATGATTATATTTTTGCAACCAAAAACATACATGATGCACAAATTTTGAGGGCGGTCTAATATTTAAGGCGATATTCCGCAACATACCACGATATTCTGATAACAGAAATGTAAGCTACACGGGTAGCTTACATTTCTGTAATCAAGCAGTAACAGTAAGAGTGTTTGACAAATGTGGGCTTTAGTTTCAATATCTAGAAAATTATGAAGATGCTTGAGAGAGTGTATTCTGCGGAAGATATGACGATTAACATCATTGATTTGAGTGGCAAACTCAACGCTAATATTTATCATCAATTAGAAAGATAAAGTGAATTGTTTAAAAAAATTGACATTTTTTTCCCCAAAGTGATTTTTTGGCGAGACCGTTGCTCGTTACAAAGATAGCGTTATTGTAATTAATATTATAATATCACACGATAAGCAATAATACACGAATTTTGATAATACAACAAGATTGTTCCTTGTTATAAGGACGGCGATATCGTTACAAATATTATAATAGTGAGATTATGTGTTCATTTGTGTTATTAGAGGTGACTGTATAAAAAAAAGCGAAGCACTCATTGTATTACTTTATTGACCTAGTTATTTGCTAATCAACATATTGTTGATTGAACAAAGAAAATCTGCAAAACTTGAAAAAATATTATTTTCTGTTCCTTTCTGAATAACTTTTCGATATGCGACGAATATATATATATACATCAGCTGAGACGAATCGACTGCCTTGGAAGACACCTTACTATGCGTAAAGTTAAGCAATTGGAAGACAACTACAAGAAGGAATAAGTTAGAATTCTTAGAATGTAAAAATAAAATACAACTTATACAATATAGTCTTCACTTAGTTCAAAAACTGCCTGTTTTGTACTGTCAATTTCTGCAAAATATGTTCTAACTATCAGCATATATTTCCGACAACCTCAATTTGAACATAAATCGTTTTAAAGAATACTGAAACTTCGTGTTCAAAACAGGTGATCTATTTAAAATGGTCAAGCTACTAAATGCCACATATAAGTGTTTCCATAACAAAAATGTATATATAGCTTTTGCGTTTAAAGTTTGCCCTAAAACTTCGATTGAAGTTTTAAGAAGTTTCTAAACTTCGGAATGGTACTATATATTTTCGATGTGAAATGAACTCCATATTTGCAAGAATTCATTCGTTTCGTCCTCGGCTCATTTTCTTTTTTGCTATTTGAATTGCGCGTGCATTAAAAAGTTTTATAAAATACTTCCTGGTTCAAATGAATCGCAAATCAGTTAATTTTTTTCCTCAGTTCGAACATTTAAACCTTAAGCGGCAGAAGAATTAAGAAAATAAATTATGTAGGAGAGCAGAATGTAGTAAAATATTCTGATACACAATGCAAAATCCAACTCGGGTCTCATTAAGATCAACCGTCAGAACCAGAATGCCTTACTATACAAGAGGTCGGATTGAGTGGCTCACAGATCAAAGGTATATTAACTGTGGGTAACTACCGTACCTTGCTTTAAGTGCCTCCGTTTCGTAATGCCCTATACAACTGCAACAAAGGAGGCCTTCGCCGGATGCTTTCCTGTCGAGTGATATCTATGGGCAATGCAATTTATATATCTCTTAACAAAGAACATATAAATTGCATTGCCCACTTCTTCGCGTATATCTCCCGTGCCTCATGCCGCTTATTTTGTCTTCCGTGAATTTCTTCATTTGTGTACGTAGAATGCCGGACGCCAGAAATAAATGACACAAACACAAAGGATTGCGTGCGAAGATAAAAATTGCGCTTTTCTTTTGTGAGACTTTGCGGTGAGTGTTTTATTGGAGTTATATTTGGAAATATTTTCAAAGTTCATATTTAAAAATTATTAAGCATTCACAGATTCAACTATGGCACAATTTTATGGTATTATCTTTCACAAACCTGTAATGTAATTATGCATGCTAGTAGCCCGACGTCATATGAATGAGATACATGGAAAAATAAATATTACAAGGAGCTTTTTTATGGTACTTTGCACTTCATAATGTTGATAATGGATCTACTGGGTGTCTTTAAAGTCATGTATAATTCTACACTTTTTTGCCAATTTTGAAGTGCAGAAAAGTTTTATAATAGTGTAATGGAATAGATTTTCGCACATAAAGAGCAGTTACAGAAACGGTGAATGGGTTAGTTCAGTTTCAAATAAGATTTGTTTTTGAATAGATCATTTTGTTTTATTTATTTGTACTTTATATGTATTACAATAAATTTATATAGTCAAAGCATTGTTTAATTTTTAGGGCCAGTCTCATTGACAAAAAATATTTCACCGTCATAATTAACTTAATAATAATCCAATGCATATAGGTATAAATATGTATGTGTATATATGTATAGACACACATACAATAATACAGCTGTAACTGAAATAACACATGGTTTCTTAATAACAGAATTACACGATGCGAACAGGGTATATATATATATATATATATATATATATATATGTATATATATATATGTATATATATATATATATATATATATATATATATATATATATATATATATATATACCATTTATATATATATATATATATATATATATATGTATACATATATATATACACTGTTCGCATCGTGGATTTGGTGCCTGACAGTCATGGTCGACAATTTATAATGAAATCATTTCAAAACTCAAAAAGGGAGATTTTTGCAATAGGTTATATGAAATAAACCTAATTATTAGAAATGACTTGTAAACAATAATACAACCATTAGTAGCTTTTTATAAGCGACAGTTAAATAAAATTAGGAAAATGAAAAAATCAGAATAGTTATTATTCTTAAATATAAAAATATGAAAATGTTTCCTGACAGAATATTTGAGAACCATTTATTCGTTCTATTTTGTAAAAAACAATATTTTGCTTACTAAACTTACCTTTCGTTTTAATATTCCTAACAGTAGTTCATCAACTGTGTATATGGTATGACTAATAACTTAAAACGTTATAAAATTTGTTTACTTAAATCAAAAATTATATAAAGACATTCACGTGTACAATTCATCACTTTGTAGTTTGATGTCATATTTTTCCGTCTTTATTCCCGATACCTATTTCATCTACGCCATATCAAATACGAATTAATCTCAAAATTGTGCCTCACAAGGTAATAATGACCATTGAAACTCGAAATAATCTTACTAAACCGCGCACAAGACGAGAGTTGCGATGATAGGACCAAGACGCAGGAGTTTACGGTATCCATCGATGTGCCTGCTGTAAGCTATTTAAATGAAAGTGATGCATAATATCAGCTAAAAATTACGTGATATATTGCTTACAGTTTCGAAAAACAAACTTTAATACATCGATAAATGAATATCGGCCTTCATTATAAGAAATAGTAATCCATCGACAAATTCTTGATATTTTTTTTTTGTAATCAGCTTACGTCTGCCCCCACTTTTTAACCAAAAAAAACAGATTGTCGTCAATTTATAAATAATTCAATACAAAGCTTTGGCTAACTTGTATTAATAATTTAAATAGATAGATGATCATGAGTATTTTTTTTATGCCCATGTGAGTCATGGCAGGCATATACATGTAGTGGGAATGGGCAATTTTTTTTATATGAAAGTTGCAGATGATTTTATTTTATTTTGTGATGATTTTATTTTGATTTTTTTTTCTCTTCCTGATTTTATTTGCTGGCAATACAAGTACTGTCTTATTTAAATAATTTTTATCGTTTTTTTTTGTATTTTTGTTTACGTTTCTTGTCGTGAACATGAGGAATCCCGTAGCTTATCCTACCAATAGGTAACAGTGGTAAATAAAATAACTGTGATTGAAATGACAATCGGTTACGACAATAACAGAGATACAGAGAGACAGATTTTGTGTAAGAATTTTTGTATTTTGAAAAAGATTATGGGCGTTATATTATTACGACAAGAAAAGTTTTTTCCGTACATTGCTTAAATAAGGAGAAGCATTATTTAGATAATTCTATGTAAGTATTTATATAGTAAAGAAAAAACAATTAATAAATAAATAAAGAATCGAAGCATAACTAGTATATAAATAACCAAATTGAATTCTGTTTTATTGAACTACTGTGTTTACGCATACATATTTCAATGTTAATTTATTTCTTAGCTTCGTCTCAGGAAATTATCGTACATATAATGCTGTCAATATATGAAAATAACTCAAGAAAAATTCTAGATGATATTTCAAACATCAATGGACAAAAAGGAATTGAGTTTCGACAAATACAGAAGAAAAATTATTGAATTTTTCTTTGATATGAATGTAGAAAAAATTTCCTGAAACTTTCATAAAGTTTCTTACGAGCTCATATTAGTTGCCTAATTTACTCAATAAGTTTTCCATATACTGAAGCCAACATCACAAGGCCAGTATCTTACGGCACATTTTCCCTTCAAATATATCAAAAGAGTAAAGAAATTTCGTTTTAACAAATAAAAGTTATTGCATCGACCGTAGAATTTATTACTCATTTATGTAGTCTCTCTTTGTTATTTTAATCTGTAGCTTAAAGATATTTTCTAAGATTATCAGATAAAAAAATTGTAACATTTTCCCCAGGCCTATAATCCTTTCCTGAAGCCACTGTTATATTTCTTTCATATAGTAAAATAACAAACGATGTATCAAACGATTTTTGCAAAGTGACGGGAGAAATACCAGTAAATGAAATTTTTGGTAAGTTCCAAAAAATTAGCAACAGTTTTAGATTATGGTAATGAACAAACTTCTATTCTCTTCTTAAGATATTACAATAATTTCAAGAGATTTTGAAACATAATTCAATGCATGTAAAGAACTACAAAGTTTACAAAATTATTTTTTTTCACATCTGATGTCCGATAATTTATAGCGATATTTGTTGGAAATGTGCACAGAAAAGATATACTCCTCTCTTTCTCAGAAGTTAGGAAAGACAAAATAATGAAAAAATAAGAATTTGAAGTTTATCAAAACTTGGCGGGAAAACCACATCGACTAAAATTTTAAATTTATCGCTATTACGACCAAATATATTTTAAAATTTATTTTTATAGAGTTTTCAAATTAATTTAGAAAGAATATACTAAAAATACGCGCGATTTAGAGGATGGAATAAAGAAAATCGAAAAATTAATTGTCGATTCATCATACAAATAAAGAGAAAAAAATATTGATTCCGTTTTGTCACTAATGAAATTAAGGATTGGTACTCCCCGCAAGGAAGCAAGAAACTTTGCATAAAATTAAGATAAGAATAGATATTAAGAAATAAGAATAGAGAGGATTTTAATCTTGGGATCAGGATGTAGTTCATTCCAAAGTCATTTTAGACAACCTAATTTTTCCAAAGTAATTTTAGTTGAAAATATTTATGCTTTCAGGAGAAAAAAAACTGAACAGGTGTCCCGGATGTAGCCCTAGACCATGGACGGACAAATAAATATTAGTGTAGTAAACTAATCTTCGGTTAGTTATAATTTTTCGTACTTCCCCTTTGTATTAATTTGAATGGGAATAAATCGTTTTTCATTTTTGTATTAAAATATGTAATTTAACTGTTTTATTCAGACCCAGTATATTTTTAGAATCAATTTGTCTAATCGTTAAGGAAATAACTGAATGATATAGTTAGATTTTTTTTTAAATTTTATTAAAAAGATGTTATTGTGATATTGCATTTCCATAACAAATTTTATGACCTTCATTTGAGACTCCTCTCGTGAATAATTGTTTATTATCCCTGTCTATTTAATTCCGTAACTTTAATCTCTTTTTATTCCATAAATTTAATTCTTTAATTTATAATTTTTCCAACTATTTTAGCTGGCAATGCCAGAATCTATATTATAATTTTATAACTGTGCTAGGCATATGGACGGTTAAATACGGATAAGCATGAAATGGTTAGATTTTATTTTTCTAAATTATGAAATACGAAAAAAAAAATATTTTATATCCACAAGTCATTTTAAGATTGGTTATCCTTAGAAAGTGAATATTTTTGCATGCAGCAAAAAGATTTGAGCAAAAACTGTTTCTATTTAATTTTTTTTTCAAACTAATATACATTATGAAAAACAGAATTATAATCAAAACATCTTTAAGAAAAGTAAAAATATGTCATTTTCGTGAAAGGCTATTTTCTTGAAAGGGTCCATGTTTATAAGAAGTCTTTAAGACCCAAATCAATCAGTATAGTCAATTAAGTTACTTGGGTCTTTATTCGAAATATTTTGGTATCATTTTACAACTCTTTCTAAATAGTTGTAAAACATCGGCAAAATTTTAAAGTTCGTTTTTATGCCCAATATTAAAAGATTTTAAACCTTTCAATTATTGAAAAGACAGTATCAAATCCTTAATTATATTGCAGACTTAAAAAGTACTAATTAGGACATCAAAGCCTTCAAAATCAATATAAGCTTCAAATCTTGACACAGAGCAACCTATCGCTATTTTTTACTGTCTTCTTTGTCTTAGAATTTAAATGATTTCTCATTTATTATATTTTGTGGGATCACAATACCCTGATTGATCAATATTTTTTTGTTAACTATAAAAATATAAATATTCAATTATCAATTAATCTGCCACTGTGAATACCAAGTCAAATCGAATGTTAAAACTTTGGAAATTGTTTAATTAATTGGAAATAGTTTTCTTTTTCGCTCAAGTGAATTTTTTATCGAGATCGTTTCTTGTTGCAGACAGTATGTTATTTAAATAAATATGCAACATGTGAGGGGTTGGAGTAATTTTATGTTTGATTTGTGTAGTTACAGGTCAATAAAAATAAAAATAAACGACAAAGCACTCATTGCTTTCATTTATTGGTCTAGTTGTTTATCAATCAACGAACCATCTATTAAACAAAAAAAAATTGTAAAACTTAAAAAATATAATTTCTTGTTTTTTTCTGAATAAACCATTTAACATTTTTTAATTATTTATTCAAAAAGGATGAAAATGTATATCTAAAATTAAATGAATCGACTGCCTTGGAAGAAACCTTTCTATGTTTAAATTAAAAAAAATGGAGAGACAATCACAAGAAGAAAATTCTTGAAATGTAAAAATTAAATTAAATTAAAACTGCTACAATATAATTCTCACTTATTTAAAAATATAGGATCGAAATTTAAAAAAAAATTAATATATTTTTTCGTCTAAAATTTGTTAAAATTGCTAAATTTCCATGACTGGATAAACATTTTCACATGAATTTTACTACACACTTTGTATGTCATCACCATAGAACCCTGTGAACTAAGCGAACTTCATATCTTGAAGATTATCAATATATTTTATGCGTCGTTGATTAACTTTTTCGGCATTTCACTTGCACGCGCATAAAAAAATTCAGTAAAATATTTTCCTGATTTAATTGATTTGCATTTCAGTTAGTTTTTGGCTACAGTTCGGATATTTAAACGTTTAAAAGCAGAAAATTAAGAAAAGGTTTTGAATATAAAATTAAATGCAGGTTTCATTAAAGACGATCGCCAGAACCAGAATGCCTTACCAGAAAAGAATAGAACCGAGCGGATCAAAGATTAAAACTATTTCAAATAATATAAAGATAGATACCGTACCTAATTTTAATTGCCCCTTATACAATGGAGTAACTCCCTTTGTTCGCCAGATGCTTTCGGAGTAATATAATAATTGCTTTGCTCTTAAAAAAAGCAAGTCAATTTCATTGCTCGGCTCTTTGCATATATCTTCCATGCCTCATGCTGTTTATTTTGTGTTTCGTGAATTTTTTATTCGTGTACGTAACACGTAGGATGCTGGAAGTAAACGATGCAGACAATAGATTGCGTGCGACGATAAAAATAGCGCTTTTATTTCATAAGATCTTGCGATGAACTTTTCTTTGAAGTTATAATTTGAAAGGTTATATTTAAACAATTATCATGCATTCACAGATTCAATTATACGATTGCGTACCATTATTTTGCCTAAAGCCTTTAATGCAATTAAACATGCCTGAAATCTGACATCACCTGAATAAGGAACATCAGAACGGAAATATTTCAAGGCGCCTTTTTCTCAAAGTAGGCAAATCTCACTGTTTATAACGAGCCTAATGGGTGTCTTTAAATTCATGCATAACTCTACACTTTTTCATCTAATTCATAGAGCAGAAACATAGTTTTATATTCGGGTCGTGGTATAGATTGTCATCGTGTTTATTTATTTAATTTATAATTTATATTTACTAGCATTGTTACCTAAAATAATATTGCCTTGTACACTTAGTATCCAAAATAAAATATATAGTAATGCTCTACATATACATTTGGTGGAATAAACTTGAACATAAGCTGTTTCAAAGAACACCCGAAAGTTTGTATCTGGAATTCTAAGACGTATTCAGTATCATATTGATTCTGAATATCAGTGAAAACCATAATTTGGTAGGTGATCTACTTAATATTATCTAGCTATTATATATTATATTTAAAGTAAAAGTGTTTACAAAACAGAAAAACTGTGTACGCACTCTTTGTTCTTAAAGTTGGCACTAAAACTTCGTCTAAAATTTATTAAAATTGCTAAATTTCCATGACTGGATAAACATTTTCATATGAATTTTACTACACACTTTGTATGTCATCACCATAGAACCCTGTGAACTAAGCGAACTTCATATCTTGAAGATTATCAATATATTTTATGCGTCGTTGATTAACTTTTTCGGCATTTCACTTGCACGTTCATAAAAAAATCCAGTAAAATATTTTCCTGATTTAATTGGTTTCCGTTTCAGTTAAGCTACAGTTCTGATATTTAAACGTTAAACAGCAGAAAATTAAGAAACTAAATGACCTTGTAGAGCAGAACTAAAAGTAAAAAGTTTTAAATATAAAGTGAAATGCAGGTTTCATTAAAGACGATCGCGAGAACCAAAATGCCTTATCAGGAAAGATTTGAACCGAGAGGATCAAAGATTAGAACTATATAAAATAATATAAAAATAGATACGGTACCTAATTTTAATTGCCTCTTATACAATGCAGTAACTTTCTTTGTTCGCCGGATGCTTTCAGAGGTATATATCAATTGCTTTGCTCTTAAAAAAGAACAAGTCAATTTCATTGCCCGGCTCTTTGCGTATATCTTCCATGCCTCATGCTGTTTATTTAGTATTTTGTGGATTCTTTATTTATGTGGAAATAAACGACGCAGACAATAGATTGTGTGCGACGATAAAAATAGCGCTTTTATTGTGTGAGATGTAGCGATGAACTTTTCTTTGAAGTTATAATTTCAAAGGTTATATTTAAGTAATGATGCGTTCACCGATTCAATTATACGATTACGTGCCATTATTTTGCCTAAAGCCTTTAATGCAATTAAGCCTGCCTGAAGTCTGACACCACCAGAATAAGGACTACCAGTACCGAAATATTTCAAGGAGCCTTTTTCTCAAAGTAGGAAAATCTCACCGTTAATACCGGGTCTAATGGGTGTCTTTAAATTCATGCATAACTCTACACGTTTTCATCTAATTCATAGAGCAGAAACCTAGTTTTATGTTTGAGTCATGGTATAGATTTTCATCGTGTTTGTTTATATAATATTTTTAAATCAGTCTCTTGGATTACGTCCACTAACATAATTTACTAACTTTAACCTATTATATGTAAATACTTCAATTTCTCTTTTTTTCCATTTAAGGGTTGTCATCGTTCGTGTTCATATTAATGGCGAAAGTGCTTCGCAGAAAATAATTTATCGCAATCAACATTCCCGCTTCCTATAACTTAATATATACGTAGGTAAGTTATCAGAAAAAACAGAATAAAAATTAAGTAATTCAATGCGGAATTATTTTGTATAGTGGTAGTGGGTATCTTTTTCTGTTTAACAGGTTGCGTGATTTTAATTAATAAGAATACATGTATCCATTCTAATAATTTTTAGTAGTTTTTTGTCGGTTATTTAATTTGAATAAAAATGTGAAATTATTGTTTAATATTCTCCCTTCATTTCTTTCAATGTATACTGTCGTGCCAATGTGGAAAAGTAAGAAATAAAATACAAGTGCGATTGGAATAACACTACTACTTCTGCAATAACAGAGTTACAAGGTGATGAAAAATGTAAATATATCTAACCATATTCTCTACTTAATTGGCACTGGAAATCCATAGAACTATGATAAGAGATTTCATTAACATAATTTTTTAAAATATCACGTTTTGGTAAAATGTAAAAAATATTTTTCTTGTCTCTTCAATTTAGGAGTAAAGTTTTTAGAGACGATATAATATAGATCTAACGTATAAAGCGAAACACTTTGTTTATTTGTTTTTTCCAGCTCATCTTTGGAACAGCACGTCCGATTTTACAAAAAAATGTTTGAATTAGATTTCATATGTTTTGAAAATGATTATAAATTTTATATAATCACGTTACGAAAATTTTTCTTTAATTTGTTTGTTTGTTGACGCGAATCTTTGGAACCATAATGTCTGATTTTGGAATTTATTTTTATTTCAATAAAAGACATGTAGTTTGTGGACAATTATGCACAACATGTCATTGCGTTAGTTTATGGGGAGGGAGAAGAGGTAGAGAAAATAAAACAAGGGCCGGAAACACTGCTTAGTGGTTTAGGGTAGGTAGAACGGCTTATTTTTGACTAATTGTTCCGAGTATTTCTGTCGATACACACTAAACCACGACGACGGATACCTTTTGGTGAACGAAGTTAAGGACTTTAGTGACTGCAGGGAGAGAGATGAGGGGAAAGAGGGGAGGTGAGAAATATATTCAATATTATTATTATTTACAATGGGAACCGTGCTTCACAAATAATATAAAAATACCGTGTTAGTATGCATACGTTAACTTAGTTCTTAGCTCTTTTTTTAAGAAACCATCTACAAAATGATGCTATCAATATGTGTAATTAATTTAATAAATATTTACCTGTAAACGGTTTCTTTTTTCAAACATCATTAGATAGAAAAGAATTCGGTTTCAATAAACATAAAGTATTAAATTTTCCATTGCCGTGTAAACAGAGAAATAGTCTTAAAACTTTCATAAAGTTTCTGACGAATTGATATCAATTACCTTATTCACTCAATAAGTTTGCCAAATATTGAAGCCAATATCACAAAATCAATATCCTTGGCACAATTTATCTAAGAACGAATCAAGGGAACAGAGAAATTTCGAGGTAGTAAATAAATTTATATATATAATGTGCAATTTATTCCTTAGTTATACAAAGTTTTTCTTAATTACTTTAGTCTACAGTTTTTAGATATGTTTTAGCATTGCTAAATGAAAAAAATCATAATACAAACAAATAACCATTCCAAGGAGCTTACTATTATAATTTATTTAAGTTTTATATTATTATACCAACGATTCTCGTGAAATGATGGGAAAATAGCAACAGTAAGTGAAATATTTGGCATGTGCCAAAAAATTGGCAAAAGTTATCGTACTTATGCAAATGACTTCAACTTTCGTTATTAATATTTCAAAACATGTTTTAATGACTTCAACTTTCGTTGTCGAGATTTCAAAATATGCTTCAATAACAGTAGCAGGTTTATTTCATATTCTGTTGAATTTGGTCCAAAAAATTTTTGTTTGTGAATAATAAATATTTAAAATAAAAAGAGCTCTTAAAGTTATCAGCCAGCAATTGTTTATTTCACAATTATTTGTATTAAAATTTTTTGTAAGATATTTTTAAACGCATTTGCGGAAAATGTGCAAGAAATTTTTCTCAAAAACTGTTTGACTTACCAATTAAGTACTTCCTTTCCTTTTAATTGTTAGCGTATCAGGTGGGATATAATTTAAAATTAAAAATTACAAGGACTCCAAAATTATTTCTTAGTAGATATTTATAGCGATATTGTTGAAAATGTCTTTTTGATCTGAATCCAAGTTGAAATTTCACAACTTCATAAGACAACCCTAAAATAGTTTATTCTTAAAATATAAAATTTAAAAAGAGAAATATTATAGTTACAGGCCTTTTTAAAATTGTTTGCAATTGTCTTAAAATAAAACTAGCATCACATATAGCATAACGATTTCAATAAAAACATTTTATGTGAAATTTTTCTTTTCCTTTTTTTTAAAAGTAATTTTATTAAAGGAGTCCAAAAATGTTCAAGACTCAAATAAATCAATGCGGTAATTAAGCCACTTGTGCCTTTTTCAAAATAATCTATTATTTAATCTAAAGGATCAAAAAAATCTCGTGTACTTAACGTTTGTTTTGAAGATTCTAAGCCTTTCGATTAATTTAAAATGTTTTGTTAAATCTTTAATTACATTATCCCCTTAAATATTATTAACCAAGGGAAGAAAGCTTTTAAAATCACATTAACCTTTGAACGTTGACACAGAGCAGCATGCGACTTTTTTGTTTACTGTCTTCTTTACCTTAATCTTTGAAAGCCTTTTTGCAGGTGAGGCTATTGAAGGAGATATAAAATGGAAACTTTGAGATTTTAATGACGTTTCATCCTTTTATAAAATAGATTTTAATGTCGGTTGAGCGGATGGCGATACGAGTCAAAACGAAGTGATGTTGTTAACGTATTTTGTGGCACGATCGTACCTTTTTGGGTAGGCAAACTTTTTGTTAATCATAAAAATATGAATATTATTCTAGGAAATATTTAAAAAATAATCTGATACTGTTAATATTAAATCAGAACGATGATAAAATAGGGGAAATCATTTAAATAAGTGAACATGCTTTTCTTTTCCATTAGACTAACTTTTCAGAAGACTGTTCCTTGTCCTAAAGAAGGTGTTCTCGATAATGCAGTGACATTATATGTTATCGTATTATTAGAAATCAACATTCAAAAGAAGGGAAAAAACGAAACCTTCATTGTCTTTTTTATTAATTTAATTGTCCTGTCAATCAATAAATCGTATGAAGGAGCAAATTTTGTTTCGCACACGAATAAAATGAGAAGTTTATTTAGAAAAAAAAAATATATTTTTGGTTTTCACTTCACTCTTTTGCGAAAAAAATTTTTTCTATCAGAAAATAATGAAGTTTTTTGTTTTTTTTTACAATTAAAAATAGTTTCTACAATTAAGTCAATAAATAAAACGATTGAAATTTTTCGCTTCTAGTACAACAAGAGAAATATTATTAAGTAAAATAATGGGAAGCAACAATAACAAAAGAAATGCTTTTGGAACGAAGAAGAAATCAAACTCAAACTACAAAATCAAACTAGAGCTATTGAACCACATTAGTAATTTTGCTCTGGAGAAATTTAATCTGGTAAAAGATATACTTCAAATTTTCATTCCACTAAAAAGCATATTTATAGTAAAAGTGATTATAAGGAAGAAAAATTGTATGTCCAGGGTTTATGCGTGAGTGTGGAAGAAAATTTTAAGGAGTCGCTAAGCTTCGGTGAACAAATGAACTCCCTCATATAAATTACTATGTCGACTTTCTTTACCTGTATATGTTTGCTGTGATTATAAATATGTTTCCAGCGAATACAATTAAATTACTTACTACAAGAATTAAAACAAATTCCGAATTTCTTTAGCGGCATCCACATCGACCGTGCATAAAGAGTATTTTTATATCAAATAAAATTTATCCAAGTAAAGCGCAAATCAGTTAATTTTTGTCCACAATTGGAATATTGAATTAAAAAGCCACAGGGAAATTTAAAAAATTAATAGTATAACTAGCAGCATAAGTCAATAAAATTTTAATACAAATGCGAAATTAAGTTGAGGTTTCATTAAAGTTACACACGAGAACCAGAATGCCTTAACGTACGAGGGATTGGAACGAGTCGACCAAAGATACAGAGCTACATTAAGCATGATGTGAGTGAATATCGTACCTCGCTTTTATTGCCTCCTTTTCGTAATTTTTCCGTAAATATCTGCAACAAAAGGAGCCTTCGCCGGTGCTTTTCTGTCGAGTGATACATTCTCCTAACAAAGAACACATAAATTGCATTGGCCCAGCTCTTCGCGTATAATTTCCAGGGCCCACTAAATTTGTTTTTTTTTCCTTCATTTCTATGCGTAGAATACCTGATGCTAAAAGTAAATGAGACAAAGGCAATGGACTGCACCCAACGATAAAATTGTGCTTTTCTTTTGCGATATCTCACGATGGATTTTCCATCAACGTTATAATTGTAAGTATTTTTAGTGGTTAGATTTGAACAATTATCAGGTATTTAAAGATTAAATTAAAGTGTAATTTTATGTTATTTTCATTTTAATGATATAAATATGCTAGTAGTCTAACATCACATCAATAGGAATTATCGGAATGGAAGTATTTCAAGATGCTACTTTTTTGCGGTTTTGATGGCAAAGAGAAAGCGTATCTGTATATCATTGTATATTGGTTATTGATAATCTAGTACAAAAAGTGGAATTGTGATATATTAAGCGAATTTTAAATTAGGCGATTAACTGCTTGGTTTTGAAGGATGTACATTTAGTACGACGATCGTTGAATAACGATCTTCAATATCGGTTAAATTATGACTATTAAATTGGTTATTGCTGACAGATGTGAACGTTAATGGAACTTTTATTTATAGCATGAATTTAAATACACGTTTACAAACAATAATAACAACATTACAAATAATAATGCATAGCAGAACTGGCAATCCCATTAACTGTAATCAGGCATCTGATTAATATCATTTATTAAAGATACTATTTTAGTAAGACTAGGCAGTATACTTCCTCATATGATCAATAGGCTTTCGTCGTTATTACTGTATCATTATCATTACCTGTAATAAAAATAGTTTTCTCGTAGGTTTTTAAGTCACTCGCAAATTTTATAAATAAATAAGAGAATACTTTTTCAATATGTCTGCACACATTAACTTCAATCTCAGGCCCGTTTTAAGAAAATCACTGCACATCTAATAGGCTTTTTGACTTGAATTTTTAAATTGTTTTAAATTGTTCTATTTTGTATTGTATGCATTTATGTTTCCAGGATATATGCCGTATTTTTTAAATAAATCACTTTTAAAACTGCTAAAAACGCAATTTCTGTAATGGCGGCTAATGTGACGTCACACAATGTAAACAGACAGTCCTGCCCGCTGAAGGGGAATATTTATTTTCATATAAAAATGGAGTATAAATGGTGTGTAGTGACACAAAGTACAAATACGTCTATAAACAGTCAACACAAAGTGTATGGTATAAATGCGTTTTAGTACCAAGGATGTTTTGACAGTTGTTAGTATTTACCTAAATTTAAATTTTTGACGTGATATGAAAGAATATATATTAAAAACGATATGTTTAAAAAATTATGTAGCAGACGATTATTTATTATAAAAAAATCAATTTAAAAATTTCATACGGGATGATTTTGTTTGCTAGGGAATATTTTTTAACCTTTTCTTCCAGTTAGTTCACTTTATCTTTTATCGCTAAACACTTATTACAGTATTAAATATATAATTTCTCATAAATTGTTAAGTATTTATAATACAAATATAGTAAATTTAATTATCCAATTCGAATATTTACTTAATCTGTAAATTTTAACAATAACATCTTATTTATCCAACAACATTAAGACAAAGTCTATTTGTCTACGATTTATGTTTGGAATTAAAATTATAGTGCTGATGTATATATATATGTATATATATGTATATATATATATACATATATATATATATATATATATACATATATACATATATATATATATATATATATATATATATATATATATATACATATATACATATATATATATATATATATATATATATATATATATATATATATATGTATATATACGTATATTAGCATATCCATTGCATATGAATTAAATAATTTTTTTATAAATTAATTATAACCGGAAGTTATTTTAATTAAATATATCATTTGAAATGTAATATATAACATACGTAATGAAATCACATTATAAAAAAGTTACATTAATCGCAAAATGTGATATTTATAAATGAAAAAAAATAAAAAAGACCATAATTTAAAGATTTAAAAACTTGTCTGTGACGTCATCTGATTTTTAATCAATAACAGGGCGTGTAGGAAGCTGATAAAATTTCGAAAAAATATTGTCATTTTTTCACATTTTTTTATATAATATAAACTTATTCTTCCGAAAATTAAAAGCAATAAGCTTATTTACGTTATAATTTAATAGGATGACCCCGAATTGTGGTATATTTTCGATGTTGTCAAATAGCCTATTATGCTCATGTATATAACTAACTCAATAGATATTTTGTCTGAGACATCTTGACATTTCAAATATCAATACACAGAAAAGGAATTAGGTTATATGTATATATATATATATATATATATATATATATATATATATATATATATATATATTATATATATATATATATATATATATATATATATATATATATATATATATATACAAAAAGATAAATAGTTATGCTATTTCGCCTTGAAATTGGGCAAACATATTCATCAATAAGAGAAAAGTTAACTTCATTACTAATTCAAAACTTTACGGTCGAGCAATGAAAACAGATTTTCCGTTATACCTAAAGGCGGGGGTTGGGCGCCGCTCTACCCAAATCAGGCCCAAAAACTTGACTGGTTACTTCATTACCTATTCAAATTCAACTATGTATTTTCAATCGAAAGTTCGGAAAAAACCGATCGCGCCAACCACCGTCGCTAGCACTCCCTCGACATCACCATGTTAATTTGTTCGTCAATAAAGGAAGCAGGAAGCGCCATTGTGCGGGAATAGCTTGCAACTTCACGTATATATTGTTAGGCTTTGTACACGACTATGCACCCGGACGTACCTTTTCTATCGCATAGGGTTGTGATCCGTGTACTAAATAAACATAAATCGTTTAATTATTATATTTGCAACTTTGTTGTTTCAATGTTCCTTTTATTTGTTCAGTTACTTATTTCATATAGTCTCTTCTAATCTGCAATTCTCAATGAGATTTTTTTTTAAAACTATGTACTTTAATGTATCTAATTGGCACACATGGTGCTTATTGCTACAAAAGCAATCTCATACATCTAATCAGTACACCAGTCCAGCCTCGCCCGACGAGCGGCCGGGAATTGAACTTTGGTCCCCGCAGTGCTGTGATCAACACAACACACGACGGTGATACGTCAGAAATGAGTGAAGTCAGTGTTTTCAGCGTCGAATATTGTCGGAAAAGCAGTCCTGAAACGTAGCCTTGCTGAAACTTTGCCTTGTTTTGTATGAATTGATATCGGCAAATGATTGAATAATTAAAAAGGGAGTATTATTTGACGTCCTGTTACTGAACTGTATTCCAATACTGTAATACAACAACAAGGACTGTAAAAGTGTTAGTTTTTGTATTAATTTCGGCGATAAAAATTTATGATGAAACAAATTATGACTTTTCTTCGCTAAAAATAAACATAACGTTATGTCATACAAAACTAATGGTACCCTATTTAATACCACATTTTCGCCTTCATTTCTGACCAGTTTCCAGTGAAGAACGTTAACTGATTTCAATACTTAGGCCACGAATATTAATAGTGCACTGTAGTTCGAATTGATCTTACGAACCAAAACGAAAGACGATGGTTTTGATGATGGCATTATAACTCAGGGTTTTCATATTACCGAAGTCCAAATTATATGTTATCAAAGTCCAAATTAGACGTTTGGTTACTTGAATTCTCAGAACTTTTAATAGTTCCACAATCGAATATTTTATTTGAAATAAGGTTATATTAATCTAGTTGAAGTTTCAATATATTCATAATAATGAGATAATGGTAGCTGCAAAGTATTGTTTAGTATTGGGAATTTTTTTTTAAAAAATAAGCCGTTTGTAGTCGCCTTTGTCTAAAGTCGTAACTTGTCTAAAGTCGTAGTTAATACCTGAACACGTAGTTACATAGTTTCCGGAAACTTTGATGGTAAATACCATTAGGATTGGCGGATTGCGCGTTTGCTTATAACCACTGATATTCAATTTATAACTTAATTTGCTAAGAGTGACTGCATCGAATGTACCATACGTTGTATATCTCCTTACATAATATGCAAATCGGCATTAACTTTATCTTATTAACAATATTTTAACCAATGGTTAAATAAAATAATAAATATTGTTGCTTAGTATTATTACCATGGTGAACTACTAAAAAACTCTATCACTGGACAATATGAAAAGTATTTTACAGACCCTCTTCATGCTTCATTCTCCAGCACAACATTTTCCACACATTCTCTATTTCTCAAATAATAAACATATTAATTTGATGAAACTTTATGCTACACATCGATATTATGTTAAACTTACATCATTCAATAAAATGAAAACTTTGTTTAAATATAGATTTTTGTCATTAGTTTTACTATATCTATCTAATAAGTCCGCACTTATCTCTGGAACTGCCCGTCCGATTTAAACAATCGTTTTTGAATTGGATTTGCCATATTTTAAGGAAGATTTTATGTAATCACGTTGCGTAAAGTTTTTTTTTTTTTACTTTGCCCCTTGACGCTAATCTCTGTAACCATATCGTCCGACTTTGAATTAAAGCATATATTTTCTTGAAAATGAAAAGTTATACGTCATATCTTGCTATAAATTTAACGTTCGTTCTGGGATTTTAAAATATACTTCAAGGTTAATACAACAGGGGTAATATGTTTAACTTCCTGTTTTGTTGAATTTAAAAAAAAAAAGGTTTGCGAATAATAAATATGGAAAATGTAAATCAATGTTCACCTCTCCAGCTAATAACTTTTGATTTCTAAATTATTTCTAATTTTTTATGACATATTTTTGTATATATTTCATGAAAATATGTAAGAAAATTTTTTTAAAAACCGTTTGACGAAAAAAATTTAAAACTTGACACAGCGACAAATCATGCTAACCTGCATAAATCTCACAAGCAATGAAGCATATTAAACTGCAAACATACAAAAATATTAATACGAAAATCTTAGATGAGACAAATTAGGTATTTAATTTTTTTTAATCTTGCATGTCTTGTGTGATATAAATTTAAAGTAAAAATTACAAAGATTCGAAAATTATTTTCGTTTTGATATTTATAGCAATATTGTTGAAAATATCAGTTTAACCAGAACTTAAGTTAAAATTTTACAAATTACAATATACCAAATATGTTGCATCGTATTATAAGGCACTATCAAACCTTATTCGGTAAACAACCTCTTTGTTAACAATGAAAATACAAATATGATTTTATAGAATATTAAATGAATAATCTGATCCTCTTAATGCTAATTCGTAGCGATTTTAAATAGGGGAGTAATCAATATAAGTGGAAATGTTTTTCTTTTTCACTGGATTGATTATTTAAAAGACTTTTCATTGTCAAAAAGACCATATCCTCAAAAATACAGTAACTTTATATGTTAAACCCTATTAGCAAAATCGACATTTAAAAAAGAGAAGAAAATGAAACTTTCATTATCATCTTTTATGACTTCATTGCCTGTCAGTCAACAGATGGAAAAAACATTTTTTCGTGAAGAAAAAAGTGAGAACAAGGAACATAAGAATTTTCCTTTCAAAATAAATTATTCAGTATTCGAACAATATATAGACCTAGATTGAGATGCATTGATTGCCTTGAAAAATACCTTACTATGTATAAAATAAAAAATAGGGAAAGCACCTATAACAAGAGAAATATTTCTAAACTTGAACTATAGAATTACATTTGCAACTTTGTTGCTAGAAAATTTGATCTGATAGCAAACATTCTATCAATTCTCATTCATTTAAGTAGCATATTTATAGAAAGAGAAAAAAAATTGCACACATAATTTTACGAAGTTGCTATGCTTTGTTGATTAGATAAATTTCTCCAAAATAAATAAATTGTGATATCGATTTTGTTCACATGCACATGTTTGCTGTGATTACAAAAGTATTTCCGACGTATTATTAAACTTACCTTTCCAAACATTTGGAGCCGACTTTCTTTGTCGTAATTCTACTTGCAGTGAGTGAATCGCTATTCTAATTAAGAATCAAAATGCCTTAACGTACAAGGGATGGGATTCAGTGAACCAAGGATACAGAGCTACGTTAACCGAGGTACGGGTTGTACTCACAAATCATGTGTGAGTAAATACCGTACACATGATGTGTGTGTAATTGCGATACCTCGTTATTATTGTTACCTTTTCATAATATTTCCGTAGATATCCGCAACAAAGGGTGCCTTCGTCGGATGCTTTCGTTTCAAGTAATATAAGTTTGCTCTTAACAAAGAAGATACAAATTGCATTGCTATATAGTTCTTCGCGCACCTTTTATGTTTTTCTTTATTTTTTTCATTTGTGTGCGTAGAATGCCGGATGCTGTAAATAAAGCGAATGCCGGATCCTGCAAAGGCAATGGATTGCGTGCAAAGATAAATTTATGATTTGCTTTTATGAGACTCTCGATATAGATAATATCCGTTAATATAATAATTGGAAATAATTTTAGCGATTACATTTAAGCAATTATTATCATAATTTAATCATACCAGAACTTATTCCGTAGATATCAGCAATAAAAGAAGCCGGATGCTTTCCTATTCATAGGTTAAGTTATAATATGATTTAAATTATTTTCTATTAAAAGGTGTGATATCAGTATGCCATTAGTCTAATATCACGTACTTGTAAATGAGGATAATCGGAATGGAAATATTTCAATACACTTCTTTTTTGCTCGTTTGGTGACGAAGATAAAGAGTGTCTGCACTCTGTCACTCTTTATAGAGTACAGATCGGTTCATCCGAATCCATGTAACAAACATGAAGTATTTTACCATAATATGGTTCATAGCGTCTATGATGATTTAAGAGTACATTATTACTTTTCAAAATGATGTAGTGATAATTTACATTTACTACCTTATCTTGCATTACATTATAGGCACATAAAGATAATTCTTAGTAAAGAATTTGAGACAATTTCGTTCTCCCTCTTTTGCAACGTACAAAATTTTGACACTTGTTTTTTGTGTTATGAGTATGTTACAGTAGTTGCTGAACTCTACGAATAGGACGATTAATAATTCAAACTTAAGTAAAATTTATTCTATAAAATTAAAAATGACATAAAGGCATCTACGTGTATAATTCATGATCTTATAAATTATCCCATATTATTCCCCATTTACAATGTATTCTAATTTTTTAAATTAATTTATGTCTATATAATAATCCAAAAGTTAATAACGAACATTAAACTGGAGATAGTTCTGCTAAATCTGGCAAAGGACAATAATTCTAAGGGTAGGAGCAAGACAGAGGCTTTTCCGACGCCCACCGTTGACCCTACTATTAGCTACTTAAGCGAATTTTGATGCATTAAGTGAACTTTGATCCGGCGATTTATTACTTAATTTTGAAGGTTGCAAGCTTATTAGGTCGATAGTTGATGTTTATTATTAAAAATAGGGCTATCGATTAAGTTAAGAATAAGACTTTTACCTACAAAATGAACATAAATACAAGTTTACAAACAATAATTATAATATTACAAATAATAATGCGGAGTCAGAACTGGCAAATCCTTCTAACTTATAATGCTCCATTTGTATATAGAAACATCACATACTTTTCCTGGGTCGTTTTAACATTTCAAACAGCATTACATAGAAAGAAATTCAATTTCGATAGATGCAGAGGGAAACTCCTTAAAATTTTCTTTCATATATGCGTGTTAACATTTTCCTGAAACTTTCCTAAAATTTTAGACGAGTTCTTCTTAGTTGCCTCATTTATTAAAAAAAGTGCCAAAATTGTATACCAACATAACAAAATAAGTGTTTATTCACACAATTTATCGAAGAGAATATCAGGGAAGCACCGAAATTCCGAGATAGAAAAAAACAGTAAACTACAATTTACAATTTGTTGCTTAGTTTCTTGGTTACTTTAGTATGCAGTTTATAAACATTTCCTAGCACTGTCAAGTTTAAAAAACATTGTAATATCGTCTCAAGGCCAATAATCGTTTCAACAAGCTAATCTGCATAGTTTATTAGTATTTTCCATTATTGAAACAAAAAGTTTCTGTAAAGCAATGAAAGAAATGACACAGCAAGTTAGATATTTGTCATATGCCAAAAAGTTTAAATAACAGTCAAGGCAATAATTTAATTATTTAATCAATAGACTTGCGTTTAATTCTTAACTTATTGCCATAAATTTTGCTTTGGCTATTAAAATTCTTAAATGTTTTTCAACAGAAATAGTACATCTAATCTCATGTTTATTTAAATAATGCGAAAAAAAGATTGTTTTGAACATTTCGATGATGGGTCATGATAACCAACGTGCAATTTATAACTTTATAAGCTGATATTCATTGCAGAGGAGCAATTATCTTGTATCAAGACTTTGTAACAGGAATAAAAGTAAACTGTTATTTCTGCTACAAATTCTAAAGATAAATATTTAGTCCTCTATTTTTCACAAATTTCATTTCACTGGCCGTTAGACATAAATTATTACTGATTAAACAATTTCCCAAAATTAATCTCTGTAACAAAGAAGTTTATTTTTGTGCGTTTATGGTATTTAATTTTGTATATATGTTTTCTCACGATTTCAGTTATCTTAGGTTTTAAATATTTTCAATAAGTACTGTGTATCTACCACATAATATAAATGAATGTAATAAAAATAACTGACGTTAACATTTACTGAAAAGCATGTTTAAATATTTAGACTATAAGAAATTTCCTAAGTTGATTTTGCACGGAGACTTGAAAATGTTCGTACGAAAATTCGAGACGGAGCGAATAAAATTATTGTTTTTCTTAAATCTTCTTTATCGTGTTATTATTTGGGAGAGAAAGTTACAGGTATTTTAAAATTACTTATTTCATAACTTTGCGTAAGACATTTCCAGAGAAATTAATGAAAATGTCTAAGAATTTTTATTGAGAAGTAATTTGAAATAGAAATTCAAGTAAGGATCATAACCACTTACCCAATTATATATAAGTCGTAAACATTAAAGATATTTCTACGAACATTTGTAAGATGATAAATTAAGTCCTCGATTTTTTTTTAATTTTGTATTTGTGTGGTGGGATTATTAAAATAGCCACTTAAGAAGATTTCAAAATATTTTTTTTATAAAATCATGTTAGATAAGTTTAAAAGATACTTTCGAATATGTCCATAAAAAATATTTTCCCTATTTACGTCGGAAAATACTAAAGTAAAAATTATTGAAAAAAAACAAAAGAAGTGAAAACGTAAAACTATGTAATAATAGTGGTTTTATACAATTTTATAGAATATCTGATTTTAAAATCTGCGACCAAAATATTATCGAACAACTAAAAGTCTATTTTAACACATCAGTAAAATAACTGTTTTACCACTATGAAATACTCACTGCGTGATGTATTGTAGAAGTCAAATTAAAAAAAAAACAAATAATATCAAATTTTTAAATGCAAATATTGATACGAATATTGGAAATATTTGAAAATAAATGCTTTGTTTTTATTATTCATTTTTCTATATAACGATATTAACTTACTTAGCACAACCCGTCATCCTTACAGCTAAAAACATATTCTATTGCAGCATACCAGATTTTACCCACCCATCGTGCACATCATACAGTCGGGTACATACAATGTGTTGGTGTGTATATGAGTATACGTGTACATAGGTCACTGTGCGTGCGCCAGTCCGATGCCAGAGTGGTAAACCTTAAATATATATATATATATATATATATATATATATATATATATATATATATACATATATATACATATATATATATATATATATATATATATATCATATATATACATATATATATATATATATATATATACGATGAAGATAAATAAATATGCTATTTCGCCTTGAAATTAGGGAAACATTTTCATAAATAAAAGAAAAGTTAACTTCATTAGTAATTCAAAGTTTATGATCGAGCAATGAAAATAGATTTTCCATTATACCTGAAGGCGGATTGGCCGCCGCATTACCCAAATCAGACCCAAAAACTTGATCGGTTACTTCATTACCTATTCAAATTACAAACTATGTATTTTTAATTGAAAATTAGGGAAGAAAGAACCGATCGCGCCAACCACCGCCGCTAGCACTCCCTCGACACCCGTTTGCGCACATCACCATCTTAATGCGTTCGTAAATAAAGGAAGCAGGAAGTACCATTATGCGGGACTAACTTGCAACTTCACGAATATATTGTTAGGCTTTGTGTACGACTGTACGCATGTACGTACCCTTTTTCATCTCATAGGGTCGCGATCGGTGTACCAAATAAATATAAAATTATTTAATTAATTTAGTGGCGACTTTTCTTTGAAAAAAAACTTTGCCTTTTTTTTATAGGAATTGACATTGGCGAATGATTGAATTGTAATTGAAAAAAGGAGTACTATTCGATGTGCTGCAATTGCGCTATATTCAAGCAATAAGCGCGATAAATTGAGCTTTAAAAGTGCTATTTTTTATATTAGTTTCCGCGATAAAAATATATAATGAAACAAATTATGATTCTCATTTGCTAGAAATAAATATAATGCTATAGCATATAAAACTTAGGGTATTCTATTTAGCACCATATTTTGGCTTTCATTTCTGACCAGTTTTCAGTGAATAAAGTTAATTGATTTCAAAATTTAGACCACGAATATTAATAAGGAACATTGAAATTCGAATTTGTCTTATGACCCAACAGGAAGCATGATGATTTTGATGATGGCATTAGAACTCAGGGTGCTCCAGTTATCAATGCCTGCCAGGGTATTTGCTGTCGGTTATTTAAATAAATTATGGTGCATTACGGAAACTTCAAATTACGCGAATTATTACTCAAACTGTTGGTAGTCAAACAATCAAATCCTTGATTTGAAATAAGCATACACCTAACATATAATAAATTGACGAACATACTCGACATGCCTTGCATCACCGAAATTGAATGGTCCTTGTGTGCGTATTTGTATATATGTGTGACTTTTAGTGGTGGCTTTTCAGTAACGATGTTATATCGATAATATAAAAATAAAGAGAAAAAAAAAGAGAAAGAAGAAGAAGAAAGATTTAGTCAAATTTTGTAAACGATTTATTTTCCGAAGTCCATAATTATTAATTCGCTTCCAATTTGACATATTTTTAGAGATGATTAAATTCTATACGAGTAACTCTCGTCTCAAAAATGATTATGCGATACCTCGTATGAGTCATTCCCTCTCATATTTTGTAACCGTAAATACTTGTTTAACTTCAATACATTTTGGGTGCGTTAGTTCTACTTGGAAAAAATATCAATCTGAGCGTATTCGTATAAATAATTAAATATCACTGCTAAAGATTAAAACAATATTTGTATCAGAGAAAATAAGTACTATGTAGAAAATATATACAGTATGAATGTAGAAAAGTAGAAAAATATGTATTGATATTTTAAAATTAAACATATAATACAGTACCTGAATAACCTATAAATATTAACAATAAACAAATTATGCTCGTTTTTAAAATAAGAAAAATTATCAACACGAGTTCCTCATATGACGACACTATCGAGACTGCACAGTTCAGTGATTTCAATTACGCATTAACTACGAAAAAAAATTATATACTTCTACATAAAAGAAGAAATTTTTATTACAGTTCTTCATATAATGATATTCTAAATATTCTTTTTCTTAATTATTATGAACATCATTGGTTTTTCAATAGAATTATAATCTTATGCAAAAGGTTTCTCAAAGTTTCTTTTCATCAATATCTTAACCTTATTGTCAAATAATTTTCAATTACATATTTTATTAATAGATATATGCGACTGTTTGGAAGGTCCCTCTCATATGAATGATTAATTAAATTATCAATAAAAATGTTAATGTAAATAAATGTTTTAAGTTCTAAACCAGTTTTATTAAAAATCGTCTCATCAAAGTTCAAATTACTTTTTAAATTTTATTTAAAATAATGTTCGTGTTTTAAAATTTATACCAAATACATATTTTTATGGATAAGTCAAAAAGCCCTTATTTTGTTGTGTGAAATCTTTACGACTTATAAATGACTGTTTAATTCGTGATTGTACCAAGTAATCTACTTAAACTTCAAAATGTACATATTTTTTTAACCACGAATTCATGAATCCTATATAGTCGATAACCGATTTAATAAATTGTGATAAGTGTTAGGTATTCTGCCTAATAATATCGAGGACGCGTCTTCAGAAACATCTGGATTGTTATTTGGAAAATTATCGCTCAATCGAAATTCCTTTAAAATTTTACTATATAATATTACAGTATTAATGTTTTTACGTTGAAAACTATACCGGAAAGAATAATCATTTTTTTTTTATTTCCAAGCAGTTTCCACTTTCACTCAGTTTTAACTCTGCGTGACAAAGAAAACTTTTGTATCTAGAAGTAAATTGTCTGATCGTTGGACTATTATTCAAACCATCCCTAGAACGTTTATTTTCATTATAGAAAAATATCTATATGACTTGTCGATAAAATAATGCTCATCCCGATATGTCGATCCATAAAATGTCATTTCTCACGGATACCAAATCTCGTAGTTGTATTCACAAAATATAAAAATAAACAATAAAACGTAAAACAGAACATATTTAGTACAATATGCATATTTCTCAAAGTCTAATTGAACAATGATTAAGAGGAAAATAAATGATAAAACAGTAAGGTTGTGCATTGCATTTACCTGTGAAATGACTTAACAATTCGACACCACTGCTTATTCTAAAATAATATTCTGGAAATGTTATTTGAAAATACATGAAAACACTAAAATACGGCGGGACGGTATCGAAGCAAGAGACTATCGGAAACATCTATCTGCCAAAATAGTTTTATTTTTGCACGAATTGACATCTCTTTTCCACTCGCAGAAATGCCGAAAAGAATTTGTTCTCACTCGCATGCTTTGTTCGTTTATTCTTAATATATTAAGTCTATGGAAATAAGTCCGTATGTGCCAGTTGGTATGGATGTTTGAGGTTCTTTTATGCAGAGAGTGGATATGACTGGATTTATAATAACAGAAACCGCAAAAAATGGTTGGGTGATGTGAAAAAAAAAATTGTAAGCTTTTGTCTAAAGTTATAAACAAAATTAATAGATAGACTAATTTTTTCACGCCGGAATATTACAGTTTCTGGGAGTTTTGAAGGTAAATATCACTAAGATTGGCGGATTGTTCGTTGGTTTATAACCACCAATATTTAATTAGTAACTTAGTTTGTTAAGGGCGACTGTATCGAATTTGTTATTTTCTATATCGTATATCTGGTTATTACATTCAGTTTATTAACTTCATTGTGTCAACAAAATTTTAACATACAATTAAAATGCAGTAAGTTTTGTTGTTTACCTTAACTTTTTTAACGATTGTCTCAATATCATAACTATGATAAACTACTACAAAACTCCATCATTGGCCGACATTAAAGCTAAATTTTAGTCAATTGTCATGCCTCATTCCCTTATACAAAAGTTTTCCCACATATTCGCTAATTTTTTCTTCCTCGAATTAGTGACTTACTACTGTGATATAACTGATTGTTGCGGACCTTATATTATATTAATATCTTTCAATAAAATTTAAACTTTGATCAAAATAAACATCTTTGATGTTAGTCTTGTTGTATGTATCTACAAAAGTTTTATTGCGTAGCATTTTAACGATATTAATTACCATGTTGATAAATTATGTCACGAATGCTATATTTTGGACAAACTGACCACGATTGTTGGAATACGTGTCATTAATATTAAATGTGTGATACAGTAAACTTAAGCAAGAACTGTAATTTTCTGTCAAGGAATTATTAAAATTACGCTGTATTTAAGACGTTTCTAGCTCCGAAGATTTTAAATGCACTTCTTCCTGATAAACAGTCGCGTGCTTACATAAGATGTACATTAGTTAATAATGAGTGCTACGTACATAATGAGATACATATATGTATATGATTGTAGAGGATAGAATAGTGACATTCAACATCCAGTTTTATGACAGGGTAAAGTTGATAACATTGCGATGCTGGCAATAACTAATATCCATGCCAGTCACTGACTACTCGATTTTGTTGGGAGGCAACCTCAATGTAAATAAATAACCGTACAATAGGTAAAGTAAAAGGGACGGTCACCTGGGAATATTTAAGTACATTCACCGACGAAAGAAACCTTGCTCCATTAGCAATTTAAAAGTTTACGGTCGAGCAATAAAAATAGATTTCCCTTTATATATAAAGCTACATTTTCACTCGCGTCCAATTAAGCGACGTAGCTTCAACAAAAGTACAAGCCCGGAAGGCCAAAATACTTGGCCGACCACTTCATTACCTATGCAAATTCAACTATGTATTTTCAATTGAAAGTTTTAGGAAGGAAGCGCCGGTCGCGCAGTTCAACACTGCCAGTGTTCCCGCGACACCCGTTTACATATATCACCATCTTAATGTGTTCGTAAATAAAGGAAGCAGAAACACCCATTATTCGGGACTAACTTGGAACCTCATGAATATCTTGTTAGTCTCTGTGAATGCATGTACGCATGCGCGTACCTTTTTATTACTTAGAGCTGGATCGAATTATGTAAATAAGAAATAATGTAATTATATTTAAGGTGGTGGGGCCTACTAGAGTCTAACATTCTTTTATATCTTTTCTCCTTCTTTAACTAGACTTTTCTAGACTAATATAGAAGATCTATGTCTTCTAGAATCTAAATATCTTGGATCGAGATCAAACATCGCAATTTATTGGTTAAATACAAATCATTGTCTGCCAGAGGAGATGATTGAATGTGTAATTCTACATATAGTTTCCAAATTGGTCATCTATGCAGATGTAAGTCATCTGTACAGATATAAGGAAGTCATCGATTTGAGAGTTAGATTCAATTAGGAATTTGCAAAATCATTTAAAATTTTGAATATATTTGGAGTTAATTTTGTAGAAATTCATTATTCACAATTAAATGAAACTACGTGATGTAGTAATATTTCCACTTTTTTTAAGTTCTTTACCACGACCTAGGTTTCGTTGTATTACAACATCTTCAGGTGAGCTGTTAGCAAAGAATCTTTGCTTACCAATGACTGCCTTTAGTTTAGTTCTTAAATAATTGTATAACAGTACATAATTGTGTAACAATATAAATTTAGAAAGAGCGAAGCAGTTTATAAGCTGGTTCAGTCATTTCAGTTTCATCTGAGGTTAAGTACAGTCTAGTAATTAAATTGGCTTAGTAGATATCTCTTAAAGGGATACATTAATAGTAAACATAATACAACTTGTTTGTTGTTATAAAGTTGACACAATACAACTTGTCTTATCAATTAATATTAACTAATTACCTGAATTATTCTTCGATGTAGCCTTGTGTTTTGATTTTTCGCTCAGAAAGTACTACGGGAAAAGGAAAAAAAATAAAATAAACAATAGGGTTTTAGAAATGAATGTAAAAGTCACTTGAAATTAATGGAAATATGAGATCAACATTGCTCAAGGTAAACTAAACTTGTTAGTAATTAAACGATGTTAAGAATGTAGAGAACGAAGACCCCATAAGGCTTGAATCAGTAAAACTTCCACAAGAATATTATAGGAGGAAGTGTTTGAATCTCTAAGAAACAATATCAGATTTTACTCCACCTTTTATGATGAAGTATAAAAAAACAGATGTTCGAAAATAAAAAAAACAAAAATATTTTTTTGTTTTTCGTCGAACGTTGAGTCAAATAAGTTTATTAGTTTATTTTTGGGTATACACTCATAACAACAACATATTTCGACTGTCTAAACAAGAGTAAAACTAGTGTATAAAATTTGATAACTAATATTGATTTGTTGATTTTTAATACAACAAAGTTTATCGCAAGGACGAAACATTTATTTTTAGTGATTTTTATCGTTTTATTTCTTTCATTTTTTTTAAACACCAAACCTAAAACATTATTATTGAATAACTAATATTTTATTAAGAGTAAGCATTCATACAAAATAAACAAGTTTGCCGAGCATATCGAGGTTGTATTATCGGTACTACATTTACTTCATTGAAGTAAAACTACTTCCTCTCAGCCGTTAAACTCTTGGCAGAGTGGTCGTGGTCATTATATTAAGTGTCTTACAGATAAGTTATGCGTCATAGCACATCTCTCCATTCCTCTCTATCAGTTATTCGCCGGGTGCACTCACGTAGCAAAACGTCCATGGCTGTCTTGAACTGATCTACCCATCTCATTGGTACTCTCCCATGTGGTCTAGTACTTTCCACTTTGCCCTGTATCTATGCATAATAACAAGGCTTAACAATGATCATACGAACTAGGCGTTCAATATGATCATTGGGATGCCGCGATACAGGTCCGAAGATTATAATCTGTATAATATTGGATAAAACTATATCGATATATAAATATATAAAGCCATGGCTTCTTGCTTTCATGGATTAAGAATATGTTAGGTCGATTTCTGTTATATGTCGGAAAAAATATACGTATATATAGGTGGAAATCCCCTAGTGGCGGACACCTAAGATTTTTAGAAAATAAAATAAAAACTACTACGAGAAATGTAATTTTATTTATGAATTAGTTATGTAAATCAAGTATAAAATCAGAATCAAACAACAAAAATACAACTTCCGCATAAACAAATTTAGGAAACTTAAATAAGTTTGGATATGAAAAAATGCTATATTTGCCATTGGCACCTAGTACCGGACGAACTAACTACGAACCGCCAGCGCCAAACATTATTAAAACATCATGCATCGATCGCATATATAGACATCTCCACATTCAGGAATGTCTGCAAATGCATCATGAGCTCACTCTTAGCAAGTTGAGCATTGTATCCAGTCTTCGTCTGGTCCTCTAAGCACACTACCCAAATCGTTTTCCTATATTAGATATTTGGGTTAATAGTTCCTTTTCCTTGGCTTTATCTCCACTTATTTCTTTAGCTTTTTTATTTATAATAAAAGTTTACTAAGTTATAGTGCTTTAATAACAATACAATGCTTTAATAATAAACGTTTACTTAGTTATTTAAAGAAAACTGCTAATGTGGCGCGCGCTGTCAATCATTAGTAACAATAAGCTGGTAGTTACATGATCGAATATATTTTGTAAGAAAAAAAAGTTATTTGGTACATAATTACATTTTTATTAATATAATAACATTTTATTTGATGAGATAGAGCTAAACATAGAAAAGAATAAGCAATTTCTATATAAATCACTGTTTATCTTTAGGCAATTTTTTCTGACCTCTATCCAATAGACGAACTACTTAAAACTATAGAAGGGAAGTGAATATTCAATAAACGTATATTTTTATTCATAATGTACATTAATAAAGAGAAAACTGTTCACTTATTGCCTGAGTTACCTTAGAAAAAACAAATTGTAAACTATCCGGTGTTAAGGGATATATTTGTGTCCGGTGCTAGGTGACAGGGAGTCCCCAAAATTACGTGTTTTACACCAAAACTGTTTAGAAAACGGATAACAATTTTCACAGTATACGAATTATAATCGAACATTATCTTTATTGGCAATTAACCTAAACACTTAAACACAAAACCGCGGCAGAAATACCCACTTAGAATATACGTGACGCAGTGCTTTCCTGCTAAAGACAGCAATTGATTTACCCCCACCGCGGCCTTTTGCGTTTTTGCAAATTGCTTCCCGTGTCTCTATACCTCTGCGTTCCCCCCAACCCCTTCTGCCGATTTTTGAATCGAACTTGTCGTAACCTGTTGATATAGTGCGAGTGTCCGGCGCTAGGCGCCGTCCGGCATTATGAGGCTTCCCCTTATATATATATATATATATATATATATATATATATATATATATATATATGTATATATATATATATATATATATGTGTGTGTGTAAATAGTTTATTTTTTTGCACTCCGAATAAAAAATGAGAATTTGAAGAAAATTGTACGAATATGGAAAAAAGTCGGACTTGATTTGTTCGATTTTAAGTCTAACCCCTTACAACACTCGTATTTATTTAAGGTAGAGTATCGGTATCGAGAATCAATGTTGATGCATCGTAGCGCGTACTTTGAATATGTTTTAACTTATATTTTATCGTTTGTCGATTTACCTTTGATTTCTCTTACTTGACTTTGTCAGTTTGCTTATTTGTTGAATTTTAGTACGTTAACTCTTAAAATAAATAAAATTGATACGACGAGTACATTTAGGTTTAATCGCGCTCTGAACGAAAAGTATAGATTTTTTTTATACAAATGCTATCACTCGTTTTCTTGGAAAATATATAGTTCTGCGACGAGCATAAAATAAAGGAATCGACAAAATTAGAAGCTTAAATTTATATCAGTTTTTTCTGACTGGAACAACGGTACATAGGTCGGATCGAGTGACTTTGCCGTTTCCAAAGTTGATCGTGGTCGTTTCTGCTAAAATTATGTAGTCGAGAATATAGACAGTGTCAGATAGCTTAAGCATATTATGATCTAACGGAAAATATGTTATACGATTTTAAATAAATGTGCGATGCTTAATTGGAAAAGTGGCTCACCGCGGTCGCGGCTTCCAGTAGTATAACGTGACGTGAATTACGTGAGGCTTCTGCATGTAGTCCCAGGCCGTAATAAGAAATTTTGCTGTGATGTTATCTTCACCGTATTTATAATTTGTATTGTATATACCTCGCCTTAGTTCGTACTAAGAAACATTACATTTTGAATTAAGGGTTACTTCTTTAAGACGGAATTCTGAAAACACAAATCATTTGATAACTTGTTTATATAAAACTTAAAGAATTAAATTTAACAATGATAATTAAATAGAATTAAAAAACTATTGCGGCTAATTATTTTTAAGTTAATTTTTATTTACTTTGACAAAAATATATAACATAGTTCTGTGTGAAAAGATTTTCATATACTTTTTGAATATTCGTTTACTACTTAATACTTAAATACGTTTTAAGCCAATCGGAACGGTTGAATGAAATTAAGTTAGGTTTAATGAAATATGAAATGTATTCACAAGTAGAAGTCGATACTCTTCTCTTGTTTTTATTGTAATAAACACATACATTTTTATACTCAGTATTGATATTTAAAGATAGGAGTGACTCGTACGCCAAAAATATTAGATGGGTAACTAATAAAGCTGACAGTTTTATCCATATATTCCTGAGTGGGGTATACAAAAAAAAGGTTTTAAACGTTTTCTTCAGAAAGTAATTAAATTTCGGCGACTGAAGAATAATAAAGGGAAATTTTCAAGAACTTGTAGTGCTCTTGTTTCATTATTTCTTGTTATGGCCTTATTAATAATAGTATTTAATTTTAAAGACCTTAAGCGTTTGTTCCAAAGCTTCGAAAACGGAATTTTAATCTCTCTAATAATAATAATTTAGGGTGACTTTATACAGTCAATTTAGAAAGATTCCAGGTCAATTCGTGTTATCTAAAAGAGCTAATCTCGTGCTCTCATGCTGGAATAAAAGATGACTTCATGTTTTTAGGAAAACATGAAAATATTTAGTTTAGCTACTACATGCGCTAACACTGATAAACTAGTATTGTGGGTTTTCAACCGAACTCCAACTTTTTGGAGTTGTCAACCGAATATTTTAGTAACTAAACTTGTACCTATAGGTTATATATAACATGTGTTTACCAACATTATTCTTGGAAGGCTAACTAACGGAAGAGATATTATTCATGAGAAATTTGCCCCGAGTTACCCAAGGATTCTCTTACATTGTACACAGTTCTGCTTTAATTTATATTGTTTGTTCAATGACATTATGCAGAAATTTCGTAACTATGCTATTCTCGATATATTGGATACGATTATTTCATAAGATATGAAATGTAGTCAAATTATGACTTAAAGATACATTGAAAGTTCAAAAACACATTTTATTGGTTAGAATTACATATTCTAATATGTAATTCCAAAAAATAATTGTCTTGTTACGAGTCGAGCTCTATTTCGTCTAAATTTTGTTAATTAAAATATACAAAGTCAGAGTAAAGCCAGTATTATTGAACTATTTAATTATATATGAAGCTCTTAGTTGATACTCCGTCCCAAAAGCACTTAGTACGTCTTTTAGAAGTTTAGAACTGTATATGATTAGTTACCGAATGTATATGATGAACTCAACAGACTGGCAAATTAGTACCAAGTTTGATCCTTTCATTTTTTCTCTCTGTGTAATCATATTCAGTTTAATAATAGGGCATAGCCTAATTAGCTTCAAACTATTTTCCGCAAGTCTATACGTACGTATATAAGATGGTGTAATAACATGTTTTTAATTTAATGCTGGTTTTTTGTGAATTTGGAAATTTTTCATTTTATAATTTTCAATTCTTAAAAATAACTATTAAGTGTACAAATATTGTCTTAAATTACAATATTACTATTAAGTCGAAAATATGTATTATTTTGTCCTTAGAAAATGAGTCACAAGAGGTTTAAAGTTAGCTAATAAAGTGTTCCATTAAAAAGTTTTAGATTTAAATTATTTTATAATTTATTAAATTCTCCGCCTAAAAATTGGCACATTTCTTCATTGTAGTGTTTTTGATTGTATTCAAAGACAAAGCATAGTACAGCAATAGACAAGACTGTACGACTCATCTTCCAGTTCTCATGCAAGCAGATTAGGGAATTTTATTGATTTAAATATATATAATGCATCTGCAGAATTTCAAACAGAATAGATGCTTGAAGATGCAAAACACATAGCATTATGATGTAAAACATACAGTTCTGCGATCGTATTACCAACCATAATCTGCGGTTTTCGTAAAATGTCCTATTTATAATCTCTCAATATTAGTGCCGCTCTGTCATTGCATAAGAAGCAATAAAATGTGTGAGCAAAACGGAACATATTGCGCGATCACTCGCACTCTCAGTTCTTACAGCAACGGCTAGTGATTGTAAGTCTTGCGTTGTGATGTTATGGACAAGCTACGTATAAAATTAAACTCAAACAATATAATTAAATATCTTTAATTTTCGTATGCATATAAAACAGAATTATAAATAGGTAACCATAAACATTTAAAAACAAAATTATTTTAATTATACTAAGTAAACATAAGTAACCAATTCATTAATTAACTATAAGAAATTAAATGACTAATATTTACTATTATCTAATTAATTACTAATCATTACTGTTAATACAACTTTTGGTATGGGGGCAAATAAAGGAAGAAGTGAATTTACTCAATCAGATCATTGCTAATGTCTCAAATCACTACTAGACGAAGATTTGAGAAGGTCACAAGTACCAACAAATTAATTACTAATTATTTCAATTACGTAAAATTCGTCATTAGAATCGTCATCATCGTAATCATAACTTTAATTAATAACGAAAGGCTGTGGGATGTGATTTTCTCAAGTCTTAGTATTATAGGGTCTATGAATGTTGAACACAGTTTCTTCAATTTTATTTTGACATATTTGCGATGGCCTGATGGAGTAATTTCTCGGCATCTGCTATTTTAATTTGTTGTTCTTCATTGTCACTTCTCCCTTTAATTGCGCCCACAACAATTTTATAGGATTATATTCTCAGTAATAAGGTGACAAACGAACAACTTCATGACCACGTTGGTTTACCAATTGTTCATACCGATGCATCAATTGCAGCCATTTTCGTATTTCGTCTACCATAGACACTGATGTAGATGCTCGATTGATTTGCTGCGCGTGGTAACTGGTATTATCAATAATGATTACATTTGGCTCTTTCAAGTTTAATAGCAATCGCTAAAACCACTCGGTAAACCTTTCAACTTTCATTTCAGAATAATGTCTATCATTCTGTTGTTCGATTTATCTATTATTCGATAGTCATTATTGTTAGATTTATAGTAAATAGCATAAAACGTGTGAATCCCTGACCAGGTGTTCTTTTTACTGATAATATGTAACCGATGTGTAAATCAATAAATGGAAAGGGTTTTATTTCTTTGCATGCAAGGAGACGATGATCGTAGGATATTAAATTGTTTTCGTTATTCTCTTAAGATTCCTTTCAATATGTCACAATCCTTTTGTCAGTTAATAACTGACCTTTAGTCCTAATTAGCAGTATATTTTTGCAATAATTTCATAAAGTTATTTCCTTAAAAATAAAAGAAGAAAACTAAATTAATGTTGCTACTTTATTCCAATCGTAGGAAAGACGGTTGTTTTCGTTTTATTTCTGCATGGCTATCTCAACTAACTTCTAGATTGTCTTGTTTGATATTTTTGGAAATCATACAATTCTTGTACAATTAGATAAGCCATCACTTTTCAAAACCACCTCAATTAGGTCTGTTTTTGTGTAAATAAACAAGAATAAAAGTATCATTAATTCTATGGATAACTTTTATAGACAATATTACCATAAAAACTAGTATTTATAATTGACATACTAGTATTTATAATACAGTACGTGAACACAGAACAGTAAATAGCACTTCGAATAATACTCGATTATTTGTATTGCTGAGTCATTTACTGATTTAAAAACAAATGTTCATTAGAGCACGGCTAAACTCATTTTACTATTTAATATATATATATATATATATATATATATATATATATATATATATATATATATATATATATATATTGCTATTATATATACAGAGTAATATAACAACAGGTTGAGAATTTCGAAAAGTGGCTGACATAGGTTTGTATGTATCCGTTGAACAAACTAAAGGAAATATTGGAACAACACCATATAAAAAAAACTGACACTATATTAATTAAACGATTTCACATTTAGTCAGCATGTCCCGGCCATTACAGCTAAAAAGGTGTTCTGCGCCTTACAGATACTCGCAAAACCTAACAAGATGTTCATGAAATTGAGAGTTAGTTCCCCATAATGGCGCTCTCTGTTTCCTTTATTTATGAACGCATTAAGATGGTGATGTATGTAAAAGGGCGCCGGAGAGTGCACGCGGCTGGTCTTTTCTTCCAAAACTTTCAATTGAAAATACACAGTTGAATTTGCATAGGTAATGGAGTGGCCGGTAAAATTCTTGAACTAAAAGGTTTATTTATGCTTTTGTTAAGGTTAAATTATTTAATTGTTTGACTTGGGTATTACAATGCGAGCGTGGTATTCCCCTGAACTCGATTTAAAATATAACTTTGAATCTAAAACGAAATTTATTTTCATTGCCCAATTAAGAAATATTATATTGTTAACGATATCAAATTCCATTTATCAACAAAATTATCTGGTCAATGGAAAGACATGTCATGAATACGCAGTGGGGATCAGCTCTATATCATTTATACTGCTTATAATAACCAACTCATGAACAGTATTTAGAATTCAGCCAGCGTCTCTGCTACATACTTATGTATCGAGTTATATATGGCAATGTTACTCATACTCTTTCATAAACAGAAGGGTATTGCCTGTTCTTAGCAGTTTTGAACTCTGTGGAAAAAGTGCCGTAGAACAAGTAAAATAATATTTGTTCCCGATAATTTATCATTGTCGTCAGATAAATAAACACGAGTCACTGTTATGTCACGTTAGGAGACAGTTTTAAGTTTAAAATATAAGGAAAACTCAGTCAATATCGCCGAAGACTTGCGTTTTTGAAGCAAAAAAATATATTTCTTTAAATAACATATTATAAGTACTACAAGTAATGGTAAATTTCAGAAAAATACCATCACCCATCCCGATTTTCAAAAGACTTCTTCAGTGTAAGTCTTACACGGGACGACAAATCTCTAAATTTGTTGACAATGTTTATAATTAAAAATTTAGCGCGTACTGAATTTAACAATTTACAAATGAATTCTAAAGAATTAATTTTCAATGAGACTCGATGCTTTTAAAAGATTAAGAAAAAAAATATTTAATATTCCCCTATTATTATATGTTTAAGTTTGAAATTCAGTTTGATTTTAATTTTTATGGAAAACCAGTGGTAAAAATATGTTCCAACACGTTTCATTTTTCTAGAGCAGTGTGTAGGATTTTGCTCAATTTAACGGTAAAGTTATCAAGATAGCAAGTAAGACTTGCTTTTTTTTGTAGCATGGAAATAGGTGAAAATAGAAAAATAATAAAAGTAGACGAAAAGTACAAAAAAACTTTATGCAAATTTCCGGCAAATGATAGTGAGGGTATTAGTATTAGGCTTTTTTATTGGACTAAATTGGTAAAAAGAACTTATTAAAAAGTAAGTTATGACTGCACACATTTTTCATAGCTATTGATAACTATTTCATCTTCGGACGCAGAGTTATTTCTGTTGCAAATGATCTGCTATATAAAATGTTAGGAGCTTTCCTGATATTTATTTTATTTTATTTAAGTGAATAGCAACTGGTAACCTAAGACTGTACATATTATTCGTTTTATGATTCTAAAATTTGGATCGACATTTTATTTGGCTTTACCTGCTATCTACAATTTTATTTTCCGTTGAATTATTTTCTATTCGATTGTTTGCAATCTGATAAAAACATGAATAAAAACGCCTAGATGGAAGACGGACACGATCTTGTTGACTTAAGTTTTTTGGAAATCAATTAACAGACAAAGTATGTGTTTACAGCTTAGGTTATCTTTGTTGAACATTCTACAACATTCTATATTAACTGTATCCATAACGTAAGCAAAAATCATTAAAAACGCATCGATACCATTTTTAATAGCATACTCCTTGGTCTTGGACCACACTTAAAATAAATTCAAAGAAAAACAAAGACAACAAAAAATATTATTAACGAAGTTCGATTCGTTACAACACAGCTTCTCTGTTAAGAATGTAAGCAAAAGAACCACCGTAGATATATGTATAAAGATAGCTATAAGTGTTGACAACAGATGCAAATTGTAAACAAATTGTGGAACAAAATAAGCTTATGTTGAATTCGGGCAACATCGGAAAATGTTATGTGCGGAAAACGATTAACAACGACGTCTGCCCTTATGTGTCTGTCAATATTTGGGTTGCTTACTGGAGCACCTACTATTCCATACTTCATCTATGGCCATGCCCATTTTATCGAAATTAGTTCGGGTGGAAGAAATTATTACAACATAAGTACCCTACCCAATTTTGTATTTACTACGCGTGTAGTAACTTGATACAATATTAAATTCGCGTACGTTCTGTTTGAATTAACTGATTGCCATTAAGTAAAAATTGAATATTACTTCAAGTTATGTCTTAGATGGTGCACCCCAAAGCGAACATAATCAAAACCCAAGCGAACATACAAAAAAAAATTGAAAAAAAGGATTGTTATATTCTATTACTTTTATTATGTCTACTAAATCATTTTTTCATAAACGTCTTCAATGTACAGTCACGTTAATTCTATAGTTTCAAAATACGTTTAGATAATGCAGATATATCACTTATATAGAACGAACTAAATACAAATGACAAAATATGATACTCAATTAATCATTATTATTTCAAGAAAAAACAAACTTAGAAATTCTTATTAAATGGTTGTATCATTAGACTATTGTTATCAATATTAACTTATTTACAAAAAATAAATGTATAATGTCATTCGAAATTCATTTAAAAACTTTTAAGAACCATTTCCTCTATTTCTTGTAAATTTTTAATCTATTACCGCAATATTTTATATTTAAATAAACAAATTTAAATTTAAAAATTCCGAAAATCACATTTCTTTAATATAATTTTTTCATAATATTTAAAACCCTTTACGGTTTTACGGCTCAAGTTTTCGTACAGAATTTTGCATGTATTTTGAAAGCACGATTTTGCTATTTTCTGTAGTAGAAGTATTTAATCATTTTGATCGCAAGTATTCTTGTGTATCTACAGTTTCAATAAATTTTCATTTAAACAAGTCGTTTTAAAGTTGCCGCTAACTTCGTTCTATGAAGACTGTTAATGGGTGACCTAGATCAAATTATACGGTGGTGGTAAACATTAAAAGAAATTTGTACCGACTTTTTACATACCGATACCGATTTTGTTTAAGTTAAACCGTGTTACTTTTGACAGTAAATATATTCCTGGTTTTGTACAAGTGTTTTAAATCTAAAGTCTAAAAAAGACCTTCCGAATCATGCATTTTTTTTCTTTCACACGTATACTTAGAATGATTGACTGTAACTTCTAGCGTTGTTTCAAAATTTAGCTTAGTAGGCTATTTTTAGTTGGGATTCAAAATGTCTATAATACTAAAAAAATACAGTTGACCACGAGATTGCCAACAACCACTTACATAAAATATAAAAAGAAGATGAAATTTTTTACATTTTAATGCATTATCGATAACAAACTCTTCATTAAACTTTATAATACCGAAAGTATTCAATAAAAAATGAATAACCTTATTAGATATTGCGAGTGTATGAATAGTAAGAAAACCCTTTGAAATATTGACCTGATTAAACACATCGACGCTCTTTATAGGAACACACTGGCATATAAAATAATGCCTACGCCGCTCGCAAACGGGCTAGAGCTTTGCATTTTTCATATTATTTTAACAGAAAATTCTCAAAAAGTCCTAGTGCAAAAATCTTGAAGCCGATTTACGTGGTCTTAGTTAAACGTTAAGTGTCCACAATGTAACCAGCTGTTATGTTCTCCATGTTCCATAAAAGGCATATATTCTTCAATGTTTTAAATTCTAATTTTCATTATAAATGTAAAAGTTTGTATGAAAAAATGGATGGTTGCATGTTTGTTACTCTATAAAACCGTAATTACCCAAAGCATCTAAATGTAATATGTCATAAGAATAGATTTCAGTCTGGATTAATATATGATCTTTTTACCTCAAAGTTTGAAGAAATACTAGACAGACAACATCCATCTTTTATGATGTCGATTATGTTCCTACTTGATCACATAGAATTACCTGTAATCCCGAATTCCCACATCTGAACGTGGTTTACATAGAATAACATATAAAACTTTCTCACTTTTGTAACTCGATTACGCAGTAAAATTATAGCTTGAATTGTTATATAGGTTACATTACTTCATTTACGCAAAAAATGGTGAGTTTCTGCGAGTGGCGTGCAGTGTCTCATAAGCAATTACATCTAGCTTGCCTTAAACCTTTAGCATAAATACATAACATATTTACGAAATGTCAAACATATTGATTTTTCCCCATTCAAGTGATGTCTGCACTTAATTACGTGACGTGCATTTCGCCCGCACTAAGCAAATGTTACGGACACATGGAATTTTAGATAAAACGTACAAATTTTACACCTATATTGTATCAAATTACAAAAACTTGTAGACTCAGAAACGGTTTACACTAAAGTAAAATTGATTACATCATTTCAGGCCGTAGTTTAAAACTAAGCCGGAGTTTGCTAGATTATCTTCGGCTTTACTTAAACTGAAACAATCTCGTGTTTATGATATTCACGTACAAATTAATTCATTGTATTTTTATAACGATCTCTGTATTGATACGTATTACATTTTGTCATAAAATTACTTAGTGCTAGCCGTTTTCTTATCCATAGAAATTAATATTTTATTAGTTTAATTTTGCGAATGTACATTTCTGCTGTAAAATTTAACAAAAAGTAGTCAAATGTTGCAATGTTGACAGTGTGATTAAAACAGGATTTTCTGGTTTATCGTTTTGTGAAAAAAAATAGTATAATTGTAAATGGTAAATCAAAATAAATTTCGAAAATAAAAAAGACTAATAAATTTAGTGTACAGCATTTTCAAAGTAATTTGTATGATAAGTATTGATGCACAGGTGGCAGTTTCAACAATAACATGTTTTACTGGCCTTGCTTATTAGTAAAAAAAATAAAGGTAGTTTTGATCATCTTATTAATTTTACAAATTGTGATCAAAGACATGCTAATTCTGAAAAAACATTTGTCGTGCACAATGAAGCTACAAAAATTTGGCTCTTTGCGTATAGAAATTTGTGTCGAGGGTAACAAGATATTGTGAATCGGAGACATAATGTAAAGGTTGACAGAAAGAGAAATATTTTGAATGGGTTAAAAGATACCAGTTTATTTTTAGGTTACCAAGAATTAGCTTTTTGTAGTCACGATGAAAGTCATAGTTCGGTAAATTGGGGTAATTATATCTAGAGTTTATGTTTTTAAGTACCTACAATTCAATTACTTAGATATTTTCAATCTTTTACACTATAATGCCATTTTTAAGTCTATCGGGGCTAATTAAATATGAATTAATTTCTTCCGTGGCTGACGTTATATTTGACGAAATTATTTTAGAACTTGATGACAGATGAAACACCGGACGTTATTAGAATGGAATAGCTCGCAACCATAATAAAGTACGCGTCAAATAATGGTATTGAAGAGCATTTTCTTGGTTTCATAAATATTGGTTGTAAGCGATTAAATATTAAGTGAATACATTTTTTGGCAAGTAGATAAGTATAACAAATTACTTGAAATTTCAGGTTGATTTTTGGGCAAATTTTTTAAAATTTTTTTTTATGATCGTCTTTACTTATTCCGACTTTTAAGTTTTTTGGGTTAACAAAGGTCAAAACTTGTTATTATTGCTAAAATACATTTGTTTCTAAGTATTAATTTATAATAAAAGTGCTTTAAGATAAATATTTAAAAATAATATAGATTTTATCTTTTTAAGACTTCCGAAAGTATTATATTTTTCTAGTTTATTTTGGAATTATTTAAATGTCTATTTATATGTTTGTTAATTGCGCTGACTTTAAAGATACAAATGTAAAGTAAAAATTATGGAAAAAACGAAATACAAAAAACGGAAGTATTATTCGGATATTTTTTTATAAATTTGTTGTAATAAAAAAGTAATCTCATCAAAGACCCTTTTTTTTAAACATATATTGCATTTTAATAATTTCAAAAGAGTGGTATGATTTAAAAAAATAGGTGCATTGCAATCTACCCATGTAGTACTATAACAAAGATTAAAGTTCCAAAGTTTCCCAACTTTACGTAGTGTATATATATATATATATATATATATATATATATATATATATATGTATATATATATATATATATATATATATATATATATGTATATATACTAAACTTGTTCCCTTTTATTAATTATCTCATTTTTTTCCTCTTTTATTAACCTACTCACCGTGAGGTGAGCGCATTTAGTAAATCTGTATAGAACGTTATTGTACTGACTCCTACAAATTGATAATAATTTACGAAGCAGCAAAAATATGTTTTAAAATATGTAATTAAAAACTGATTTTTAATGACGTAGGCTACATCTTTTTCAGTAGTGACGCTTGAGCAAGGAAAACCACAATGTAATTCAAAGTAATTATTTTAATAATTTAAGTACTTACTTGAAAAAAAATAATCTAGATTCCCCTGCCTCCTTCTTATTACCATAGTTTTTATACATTTTGACTACACAATATACCGTAATCTTGCATTTTATCAGAAATTAGAACTTTAGCGTGCTATGCCTGTTTCATAGTGAACACTCAAAGACAACTAATAGATACTCAAAAACAGTTATAAAAGGATCACTTTCGATGAAAATCGCAAATGTCGCTTTGATTTTTCCATTAAAAAAGGATTATAGCACTATAAAAACAGCAAATTTAGGAATAATCGAATACTCTATTATAACGCATCAATAAATAAAACTAATATATTTGTTTTTTCATTTTACTACTTTAATCCGCAGAATTCTTATTTTATTAAACTTGTTATTGAAATATAAGTTTCAACAAGAGCTAACGGTCAGCATTGAATAGTTTCAATAATAAAATATCAATTTCGTTTTAAGGTGACTTGAATATGAATAACTCCCGATTTGCGCCATGGTCATTTTCTGTCCCTAGCTACTAATTTAAAAACTATTTATGCCAAGTTCTATTGTTAAAAAAACACAGAAAAATTATATAATTATTCAAAGTATTCAGATATTATGGTCCAAAGTTATAATACAATTTCAAAATAAACGTCGTCTTGTGTGATAACATATTTAATCACCTCTATTGAAAATTTCGAACTGTAGAAGATCATGCAGCATTGAAAGTTCTTAGAACTGCCATATTTAATAAACGGACATTTGTTATCCAGTGAGTGGTCTAGAAAATGAAAAGTGGAACGCACGCTGATTGTTATTTTTCTAGAATTGTCTTGCATAAAAAAAATATCCTACCCGTTGCGGAAACATTAGAATCGGAGAAACTTCAAAACTTTCTAGACTAGAATGAAATAAAAATGTGAGCCGGACTCGCCCATCAAGGCTTCCCTAACACCAAACAGTATTAAACTTATTTCGTAAGCGATAAGGTGTTTTTGAGTTTTGTGCACCATCGAATGCCGCCACACAGTTATTTCTTTTTAATAATTCTGCTATTTTTATATATAGCGGTTCATAGAAGACACATATCTTTTAAATTTAATTTACATAGTACCAATAGTCTGAGTAAAATGGCTGTAATATATGGACAGACAGATGGACAGGACGGAGTTCCTAATTTGCCATTTGGTAAGGGAGCCCGCAAAATATCGAAAATCACGTTTATCATTGTAATGATACAAGGAACCATAACAATTACTACGAAAATGGATTCTAAACATGTAAAATAACGAAACCCATTTGTAATTTAACATCGATACGCACGGAGTAACTTCAACAAACGATGTTCAGTTCAGTACAAATATAATTCAGTACCCAAATTTAACGTTTTGGCAGTCTGGCGGAAATGTATATTATTATCATTATTACTAACAATTAAATATTTATCTACAACATGTATACACGTAAGTCTATTATTAAGTTTGTATTAATTACGGTGCGAGTCATTATACTTTGTTGGATTAATATATTATTTGCACCCATTGCACTATATAAGAAACGTCTTGACACATCCCGAAAGACGCATTTTCGAATGCACTATGAAATGGATTTCAATGGTTCTCCTCTTCGGGCTTACTGATACTGATGTAAGTGATAGAAATTGAAATCTGAATATAATTATTTCTATTACCATTTCCCTTGATGGAATTAATAAAGCATTAATCAATAATAACAATTATCACTAATAAAATCTAGAGGATACATAAAGCATAATAACGGACGCAACAATTTTAAAGCAGGAATATTTTTTTACAAAGTTTTGTACAAACATCTAATGTGAAAGACTTGACGTAGTGACCTGTACCATAGTTCCACAAATGTAGTGAAGAAATTACTACTGCTCCTACATCCCACAAAAAGAAAACCTTCAGGATGACAAGTCGGAATATCAACAGTTACGTGGAATGTATAACAGTTACGTAAAATGTATAAGGAAATCCATCATCAGCCCTTAAGCAACTGCTATTGTTGTTTAATCTAATTTGGTGAGAGATAACAACAGATTTTTTTTAATATACGTGAAACTAATGTTTATTATTATATACTGTGTCGATTTTTAAAAGAACAGTGTCGTGTTTAATAGCAACTTTTTTTTACTCTTTTCTTTATTTTCTAGGTACTGTTATGTTATGTAGAGATTAGATTTTAGAATTTACAGCGATCCCGTGAAAATAGTTAAAAATATAACAATGCAAGTGGTTCGAAGCGACCGACTTAGCCCTTACTTATAATTTGTCTCCTTGTAAGAAAAGATAACAATAAATCTGAAGATAAAACCAGAGTTTTCAATCATTAAACCAAAATATGTATTTGCATTTTACATTTAAAGTAAAATAAAGTTCGATCATACTCGAAACAATCATTCATGCTTAAAATATAATAGTACTGGATGCTTAATAGTAGTAAAGCACTAATCAATGAGATAAGTAATTAAACATTGTAACATTCACAGTAATTATTCAAAAAGGAAATTTTGAATATTAATGATACAACATTAATATTTATAACTAACAGGCATTTGCGTAATTTTAATACTAAAATAAACACAGAAAAGCATTAAGAAATTGTGATTTCTATCGTTTAAAAGTCTAACATAATTTTGAATAACATAAATCTTAACGCATTCTCCAGAAAATGTCCAAATATGGCTGCATTAGTCACCAAACTTTAAATTAATATTTACGAGAAATTATTTAAATTATTTTAAAGTTATCAACGATTTTTGAGATTCAATCAAATGCTCCAAGCCAACAATAAATAGGCTGCAGTATTTAAGTACAATCATTTGCTAACCGAAACTGAACAGCAGCGAATATAGTCAGTCAGAAAGCATTAATTTGTAGGATATTATCGCTGGGCAACACGACGATCGACGACGATGACAATATATTATTATATTCCCATTGAAATTACTGTTTTTCAATTACACCTCCATGTATTGAGATTGCCTATTATTAAACTTAATTTTCAATAAAATATCCACGTTTACATCAAATGCTTTAACATTTATAATACGATACAAAATGAATGGGTCTAAAATAATTTAGTAACTAAAAAAGGTGGCACGTTTGAAGTACGTCGATATATCGACTCTGTTTATACCTCAAGCGAGGAATCTGGCGTGATGATATTTTTCGGCTTGTAGGTCGAATGAAATCTTTTGCGGTGGTCGTCGTAAGTAAAGCTTATTTTACTTATACATTTAATGTATTATATTCAGATATCTCTTGTTTGACAGTTCGAACATAACCACCCTCAAAATTAGCAAACTTGTCTATGATCTTGTTTAAGATTTTAATGTTTTAAAATTCAATGTCACTCAAGATCCAGGCAATAGCATTTTGAATGGAGTTAAAAAATAATCGGACAAACAAAAAACCAAAGTCGGGCGCAGTTAAAGGGAAAGACTCAACTTCGCACGCATGAGTTCGAAAATCAAAGAGAATTGTAAAGAATTCGTTTAGTGTAATTCGTCTTATTTTTAGTTAGATAATAAAATACAATAAAAAATATTTGTTTTAAATACAGTGCTGTTGATACACGATTTTCAACAGAAACAGAGTAAATAGATATAAGAAAATGTCAAAAGATCGTTTCAGTTGGTGCTCACTTTCTACTCTCCATGAAAAACAATAGCACACTGCAAACTTCCCATAATATGTCTCAATACAATTAAATCCAGCATTTATATTCTACACTTAAAGATGTTTAACCCAAATAGCACACAACAGAATAGAAAGATATTTCTATTTTTACTTACAAATGCCACATACGATTATGCCGCTCGATCAGTGCGACAAAACTCAAAGCTATATATAACGTACTGCATATGTTTCGTAACATCTCTCAATGAAATGAAACCAAGCATTTAGTTTCAACAGTTAAAGATATTCAACCCAAATAGAACACAAAAGAATATAAAGATATTTCTATTTTTTACTTACACATACCACATACGATTATGCCGCTCGATCAGTGCGACAAAACTCAAAGCTATATATAACGTACTGCACATGTTTGGTAATATCTCTCAATGAAATGAAACCCAGCATTTATGTTCAACAGTTAAAGATATTCAACCCAAATAGAACACAACAGAATAGAAATATATTTCTATTTTTTACTTACACGTGCCATATACATTATGCCGCTCGATCAACGCCACAAAACTCAAAGCTATATATAACGTACTACACATTTTTCGTAATATCTCTCAATGAAACTAAACGCAGCATTTATATTTAACAGTTAAAGATGTTTGGCCCAAATAATCATATAAACAACAGAAAGAGATAGTTATTGTTTACTTACACATGCCATTTACGATTGTGCCGCCTGATCAGTTCAACAAAACATTCAAATTCACCTTTAATTAGAAGAGGATAAATACGTCTTATTTTTGTTTACTAAGTAATAGGAGTATTAAACGTATTATTTAAAAATGTATTCAATTTTTTCAAGGTTTCAAAGAGACTTCTACAGTAACTTTTACAGTTACAGAGAGCGGAAAAACCTTTTACTCTTGAAATTAATATGATCAAAATTTAAAAAAATTAATTTACAAGGCGTTACATGCAGCGAATATAGTAATTAGATTTAAAAGAGCTATTAATGATTGCCTGAGAGATCTTGAAAATTATTAAAAAAAATCCACGAGACCGACCAAAATATATCGTATTACGTATTTTTACAGATCAAAATAAGGTTAACTTATCGGTGTAAAGGTTATTAGCATGATTTAAGAAAAGATTGTATGATTTTAAGTCGTAGATAGATTGGTTGATTGAGTATTGAGTTCTTTTAGTGTTTGAAGGAAAAATTTAAATATAATTGTATTCTGGAATATTTAGTAGTAAAGTACATATGTTAAATTGATCGATCTAATCCTTTTTTAACGTTTTTATTGGATATGACTAACACAATCTTAATAAAGTTCATTTGTCAATTCTTAGGAAATGTACTCACGTATTTTTCCTGCAAGTAGGATGCGTCTCCAGTGTAATCTATACTAAGATTAAGCTAATCTAATTTAAATTTATAACTAAACATATTTTAAAATTCATAAGAGTTCATGTGGTTTAATGCACTTCGGTCTTCTCAGCTCTTGAGTGTTGTCAGTTAGATGCCTTCCACTTTAGTATGGTTTAATAATCTCTTTCCATGTTTTATGGCAAATTATTGAATCACTTCACTAACCCACTCAACTTCCTGATTATTGTAGAGTTCTTCGTTGGTTCTATCGGCATGCATTTGTTACCAGATGTAAAATTTTGTTTTCCTTACTTTGTATTATCTGCTGGTTTGATAGGTCGGTGCAGCCTCACAGTTGCATATCGTTCGTCGAGACTTTAATTAATGGGCTGATAAATCAGCCTATTAGAATTTCGGTTGAGTTGGAAATAACTTCCGATCAAACAAGATATTTTTTCACTTTGGGTTTGGTTTCTTCAGTCTTTCGTCACACGTGGTGTTTCAATTCCAACTTATTGTCAAGAAGGAAACCAAGATATTTTGTAGACTTAGCCTAAATAATTCCCTATTTTGAAAATTAGAGGCATTTCTCAAGCATTATTTTTATTTTGCTATCGTTTCCTCGCAACGAAAAGTTGATATGAACCGATTTCAAACTGTTAAACTCCATTCTTCAGTCTCTTCACCATTTGTGGATCTTTTTTACTACAGTTAGAAGTTTTTCATCTGCATTTGTTTGAGACTCATCTCTTGCTATAATAATCGTGCCATCAGCAAATGTGACTAGTACCGTCCTAGTACCGTACCGTGTGACTAGTACCGTACCGTACCACTATAAAGTAAGTAAAGCATTGGTCCTTGGATAATACTTTGTGGGACCCGTGTTAAATTTGAATGGAACTTTTAAAAGGCTCCTTCATGGGATATTCTAAATTTTGTTTCAAAAAGTATGATTTCAGCAATTGACATTACCTAACTCTAGCAAACACTTCTTTGCAAGCTACATTTTATTTATTACCCTATTTTTCTCGCACCTATTAGGTTTTTTTTCGTTACCTTATTTCTACGAATTTTACATTTAAATCGATTTAATTTTACATTAATTTATTTTCTACGAATTTATATCAATTTATTTCTACGAATTTTACATTAATTTATTTTCTACAAATTTTACATTTATTACCCTATTTTTCTCGCAGCTATTAATTTTTAAAAATTAATAGCTGCGAGAAAAATAGGGTAAATTTGTTTCTACGAATTTTACATTAAATCGGTTTAGTTTTACATTCATTTATTTTCTACGAATTTACATTAATTTATTTCTACGAATTTGACATTAAATCCTTCATACAAGGTTCATTGATTTGTAATAACAATAAAATGTTATGTTTGAAAGTTGTATTTATTTCATAAAATATTCAGATATGTAGCTACTTAATTTGAATCAAAGAAATGTCGAGACAATTTTTTTCCGAATTTCGATTAAATTGCGGCATCGAGTGTACCCTAAATGTATTCACTCGATTATGTTACTACTTTTTTAAACTAAATCAAATTATCAAATAAAACAATACTTTAATCATTTTGAGGGAAAATGTGCTTCATTTAACATATTCAAAGAAAAGCTTGAGTGTCCATCTAACATCTGTTTTGAATACATATGCAAAAATTTTCTTTTATGCCATCAAAACAGAAAAAGCAATTGTACTCGTCAGGGTGTATCTTTATTTGAAATAATGTATCAGATGCAAGTGGATCAGGCGTGAAGGATAAAAACAGTCTTAATGAGGAATAAACCTTCGTGTATTTTGAAAAAGAAATAATAAAATTGATTCGAATGTTTATATAGCTGTTTTTAAGATTTACTCTAGTAAAGTGATATCAATACTTTGTGCAATCAATTCATAAATTAAAATTGTAGACTTGACCCTGTCTGCACATTGCAGATTATTACTAAAATAGATTCAGGGGCATATTTTTGTTAATATTGTTGGGCGTAAGAAAATTACAGCTTCGTAAATTTGTCACTGTATTTTTTGAGAAAATATAAATATGAAATAACCCAATGCCTAAATTAAAAAAAAATTTTCTAAAAACTATACTTCAAATAATTATCGATATCAAAGTATAATCGATATGATAATATCGATAATGGTGTTTATTTTAATTTGTCTCTCATGGATTTTTATATAAATACCTACTAATTGAAATGCTATTCCTTCAGATTAATCTAATCCATCAATACAACAGAATACTTTAGAATTACACAATACGACAAAGTACACGTTGGTTTGAATCATTGAGTTTCTCATCGATTTTAATTTGTCTAAAACGTTTCTGGTGTTGTTTTAAATGTTGTTGTTGTTTTATATATGTATACCTAGCAAATGAAATTATAAATTTGAATCTGCATAGATAATGAAGTTGTTGACCAAGTTTCAAGGTCTTTCAGACTTGTTATTTAGTTGGGCTACGACATTTAGTTGCCTGATTTGGGTAGTGCAGCGTAGGTGCAATTTTCCTTCCGATGCAAAAGTGTAAACTCAGAATATTGAGCCAGTGAAAATATATATATTTTCAGTGTCCGTCCGTAAACTTTTGAATTACTACTGGAGTAATTTTTTTCTTTTATCCACGAAAATGTTGGGACATTCTCAAGATAAATTATTACAAGAATGGAAGTTAGGTATCTACATGTTAAACGTACTTACCATTAAGGGTGATACAGAGGTAACGGAGAGCCATATTAACTATTTTATTTATAATAATATATTTAACTATATGTTTTCATGAAACATAGCACGGAAAGTGAACATTTCGTATAATAATTTAGTAATAACACCATTTATATGCGTAAATTTTACGTCATTACAATTGAAAGGTTTTTTTAAATTAAAAATATTACTGTAAGAGTTAAAATTGCAAAAATATACTAGTAATAATTGCAAAATATAGATTACGTGCTTTAGCCGTAGCTGAAAGATTAAGTAGCCTTTCAAAGAAGACTTACGAAAACAAAGAATTCAGAAGATGACGGACAGCCATATCAACATGAATGTAAATACATAATAAGACATCCCTGTGCCAATGCCTACCTAATTTTATTAGAAAATTATGGCAAATGAATTTAAAATACCACTCGCTGACGAAATCCAACGTCCATAACTACAAAAACTACAAACTTGAAAATTTAAAGACCTATAAACAACTACATTTCTCTTAACTTCTAAATGCTTGCTACGAAACAATTTCATTGTGAATCAATCCCTAAAGGCTTTAAAATAGGGGAGGAAATGGTGTGGCAATATTGAAAAAATTATAATTAGAGACTTACAAATTTCTACTCAAATTATAGTTTTTACTCAGATTCTTAGACAAACTTATTTCAACATTTTAGGAAAATCGCTAACTATAAATATTATAAAAACAAGCGAATAAAACATTCATGGTCCTTTTTGCCCGGTTAAAGATGGGCAGCCAATTTTTCAATATGAAATTTTCACCAATTTGGTTACACCTCTTAAATATTTAATTTATTTCTGGTAATTTCCTGGTATGGACACTTACTAACACCAATTTTACTTCTTACAGTGATGTGCAGTTTAAATAAATAACATAAATAACAGATACACAGATACCATCAATACTAACACCATGCAGGAAACAAATTTAACCAGGCAACAGCAACTACAAAACTGCTTTTATATTCTTATTTTTTTTAATTTTAACTGTTTTTTTCGCATAAACGCATTTATATTTGTTTGTACATAAAAATTCTCCAAACGTCCAAGTCGACCGGTACCAAAAAAAATGAAACTTTTAATTGATTGACAGCACTGTTTCAAGTTTCAATTCGAGACCTACTAAGCATATCTTTTCAAAGATAATTACAACCAATCAATCGCGTGACTCTGAGCTGATTTTCAATAAAATAGGAAGCAGTGGTGGGCTTATTATATGCTAGCACCAAGCATGGGTGGGCTTATTATATGCTAGCACCAAGCATTCTACTTCAACGATGGGAACAACAGAGCAAGATTTTAATGATCGTTATTAAATTTAAATTAACCCTTTTATGAGATCTAATTATTTCCTGTGAGACAAACTGACCAGATATAAAGTTAGATACGGTTGTATAATTATTACGAGTACATATGAAAGTTGCTAAATTATATATAATTGTATTGAAGGAGTACGAATCTTTAAAATTATTACTTGCGCTATTCACAGAATCGATGAAACATTGCTACAAACGTTATTACATCTTATGAAGTATTTAATTACTGTTCACAGGCATATACAAGTAGAACTCATATCAGGAGGGTTCCGTAAGCCCTTAGGCATATATCCATTTTGCAAACGACATTACTATTTATCACAAGCATATTTACCTAGTGTAGATTTCATAGTCGCAAAAACGTATTTTTAAATTTAAAAATGTTTATGCTGACACGCAAACAAAACTAGGAATAAACATAATATTTATGAGTAGAACTCGCATCAAGAGGGTTTCGTAAACATTTAGGTACATATTAACATCTAAAGGTATTTATATAAAACTAATTACGAATGACATTTGTTTTCATCATACGTATATGTTTATATCCCAGAGTTTCTTTCACAGGCTAAAAACGTAGTTTTAAATTTAAAAATTTATATGCTAACACATAAGTAATAATAAACTTGGTATTTATGAGTAGAACTCGCATTATGAGGGTTTCGTGAACGATTAGGTATATACAAACATCAAAAATATTTCTATAAAGCTATCTACAAATTACTTTTTTTCATAATATGTGTATGTATATAGTGTGGTCATCTTGCACAAATGTAAAAACGTATTTTCAGATTTAAATATTGATATGCAAACAAGCAAACATAGAATATAACACAATGGTCGTTTACGAGTAGAGCTCGCATTACAAGTGTTCCGTAACCACTTCGGTACACACACACATCTAAATATATTCCTAAAAAACTATTTACAAACGACATTTGTTTTCATCCTGTGCATATGTTTGTAGCATAGTGCTAAAAATACGTTTTTACGATTGAGAAACATTTCTCAATCAAATGTTTTAATTATATGCGTATGTTTATAATCTAGCGTATTTTTCACAGGCGTAAAACGTATTTTAAAAAATTAATATGCTAACAACAAATTGAAAAATTAATATGCTAACATGCCAACACAGGTAATAATACACATGGAATTTACGAGTAGATCTCGCATTGAGAGGGTTCCATAAACACTTAGGTACATACACACATCTAAAGATATTTCTATAAAACTATTTATAAACGAAGTTTTTTTTCGCCATATGAGTATATTTATAGCTTAGTATTTTCAAATTTAAATATTGATATGCTAACACGCAATAGTACACTTGGCGTTTACGAGTAAAGCTCGCATTGAGAGGACTCCATATACACTTCGGTACATACAAACTTCTAAAGATATTTCTATAAAACTATTTACAAACGACATTTTTATCATCATATGCATGCTGTTACGACGACTTCAAGATTTGGTATAAAAAAACAATTTGTTCTTAGATTTTATTATTTAAGTTATTACTACAAATTGATATCAGTATTATTGTTATTAAATTTTAATTAGACTTTGATTGCACTTATATCTGGATTACAATTGACGCGAACTAAGGCCTTGATTGAACTGAGATTACCTGAACCATGCGGGGCTTCAATCCACATTTTATAAAGGGTAACAAGTGCTGAGGCATCTGGGAGGGGAGTTTGCCGACGAGCCTGGGAACAGGGCTTGTCATAGTAATGCGATGCTCTGGGAGCCGAGTGCTCTTGTCATGTTAATACGAGAATCATATCATGAGACAGGTGCTCTGTAAGCATTACTGCTGGCAAGTACATGGCATAACAGCGCCCCCGTTGAAGAGTAAACGTATACCCTTTTGTTAATTTGTCATATAGGTTCTGTTTCTAAGTATTGGTATCGGGAAGTTGACTGAGTTTGTTTCAGAGGCATGTTCAGATTCTATATTATTCGAGTTAGGTGCAGGTCTGACTAGCAATTTTTTAAATTTGAGTTCACAATTATATGAATAATATTGCCTATTATTTTAAAATGTGAGATTGATCTTTTGAATCAAAATTATTCGTGATTTCTTTAAATATTTTGTCGTTTCTTTAAAAGTGTCTAATTTAAAATACTTTATTTTTACAGCTGTCGTACGTTTATTTGAAGGCTCACCTTGCTTGTTGAATAGACTCATGTTTTTTTATAAATTACGTCTAATATTCCAAGTTGCAAATCATGGGCATAGCAGAGTTGTTGAAATGCAGCTATCAAACTACCGGTTTTAACCATAACCGACGCATCGTCAGTTGTAATTGCTACAATATCTATCTGTAAATCAAGGTGAAATTCCTTCAATTTTTTTTTTAAAGTTTCTACGCAAACGGTTGTTAGCATATGTCCAAAAATGCGAGTAAGTACTAAATTCCAAAACAAAACTCGACCATTTGCGTAGGTGTAGATGTTGATGTTAAGATACCGCCTGTTACTTGAAGATGTCCATTCATCAAAAGTAAGCAAGAAACGGTGGTCAGTTTGTTTAAACTCCGACAATTCATGGAGAACTTTCATACGAAGAGTCATTCTGTAGTTCATGACCATCATTTGAATAGATGTTGAAAATCGAGACAAGAGGAAGCCTTTTGTTTTATACAATTATCGTAAATCTGAAGAAATTACGAACAAACTTAAGGGCAATCCGTCCTTTGCGTGCAACTCTTTCTTTCATTCAAGTTTCACTGTTTTGGATTGGAAAACGCTCCGTGATTTTCATTCGCTTTGGCGCCGTAATTGACGGTGGTTCTGGAGATAACATACGGGATGATGAACGTGTACTCGCACTTGATGACGACGCTACATTTTTTGACACTTTTTTGCTTAAATCCTCTACATAATGCTTAGATTTCAAATGCACCTGTAACCCTTTGGTCGACTTAGCAGTGATCTTGAAAATAGTCTTGCACAGTTTACCTTTTGCAGTTAACCCGTCATTAGATTTGCGAAAATGCCCTCAAACAAATGAATTACTTGAAGAGCAACTATATTGCAATGAATTTGACATTTTTATGTTTATTTATAATACGACTGCTGCAATAGACTTCATGGAAATATGAAGAAATCAATAATTTGAGTAGTTAAGAATATTTCACGCAGATGAACTATTTTGTTTATGTTTACTTTCAAATTGATTGACAAATTAAAATCACTCGCTTCGCACACCACTCCCCGCACCCCGCATTCCCCCGCATGAGTCGCGCCAGCAGTTAGTACTCGAGCGATCACGCTCGCGAATAGTTGTGTACATGCTTTACTCATGTCCCGCAAATCCCGTGAGATCCGGCGCCTGTAACCTTGCAACACGCGGGACTGAAAAATGGCGTGGAATCTCAGTATTGTGGACAGCGTTGCCAAACTTAGCAAATCGAAAAGCAGTAAATCAAACTTAAAAAAATAATAAAACGGTAATTTCCAAACATTAAACTATTGTTTTAAAAATCTTTCATAGAATAATAGAATTATGTCGTAAATGCAAGTACTGTTTGATTTACCACAAATTGTCCATAGTTAAATAATTGTAAGTATATTAACGAAAAAAAGAAGTAATCAGATTATTTCAAATATTAATACAAACAAATTACTCATTGTTAACCAATTCCCTATCTTTAATATTTTCTGCCTCATTTTTTTTGTTCAAATCATAAATACTTTTATTAAATTTTTTCAAATGCGATTTCAAATTAAAACGAGTTTAAGCTTTTTTTATTTTTTTATAGAAATAATAATTTTAAATGTAAATAAAACTTGCACACCCACTTTATAACCATTACACACGCAATATGTTATAACCATTACACTCCAGCAACCGTAATCTGTTTGTTCAGTTGTTCGTTGTGCAATGAACGACTAAACGATGGCTTCATAGGCTAAAAAATGTGGGTTGTGTTGTTGTTCTGTGCATATGACATTATCGGATTGTTTTGCTTACACTGACCCCTGCATGTTTATCGGACCTGATTGATAGCTTTATTGTTTGACCTTGGTTGGTAAAGGACTTTGTGAACCTATTATGGAGTCTGGACATCGATGTGTTTTGTGTTCGCGATCTGTATTAGGGCAGAGGCGTCACAAATAGTAAGATACTTTACCTCAAAGTAGACCCGATTCAGCTGAACATACTGTTCTAAGAGGACAAATACAGGTATTTACCTGCTTAATTATTATTAATATTATCTATTTTGAAAATTGTTACAACTACCGTTACATGAAAAAGTTAAATTAAAGCAATAGTAAAACATGCACTACAAACTAGGCTCCCAGCCGTTACGGCACAGCTTAGTCTAAAAGTGTTATTTTTTTCGCTTTTATGCATGAAAAAATAAACTAAAGGTATATACGCATCCAGATATCCGATATTTGTTTGCACATGCACTTTGGTTATAATTCTAATAACGTGCTTAAAAATTGATGTTCCAAATGAGATTCATTCATAGGCTGAAAAATGTACTCTTTCAGATATATATCATAGGTTTTTTGTTACGTTTCAGATTGTTTTCAACAAGAGAGTGACTGTATGCCGCAGATGCTAGACAAGAGCCAACAATGCCGTTAATCAAGGAAGGCGAGACGTAGCCAACATCTTAAATGATCCAGGCGATGGCCTGGAAGAACCCATCCCAGAACTTGCGCAAGAAGCTATACCACAAGAACCAGTAGATATCCCACATGTAGATCAAGAGAGAGCTGAATTTTTCATGCCTGAGTACGTTAGAACAGCAAACTCTTCTCAACGCTGCATTTATAAGCAATACACAAATAAAAATCTACGACGAATTCCAATTTCTATGAAATTATACTCCATTATAGATTGTATATGCCACAATATGCTTGATGCTGTCAATGTGACACATTATTTCAACTTACATTATAGAGATGACCGGTCTAATTAATGAGCAATTAATATTATTCTAGAAGACACATCATCACTGGCAAAACAAGATCGTCACCTCAGAATAGTTCTTGCAATCTATTTGACAAAACTAAGAACTAGCGAAACTAACGAAAGGCTGGCAACACTATTTCATGTGTCACGTAGTGATATTGAAAGAAGAATTAAAATAGTAAGGGAATGTTTGTCACGAGATTTTGTTTCAATATATTTAAAATTAGATCACATTTCCAGAAAAAGCGTTTTCGAGAGAAACTTGTTAATACCAAAAACGTTGTAATTTAAAAAGTAAAGCATACCAGCAATCTAACAAATATTATTTTTAATTTCAGAGTCAATGAGTGCACCGGGGTTTAGCATCTTTAAGCACTTCAATGCTTGGCGATCTTCATCGTTAAAAGGAAATCTCTTTTTTGCTTGTTTTGCTGTCTCTATATAAAACTATTTACATAGAAATTGTTTAGATTTTCTTTATCCGACTCTCCTTTATCACCTTTTATTCGGACCAGATTCGGTACCATCCCTCCGACGTATATTTCTTGTAATTATAAACGTTTTTCTACGTCTGTGAAATCAAGACTCAATATTTTCTGTTCTTTCAAATTTGAAAAATTCCTAATTTCATCCTTTTTAGTTACCGTGAGGTCTAAATATTCGATTTTAATAAAGCACTCAATAGTATTGTGAAGCAACCAATATTTTCTCATAAAGTAAAGATAGTTTTGGTGTTTCCGACTGCATTTCCTTCTTGAGTTCTGTAAATATGGGTAACGAAAATTTTCAAAATTCTATGTACAGCTCTGTCGTTCGATCGAGGGCCTTGTTGAGAATTGCTTGCGCAGAAAGTATGCGATTAATACGGAAAGTGACTTGAAAATATAATTTTATAAATGGCAATCAGTGACAACCATCTTGTCTGGCTAGGGCGAATTTTGTGTATGATGATAGAATACTTCTCTATAAAAGTCTTCTAGAATTTCGGCAATTTTTCGCATGCATGTAAAGCACACAGACTGAAGAAATGACATATGTACTTCATCGTAAAAAGGTGAGGGATCTCATTTTTCAAAAGTGTGACCAACAAATGATTGCCTCCGAACATAACGTTGGTACCATCAGATGCATAGCCTAATATGTTGAGTTTGTAAGGTATGTCCTTCTCAATGAAATATTCAACGATTTTACGATGCAACCCTTTCGTCGTGCCATCTTCGATGGGTATCATCGTAAGAAAACAATCTTCAACTTAAAAATGATCGTCCACTATTCTTACAATTAGCGCTAAATGTTTGATAGTATATTTGTCTGTGATTTCGTCAGCAAATAATGAAAAGTTATGGTCTTTTCGTTTCTCTATCAGGATTTCTACCGCAGTTTCTCCAGTCATATTTACTCATGGATAGCTCCTCTGCAATCTTCGAATCTGGAAAAATATACAAGGATACAAGGAGATGCAATATTAAAGGAGAGATTATGCTCAGCGATAATACAAGCCATCTTGATTTTACCTATTTTCGTTGCTTGTTTTGAATCTTGTGATTTCGAAGTCGAAGCTAGCATCGAAGTTAATGTTGGTTGTTTTACTAACATTTTACAGTTATTGACGTGTTTAACACAACTTTTATGGCTAAGTAGTTCATGAATCCCATATTTTCTCTCACAGTTACAGGCGAAACAAAAAAAATAGAAATTACTTTTGGCACTTTTCCTTAGTCAGCCTTTGAATCTGACGTCCTTTTACCAAGAATCAATAAACTTCTGTTCATATTTTAAACCTTTCTTCCTGAAAGGAGTTTTTTCATGTTCGGAATCACTCATTATTAAAATGTCTTTTTCCCATAAATTAAACAAAATGGCATTAAAACTTTGTTCGCAAGCGAAATTAAACGAGAAATGATTAAGAGAAACCAGTTTTACTTTCCAGGCAAAAACAACAAACAGTTACATTTATTAAATTATAAATTTAGCTATTATTTTTTAATATCTGCCAAAGCACCACGTAAATGAATAGGGAATCCCCAGAACGCACAGTTCCATAATCTGAAGGAATTTAATCTAAGGGGAATCCGCTAAGCGCTAAGGGAATCCGCTAAACGCCGGCGACACAAGCAAAAAACAGGTGCCATGCTATTGTCTTAAAAATCTTTTTCTAAGAAATAACTAGGATCCTTTTTAACAGTGATGTTGGCATAAAATTTGTTGAGTTATACATTTTCTTACATACTTTATAATAATGTTGTAAGTTATGGAAAGTTTAATACTTCAACGATTAGGTAATAATTACATGATAAGTTAACGCGATTATTGATAGTAATAAGATTGAGATTGTCCTTTGGTATTGAAATAAAGTTAATTTTTAAATTAAAAGTTAAAGCCCAATTTTTCATTTTATCACAGACATTAACTGTGTTAATTACATTGTTAGTTATTGATACTAAAACACCTAAATTATTAGATTTCAATATGTTGTTTTGTCTATGAATATACTCGAATAGAATAATTTTGTTATTATAACACAAAATGCAGTTACTTAAATGTTTTTATTAATATTTAAACAACGGCATTCTGGCTTTAGTAATGAAATCAAAAATGTTCACTACTGCACATTCAAAAACATTTTTTTACGGTTTTTGCTACTAAACCGGGGGTGGATATTACCTTCAGAGTTGATCAGCTATTTATGAAGAAACTGAAATTACATTATATTATCTTTCAACCGTTCACATTTGGTACTATTCGGATTCGGAAGTACATTAGAATGACTTGGAAACATTTATTCATTTTGTTAAAAGCACACTTATGCCAATTTAGTTTCATTTATATTTCTCTTAATTAATTAAATATTATTTGTAAATACGATCATTACAATTTTACAAATTTAGAAATTATGTTTTTTTTATTATTTATTTTCGATTATAAGGTTTGCAATTGATTCAACATCTCATTTTTTCACAGATTATAATTACCATTATGGTAAAAAACATATTTCAAAATTTTCATTTGTAATATTCGAGTTTAATCATAGATGGTAATATCGGTATACTAACACAAATGTTAAAAAGGATCCTAGTTATTTCATACTATTAGAAAATGGGTTTAGGACAATAGTACGGCACCTCAAAAAAATTCTTCGTTGCTTTGAGTCAAAGGTTATTTTGGTTTGACATGTTGTGACTTCTTGCGTTTTATACTTAGATGAAAATTCGGATACACGCACACGAATGTAATTGACCACCAAAAATTGTGGAAACTCGACCTAAAACAAAAAACAGAAATGTCATGTCAAAAATAGTAAAACTATCGTTAAAATAGTAGGCTTGGTAGGTATTGGCAGCCCTAGTACAAACATCTCGAGAATTCCACAAAGCTATTTACAAACGACATGTATTTTCATTATATGCGTTCGTTTATAGATTAGTGAGTCATTCACATACTTAAAAACGTATGTTCAAATTGAAAACTGATGTGCTAACACGTAAACACAGTTAATAATACAATAAACATTTGCGAGTAGAACTCGCTTTAGGAGGGTTCCGTAAATACTGAGGTACGTACAAACATCTCGAGATATTTCTACAAAACTATTTACAAGCGACATATGTTTTCATTATATGCGTTAGTTCATAGATTAGTGAGTCCTTCAAATACTTAAAAACGTATTTTCAAATTTAAAAACTGATATCCTAATACGCAAAATTTAGGTAATAATACACTTTGTACTAATGACTAGAACGAGTCGCATTAGGAGGGTTTCCTAAACACTTCGCAACATACAACCATATAAAGATATTTCTATAAAACTATTTACAAAAGATTATTTTCAATTTTTATTTTCAATATTTGTTTTCAACATATGCGTATGATGATAGCCTATCGCATTTTTCAGAGGCGAAAAACGTATTATCAAATTTAAATATTGATATGCTAACATCCAAACAAGAGAAAAAATACACTTGGCATTTACGAGTAGAACTTGCATTACCCGTAAGTACTTTGGAACGTACAAACATCTAAAGTTATCTCTATAAAACTTTTTACAAACGACATTTTTTTCATGCTATGGATTATTATTATGTATTTTTTTTCATATTTGTATTTATTTCAGTTTATTTGTATATATATTACGTAGTCAACCTTGCACAAACGTAAAGACGTATTTTCAAATTTAAATATTGATATGCTGACACGCAAATACAGGTAGTAATACACTTGGCGTTTACGAGTATAACTCGCATTACGAGATTTCCGTTAGCACTTCGGTACATACAAATATTTAAATATATTCCTATAAAACTATTTACAAACGACATTTGTTATCATCTTATGCGTATGTATATAGCCGAAGGTATCCTTTCATAGCACAACACAATATTTTTCAAATTTGAAAATTAATATGCTAACAGGCAAATACAAGTAAAAATAAACTTAACAAGTACGATTATATTTCGCATTAAGAGGATTCGGCACATACAAACATAAAAAAATATTTCTATAAAAGTATTCACAGAAGACATTTTATTCATCATAGGCGTATGTTTATAGTAGAGGGTATCTCTTAGAGACAAAAAACTCATTTAAAAATGTTAATATTGATATGCGAACACGAGTAATAATAAACTTGGCATTTACGAATAAACTCAAATGAGAGGGTTCAGTAAGCATTGGGGTACGTACAAACATCTAGAGATATTTCTATAAAACTATTTACAAACGACATTTATTTTCATGACATGCGGATGTTTATATCCTAGGGTATCTTTCACAAACGTAAAAGAATACTTTCAAGTTTTAAACTTTATGTGCAAATACACGAGCACAAGTAATAATTAACGTTTACGAGGGAGATTGGGTCACAGTGAATCACGGGGTACAGTGGATCATTCACTATAACTGGGTATGTGTTACTTTTACACACACAAACGTGTGGTTACTGCTCGTTTATACCCCTCTTTCCGCATTAGCGTTGACGCGATGTCAAAGCGGGAAGACGCGTTATCACACTCCAGTCAATAGGTAGTAACCAATATATTTATTCATGTGGTTTTAAAATTTGGTTTATCTCTAAATCAATGAATAATGTAAATGCTTGTATTTTGTTTTACGCTTGTAATATCTTAAATCCGTTATAAACTATGTAATATTGTCCTTATGATAGGTAGAATTTTTTTGGTTATATTTTTTTACTTAACGGCTGATGGGTCACAGTAAATCATTTAATTTTAGCTCACAGTGGACTGTGACATCCATTGTGACACGTGAAGCTAAAATTCATTCGCACTTTTTTGTAGATAAAAATGCCTCATAATCGAGTAATGAAAAATAGTATCGGACTTCACACTGAAGAACATGAGTATGAGATGAGTAAGGCTCTGAAACTTATATCGGATGGCCAGAAAATAAGAGCTCTTTCCTATTTTCTTATTAAAATATTATTATATGCCAAATAAGAGTTTAAGACTGTTTGTATACTTAGGTTAAATCTAAATTTACAGTTTATTAATTAGGTCTTAGAGAAACCTAGTTTTAAGTTTATTCAATTGCAGTATTTGTTAAAATTTTATAAGACTGTTTTGATTATATAATAAAAGACAGCCTATTAATACAAATAAATGAGTAATAAAATGGAAATTGTTGTTTTTTACTGTACTTTTTTTTACCCATACACTGATCCAAAGTGACCTATTCCCGGGTCACAGTGGATCATTTATAATTGTTTTAAAGTGGCTATAACTTGTAATTTTATGTAATGATCGCCAATAAATGCCTTTATCTTTGAAAATTAGATACGTATATAAAGATTTAACTTAAAATTTTGTTGTATTGAACTTTTAAAAAATATACCTACCTCTTAGGTACGTACATTTTAGCGTAGTTCAATTATGAGATCTATAAAAATATAGATGGCACAATTGCAATTGAAACTTCATTGTAAATTAACACCTCTATTGGTTAGTTAGGAATGGATAATTTCGATTTTCCACTATCATTTATTTCAGGATTCAAGTGGGTTAAAAATAAAAGGTTAAAGTTTTATTCCTTTCTTGTTATTTTTAGGGTTTCATATAAAAAAATCATTTAAATTATTACAAATTGACGTTCATTAGACATTATAGTTATACAGAATTTTGACAGTACAATCTGATTAACGTTCATAATTCAGTACACTTCACGTAGTTTATGAGATTAGTGATTGTAAAGCGTTTAGGATGAAAACCATACTAGCAGTTCGTGCTCCGAATCTGAGGAAAGAAACGACAATGGAAAACTATTCAAAATATTTTTGTGAAGGCTGATAGAAGCGCGATGATATGTAAATTAACACTTCCGATATTGAACTTTCATTGTGAGTGGGTGTAAGGTGAGAAATAGTAAAAATATCAACATTGTTACTTTTTTCTGTTTTGCGTATAAATGTGCCTGGCTATGCATAATTTACGATATATTCTAAATATCTAATTTAATGCAATATAAAGAATGTTCAAATGTTTATATCTTTTCCATTGCACAGTAGTAAAAATATTTGTATAGTGACTAAAAGCTGGTTGAAATATAACTGGGAACAAAAAAAATACTTAAGACAATTTCTTTGTACGCGCTATAAGTGGATTACTCGAAGTACGATCGACCCAGGCGAATATTCTTCTTATTCTTACAGACCTAATGTTTGTATAGTATACCGGGCATCTTTTGCGGTCACAGCAGGCAACTTCCCGTGACATAACAGTCAAATAATGATAACAATTTAGCACTGATGTTCGCCTTCAGTATCAGGGTGGAAAACCATATGGAAACACCGCTTTATGTTGACAACTTTTAATTTCAGTATATTAGCGCTGCCCGTATAGTCTTCAAATTTTTGCAAACTAATTTTTGTTTATATATATTAATAAAATGTTACTGAATTTTTAATTCGTCAGCAGAAGCACAATATACCCTATGTTGAATCAAGCCGCTGTGACATAGTCAGCCAGGAAAAACCCTCATAACTGGTTTTACTTTTTGCTACTACCGACTACATAAATATAATCAAAATATTTCAATGTATAATGCAATTAAATGTGGATCCATAACGTAAATTTGCAAATCATTTCATTTAATTTCTCAGCTATAATGTTGTTAAATACCCTGATTTAATAAAAAATGTAAACTATTATATTTTTAATTTTATTACAATATTTGTATTTATTTCTTTAACAAGGATCCTCTGTACGATTCCTCATATAAAACTCCGCTATATAATGCTTCAAATGCTCATAATATCACATTACGAAAAATGTATCACAACTTTCTTTAATTTTTTAAAACTCTATATTTCGAAATACAGAAGAAAAACGTTAAAAATTGCAGATTTAAATGAACGTTTAAAGAATAATACATTTTAAGAGCTTTCAAACTAAGTATCAATTTTAATTTTATGAAAATATTTCTTACAAATTTATAATTTTACGCCCCATTCTGAAGAATGAATATTTTAATTTGTAAAAGATTACTTATGCAATTCGATGGTTATTGATTAACAACTAACTGATCAGCACCAAATGAAATTCGAAGAAAGAAAATACCAATTCCGTTTTTTTTGTTGAAGCATCTCTAATAATATACATTGACCTTTTAGTGTGTTATGTTTATACCACTTTATCTTCTGAGGTAAAAAAATGACAGTAAACAAAAAGCTACAACGTGTTTTGAAAATTGTTGACATCTTTCATAACATTTATATCAACAATAAAAATAATTCTCATTTTAGAAACATGATGAATAGATAACAAATATTGAAAAAGTTATATATAACTCACACGGAAACTGTTCCATTAATTTTTTTTTAGATTTATTATTCTGCGTCATTTGTTTTTTCATAAAGTTATTATAAAAACCGTTAAAGAAAGCATACGGATATAAATTTTGCTTTTAAATTCGTTTGTTCGGGTTTGATTAAATTATAATGCGCATGTGTTTGTTTACGCGTGTGGGCGTGCGTATTTGCGTGTGTGTGCGAGTGTATGAGTTGACAAAATTTTTATACATCATAGAAACCATAATTTTAATTATTCGTTTTCAAATTTGAAAGAATAGTTTTATGTCAGATGTACGCCACTATTTGAAAAGTTGCAAAATCGGATAAAGGTAATTGTCTAACTTTGCCCGGCTAAAAATTAAATGTGATACATTTTTAAATACAAACTTGATTGCCAGCGATACCAACTTGCTACCACCAACGGTTTTAGTAAGAATCGCCGAATAGATGGTACGCCGATTGCGAAAAAACGCTTGCAAACTATACATATTATTTTGAAATAATAAACGAATATATTGACATCATTCAGTAAAAACACAGACCTTAAACGTAAATTGCATCGAGTTGATCACAGCTGTAGAATGACATTAAATAAAGCGCTTGCAAATGCGGTGCTTCGCCCTTCACGCTTCCACTTGGTAATGTTCAACACTTCGTAAACATTTGCAACAAAAAGTGTCTGCGTCGAGCAATTTCTTCCCGAATAATTTATTACTCGCTTCGTTCTTAACAAAGAACAGACAAATTGCACTGCACAGCTCTTCCCATATATTTTCGGTGCGTCACGTCGTAAGTTTCGGTGCCTTTGGTGAATCCCTTCATTTGAGGGAGCAGAATGCCGGATGTTAGAAGTAACTGAAATAGCGACAATGGATTGCAGGCGAATAAAGTTCTTCTTCCCTTTCTATGATTTTGTGGTTGTTTACTTATTGGTGTCCTAATGGAATTGTTTAATAGTCATATATAGTAAAGTATGAAGAGTTTCTAGATTGAGTTTGGATTCGTCTATGGCGCATTTTTTAACCATGTAACGCGAGATATAATTATGGCTGGGAATAAATTAATGCCACGTTGTGCGGATTTTTCCATTGTTTATGTTAGTGAGTTTATTGCAGGGGCGCAGACTAGGTTTTATTATATGACAGAGAGTTATACAATATACCAGTATTCTAGTTGGGGTAATAGATTCAATTGTTGTTATTATGTGAAATTATACAATGCAAACTTTAGGGTGTATGTAATAAAATTAAATGGAAGTTATTGTCGGTAATATATTGCAAAGGCAAGGGTATTTGAAAGTAAGGCCAAGGTAATATACTAATTCTACATATCTTATTATCGGTAATATATTTATACAAAAGCAAGGGTATTTGAAAGTAAGGACAAGGTAATACACTAATTCTACATATCTCCGGTTTTGTGTATTCATATATTTATTTATTTATTTCTTTTAATTTTTTTTTTTTTTTTTTTTTGTTTTTATTATATATACGTATATTTATATGTGTATTAATGCTGAAACAATTTCCAGGGTACTGTAGTGTCAATGTTTTATATTTATATTATATCTAGAAGATATTAAGAATGGGTGATGATATTATATTTAGTTGTTCATTTAATATATTGACCTTGATATCTTTTTTATGTCTGTTTATTTCTAATGTTTCTAGGATATTAAGTTTATTGCCTTTTGTATTTATTTGTAATATATATGGGGCATTATCAGTATGGGGGTGATGGTTATTTTCAATGAGATGTTTAGCAAAGTGAGATGTCTCTGGTTTATTATTACGCCAACTGGCGATGTGTTCTTTATATCTTGTATTAAAATCTCTTCCTGTTTGACCTATGTATACACTATTACAATCGTTACATTTAAGTTTATAGATACCACTCTTTTTAAGTTTATCTATTTTTTCTTTATTATTAATAAGGGTTTTACCCAAGTTATTTAAGGTACTATACGTACATGTTATATTATTTATATTTTTATTATTAGTTAAGAGTTTTCCTAATTTGAGTGATACATTACCTATGTATGGGATAGATTTATAGTAAATATTATTCTTATTTGGTGCGACCGGGTATATTTCTTGTATTAGTATTTTTCTTAATTTATTATGGTACAGTTTTGTGACAATTGATGGGTCATAATTATTATTTGTTGCGATTAGTTTCATAGTTTTTATTTCTTTACGTAGGTTAGGTTTTTCAAGAGGGATGGTTAAAGCTCTGTGAATCATAGAATGAAATGCTGCTAACTTATGGGTCCAAGGGTGTTGAGATTGACCATTAATTATGGAGTCTGTAAATGTGTCTTTTCTAAATATACTAAATTGATGTTCATTATTTTTGCGTTCTATTGTTATATCTAAAAAATTAAGTTTATTATCAGACTCTACTTCTAAAGTGAATTTGATATTATTGTGTAGGGAGTTAGCAAAGTTAACAAACTGGTCTAACTGTCTCTGTGTACCTTTCCAGCAGATAAGGATGTCGACACACGACATTTGCAGATAACGTAAAACAATTAATTAAAACCTGTAACATCATATTTCCTAACGAATTCGCGAAACATAAAGTTATAGAAATGAACCCTAGACCCCCAATACTATATGGACAACCTAAAATTCATAAACCAAATATACCCATACGACCTGTTGTCTCATACACAAACGCACCCACAAAAAAATTAGCTTTTCACCTGAATAAGATCTTCCGTAATAAAACCGGATTTGCACCTAAACATACCATTAAAAACTCTGTTGATCTCTGTAATAAAATTCAAAATATACATCTAACTCCCAATTGTAAACTAGTATCACTCGACGTAGTAAACTTATTTTCTAATATACCACCAAAAGATTGCCTAAATATCATTTCAGATATCCTAGAAAGGAAAAAATTAAATCCCATTGAAGCATCGGAAATTAGAGATCTCTTTAAACTATGCACAGACCAAAATTATTTTCTATTCGATAACAATTTTTTTCAACAAGTTAATGGCCTTGCAATGGGCTCCCCCCTCAGTCCCCTTTTAGCCGAGTTATTTATGAATCATCTAGAAACCAGCCTCTTAAACAGTAAATTAGCGACCAATATATTATACTATTATAGATACGTTGACGACATCCTTATCTGCTGGAAAGGTACACAGCGACAGTTAGACCACTTTGTTAACTTTGCTAACTCCCTACACAATAATATCAAATTCACTTTAGAAGTAGAGTCTGATAATAAACTTAATTTTTTAGATATAACAATAGAACGCAAAAATAATGAACATCAATTTAGTATATTTAGAAAAGACACATTTACAGACTCCATAATTAATGGTCAATCTCAACACCCTTGGTCCCATAAGTTAGCAGCATTTCATTCTATGATTCACAGAGCTTTAACCATCCCTCTTGAAAAACCTAACCTACGTAAAGAAATAAAAACTATCAAACTAATCGCAACAAATAATAATTATGACCCATCAATTGTCACAAAACTGTACCATAATAAATTAAGAAAAATACTAATACAAGAAATATACCCGGTCGCACCAAATAAGAATAATATTTACTATAAATCTATCCCATACATAGGTAATGTATCACTCAAATTAGGAAAACTCTTAACTAATAATAAAAATATAAATAATATAACATGTACGTATAGTACCTTAAATAACTTGGGTAAAACCCTTATTAATAATAAAGAAAAAATAGATAAACTTAAAAAGAGTGGTATCTATAAACTTAAATGTAACGATTGTAATAGTGTATACATAGGTCAAACAGGAAGAGATTTTAATACAAGATATAAAGAACACATCGCCAGCTGGCGTAATAATAAACCAGAGACATCTCACTTTGCTAAACATCTCATTGAAAATAACCATCACCCCCATACTGATAATGCCCCATATATATTACAAATAAATACAAAAGGCAATAAACTTAATATCCTAGAAACATTAGAAATAAACAGACATAAAAAAGATATCAAGGTCAATATATTAAATGAACAACTAAATATAATATCATCACCCATTCTTAATATCTTCTAGATATAATATAAATATAAAACATTGACACTACAGTACCCTGGAAATTGTTTCAGCATTAATACACATATAAATATACGTATATATAATAAAAAAAAAAAAAAAAAAAAAAAAAAATTAAAAGAAATAAATAAATAAATATATGAATACACAAAACCGGAGATATGTAGAATTAGTGTATTACCTTGTCCTTACTTTCAAATACCCTTGCTTTTGTATAAATATATTACCGATAATAAGATATGTAGAATTAGTATATTACCTTGGCCTTACTTTCAAATACCCTTGCCTTTGCAATATATTACCGACAATAACTTCCATTTAATTTTATTACATACACCCTAAAGTTTGCATTGTATAATTTCACATAATAACAACAATTGAATCTATTACCCCAACTAGAATACTGGTATATTGTATAACTCTCTGTAATATAATAAAACCTAGTCTGCGCCCCTGCAATAAACTCACTAACATAAACAATGGAAAAATCCGCACAAAGTAGTCTTCCGCTATTGTGTTTGAAACATATAAATGCTGTTGGTTGTTCCTAAGAGTTAATCTTTGCTAATATCCCACCTGAAGATGTTGTAATACAACGAAACCTAGGTCGTGGTAAAGAAATTAAAGATAGTAGAAATAATACTACATCACGTAGTTTCATTTAATTGCGAATAATGAATTTCTACAAAATTAACGCCAAATATATTCAATATTTAATCATTTAAATTAACAAACCTTTCTGTTACAGTTACAGCAGTATTATATTATGCTTAACATAGTAATCGAATTTAAATCTTTGAAAATTTATTTTCAGTTACCAGACATAAAATTTGTATTATTCGCTATAGTATAGAGAAGAAAAATCAACGCATTCATTTAAGGTTATGAGTTATTATAAATTCATTGTAATCTTGATTATTATTCATTAAAAATAAAAATGTAGTAAACAATGGTACGTTCATATTTAAAAAAAAAATGTAATCCAACAGTTGCATCAGAAGATGGGAACATTGTATGCTTATTTCTTATTTTTCAATCTTTAACTGGTTTTATTTTCATAAAATTTCTGTTATAATCCTCTATGAATTTTATAAGTTTGCATATGCTCATGAGCGACCCACTAATGACTTATTATGATTGCAAGGATGCATTGTTATTTAATTAGCATGAATAAGCATAGTTACGGTGTTTTCTACTTAAAACACAAGCTTTGCAAGCTGATCACCGACCACAATGAAATAGGAAAATCCAAGCTAACTATATCATCCAATGTTGCAAATAAAGAAATATAAACATTTGATAACGAAATTTTTATCGAAGACTGCAATAAAATTATTTCAAATTAACTTTTATGTAACAAATAGATCTAAATTAGTAGATTCCTTTAACTTAAACGGTGTTCACTAAACCAATCAATGCAAACTTATAAGCCTCTATTCAAGACAGGATAAAGTTTTTAAGCACTTTTCATTATTTTACTAGCTACCTTATTTTTAAATCTGTAAAAAATGCACTAGTCAATATACAAACACATGATAGAAATATATTATTTCAATAAATTTAGTTTTTAAATAGTTTTTCAAAAATATATTTAGCTTTTTATATGAATCTCAGTGTGTACCAAAGTCGTAGCCTGAATTCTACTCGTATTTGATATATTTGTCATTATTAGTGTCTGCATGTGAATTTATAAATCGAGATAGTATTTTTGCGCCTGTGAAAGATGCACTAGGCCATATGTGTACACACCTGATGAAAAATACATTTAGTATGTAATTAGTTTTGCAGAAATATATTTAGCTTTTTATATGAATCTCAGTGTGTACCAAACTCGTAGCCTGAATTCTACTCGTACTTGATAAATTTCTTTTTATTAGTGTCTGCATGTGAATTTATAAATCGAGATAGTATTTTTGCGCCTGTGAAAGATGCACTAAGTCACATATGTACACACCTGACGAAAAATATATTTCGCTGTAAATAGTTTTGCAGAAATATATTTAGCTTTTTATAAGCATCTAAATGCATTCCAAACTCTAGCGTGAATTCTTCTCGTACTTGATAAGTTTCTTTTTATTAGTGTCTGCATGTGAATTTGTAAATCGAGGCTACTGCCTCGAAAAATACTTTTTTACGCCTTTGAAAGATACACTAGACTATATATGTACACACTTGACGAAAAATACCTTTTGTTTTTAAATAGTTTTACAGAAATATATTTAGCTGTTTATACGAATCTAAGTGTATACCAAACTCGTAGCGTACTTTTACCCCATAACAGTACTTTTATCCCTACGTTTTACAATACTTTTATCCCTACATTTTTTTCTCAGGAACGCGTGGAGGTAACAAGTCGAAATTAATGTCAAATACTTAGACCTGTGCTCGTTGGAAGCTTTAAAAACCGATCTTCTAAGTCAACGCAATTAAGAAGAACCCTAAAAATGTCTTCATATACGCCACATATTTTGACACTCCCAAATTAATCAAAACCATTAGGGTACTTTCCGTTGACCAAGAATCGTGAAATTTAGCAAAAAGCAAGATCTCACAGCGCAAGTAAAGGATAAAATCCGTTATTCGTTAATTTTTAAACAAAATATCATTTAAAAAATATTTTCTCTGTGAAAAATAATGTAGGCAAGGCATTTTCGTTCTATAAAATTAAAATTCTGTAAATATATTAGTAGGAATATTATGTACCATTAAATATTTATAAATGCCTAAATGTGTACTGAGTAATACGAGGGTTACGAGTTTCACTCGCGCTTAACAAGTTTTTGAAAAGTATGATAAAACTATGTTTAGATGTTTATGTGAGCCTAAATGTGAATGAAACCCTGGAAATATGAATGTTATTCGTTCATCATAGATTTATTACTACTTCTGTGCTTGTTGGCATATTAATTTTTAAAATAAAAACTATATTTTTGTTAATATGATGAAAAACATATTTCATTTGTTAATAATTCGCTGGTCAACAAAATGTTTACTAATATTTTGTTACTCAATTTCTATTGTCATATTTTAAGTCTAACGTAGGAAGGAATCAATAAAATAAAAGTAAAATTTGTAAAACACGTCAGGTTTTGTTGTAATGTTTTTTTTTTTAATGCATAAAATAGTGATATTTAGTGAAGACAGTAGAGAAAAGAATGTTTTTAAGTCTTTCTTGAATATTTAGCGTACGGAATATCTTCCTTTAGTGTCCAAGAGTAATCAATCAAAATGTTTGGCCTCCATTTTCCTTGGTATCTCTTTTCCATAGCTGAAGTATCCTGATGGAAACATTGACCATATTCATCACGGATTATTTCTCCATTTTCGGGGAAAAGATCAAAAGATTTTTTGAATTAAAAAATTGCCATAAATAATTAACACAAAAATGCATCAACAATGTTGCACGATTATTCTCTTAGCGATCGATAGTGGATTTGATATATATATATGTAAAAAGGATAAAAAAATATATCAAAATTAATTTCAAGGCCAACTTTGTTTACATTTCGTAAATAAAAATTATTGCCATTTAAAAAACTTTAACATCCATTCATTATTCCCAAAAACATCAAAGATTACAAAAATATTATTATCGGTTTCTAAAATAAACTTTTTGGAATAACTATTAACACAATATTTTTTTCATTTGTCGTAAATAACATTAAATTTCAAATTCAATCTTTATGGATTATTTATGATTTAATATGGCAACCCTCATACATTTTTTCTGGTTAGTTTTGAAAGTTTAGTTTTGTTATAACAGTTGAGTGGATACATCATAACTAGATGTCAGTAATTTATAAATGTACACTTGACAAGGTATGCACTAGATTTCATCACTATGTAAATAGTTCATTATGTAATAAAATTGTAACAAAGTGAATTCCGTACTTCAAAAAAGTAATTGATTTAGCGTACAGAATAATAATAAAAGCCAAATTTTTTTTTTCTAATTTTTGCCTCTGTTAATTTGTATGAAGATCACGAAAAATCTACCTAAATGGATTTTGAGGAATGTGGTATGGTAATTATATGTGGTATGGTAATGATAATAAAAATACCCAGGAGCAAAAACAAACAACAAGAGACAAAAAACAAAATGTTTTTTCCTAATTACATTTAATTAATAACAATGTCGTATTTCACTTAACAACCCTCTTTACATTTGCATTTCATTAATTTTAATTGCATTGTCCCAATATTTTAACATTTTTCAAAAATTTTGCAAATTTATTTCTTCCCAGAGATTTAGCTAATACTTATATCGGCAATATTTCCTTCAGATTAAACTTTAATTACTTTAATTATTCCTTTTTTACAATTTTCGTGAACATAATAATATTATATTTCAAAATATCTATAATTTTTAGTAAAATTACGATTTATTTTAGAGTAACTAACTGTTATTTTAGAGTAACTAACCAAGTTCTATTTCTTATCTTTGGCATAAAATATATTAGACTTAATTATTTCACATATCTGTCCAAAAACGTCACATTCTGTCTTTATGATGTGTTTGCTGTTCCTTCGTATCTGTTTCTTCTTCCGTAGTTTCCATCGTAATTACCACGATGATTTTCTCGCTAATTACCACGTTAACTTCTGCGTCTTCGGAATCATCATCTGAATTCTTCACCACGTAACTGTTGTCTTTATTGATTTGGTTGATAACAATTATTTTTAAAATTTCCACGTTTTCCATACTGAAAGCTTTTGCCATTCATTTGTATTATAAAAGCATCTGACCTTGAGTTTTCTTCGTTATTTTCATGTTGACTTATCTTTTAGCCTTATTTTACTCTTCAAATATTTCGGCAATATGTCAAATCACCAATATGGCTGTATGATGGTGGTAAAGCTCTCAACATGTATATTAGTTTCTCTTAGTCATTTACAATTGCTTCAGCAACTTTTAATTCATTTATCATCTTTTAAAATTTGTTGAAAAATGATATTTCATCAAAAGAAATTTTAATACTTTCGAGATTATTTCTTTTCATAATTTCTAATTTTCTGAGGTACATTTGGTCAATCGTCTGAATTATTTGATGTGCTTTGTTGGTATCATCAATATACTCCAATTGTCTATTCAAAATTGCGCTGCATATAGTATTCTTTGCTTTCTCGTTTAACTTATTTCATTCAACTTAGTCATCGTTAGCAATGGTCCTTGACTCAACATTATGACATCCTTTATACTACAAAAATATTGGAATTCTCTTCTTCCAATTTGAATATGTAATCTGATTTATCAAATTTTGGAATTGAATTATCATCAGTGTTCGTGTATGCCAATATATACGTTCTTGTTACACATTCGCCCCTTTATTTAATAACTCTGTTTATATGCATTACAATCCAAGACGTTTTAAATTCTATAAACAGAGCTCCACTACTATTTCGCAGTCTGATATATTCAATTTAGTTAGGCAGTAAAATATTGTAACAGAATTGGATTATCACTCTTTGGCGATATTCAGTGTAGTCGATTATAAACGTACATATCCTGTTTTATCTTACTTCCTGTTAGTCCTTATCATATATTTTTCATTGCTTTTTCATTTATATACTAGATACCCATAAATATGTTTTACTTGACAAGCTGTGCATTAGATGTTACAACTACATAAATATTACAATTATTATGAATTTCCCTCGTTCGTCATAGGTTTTTTACCAATTGTGTTTGCTTGTTGGCATATCAATTTATAGATTCCAAACTACTTTCATACGGCTATAAAAGATACACAGAGCAACAAATACACACTATGAAATATCCGTAATTTATGTAAAAGTTGAATATGTTACTTAATTTTTATATACATTGTAGAAATATTTTTAGATATTTATATAATCACAAATGTTCATGAAACCCTCGAAATGTGAATTTTATTCGCTCCGTTATAGGTTTATTACCACTTGTGTTTGCTTGCTGGCATATTAATTTATAAACTCAAAACTATATTTTTAAGCCTTTGAAAGACGCACTAGGCAATATATAGACACACACGATGAAAAATATATTTAATTTGTACATAATCTATAGGAATAAGTATCAAGTACTTATATGTGCCAAGTAAGTACAGAACTAGCGTGACGTAATGTAATTTCTACTTGTGCTTGATAGGTTTATTATTACTTATATTTGCTTGCACGCACATCAATTTCAAAATTTAGATGATTTCCTTTCTTAACTAACTTTGATTGATGCCCCCAGGTGCTAATGGAGTGCCCTAAAATTATTTTTTGGCATAACAATCCGTCGAGGTTATATATTTACTTGTTTGGAACAAAAGAAGTTTATTTAATATCTGTTCCTAAAATCGTACTTTTCATTTTGTGCCAATTTTCTCTTGTGCGTGGTTATATTATCTTTTGTATTTCACAGTAAGATAGACTATGCTATTATTTTTTATGATTATTACTTATTCAGGTTTTAGTAAGATTAGGTGTTTTTGTACTGAATATTTTCTAGAGTTCTCATCGTTACAATTATGAATGCTCAGTATCTAAAACCAAATTATATCATGACTTCCGTTCAACACGATATACATTTATTTAAGCTTTAGACGAGTAAATACAAAACCATGGGCATCATGAATCTAATTTATTAATCAATAGTTTCCGATATTTAATCTAACGTGTAAAAATAAACAGGTCAACGCTGGCCACAAGGCATCTTTTTAACCACTAAATATGTGTCGAAATAATAATAATAAATAAACATAAACATTCGCAAATTACGTTCTAAAAATGATACAACAATTTTTACTTGGTTGACGATAATTTTGGAAGATGTACCTAAAGATATTCGAATGAAATTATATAATGATTTAATTGCCACCGCAAACTAATTGAAAGAAAAAATCAGTTGTGTGCATCTTGAGCCGTGTGAGTTACAGAAAGCTAAGTTATATGTATAAAAATGTACTAACTAATTTGATAAATATTACGCGTACGTGGACCTTGACTTTCAATATTTTACTGATTATGTTAAATGTAAAAGTAATTTAATTTGGTTCATTAAAAAATATTGCCATACTAAATTTATAAGCATGTGTATCAGATTTTAAAATTAAGCTGTAAAATCAACTCGGATGTTCGTCCTTTTAATCTAAAAATAGTAAGAATTGATGTTTTCATTATATTTTAAAAATAATAAAAATTGTCGCAGGTTTTCATTATAATTTATTAATTTTTTATTGCTAATTTTATATAAGTTAATGACATTTATGCATACACATTATGAAAACCTTTTTCATTTCCTATTTAACCCTTTTTTTAAACACAACGTCCGTCACAAAAAAAAATAAATAAATTTCAAAACTGAGCCATTTAAATTTAATAACGATTATTTAAACCCGAACTTGCCTTGCTAGTTCTCACCAAAGAAGCAGATAGTACAGCGCTCACGTTTACTATGCTTACGGCATACCTGCTGTCTGAATTTTATTACTACCTGGGTTCTGACTCCCGTAATTTATTGCACGCCATTCTGGACGACGCACGCTTAATACTTCGATAATCGAATGTGGAACTGGATTACTTTAAATGGCCTATTAATGAGTTAAGGTTTCGTGATTTTCTTATTGCCGCCAGTTGGTATGGTTGTTTAGAATACTTTTATGCGCAAAATAACGGTAAATATATTGATATCAATAGTAACATTATTCCCACTTTCCACCCGGGTTGTCTCGGGGCTCCTCCTGGGACTCGTAACGACCCACCTCACACAATAGAGAAGCCCATCGAGGATCCCCTAATAGTGTCCCAAATCAACAGTCTCAGGACTTCCACCTAATATATAGTAACAAAATGGAAATAAGCAACTAGAAGGAATAAGAATATAAAAGCATTTTGTAGTTTTGCTGTTATCTATTTAAATAATTTGCTAGACTTTTTATGTCCGATTATCTCATGAGATCCTATCAACACCGGTGGCAAACATCATATTTACATCATATATTTAATTTCTTCTTTACCCGAGAAAAACGGGACTCTAGTCATAACAATTTTCTGAAAATACTGAACATTTTTTCTATTTACTTCTAAAAACCTAAATGAAAGTTTTCATGTCTCTAACGATGCCACTCCCACTATCACTCCTTTAAGGGTCGAATTTTCCAATTAATAAGCAATCACTTCGAAGCTAAGAAAAATATAGGTGGCAAATTTAAAGATTTTAAAATTTGTAGTTTTGGCGGCGATTTCGTACCGACACGCACGCACGCACACACATACGCACGCATGTACGCACGTACACACGAGCACGCACTCCAAGTTAGAGTTGGTAGCATGCCGAGCATAATAGATTACCATGGTGGTGAAACATGATGTGTTGCGTGATAAACCTTCAAAGTTAAGGCACATCTAGTTGTATAAAAGCCTATAGTAATAAGTGCTCAATTAATTAATTACATAATTATGGACTGAAATCGTACTTTTATAATTCGGTAACTCAAAGATAATTTACCTTTGAGTATTACCGCAATTATGAAAGAATATATCTTGATTTAAACAACAAAAATAAAATACCGATCGGGTATTGATTCACATTACATTACATGCCAAAAACGGGTATAAACATACCAATGTAGGTGGTAATATAATATCTTCGAAAATATCGGCAGCACTCTCTGTCTGTACTAACTAGTCATGTTGCGGTAATTTCCCGCGATTCATTTTAGACGCGGATAGTTCATGTATGATACGATTGAGCGAGAATTAATCCTTTCAAGTGGAGAATAGAGTTGAATATTGTCTAACGACTTAACTTAAGGGAATCCCCTGAAAATTGCGATGCGGCGCTGGTAAGTCCCTTTGGAAAAGTCCGTGAGTACTGCATTAAAAATTAAAAGAAAGTTTTATTCATTGCTCAATCGTCAATCATCATTCACATTGACTCGGCCAACCTGGTCAAATTCAGTTAAATATTCTTTTTAGTATATATTGCAATTGTGAAGTGTGATTGTGAAATTATTGTTAAGTTATTGGGAAGTTATTGGCTATTGAACTATCGAAATAATATATAAATTTAAAATCGGAGGACTACATGTTTCATTCTTCTTTGGGTCATAATTATACATATACGATAAAACCATGTATGTATTTAAACTATGTTTACTACCAACAAACTTGTTTACTTCATATAGAAATTTTATAAATTAATACTTATTAACAATTATTGAATTTATACCTACATAAGTAACGCTTTTTGAGTGTTAAATAAAGTGAAATACAGAACCCTTTGTTATATACCCTTGAATTAATTAAGTTTTGAGAATTATGTAAATGTTGTAATATCAAAAGATTTATTTCGTTAAAATGAACTATTGTTTTATTAATAAGTCACCAAATTCAATATGAAATTTCCTGTAATATTTTTAATGCTTTCAATGAACTTAATTTTTATTTGTTTGTTTTTTCAAGTCATTAACAAAGAAAATGGTTTATAAGGAGTTTCTAAACAAACGCGCGTAATCTTCGATTTAGAAATATTTCGTGAGAGAAAATAATGGGCAAAGCAAAGAATTCAAACATTACGAAAAAGTATTAAAAACTCCTCGTGGTTCAACTGGGGCTTTACGTACACACTTGCATGCTAAGCATATCGGTGATATGCCAGATCAAGACTCCGGAAGAGCGGGTACTTCATTTTCTGCTAAAGATACTGAGGATGAAGTCAGAAACACTATAAATGAACCTCAAACAAAGAAAATTAAACTTACATAATACTATTCAAATATGCTATATATGAAGGATCGTGTGACATATGGGTAGCACTAATTGGAATGTCGTTTAATAATTTTTTTGTTTCGGAAGACTGCAAATATTTATTTAAGAGTCTGGCTATGATTTTGCGAAATGTCATACAACTATAACCAAGATAGTTCCATAATATAGTGATCAAACAAAAGACAAATTACTTGAATAATTTAAAAAAAAAGTTCCAAAATCAAGGATTCACTACTACTTCCGACGAATGGGCCTCCAACTGAAAAAGAAGGTAGTTAAGTATAAACATTCACTATAAAGACACAATCAAAGATCTTTGCTAATTGTTCTCCTGAAGATGTTGTCATACAATGAAACCTAGGTTGTGGTAAAGAATTTCAATAAATTAGAAATGATACTACATCACGTAGTTTCATTTAATTGTGAGTAATGAATTTCTACAAAATTAATGCCAAATATATTTAATGTCACTATAAAGACATCGACATAAGCAAATACAAAAAATGAGGTTTATTGAAGACAAAAGGTTCAACGACATTTGATGTTACTACTCATTGTTAGAACAGGATTAGAGTGAGTTTGAGCTCAATTTCGATGTATGTTTCTAATCTTGGTCACCATCAAATGTGTTATTTTCATGGAAATACAACTTGCGGTAATTAATGCACAGTAGGAAACTTAGTGTTTGCCGAACCTCAAGTAAATGCACAGTAGGAAACTTAGTGTTAATGCACAGTAGGAAACTTAGTGTTAATTCACAGTAGTAAACTTAGCACTTAGTGTTAATGCACAGTGTTAATGCACAGCTTGCACTAACACTTGTTAATGCACAGTAGTAAATGCACAGTATTAATGCACAGCTTGCAAATGCTTAGCACTTAGTGTTAATGCACAGTAGTAAATGCTTAGTAGGAAACTTAGTGTTTGCCGAACCTCCTATTTTCATGGAAATACAACTTGCGGTAATTAATACACAGTAGGAAACTTAGTGTTTGCCGGACCTCAAGTCTTATTTTTTCATCAAGATTTTTTAAAGATAAACATAGATTTTCAAGTCAAGACTTTTTACATAAAGATAGTATTAAAAAGTAAGAAAAGTAGATGAATCTTTCCATAAACTGCCCTCAAAAAATGACACGCCAGAAAAATACACTTTAGATAATCACGGTGAGAAGACGGATCTCATATTAAACTGTAAAAAGCTTTTCAAATATGATTAGCTAATTGTTTAAATTAAAAACATGCATTATTAAGGTGTTATTAGATTAATAATCCATCTTGAAATTTATGGATAAAGAAATTGAAGACCTTTATAACGTTCGTTGTAGTATGGATTTATCAAAAACGACAGTGTGGTTTTTGTGTTGCCGTAATTTAAGTTTTTAAACAGTTTTTACAATGACAGTTACCTAAGGACTGATGATGGGATCGCCTAAGGGAAATAAATTTCAAATAACTATTAATACTTCAACCTTCAACTAGTCATCTTGGAGGTTCCATTTTGGCTGAATATGGGGAGTTTTTCGTTTCCACATTTCATTTATGATGCTGATTGCTACGATAATATTTTGACGTGAGATGTTGTTTTCAAATTACACGAAAAAAAAGGTTCCTCTCTAAAATTATTAAGTTCCACAGTATGCTTCATGTATTCTCCACATTTCATTAGTTATTATTATTTAAAAATGTCTTAATAATTATTTTAAGGAAAATTCTAATAAAAATACATTGGTAATATTCCTGAACTTATTCAGTTAAATTTCGATCTCTTACCGCGGCTTCAGTAAGTCTGAAGATGATGACCATTAAAATTAATTTCATGATCCATCTTTCCGGATGTATAAACGACAACATTTTTCAAATAACACACTGGATGGAAATAAAATATCAGTCCAATGAAATCATAAGAGTGATTACTGCACCGTAATTACAATAAAAGTATACGTAACTTTAGGTTTATAGATATTATAGACGAATATTCAATGGTCAGTCATTATAATGATAGGAATTTCCGCAAGTCTGAAGTGTCAATTAAGTTGGATATTAAAATAATGTATATAATGAGCTTAACGTCATTCATCTATGTTACCTCACATGTATTGTAGTCAAATTACTAATACATTTTTTTGACACTAAATATTGCCAATTTATTTTCAAAGCCATTTAAATATTCCAAATCTTTTTTAATATAAAATTTAGAAATAACTTAATTTATTTCAAAGCCTTTTTTAATACATCTATGTGATTCCAAAGATAAATATGATTAATTTTTGGTTCACTACCAAAAATTTATGAACTTCATTAAATTCCGACGTTTCCAATATCTGTAAGTTAATTTTTTTCATTCAAGAAAATTTTCGGTAAAACCACAATCCAACATGCCTTTTGCTCGCCTAAATACTCACTTCGTCCACACCACTAAAATTATTTCTATTACTAAATTATTTCTATTACTGTGCACAAGTTCTGCTGGATTTGTTTTTCATTTGTTTTACTTCCACTGTGTTTTCCTTCCGATTGAAGAGTATATTGATTAACGTAAATTTTTCGATATCTGGTAAATTATTTTCATTGATATATATATCGTTTACCAAAGATAATTTAATAAGAATATTTATTCATTAATCCGACACCTAACTTAGAACTAATCCAAAGTAATGGACATGTGCAAACGGCAAAAATAAAATTGAATGTAAAGTATAAAATGAACATAAAACAGAAAAACAGCTATCAGTTTATATTAAACGTAAAACAAATTATCAAATAACTCCATAACTTCTTTCTTAAAGCAGTCATTACACCGAGATGCCGCTCGGATGATACTCTTTCCTTAGCAAAAATACTATGAAAATGAATTACTTATCTCATTATAATCACATTCCTCATTCTTTTAAACTTCACTGAAACTACGTTTTTCTTTTTATTGAGTTTCTCGCTGTATAAAGTTTCATTATTCGCACTAATTTTCACGAAGCTAATTCCTTTAGCGAGCGATTACTCTATTACGATGTTAATATATTACAAATTGGTTACTACACATTTTCACCGAAAACCAAGTATCAATATTAGTTTTGAAACACAAAGTTCGTTAGATACAGAAAAAAACTTATATTTGTGCAAATTGTAACAACAATTTTAAAAATTTGTTGCTTATTATTTAAGGAAGAGTTTGACATATTTTCTTAAGAGTTTAGTCACTGACTCCATAATCGCTATCGGCAAAAAATTTATATGTAAAATTTTACTTATAATATATTATTTGCAATTTAAAAACAATTTACTCAGAAACGAGATCTAACTTGGGTAAAAGTTGTGGTATTTTTAGACATTTGGTACTGTTTATTGAACAAAGTTAATATATTTTATTTATTGAGTAAGTTTGATTACAATTATAGCAGATAGTTATATTAAGACTTTCATTAAACACCTTATATTCAGGACATGCTCCGATAGCTGATTTTAAATCTGGAATCGGAACCGTATTCTATCGTATTGTAATTTAGAACCATATTGTGTCATAAAAAGAATACATATAACCAAAAAATTTCTCTGAAATAGTTTTGAAAACTTTAAGTAAAAAGAAATAAGTGTATGAACAGATAAAACTATTAAATATAATCTTACTTGTTGGTTTGATCATCGACGTCATAATGGGCAAATTGTAGACAGGAGAAACAAAGCTCTTGTTACTATTAATTAGTAATGTACTTGGTGACTCGTTGATGATATTAGCTGCATAGTATATGTGGATGGTTTAGCTGCGTCAGCATCCAGCTATCGCTTTCAACACAGAGATATTTTTTTATTAATTTCATGTCAAACTATAAGGACGTCATTTCTGTAGATTTTCTTACATTCAAAGGTAGTATACAGTGCTGAATCCATTCGAATACGGAGTCAATAATATAATTTTAGAACGGTTCATAATCGGATTGGTTTTGGTAACCCCAAGAAAAGTTCCAAATCATTGTTAAACAAAAGGCAACTGGCAGTGCTAACAACAGATAACAAGGCATTTAGCATATTGAGAAACAATAAAAACCTTACGTTCATACCTTGTCTAACTCAGTATTGAGTAGCACAATAAGCGCAATGTGCTATCGATTTATCTTATGATGCATTTTAGAGACCCTTTAGAAAAATTTTGTTCATTAAACTTTCCAAAAGGCATTATGACGATTCATCCTAGAGCCATAGCGTATTTAACCCTTTTAGTGAACCTGGGAGGCAAAATATGATGTAATCAATTTTATTGATCAATGAATATTTTCGGTCTTTGAGATCTTAATAAATAACCTTCGGTCAAAACAGTAATATTTTTACCTATTTCAATTATATAGATCCACAAATACATAGTAGTATTAATGTCATTTCAAATTTGACCAAAAATATTTTCTATGATTCTCTCTGTATATACACTTCCAACCTTCAAACAAGTAAAAAAGCAGAGCTTAAAGAAAACCGCCAAACTAAACAAACCAAGCAAAACGCCAAACTTTAACTGACCTGTATAATGTAGCAAACAAAGAAACGTAAACATTTTAAGAACGAAGCATTTATTAAATATTCTTCAGTACCACACATTGGATAATAAAAGCTAAATCTAAATTTGTAGAAAAAATTAACTTTAATAAGTTGCAGGAGTTACTACTAAACCACATCCTTATATGCCTTCATTTAAGACACAAAAAAGTTTTTATAAAGCTTTCATTTAGTAATGTTACCCTATTTTTTATGTGGGTAGGATGTACTAGGGAATATTTCAAATATGATAATAAATTATTATATAATTTCCAATACTTTTATAGAAATATATTTAGATGTTTTTAACGAGACAAATTACATACAAAATCATCGCAGTGTTATTTCTTTTCGTACTTGATAGGTTTATTATTACTTGTGTTTGATTTTTAGCGTATCAGTTTTTAAATTCAAAACTATATTTTCACGTCCGTTAAATATGCAACAGGCAATATATACACGCATTAAGAAAAAAAACATGTTATATATTAAAATATATTGTTTCAAAATATTTCATTTGTAAATAGTTTTTTATACGGGTGTGAGTGTATACGAAACCTCGTAGCGTGAATTCACTCTTGACAGGTTTCCTATTATTTCTTATCATTCTTATAAATGGATATAGCAACTAGCGTCTGCTTGTTGCCATATCCATTTTTAAATTTGTATAAGGGTCTTTCACAGAGCCACGACCCAGATTTCATTCCGTTCATGAAACTGATATGGCAGAATATGATGGAATCAGTTTTATATCTTCCATTTTTGTGAATGGCAAACATATATATCTTTCGTTTTTTCCCTAAAACCTACATTAAATATTTTTGATGTGCGTTAAAACCAAAACAATATTTCTATTATTTCATATTTACATTATTAATCTTCTATGTTATTTTTTCCTTTTTTCATTATGTAAATTTAGGAACTCGCAGCCTTATTCATGTCATTTTGTCTTTGGCAGAAAACGCCTTTAATGCTTCTCTCTATTTATATTATTGCTTCCGACATTAAAATTTGTAAAAAGATATGTATTAACGAGAAGCAAAGCAGAATAACAATTGTAACTAGCGTTTTTCATTATTTAATGAATATGTTTTATAAAAGATACACTAGAAATACATGTACATATAAAAGATACACTAGAAATGTACCTATAAAAGCTACACTGTAAATGTACAAACATCGTGAAAAGCGTATTTCATTTTTAAACAGTTTAATAAAACTATGTTTCTATGTTTATAGAGCCTAAGTGTATATGAAACTCTTTCATTATTGACAGTTTCGTAACCACTTGTATTTGATTAATGGCATATCAACTCATAAATAAAAAACTATATCCTGATTAAGATACACTAGGCAATACATATATACACACATGATGAAAATGTATTTTGTTTTTCAATAAATTATGGAAATAACTTTAGATTTGTCTAAGTATATACGAAACCCGTAGTACGAAGTGTTATTCCTATTTGTATATATATATATATATATAGGTTTTGTTATTACTTATGTTTGCATGCTCGTACATCAATTTATAAAGTCAAGACTGCATATTTACATGTGTGAAAGATACACTAGGCAACACACATAGAGAAAATGTATTTTGTTTGTCAATAAATTTAGATATTTGTATTTGTCTAAGTGTATACGAAACCCGTAGTATGCAGTGTAATTGTTATTTATACTGCATACAAACTGCATACAAAATGCTACTGTTTATTATTACTTATGTTTGCATACTCGTACATCAATTTATAAATTAGAAACTCGTACTTTTAGAACTTCGTACGATGACATTAGGTGCGAAAGGAGTACTCTTGAATTGTTTATCGCACATAAATGCGTCGACTTTATATATTCAGTTAACTGGACAGAAGCAGTTCGTTCAATACTCTTACATAAAATTTCACTTCCCTCCCTTTTTTTGCCGATTTCCTCTTATACTTTGAGATGAGAACTTAACTCAATGACTTTTAACTCGTCTAACTTACCTCAACGTATAAAGGAAAGTAATGAAGTAAATTGACACGTAACTACATAAAAGTACATAAAAAACTATGAAGCAACTAACATATTAGTATGTAGGTAATTAGGTATGTACGTAAGTAGGTACAAATATATAAAAATGCATGAAATAATTCGGATATTAATTGGCAAATGGGTAAATATGCCCAAATATATAAAAAGACATAAAGCAAACAGAATATTAATAGGTAGGTAGGTAAGTACGTAGTACAAGTATATACGAAGACATGTAGCAGTTAAGATATTAAGTAGGAATGTTAATAAATATGTGCAGGCATAAAAGATTTCATGAAACACAGTCTATGATGAGCGAAAACAGGAAATATTATTGCCATATCCGTATACATATGTATGCATGCATATAGTTACATAAATATAAATATATTGAATTTTTCGATAGTTCGTAATATTCTGTGTGATATATACACTTAAAACTGAAAAACAAAACTTTAAAATAAATTACAAATAAGTTAAATATGGCGCATGCGTCTGTATATGGCAGTATACGTATATACGAGAAAGATATAGTGGGGTCGATAAGGCACCAGTTCCTGAAATTTGTAATAATAGCAATATTTTCCAGACGTATTTATGTTCGGAAATAACCATGTACGGCAAAGTTCCAGTTCGGTTAAAAACTTCTGTTAAAAAATTTTTAACGAACTCATTGTTACGTTACTATTTATTTTCTAACTTCTATGCTATCTATGCTACAAAAAATTAATATTAAAATCATTTTAATACTTATTGTGTGATTAAGTAAGTCACAGATAATGCGATAAACATTAGGTTGACAATTAATAAATCTGTGGCCTCAGTTCACAAAAGATAATATTTTATGTATAATTGATACAATCTATTTTTAGTTATGTAAGTATCATCTGTATGTATCACTTGCCGCCAGAATGCAGAAATTAATATAGTTTATATAAGTCAGGCTGACTGGATGCTGAATACGACAAATCATTAGAGCAAAGTCGTTATTTGTACATTTCAGATAATTATTTGAAAAATTTTAAAATACTTGCAACAACCATTGAGACTGCCAATCAAACGTTGAAAGTACATATATTCGATAAAAATATTTAGCATGCCTGCTAAGGTAGGCAAAGTCACCCCTTCACATTCTAGCACCTTCACAAAGAAAGATCCAAATTACAAATATATTGTGTAACGGAGGCAAAAGTAAAGATTAAAAGTAAAATTCAAAGTAAAGTTAATTTTGTGAAAAGCTTACTTCTTGTCATAGTTTTATTCTTTGCGACTTCATTCAGTCGGATGATGGAAATTATCTTTTGGTACTCAGTACTAGTGCTGACATTTGTCAGCAAACATAAAAGTTTTAAACTTATTTTTGGCTTGTGATATAAAGATGTCATCATTATATCAAAATGGATTTCACGTATTACATAAATTCGCCTTAACTGCCGTTGAAAAAAAGAAGAACATTTGGATTTATACATTTTTTGAGATATTCTTTGTTTATTAGTATAATAATTATAATAAACTTTTTTCATTCATGACATATTAGAACAAATTACAATTTAAACTATAATAAATTAGAAAAATAATAATAATACCCATGATAATAGGTCACAAGAAATTATTACACTGTGTTAAGAAAAACATTTCGGCAGTTATATTTTACTTAAATGCTAAGAAACATAATAGCAATACAAGCCTTCGTAATCATTATAAACATGCATCCATCAACATTAACCCTTAAGCCAGCACGTGTTATGTTTTGTAACAGCCGTCGTCACGCGTAGTCTTTTGGGCCCACGACTATTGGAAAGGTCACAAAAAATAACTTTTTGAACAATCACTTACTTTAGGTTTACATAATATTTTTACTCGTTAAACTATTTTGATAAAAGCTATTTATAACATTTCTATATTTTTAAAAGATATGTCATATTATTATTAACAATTGCACAATCACTGAGAACTATGTCGTCATCAATATCTTTTCAGGAAATATTACTCACTACAAGTCTTCTATACTATTTTTAAATATAAAAATAAAAAAAAGAGAAAAAACTATAAAAATTCAAGGAAACCACTTCACAATAGAGCAAAAAATCCGGAAGCTTTAGTCTTTTTGATGCTAAATATACGATAAAAACAAAAAGTGATCGGTGTGGTACTGAAAAAAAAATTAAAATATTGTCAAAATTTGGACCATTAACTGAACTTAAGTTATCAGGAACTTAATTTAAAAATAATCGATTATTATCTATTTATCGGACTTTTCGACACCGCGCGATCTCTTGAAGGTCAAAATGTATTACATTTTTCGGATACCCATTGTAGGCGAAGACCTCCCCGCTGTTTTTCGTACGTAAGATATTAACATGTCATAAAATGTATGACATTCGTGGAAATTTTTCATAAAATGTATGACATGCGTGGAAATTTTTCAAAACTTGATTTGGTGCATTAAAATAAAATCAGTTGACTAAAGAACGTATGGTACAGCGTTCGTTCTCAGATGTGAAAGACATAATGTGAACATATAGATAAGTTACATTCTAAAAAGAACTGTTAAGTATGAGAAGAACTGAGACTATGAAAGTTGTCCGTTATACACTAAAAGAAAATGTTTATAAGTGTAGCAAAATTAGACTTCAGGTGTTGTGAATCTTTTTCTTGTATTCGCGTTTAAAATATAACATGGATTTATTTGGTTATCATGCTTAAAGTATTTTTTTAGTATACCCATTTACGCTGTATACAATATAACTTTCATAGTATAGGTTAGATGTTTTATTTAAGAGAAATTTAATTTACATGAATTCTGTGAAATAATTTATAGATGTGTTTGCTACTTAGAAAAATTGTAATAATACCAACAAATCTCATATTTTCCTCTAGGTTTGAGACTGACAGCTTTAAAAACCTGGTATGTTTAAAGAAATATTGCTAGCCAAATTCCCACGAGAAAATCACGTTTGGCTAAACTTCATCACCAATCTAACAGAGTTTATTATACCTAGTATACCAACAAATATGATATTAGTCTCAAAATATAATATTAATACTGATTCTATTGAATGGTAATTAGGTTACAAAAAATTGATAAATACAACATAGCCACAAAAAAAACACATTTGGAGTAGTCATTAAAAACAGTTTTTGAAAACATAAATTAGACTAACCTAAAAAATGCACAAAGCACACTAATGTCCCGTTGAAAAAAATGCACTACAGTGCAAAAATTATATCTCAATGAAATTAAAGCCACATTAACTAAAAAAAAACTATTTCATAATCTATTTACAAATGTGCACGTTCACCTCGACATTGGTTATGACATCTATATCATTAAGCAGTATCAGATTCATTTCTCGCAGTATCAGATTCATTGGCTCGGTATCGATTCTCAATATTAAATATGTACTTCCTATTACATCATCCATGATGCCAACAAGCTGTGCTATACGCTTTTCTTTTTTGAGGCTGCGGTCTAAACATTTCTGGGTCAGCAGGAATTATCAATGAGAAAGATTCACGTAGAAATTTTTGACATAGTTTATTTTAAAAGTATTTTTTTCTTTCATAATCTATCCTTGCATTTTGTGCATAGATAATGTTGGTTTTAATTCACAGTGATTTGACGGCAATCTTAGAACTCGAAACTTTTATCTTTAGCTTTCTTGTCGGCAGTATATACATTCTCTGCAAACTAATTCTAATAACTAATGGGCGTAATCGATTTTTAGCTCATTTTTGATGCCTTTTTTCCTTTGATCTCTTATTAATATGGATTCTAGACATTTTAAATAATATTGTCCATCACCACAATAAAATTTAATTTTGGTTTGTATAAAATTTTACAAGGCCATTCTTCAAAAATTAGTGGTTTCATTCCATAGTTTTTGACATTAACTTTCTTCGCATGACTGTTGCGTCCAACATTTTCCTTTTCCTGAAAGAGCTTATAAAACAGTTGATCGTCGTTCCATATACGTGTTATACCATACAGTACTTCTTGTGTAACTTTCATCAAGTCTCGTTTCAATAATGTATTGTTGCAATAACTTAGGGTATATAGTTAATTTTGACATATTAGCTACGACTGAAGATTTTAGCACCTTCTGGAAATGACAGATATCTAAAAGTGATGTGACCCTTTCAGTGGGGTTAATGATAAGGAGACAAAGTTATGTACTAGGAAAAAACACGATACTTGTTTCTATATATCAAATAATTAGATTGAATTTGCCGCTGAATATGGAAAATACTTTTTAAGTTCGTTAACACAACCTGGTAGCAGGAATTAGTAATCTGTTCATTATAGAAAAATTATAACAAATTTAAAAATAAGTGTTACTTTTTATCTGGAAAAAGTTATAGGTTAATTATAATATTACAAATATATGGGATTTTGAAATCTTTGACTTCATAAAGCGATGTAGAAATTTTCATGAACTTTTTTGTAAAGACGTTCCTTAATTGTTTGTAGCCTTAACTAATTGTAGTTTATATGATAGTTTAATGATTATACAAATGGTACAGTTGGAAATACTATATAGCTTAATTAGTATATCTAAACATGATGCATACAACATGTAGCCTAATTAGTATATCTAAACACTTTATTCACTTTTGAACCAACCCATCAATTTTCTTCATGCCAATAGCTCGTATATAGACTTCAAGTCGTTTTAACAATAGGCTTTGACAAAAAGTTATTTTGTCAAATCTAAATATCCGTATGAACAAAGACTCCAGTGAAAATATGATACCATAAGATATAAAAAATTTTTTTATACTTCAACTTTGCCTTCCAAATCATATGTCGTTCTAGTTTCTATAAAATGTTTTTATGTAACATTTTTTATAATAACAAACCTATCATTAAACGTGTAATGATCAAACAATCTTCATTCAGCTTATTTACCGTTCTTACCGACTTAAATGATCGAATAAAAAGGATCGAATGGTAGTTGAAGTATAAATGGTATCGAATGGTAGTTGAACTTTTATTAATCATATTACGAATCTAGTAAAAATTCAAGGGTAAGCATTTTCAAATGTAAATTTCGGTAAATTTTCCGTCACTATTCTAGTACACTAGTCCGTACACTATTAGATCACAATTTTATTCGATATTTGATTTTAAATGTAAAATTATTTTCTCTGCATGCTCATTTACATTTTCTTTAACTGATTATCGATACAGGTTAGAGGGCATTAGAATGTGTAGTCACGTGTGTTGTCACGTGGAAACGCACTTCTAGATGGGAAGGTGTACTCCGACCCTCATTATGGAGTTAAATGTTTATTTTTTTTAGTTTTCGCTTACATTTGAATAATTTTGAAATGATATACTTAAGTAAAGTGTCGCTTATATGAATAAAAAAAATTTTATTGAAAGAGAAATTTCAGGTTTTTATGTCGATGAGAATACATACAGGCTCATCTGAAAAGTTTTGGTCGCCAGTTTATATGAAAACTTTTTTTAAATTATGAAGTCATGCCAATGAGTGGATTAAATAGGTTAATAAACGTTAAGCAGCATCGAATTATTATTTTTATTAAAATCAAATTTTACTGTTTAAAAAAATACCAATCCATTACGAATACTTCCTTTTTAAATTCGTTTGTTGCAAACAGGATAGGGCTTTCTATGTTACAACGTTTTATATGTTTTCTATGTTAACAAAATATATTTCCGCACGCAAGGTAGCGGAAATATATTTTGTTCTTCCTTTGCTATGATCAATTCATGAAAATCTTGCATCAGCTTAACTGCCCTTTCAGCAGTGTCATTTACAGCAAGAATGACACTTTTCTCTGTGCTTCCGAATAATCTATATTTTACTTCCATAAAGCAACATTTTCTTTCAAAAAACTGTCGTAAATCTTTACGCGTAAAAATAAGTTTATACCCTTTTTCAATGCAAATTCTTCCAAAAACTTGTGTGTATCCAAAATGAAAAGATGGGTTAAAACTTGGTTAAGATTTTTAAGACAAGGTTTTAAAAACAAACGTTATTACAGTAGAACCTAACCATACAAAGAGTTTAATAGTTCGTCCTTAGGTTGGTTGCACTTCTTTCCAATGTCATGTGATTTCTTACTTTCTACATAAATTGGAAACCATTCTCAGTTTTGTTTGGTTGTCGATTTCGTCACTGAAAAGAACTAAGACTTGCCATCTTAGCTCACACTTAGTATCAACAAATACCACAATTGTTGGCGGAACTTGTATATAGCTGCTTTTTAATTGGATTTGTCAATTTGTTCGTATTTTTTCAAAGCTTTCAAAAAACACAAACCTTGATTTGGCGCTTTGAATGCCAAACTGCACCCATAAACATAATCGACAAGTTTGAGATAGTCCTCTCTTGCAATACTTTTTAGTTCGGCCCTATAAAAACAAGTCAGTTTCCTTCTCATTTAAATGTATATTTACTAATCAGTGAAAATGCATGTTTTGAGAATATTTTAATCAATATGTTTTCTATTATCTTCAAAATTTAGAAAAGGGGTATATCTGGGTTGTTATTAATTTCAGGAATTTTTGCTTCTAAAACACTTTTTAAAATGAGTTCGTAAGGACGATGACGACATGAAAAAATAACAACTTTTTTTCTAGTTTTTATTCCAAAAGAACACAAGCTCCATTAAAACGGCCTATATCGGATGTCGTTATATTGCAGCACATTACCTGTACATTATCACTAAGATCCCAATCTTCAAGTACTTTTGAAGCAGCTAAAGGTTGTTCTTTTTCTGACGAACTATCTAGTTTTGGTACAGCGAGAAATTGTTCTTTGTAAGTAATAATATCGGCCATCGTTATTTCTTCGAATTGTTGATGTCTAGACCAAATAATAATTTGCCATCCCAGTAGACGTCACAATTTCAAAAATTGTATTCTAAAAATCAGTTTTTATAGCCTCTGCTCTCACCTTCCAAGTCTATTGACGCATTGAATGCATTGTATTGATGACTTGTATATTGGAAATTCGACAACACTTTGAATCTGAAGTCCTAACTAACTTTGGCGTTATAAAATATTTCCTATCACTTTTCACAGAAATTTGACACATTGTCGCGAGTTCATCCAAGAAAGCTCGTTTAGAACTATTAAATAATATACAACATGACTCTTTAATTTGTGATGACAAAATATAATGAAAAGAAGACGATTCAGTCTTTGATGACATTTGTTTTAATATTTTCCGTTGGCCCTCCTATTTTTACAACAATATGCCATGGCAATAGTTTATAACTAAAAGCAATATATGAGAGAATTTTTTTCTTATTCTGAATTTCACGTGAGTGAAACCGTGAGGCAAAGCTAGTTATAAAATTATTAAAAATGTACAATGGTTTTTGCTTGTACCTAACTAATGTATCGATCCTTGACATAAACAAAACCTATTAACGACTAACATACTCGTAAATTATAGTTTTCACCTGGCAAATATAGACTTCTCAAAATGTATTTTTGGCACTAAAATTAACATTTCAATACCAATTAAATATTCAAAAAATTTTTGCAAGTAATCCATCACTTTAAAAGTTGAATCAAAATCACATAAATTCACTGAATTCTGGGTCACGGTTGAGTTTTATCTAAGGGAAATTTTGAACTTGAAGATAAATATCAACAATAGTGCCAACAATTTTTAAGTTGGAAATTAATGAACTGGAAAGACGTTGAACAATTTTATTTCTCACACTTTTGTCAGAATTAATATAAAAACTTCATAAATCATTTTCAAAAATTAACTTTATATTGCAAGGTTTAATGACTCCTAAAAGCAGGTTAATAAAAACCAAAAACGAAAACTAAACCTATATACACCCTAATGCCATTTTTCACTATTATGAAATAAGTGCCAATGAGTGAATATAGGTACCGTAATAGACGTATTTTTATGGTGTCTCATTGTAATATTGTAATTTTAACACGTTTAAAAAATATTTTCAAAATAACCTTTGGTATTACGAATCACCGATAGTATAATGTATCATAAATATGAAATAAAAAATAGAGAAATAAGGTTATTGGGGAAAAAACATAATAAGTACTCGAAAAATACAGTAACATAGCAAATGTGATATGTAAAGAAAGAAAATATAATTACAAAGAATAATAAGGAAGGATATATGAATAGGAATAAACTTGCAAAGTGGAAATTATATAACGCGGAATAAATTTACGTATAACAATCAAATTAATAATATATTTTCCATTTGTTTTTGATATAAAAATAAAATGTTGACTAGCATGTCTGACTAGTTCGGAATGTAAAATACTATATTAAATAATATTGAAAATTTGGAAATGAATTTGTTTGTTTATTTAACGTAACTTTTAATTATTACAAAAATCAAATATATTTCCTTTTATTTATATCAAACAGTTACATCCAAGTTAACACTTTTCATCTGAAGTATTACTTGACATCACTGTTTTTCCATATGATATATATATGGGCAAATCGTAAAAGTTTCTCCCCGTATTTTTCATTAAAAATGGTTTCTATAACATTTCTTTTTTCTTAAATGGAGACGTACTGCGTGAAGGAATTAACTATTTTCTCCATATGCGGAAGCAACGTGCTTTGCACTTTTAAGAACTTGTGGACTCGTATATGGTTTTAGGCCAACCTTTTAAATTTGTTTTTTTTCATTTACCTGGCTTAGGACCGCGATCTGGCTACACCTTATGGAGGGCGCGAGCCTCCTGTCACTCGCGTGAGTGTACGTACCACCCGATTTTTAATTGCCAGAGAGAGACATGGAGAGAGAGAGCCGATCCCGCGATTTCACCAGAGGGTAGACGACTTCCAGTTCGGTTCTATTTGGCTGCTGAAGACACACTGAACGTTCTGGCTGCCCTGTTCCCGACGATTGTGGTTGCTTCGTACCGGCTACCTAATTCCTAAAGAGTGTAGTTTCTTCTTGTGGGTTCTCCATCTGTTTGTTCCGATGATTATGGGAGTCTCTCTGATGCCACACTGATAATCTGCACGGAGTACGGGCTCCTTTTATATGCTCTATCCCGACGCGATGTTGCTTCCAATTTCCCCCCTCCCCATCCTAATTCCTATTGTCTCACTCTGTTTTTACCCCCCTCTCCATAACCCTGCTCCTAGATAGGTTTGAACGCTGCACGTGTTCGTCTCATTTTTATTTTAAAAGGTAAATAATATAAATGTAAAATATTAATTAACATAAATCAGTTTTGTGTAAATTGTGCTCTTCGTGTGGTACGGCTTCAAGCAACGGACCTTGGTCGGACTCAAGGCGACACGCCATCACGGTCGTGTTGTGATACCAACAACAGTATTCTTTATAACCTGTAATACCTTTCATAAATCAAGTCTATATATTTGCTATTTGTGATATTAAACAATTTTCTTTCCATTTTTAAACTTATTTATTTCAATTGTAACAGTTACTTTAAAAGCGTTTATAAACAATGTTTCACGGAATTAATTCGTACAGTAGTTAAACGGAAACTGCATTTTTTATGCTATAGTTTTGTGGCACCAATCAAGGGGCGTGATCTTGAAAGTAAATAATAGCTGTCTCATTCTATTTTCACATAAACATCTTCAAGTGTAGAATATAAATGCTCGCTTTATTATGAAGAGTTATTTAAAGGAATATATAGAGTTTTGTCGCGGAGTGTAGTAAGTCAGGATCGGGTGATGTGGTATTTTGACTTTTTCTTTTCTGTGTTGACTCTTTTTCTATGGAAAATAGGCACCACCGGAACAGTAATTTTTGTTCACAAAGAATCAAATAAATAAATTTTAAATGGCTCTTTAAAAATATGGAGGAACATAATAAATAAATTCCTTCAAATTCCTTTACATTTGCAAATATTTATAAATTATTTGTTTTTCTTTTTAGTTCGTTTTGATCTTTTTCTTCAGCATTGTTAGCTGAACCAAATTTCGGTATTTTTGTTCGATTTGGAGCAATACATGAAATTTAACAGTTCGTTGTTAATTCTATGAGTTAAGTAACGTGTTGAGAAATTAATAAAAAATGTACAAAATGTCAAAAAAATATCATAATTTGTTGGCAGCTTGGCTGTTTTTGCATGGAGGTTATACTATAATTGGCATTACAGAAGAGACATTTGAAAAATATATATATTAAATATATAAGTAAAATAAGCTTTACTCACAAGAAACACTAGACAAGAGTTCAGCCGAAGTACATCTTGAAAAATATCATCAAGCCAGATTCCTCGCTCAAAGTAATCACAGAGTCGACACGATGCCGCAAATATTCCACGTCTGCATTGGTTACTTCTAAATTCGAAAAATGATTCATTCAACTTTATGCAATAAATTTAATGAATAAAAATACATTAATGATATCCGCAGCTTTATTTTTCCAAATTGATTTCTGCCTAATCATTTGATGCAGAATCATACGTTTTAAACACGTAGATATACAAATTTGGTTGAAAATTCAATTTAATATTTAGCAGTATCAATAAAATTATATGATATAGAGAAATAATTTTAATAGCTAAGGTAATTTCTATCGCCGTATTTGCAGAGTGACAGATCTCGTTAAATACTGTTTTTTTGTTATTTATATTCGCTTCTGTTCAGTTACTATTAGCGAAGCATTTCAGAATTTAATTGGGTATTTGACTAATTTTTTTTATTTCATTAATCATAATTTCAACGTACAAGCTGATGAAGAGTGATTTTTTTAATAATCTTAAAAATTGACCGAGTTATAAAAGTTTAAATTCAACCTTTAGAGAAGGACAGCAATACTGTGTTGTGAGGTCATTTTTAATATTGCACATTATATTCTACGAGAGGAAAAGAGACAGGGATTTACACAACTCCATCCGTATCTTCAAATTTAGAAGCCTGCAACTGGCTTATTTTTGGATCAACTTGTTAATTTTTTTTAAGACTGGTTTTTAATTAACTTATATTTCACAATATTTTACGAAAAATATCAAAATTTAGAATGAGTCAAGTACCATATTATTAATTGTTATCTCATAACGTTTGGCTGAATCTCAAAAGTTATTTCTACACAAAGTTATTTGTACACTAGTAAATTTATTAGATGAAGATGTTAAATATTCAAAGAAACTATTCTTAACGAAACATTGTTATTCAAAGTTACAAGTAGGTCAAAAGTAATTTTTGAAACATATGGACTGCGTCAGTTGCTTCGACCGACTTTCATTGTTAGATTTTTGAATATTTTTTTACAGACGTTGAAAGTTTTATATCATACTTTTCCAGGACTACTAACAGTACCCAGGTACTGCTTATAAGGAAAAAAAATAAAGAAAATTGTTAAAAACAGTTTTTATCGCACAGGAAATTTTCCTTTCATATTATATCCTTTTAATCTTATTTAGGTTATAAAACGATTATATTATATATCTATAAATATAAAAATGAACATTTATCCCATGCGAATTGCCCTTATTATATCCCACTAGAAATAGTATCCCATAGATTGAGTAAAAATGAGAGTTCCTTAAGGACTGATTCAGCATTGTTAACTGCACCAGATTTTGTGAGATACTCCACGTAAATGTTAATATTCTAACTCGTCATCATGAAGGTTTTATTTCCGATGGATATGTGTATGGAAAGTTTCTAATACATTTGTGAAACTGTTCGCCATGGTCAGTTTTTAACATCAGATATTAGTTCCTATTTTCGTGAATAAAAATATTCCTGCTTTCAGTTGTCATATTCATCAATATATTTTGTAAATTCTGAAAATTTTAAGAGTTGCAATTCTACTTGATTAATATCTTATTTCTTTTGGGAACGGAAATTACAAATACACTAATAATATCCAATGAACAAATTCAGTTAAATTTCGATCGCTTATCATAGCTTCAATAAGCCTGAAGACGATCACTATTAAAATAAATTTAAAAATGCATTTACCAATGCGTCATTAAAGTGTATTGATGACAACATTTTTGAAACGACACAGAGATAATAAATGATGATTGCACTGTAATTTCAACTATAATATAAATATATTTAAGTGCATACATAATATAGATTAAGACTTAATAGTCAATAATGTTGGAAATTTTGGCTACACTGCATTATCGATTAAGTTGAATACTGAACTATGTATGTAATGGAATTAAAGTCATTTTTTGATGTTATTCCTTGTTTTATCTGATGTTTTATCTTTTGACAAGATTCCTTGTGTCGTTTGAACTATAAATATCTTTAGTGATATGTTTTTATATCAATACAAATAATTGGTGAGCTTCATCCAATGCAAATGTTTCCATTACCGGTAAATTAATATTTTATATCCAGGAAAGTTTAAAAAAATATAGGATACATCGCGCTTTTCGCTCCTTAAAAACTCACTGAGAGTATACTGCTAAGATGAATACAAGCTGTTCAATATTATGCAATACAAGAATGAAAGTCAAAAATATAATATGTTCAAATTTATATCATTTTACTCACACCGTATTTAAAAAGAGCACTGATGAAAACTTATTTTTCGATGGCTGATAAATTATTTTTTTTATTAAATAAATCATGTAAGTATATAAATCGCATAAATTTGTTTTATAGTAAATATATTTATTAATATACATATCTAACTAACAAGTTGATATAAAACGATGAATATGGGCAAGTATAAAAATGCAATTGGATTTAAAACACCATATGAACATACAAGTTAGAAACACCCGTCAATTTAAATTAAATATAAAATTGACTAATTATCAAACGTGACTTATTAAACAACTCTAAAGTCGTATTCCTAAAGTTATTATTACACCAAGATCCCACACATTTTGAGTACTGCTCATTTAGTCTAAAACTGGGTTCCATTTGGTCGAATCAAGTGTTATAAAGACGTAAGCGGGACTATTTGAACATTACAAATTTGGTTACTTTAACACATAGCTTATTGCTCTGACTCCATTGGAATGAATACTAAGTAAACAACATTTTAGAACAGCTCACATTCAGATTGTTTTTCTACTCCCAAGAACTCAGACTCCATTGGAATGAATACTAAGTTAACAGCATTTTAGAACAGCTCACATTCAGATTGTTTTTCTACTCCCAAGAACTCAGACTCCATTGGAATAAATACTAAGTTAACAGCATTTTAGAACAGCTCACATTCAGATTGTTTTTCTACTCCCAAGAACTCAGACTCCATTGGAATAAATACTAAGTTAACAGCATTTTAGAACAGCTCACATTCAGATTGTTTTTCTACTCCCAAGAAATCATCGGTAAACCAATGGCTAACTAGCAATATTAACAACAGGGTACAACAGTTATCATAAAGAGAAACTATAGAGGGTCTAAATAACTGACTTGGCTGACACTTAACTCAATAATATATTGTAAATATCACCATACATTCTCTTCTATAGACGTATAGTTAATTATATTATTTTCATGATTATATTATACAGAAATTAAAAAAAAAATGTCTTCTTCACACTCAATAGTTTCCTGTACTCACATCGTCACCATTATATGTGAACAATATATATCAGAACGAAATTATATCAGGGTTTCCACTTTCATAAAATTATAAAAATATTAGAGTATCACATAGTGGTATAGACATCACAGAACTAATGTATTAATCAAGGATTGCTAAAATGTTCAACTTATAATCTATCGTATAGAGATAATCAAATCGCCGCTGCTTGTAAGGCAGCTTCATAGAAACCAAGCGTGATCTTGAAAAAATTAACAATAAGCACAATTTTTTTTTAAATCAGTCTAAAAACAGTATTTCAAATCTGTTACCGATAATTCTTCAAGATTTTCCTAAAGAAATCTGAAAGCGACTGCATTATGATTAATTTGACATCGCAAAATAATTTTAGACAACGCAATTGGTATTTCTTAACATAAATAAAAAATTCGGTCGCATTAATTTTAAAAATTTCATTTGTATTTAAAAAGAGCGAGCTAATTTTAAAAATAGTGCTCATGATAGCGTATTGAATTCTTATAACTCAACTTGTTATGTTGTATTAGTGTAGTTAAATGAAACTGCGTGATGTAGTATTATTTCTACTTTCTTTAAGTTTTTTACCACGACCGAGGTTTCGTTGTATTACAACATCTTCAGGTGGGCTATTCAAATAGCTCACTCTATGCAAATAGCTCACCTGAAGATGTTGTAATACAACGAAACATGGGGTGGAGTAAAGAACTTAAAGAAAGTAGAAATAATACTACATCACGTAGTTTCATTTAATTGTGAATAAATAAACGCATTAAGCTTTAAAATTCAGCTCAAATATCAATGCCAATTTTTGTCTTTCTTCATGGAGGTAACAATATTAAGAGTTGTCATATTTATCGGATATTTTTATTACATACATCTAGTATCATGAAATGTTCAATATTTTCTAATTTCTTTACAAAATATTTTGATTATAAAACTTCTTTCCATATATTTATGTAACAGAATTATGGAAAATTAAAACTAAATTATTAACCTTCATATAAACCAAATATACAAACATGAAATATTAATATATTGCCAATATTTCCAATTGATGAGCCTAATTCATAAGCTATTCACAAAAAAATTATAAAACAGTGAAAATGCCGCAGAAAGAAAAATATAAGTTTTGAATATTCATACGAATCTTTATAATTTGCTTCACCTCATCTATAAAATTTTCGTATTTAAATTACATTTCCGAAAAACCCCTAAAGTTAGCGAAAATATAAATTAAATATCTGAAATTCCAATATCCATAATGAAAATTTCTGCTAAAGTCTGTTATTCACTGCTCGGCTAGAATCAGACGACATAAGGGTAGTACGAAATAACTGAAAATACTTTACGGCGAGTAGAAATGAATGCATTATATTTAATTTAAAAGTGGGATCGTGGGGACCGCTGCAACTGGCGGCTCTACGTGACTCCATGCAGCTCCTGGCCGACGTGAGGAATTAAACGGCGTACTAGCTTTTACGGTATTCTTTATTGTATACACGCATGGATGTGCTTCGAAGTAAAGAGGAGAGATATTTCCTTATTAGAGATTTGTGGAAATATAAATAATTCGGTATTTCATTAACGAACAACGTATCAAATTAAATCCTTAATACAACAAACGAATAATGTTACAGCTATTTGTCTTTACAATGTTTTACTTGCTTTATCTGGATAGAAACTCGATTTGGGTAACAGCACTCTGCGAGATTCAAGTTTTTATTTTATATTATCAGCTGAGTATGTGTTTAGAATTTTCAACAATGAAAGCTGTATTTAGTTAATGTGTAAATATATATAATTCAATTTAGGACATATAACGTTAGCATTAGATTCTGTTCTTTAGACTTTTTTATGAACACTATAATAAGCAGCATTAAATTTAAAAATATAACTTATTAGTAATTCCCAATAGTTTCGATTTTAGAGTGGCGTTAGTAGAGAACATAAGAGATACTATTATAACTGTATGGAAAAGGTAAAATTTCCTTTCTTCTTTAAAAATGCTAAAATGACTGAATTTCTTCCCTCGTCGTGTCTTCCCACAGATACATTATCAAGAAGAAAGTATTATTGCAATATTAATTTTCAAAACCGTTTCCAGAGCTTCCAATGATATGGTTGCAAGAAATGTTGCTCTTTAAAACTGGCAATAATTTCTTAAGAAATATTCAAGTTAAAAAAGACAAAGTATCAGAATTCTTGCTAAATCTACAAGGTTTTTAAAAAATTAAAATTTTTTAATTACTTAAATCAATGCTTTAGTGAAGTAAATTGGGTTTTTTTCTTCAATATATATATATTTTAAAGACACTATTGACATATTTCAAAGCATGTATAAAATTTAAACGATCAATCGTGTATTAAATATACATTTTAAATGATTAAAAATATCAATTTATTTCAAGAGCTTGGTTAAATCATTATCATCTTGTAAATTTAAAATACCATGAAGGAAAACGTCAAAGCTTTTAAAATCACGTCTCACTTTGAACGTTGTCAGAGAGGAGCTTATAGCTTTTTTGTTTATCGTCTTTTTCTTATCTTAATATTTAAAAGCCTTTTTGCGAGTAAGGCAATTAAGAGAGTGATGAAGCGAATTAAGGGACAGGGTAAATATTTGGCAGGGCAAATAACGATACAATGGGATTTTGAATGAAATTTAAACCCCTTATAAAATAAAATTTGATACCTGTGGATCGGATGTTAACGCTAGTCGAGGAAGAAGTAATAGCATATCATATTTTGCAGGTTTATAATTATTTGAACGGCAAACAATTTTATGTCGACCGTAAGAATGTAATATTATTTTGGGAGATTTTTTTAATAAACAATAGGACACATGAATATTTTTGCGAGGTTAAATTAGGCAAAATAGAGTGAACGTATTTTTCTATTTGCATTACGTTGACCCTTTTTAACAGACTTACGAAGACTCCGATTTCACAATCAATTTTGTTTATGATAAATTAAAAAATTAACGAAATTATGAGCATTAGCTCATAATATTAAATAATAATATTAAATAATAAATGTTAAACCTTTCTGATCCTTTTCATTGATTTCACTATTTGTAATTTATTAGAAAAATTTATATTACATGTTTTTGTATTGGTTGAAAAAATACTATTTTTATTCTTGGGAAGGGTCATAATCTAACTTACGACGTAAAAAAATTATATGACATTTAAAAGATTTGTATGTATTGATATGAAATATTTATTTTTATATTTTTAATATTCAATATTTTTTTAAGTATTCCTAGCTTGTATCAAAAATTATAGATCCTTAATTTTTAAACAAATCTTGATAAATTTTGAATCATGAACGTATTGCAGTCTTCTATTAAATTGGTCTAAAAATGTATTATCATCAACGGTGATACTCTGTTACACTCGAGATTCACCGACGTTTGTTATCTCACTTACTAAAGAATTATTAATTTTTTTACAGTTACCTAAAAAACGCAATTCTTTTTACAGAAAAATCATAAGCAACGTTGAAATAATCAAAAACGCAGAAGCCTCGTTGGAAATTTTATCACTTTATTTTATTACCACTGTATTCGTATGAAAATGGTTAAGTTGTATTCAGTATCCAACTACTCTCGAGAGTTTCCCAATTCTTATAATATGCAAAATATACTATAACAAACGCATACTTTTCATCTGCATCCGTAACTTAAGCAAGTGCTGAGTATTCCAACCGTATCGTTATTTTCTTCATTACTGTTATACCCTGATATTACTATCATTTTTGATAAGGTAAACGAAGATATATTATTATTTTCGTGGAAACTTAAAAACTATAACCAAAACTAAAAATTAAAAACTAAGTACTAAAAATTTAATAACCAAAAAACTATATCATATCCTAACTGTAGGCGGAATTAGAAACAAGGAACACCAATGATAATGACCAGATAGGATGGCGAATTCCCCAGATTTTAGTTCCCTCTATTGTTAATGTAATTAAGAAAAAACTATAAAAAAAAAGAGACAGCGTCCGAGGAATAAATATTTATAATTTAATTTACCCGGAAATCAATTTTTAAATTGAAAAAAATAAATATTGAATAATAGTTTAGCAAAATATTTTTTAAACAATGCTCAAAAACGTGGAATCAATATGTCATTTTTTAAATAATTATTTATTCAATAAAATGAAGTAATAAAATTATAGAGATGCAGTAAGTTTGTTTGGCGTATATATTGAAATAGTAGGTCGTTTTCATTTTTTCTAATAAGTGATTGAAAAAACATATCGGATGAAGGTACAATTTATTTAAAGTTATGAAGATGTAGTGCCATTACCGACAATAAGTTTATTTCTTCTAGATTCGCCTAGTTAATTTCGCCCCAACTAATTTTTGCTAACCCTTTGTTACTAAACAGATTCTTCTCTTTGTTACTAAACAGTTTATTCTACTTTTTTTTACTAAACAAATAATGCATTTGAAGAACTTGCACAAAGATTGACTTTGAACCTGGAATTCTATAACGTAAGTCTACTTCCAACGCCTATATATAATATAATGTATTATATAGACATTTGAAGCAGAGATATGCATCTTATGCTTAATTTGCGTCGTGAAGCGTTAACTCTGGTAAACAATTTTCAAATAAAAATGGTTTATTTTTTGTTTTCAGCACATCTGTTCGCACAGTTTATGGACAAATGCATAAAAGTTGCCAAATGATGCAATAACTGTAAACACTTTGGTCATTAATTTTTTTCTCGGCAGCAAAAATATATAATTAAATTTGATTAAATTCACAAAGTAATCGAACTGTTATTTTTTAAATTTTGTTATGGAATTTCTTTATTTAACAAAATATGTTAATTTTTTTTAAATGCTTAATGATTAATAATTTATAAGGCAAAACAAAAACGACAAGTTCCTAATTTTTCACAAAGCGTCCAGAGGAAAATTGTTTTCGCAAGTTTATTCACACTATAGTGAAGTACAAGTCTCATTGGATAATTGGGTTTGCTATTGAAACCAGTTATAAACTTAACCCATATTTTTACAAACCTAGAACATCTAAATACAACATTATAGTAGTAAATCTACATATTAAATCACGAATATTAAAATTAATAGACTTAGCATAGGGTATAATTTTTTTTTTAATTTCAAGTTATAATTTCTAGCGACTTAATAAATTATTCTATGGACAATGATCTAAATACGCTTTGATTTAATTTTCTAGTAAACTACTTGCCATTCAATATAATTGATTATTCACCACGACCGTAATATATCAGTTGCATCATATCTTAGATTGATATTGTAAGACAATTCAATTTAGTTGCAACAGAAACCACAAAATAAAGTAAAGAAACGTCGTCAAAACACGCATTCAAAAGTCTAATAAAATACTTTCAAGTGCCACTTGCTTCAGCTATTATTTTGTTTGAATTTTTATAATTACATTTACAATTCGTTATAAGTGTTTACAATAATTCCATCATCAGACGGAATTCTTGTATATTCTTTGTACTTGGAAAGAGGCAACTTTTCTTTGAATATTTGTGTTTTGTTTTTTAAATTCATTTCTAAGTCGATAGTTGTAGACATCGACAGGAGGTCTTCAAATATATCATATAGTAGATATAAGTAATCTGCTATAACTGTACCTGCACTTGCAGTATAGCTTATAATGCACAAACCCACAATAGAGGCGATTGGTTTCAAGATCTAGAAATGTCCCCTTTTTCGGACAATTATGAAATTATATCGGAATGAATAACACGGCTTCATATAGTCAGATGTTGACTGACAAAATAATGAGAATAATAACAATATGCTACAGTACGGACAAGTAGTGACCGTGTATCAGCCACAGTTGGTTTTGGCCAGCAGCTATTATGTAATGAATATGAACAGAAAAACTAAATTTTTCAAGAAATAATCAACAGCGTCCAATATGAATGAATATCTCTAAGAGGCAACTGAGTATTGCATGAACGATCAAGAACTGGAAAAAAAATTTACTAAAGTTTGAAGCAAGAAAAATAATATGAAAAAATTGAAACATGTATAAAGTGTATCATTGAACAAATCATCAAAAAAAGAGGAATGTAAAAATATTAAAATGCTAAACCGAAAAATACCTAATTAACTAAAAGAAAAATTCCATTGCCTTTAGCAGTTAATCGGAAATTTTAATGCACTCTGACATGAAGTTTCAAATTAATTATAGGTTTAGTATATTTCAAATCTTTTTCGAATAATTTTCCTGAATTTAAAAAGATAATCTACCTGTGACGATAAACATTACACTTGGTTGAAGCTAACCAGATTTTTGCACTGAAGTAAAAAATATCACTAATCTTATTTATAATTTGAATAAAACGAGGAATATTAGTAAAAGGGATATTTACTGTAAAAATAAATTATAAAGATGTAACAATAATGAAATATAATGAAAAAATCTTTCCGATCTTTCGTTACAGAGCTTTTTTACCGGAAAGTGAAAGGGAAAGTCATTTTGATATTAATAATCATACCGTCAAAAACAAATAAATTTCCCCTTATGCCAATTCTGTAAATATTTTGGCACTTATAAAAATTTTAACTTATGTAGTATTGTGAACAGGTGCGTTGTCGTGCAGAAGGAGGATAACTTTGGTTAATTTTTCCTTTCTTTTTTCTTTGGTAGATTTTTTTAACTACTCTAAGATTGAAGCATAGTATTCTCCAGTTATGAAGTCGCCTTAATTTTTAAAATCTATCAACAGCATCTCTTCTGAATCCCAAAAAATTGTCACCATAATTTTCCAGCCGTTTGAGACACATTAATCATCTTCGGTGACGATGTGCCTTTTTTGCTAATACAAAGATTATTGTTGGACTCAAATGAAATTGTAGCATCCCAAACTTCACGCCGTAATTCTGGAGAAATTATAAGCTTAAAATAAATCGTATAATCAAAGAACAAAATAACGTTTCAAAGTGTGTTATTTATAATGGTATTTAGTTTTGTGTATTGAACTTCGTAACACTTTATTGCCAATTTTGGAATAATTGGATTACATGTGTTCAATCACTGAACTGGTCATGGTGTGTGTTCTTAAATGTCGAATCTAAATATTATAAAGTTGATTGGACATTTTAATTGACTAAAAGGTGATGGATCCAACTATCGAATCAATATATTGCATATATTTTAAACACAAATATCAGAATTATATATTTTAGAACATTAGCAAGTCGCACACTTTGTTTGCCATAATCTCAACTGCTCTGCGCCCATCTGTCAAATTGATCTTTTTATGTATCGCTCCTCCCTAGATTGCCGATTTCTAATCTGTCAATATTATTATTAGCTTTTTTATCATTTATCTGTCTAGTCTACGAAAATAATTTTACTTACAATAACTTCAAGTTCAAACTGAATTCAGAACATTCAAGTGCATGTAGAAACATGTTAAAAATAGAACTATTATTCATATATATCCATTGAAACTGTTGATGCAAATTAACTGAAATAGTTTCGGTAAAAAAAAATTAATCAAATGCTACTAGCATTTATACTTCTTTTGTTTTTATCAATCATGGGGCAGATATGTTAAACGACACTTTTAGACGAGATGAATAAAATTTTAAAAATTAGAAGCTCGTTTACATTTTGAACTATCCAATACTATCCCACTCGATGAGACATAAGAAGAGATACCCGTCGTCCCCGGTTACAAATATGGAGAGATAAGTTAGCGTTTTTTAAAATTATTTTTAAATTAATTGAGATTCCTCTGCATATGTTTTAATCTAAAATCCTACTCAAATAAAACCCAACAGTAAGCCAGGATATTTCTTGCGAACATTCTTTTTTTAATATTTGAAGGCCATTGAAATTTTAATTTTAGTGCCAAAAATATAGATGAATATTTTTCCATTGAAATGTACTTTTCTCAAAAGATGTCAATATCTTTAAAAAAAGGACAAGACGCTTAAAACACATAAGAAAGGACAAAGTATAAATTTGGGATGTCTGTTTTTTTTCTATGTGAAAACCGTAATGTATGTTTGTCCTTCATTCGTAACAAACAACCAAACACGTTTACGTGTATAATATTAATTATGGTACAACACATTATAAATATTTACAATACTCACCATTATTTTATTATTAAAAGTGAATTAATTTTCTCACACAATTGAAAACTTTGTATATCACAATTTTGCTGTTTTATTCGTATTTTACAGATCTTGGCGTGCAAATGCAGTATCTGTGAATCGATAATTAGTTTTGGAAATGTTACAGAAGGCTAAAATGAAAGCATAGCTTCGTGAATAGCATTACAGAAAAAAAATATTTTATATTTTATTATCGTAGTTATCTTCAACATTAGCATTTAGACTGAAGGACGTTTTTTTTACTGCAATCTAATAAAAATATTCACTTCGACATTCGTACTCGGCATTTCCGAGTTCATCCTCCGGAAATGAATACCTACGTCCAGAGCTGGCTTTAAAAAGAGACGAAATGAAGTCTCATACAGTAATTTTTAAAACCTTTAGTATTTTTCAATCTTTTGATAATAATTAAGTAAACTGGATATATCTTTTTAACAAATCATGTTCTATCCAAATGTCAAGGTTCAAATTCTTAGCCTCTATTAAAAGTGCCAAAATAAAATGTTTATAGTAATCCCGCAACACATCCACATAAACGTTATCATAATTAAAATGATTAAGTAGTAATTAACTTTGTAGCAATAAATTTTGATGGAAAAACGACCTTTTGAACTTTGTTGAAATTTCGGGTTAAAATCAGGCATTTTCCTGGAGTTTTGACAGATTATAGCAGTTTATATATTTGTGCACCAAATTATATGTCTTTCAATTCTGTTTTAAGTGCGAAGCAAAAAGAAATATAAAATCCTATTTAAACCCTCAAGCAAATTGAGACAACCGATCTTGTAGAAGTATCTGCTTATAATGAATCCCATTAGGTCGTACATAATGTGCTGTGCTTGCTCTGTAATATTAATTACATTAAATATGAGATGTACAAATATCTGTTAGTACAAACTATTCGCCGCGTTAGTATAACAAAATACGTTACATTGAAAAAGCACGTTCATTTTTTTAATGATTTTATTAGTCATATTTAATAGATTAGTTTAATATTATTATCGAAACATTCTTAGGATTTGTATAGGTGAAACTGGTAATCTGTTTGCTGATCGTAACGCTATACAATATTTGATCCCGTTTTAAGAAAAATATAAAGTTTTAACAATATCTCGCTTTTTATTATGTATTGGTCTCTTTCCGAGATTTAACCCTGAAATGTTTCACAGCAGACTGTAGTAAAGTTGTTGCTGCTACTAAATCCTGTATTTCTATAGTGCTCATATAATGTCCACTTTTTCAGGAATAAAATCAATTTATTAAAAAAATAAGTATCGCCAGTATCAAGAGGAAATTAAATTTGTCTCCGAAGGCAAATTAATTTTGAAATTAATCATTAAAAAAAAATTCTTATTTAGAAAAATTTATAGCATAATGATAAACCTGCTATCAAAATGGAAAAAGTACGCCGACTAAGTATATTTAGATTTGTATTGACCAAAATAACACTTTTAATGTAATTTTTCTTTCTTCAACCATTTTTGTGCAAACTACATAAAACTCGATACTAAATCTTGTAACCTTGGGATCAGAAATCATAATGATCCCAATTTATCACCGGTTTATATTCAATCATCGCTTTTCTAGTAAACTTTTATATGAAGTGAAAACTTTAACAATAGTTTTAACATTCTATGGAATATTTGTGATATGAAAATAATGAAATTACCTTTATATTCTAAACTTTGTGAGACAACAAGAGAAATATAAACTAATTTTTTCCTTAGGATATAAATCACAAAAACAAACAGGATTTATTGGAAAAAGCATATTTATATTCTCAGACATTTCAATTATCTTTCGGTGTCACCGAACTCGTCAGGCAAAGTATGCATCAGTCTATTTCAACAGTATTAATTCAACACACTGCATAAATTTAATAAAAAAATTTACAGCCGATTTTATAAACGATTATATCTGCAAATTATTTAAATGGTTTTATATAATTTAAATTTTGCTTAATTATAACATTTAACCTATATGATCTACATCTAACCTATATAAACCAAACGCTTACGCGTGACCTCAGCCGTTACAAAATATAGCGCGCCCTCTTGAGGATCAACGATGATATGATGCATATTTATAATGGTTATGAATGTTTATTTTGTTATTATGTATGTTAGTATATAAGTAAAATATAATTGCTGAAGTGAACTACTTGTTTTTTTTTCCCTAATATAGTGTGATAATTCCTTTTGGTTTGTTACTATTGGTATTATTACTGTCGTTATTTATTATGGTTTAAATTGCATATTCTTCTATTATACAAAAAAAATATTCTTTTATGATACAATAAAATATATATTATAGAATACACACAAATATTGTTTTTTTATACTAACAAAGAAGGAAAACCTTGCAAAATTCACGAGTGAAGTAATTTGATGTGAAGAAATACTAAAAGGCCAAAAGAAGGGAACTATATTTTATCCATTACCAGTGATCGTATTAATGAGTTTAAAATTTTGATATTTAGGTACTGGAACTAGAAGAAAAGTTCCATCATCCCAGTTAGTTAAGTTAAGAATAAAATTTTCCATTTTTACAAAATTCTGCTTCGAAAAACAGGCACATATTTTTACTTTTTCTTCCAATAAACAATATAACTGTAATTTTTAAGTTTTAAATGTAATGGTACTAAAAGGTAAACATTTCACTCTGACTGCCTGGTTAGACTACCTGGTAAGGTTTGGTAGGCAATCTCAATGGTTCTTGTAAGTATTTTAAATTTATTTATAAATTTACACGAAATGTATAAATAGTGAACTTTCTCTAATGATTTGTTATATTCAGCATATAATCAGTCCGACGTATATTAATTTCTGCAGATTGGTGAGAAGTGATACAAACAGATAGTACTCACATAACTGAAGTTATTTTTGGGACCTGAAGCAATGGGTTTATTAGTTGTCAACCTAATATTTACCTATTTACTTTTTTATTATCTAATCGCATAATAATTAGTAAAATAATTTTAAAAATAAATTTTTAGTCGGTAGCATAGAGGTCAGAAAATAAACAATAATGTAATAAACGCAGTATCAAACGCAGTAACAAACGCAGTATAAATCATTACGCCATAATAATTATATAAAAAATAAAAATAAAAGTACTAATAAATTGTAAACAAATCGAAGACGTAAATGTAAGCACTAATAAATTGTATGCAAATCAAAGACGGCCAGTTTACAAAAAGAATATATCACAAGAATATTTAACACTTGTCTAACCAAGGGTAGTCGTAGACAGAAGGCTATTTCAATTGTTAAGCTGAGAGTTCACTGATTTTTTCATACTACTGAAATTGTTATCTTCGGTGAGTGTTGAATTAAAATGAGTGCATTGGATTTGTAATGCTCGTATTCCATTTTTGAAACAGCCATTTATTTAAACTTTTGCATCTCATTTCTTTTTAAAATTCATATAAAGTTTCTTTTTAATATGGATATCATCGCGCAGTATAGGCAGCAAAAATTACGCAGTAAAAATTACCTTGTCCAGGATATATTTACCTTTTTATACATGTGTTATACACGTATGATAGTCGGAAGTAATTGAAACTAGCTTATATTATTCCATTACCTAGTACCCGTATGATAATGTCGATAAACAATTTAAGCTAACAAAACCCAATTTTATTGCCATAAGATTTAAATTTGACTGTATATTTGGACACAAACATAGTCTTTGTCGCTCAAAATTCTAAGCTCGGAGTCAGCACATTCTGATGAAAGGAAACAGTTAAGTATGCTATAACTAAAGTTTAGCAATGATAGCTTTATTCGTGCTCTATAAGAAATTAGTATACACAGTAAGGATGTGATGTATTTTTCGTTTCGTAATAAGATATTTAACTTTGTAACCACTTATTATGCCTTGGCATCATTAAAAGGACGGTAGTTTAGATATGATTAAAAAATTTACCCGAGAAACCGAAACAAATATAACCACTCACTTACAGTAAAATAAAGTTTACCTTAATTTACAACTCTCTATCATGAAATCTATCTATGTATACAGTTTGATTTCAATATATTATAAAAATGCTTCTAAGCATTATGCTCGCCAGGACTCTTTTTCTTAGCAATAAAATTTCACTCGCGTATATAGTGCTTTTATCTGCGCACAAGGACAGACCTATAATTTATTTAATATATGTTGTTTTAGTTACAAATAATGAAATCAATTAGTCAATATATTTACAGTTTTTTCATCACACATTGTAATTACGAACAAACGTAAGTATATAGAGCAAATAAGATTAAATCCAATAAACCATAACAATGTTTCACATGAATATTTATTAATTAATTTGATAAATTTCCATTTCAGTAAATTACCAATTATTTATATTTCTACCTATTTTTAATATAGAAATATCATCGTCCTTAATTCGAATCATGACGAGGTGTGCACAGAAATATTGAATACCTACCTTAAATAAAGGCAAGCCCACTGCTTAATTCTTGCAGCGATGCCGCATGCAGTCACGTAGAGCTGCCAGGAGCAGCGACCAGTCTTAAATTAAGCATACTCCGTAGCATATTAATTTTCTTTTGCACATAAAGAATTCTCAGTTAATTCCTTTTACGCGTATGTCGGCTAATTTTTGCTGAGCACCGGTCTACATAAGTTTAATAAAAAAAACTTCGGAAATTCAGGTATTTTATTATAATTTCCCTCACTTTGACATCTTCTTGAAATATTTATTTATGGTGTGGAACTTTATAGACAATTTAAAGTGGCTTATACGGCATCGCTTACGAAGTCGTGATAATTCAATACTTATATTTACTTCCATGCTATCTTTATTGCACGATAATTTTCTATGCACAATATTTCATAAAAGACGAAACGAAGGGCACTTTTTGGCCATTTTTATTTGGGTGTGATCATATTTTAATTGTATTTATAGACCTTTTCATTTAATAACACAACATTATTTTTAGTTACACTCCTTTATTAAGCATACAAAAAATATACTTATGTAATATGAAAATCGAATATTTAGACACAGTTTTTTTATACTGATATCTTATAATAATCTATTGGATACTTGTACATATAAATCTGGCTATTTAAAAACCTAACAGTCAATGGATTCATCACTGGACGAACCCCTATCTGCATCATGAACTTCTCAGTAAAGGTTAAGCTTGGTTTCGTAATTTTATATATATATATATATATATATATATATATATATATATATATATATATATATAAAAAGTTAAATATATTTCTGCAAAACTATTTGAAAAAGAAATTTATTGAAATAATAAATTTTTTTGTTGTTGCTACTTTAATATGTGTTTCGGGACAAAGAAATGTGACGGCTCATTGCGGTTATTATACGAGTATAACACAATGTAAAGTCAAACAAGGTACTATATTATAACTTGTATTATTTCTCAAAATGGAGAATTTCTTACCCTCAATACCCTCAGTTGCCTACTGTTTTCCGATGATTAGGAACTTTTGGGGGATTAAAAAACCTATCTGATAGTGAACCGTTATAAAATGACATTGACTCAGTATACCAATATATTCGGCACATAAACTACTTTTCAATTTGAATAAATGTGCAGTTATTGTAAAATAATAACATATTGTCCCTCACGTATCTACTTGACGCGCTTGATTTCATTTGAAAGAAATGGAACGCAAGAAAAATCAAACTCAATCGGAAGTTGAATAAAACTCAATCCGAAATAAAGAAGCAAAACAATCAATAAAGAAAAATATGTCAGTGTGATCAATTATCTCTAAAATCTATCTGCTCCTACCAAATCTGCCTAAAACTAGATCTACGAATAATAAAAAAAACTCTCTATGACAAAAGCGAGAACTGGATACTGACGCAGCTGAGCCTTCCATAAATAATGCAGCTAATGACACCAATTTCACTCAATAAAGTACATTTTCAGTCAATAGTAACAAGAACTTTGTTTATACTGTTACCAATTTGCCCATTATAACGTCGATGATTAGACCATCAAGTACTATTATACTTAAGAGTTTAATCTATTTGTACACTTATTTTTAATTGATTTAAATATTTCAAAACAATTTCAACGACAATTCTTTTGGTGATGTGTGTTCGTTTTATGTAAGAATATGGTTCCATATTAATTTAAAATCAGTCACTAAGGCATGTACTGACTATTGGGTATTAAATAAAAGTTTTAATATGATTATTTGCTCTAATTTTAATCAAATTTACTCGATAAACAAAACGTACTAACTTTGTCTAATAATAACGGTTTCAAATATCACAAAATCCACAAGTACAAATACCACAACTTTTACCCAAGTTAGTGAACTGGTTTTTAACTTTAAATAATATATTATTAATAAAATTTTGCTCATAATTTTTTTTGTTGATTGTGAAAATAGGGCCAGAGAATAAACTCTTAGGAAAATAAGTGAAATTTTGGAAGTTGTTAAATTTATGCAAATATAAGTTTTTTTAATCTAACCAACTTTGTGTTTTAAACCAATATTGACATTTGGTTTTGGTAAGGATGTGTAGTAACGAACTTGCAGTGTATTAACATCGTTATAGAGTAATCGCTAGCTGTTCACAGGAATTAAGTTCGAAAAAATTATTGTGAATAATGAAATCTTATACAGCAAGATACTCAATGAAAAGAAATTTCTAATAATAAAGAGAATTTAAGTTAAACACACACACTATATTAAGTTAAACAATTTATTGTCGTGGTATTTTTCACGAAAATGTGGGATCTCGGTATGATGAGCGCTTTAGGAAAGCAAGTGGTGTTGCTAGATAATTTATATTTGATAATTAGTTAGTTTTATGTTTAATATATATTGATGTGTGTATTTCTGCTTTATGCTGGTATTATCCTTTATATTCCTTTTTTTTGACGTTTACACAAATCTATCGCTTTGGATCTGTTGAAAGTTAGGTGTGGAATATTGAATAAAGAAATATTATAATTAAATTAACTTAGGCAAACGATGCATATAGCGAAAAACACTACCAAATATCGTACAAATAAATATAAACTAATATATTTTTAAAGAAAAAAAACCTAGAGCGAGTAAAATAATTTGAAGAGTAATGAAGAAAGCCTATCCTTTTTACTATTGTTTTTTTTTTGTAGCGCATAGTACTGCAAATTATTCGCCTTTATCGCTAGATATTGTACTCGCAGCAAGTGTTTAGGCGAGTAGAACGTATTCCAAATTGTGATTTTTCTGAAATTTTCCTTAATTTAAAAAAAAATTAACGTACCAATTTCAAAAACATTACAATATAATGAAGTTCGTGAATGATTTGTGATAAATAAAAAAATACTGCTAATCATATTTGTCATTGGAATGACACAAGGTATCTTAACTGAAAGATCATTTACCATAAAAATAATGTCACTAATCACATTTATCATTGAAATGACACCTGACACCTAAAAAAAAATTAGATTGCTATGAAAATAAGTTAGGAACATATAATATCAACAAAGTGCATTTGTAATTTACATCGATATTCGCGAAATAACAACAAAAAACGATGCGAATCTCATTACGCACATAATTTGAATATCCAAATTAATCGATACTTCAGGCTGGCGGAAATTCATATCATTATTACTGTGATATCGATACACCTCAATCTACTGTTATTTTATCGTAATTATGGTGCAGTAAACATCTTTATGACTTCATTTGATGTTTCACTTGCATTCAGTGTACCGTTTGAAAAATGTTGCCGTTTATACGTACTGAAAAATGCAGTAGTGAATGCATTATGAAATTAATATTAATGGTGACCATCTTCAGGCTTACCGAAGCTGCGGTAAGTGATCGAAATTGAACTTAATAAGTTTATGATTATTGTCATTATTATTATAATTTTTATTAATATTTCCCTTTTGGGTATTAATATGACATTATTCTATAATCATAATAATTATAAGTAATAAATTCTGAAATTTACAGAAAACATACTGACTAACGTACTAGTATTAAAGTAGGAATGTTTCTCTTTATGAAAACTTAAACTAATGTCTGACGTCAAAATAAGAACGTAATAATCAGTGTCATAAATGTAGTGCAACAACTATATATACCCACATCAAGCGAAAACAAATCTTTACGATGAATAGTTGACATATAAACACTCACTTAGGCGACCCTGTCATCCGCCATTAGGTAACTGTAATTGTCGCTTTATCTAACTCAGCTGGAAATGACATAAAAATAAACAAATATAATTTTTTAATATACATGATATAATTATGTTCACCAATATAATATTTAATATTTCAAATAAAAATGAAATAAATATAATATGGAACGCAGAATTTCGTGTGAAATGGCAACAGTTTTTGACACTTTTTTGTATTTGCCAGGTACTGCAAGTCGTTCCGGAGAGGGTCGATTACAAAACTTACAGCGGTTCTGAACAAGTAATCGAAAATATAACACTTAAAGTGGGCAGAAACAACCGACGTAGTCCATACGTTTTAAATGTTACTTTTGACCTTCTTGTACCAGTGGATAACAATGTTTCTGTAAGAACAATTTCTTTAGATATTCAATACTGTCTTTAAAAGAGTATTTATAAATTATTGTTTATTTAATAACTGTATTCGCAGCTACGTGATTCGTTTTAATTAAAACATAAATGAAAATTTTTTAGAAGAAATGAAAATTTTTTAGATTTTTTAGAGAGATATATATAAACTCGTGGGTGACAGATGTAAGATCAAACACTTTTCAAAAATATTTCTTTTCGGCTTTTTTTCAATTCGTTTATTTTTCACAAATATAATAATACAAAGGAAAACCGAAATAAATACCAATTTATTTTCAACGCATCATTTTACCGGAAAGCAAAATAGAAAATGGTTTCAATAATGGTTGGAATATCAGAAAAATAATTTCAAACATTTAAACAGCGAATGTTATTAATTTGCTTTTGTTCCTTCAATTTATTACTTAAAGCTGAATGCATCATTTCTGGAATACAGAAGTAATGAGTATAGACGTGGTGTATTTGAAATATCGTATCGAATCTGCGATTACCTGGAACGAGGAATATGGCATGATGAAATTCTTCGATATGTAGATCAGCTGAAGTCTTGCCCAGTGGCTCCCGTGAGTATAATTTATTTTACTTATGTATTTAATGTATCTTTTCCATGTTTCTCTTGTTTGCCAATTCTACTAAAATCTTCTGACTGAAACAGTAAAGCTGTTAACAACATGCCATCTTTTTTTATGTGATTTTATGATTTTTTGTTGAGTTTCCAAGTTGAGTTAAGTTAATAATTCAACAAATTAACGATAAGTGGAAAAAATTACGTGCTACTCGAGACCCGAAAAATAGCACTTTTAAAACAATCAAGAAAAATTTAGACAAGTAAAATATTAAAATCCTCTACAGCTACCAACGTTAAAGAAAAAAAATGCAAATTTGCAGGTATAAATTTGAAAATGAAAGAAAAATTGAAGGAATTTATTTAATGTGTTTAACCCTGCTTTTAGAAAGATAAACTATTAAACAAACAAAACAAAATCTTTACTGACTGTTTGTCCTAAAACTGTTGTATTGTTGATACATTTTAACTGAAATGGAATAAATAAATACAAGAAAATATCAGAAGACTTTGCCACTCGATCCTTATTTGCTACATTTCGTGACAAAACTTTATTTCACTACACCTTTTTCAAAATAACGCATGATGAAATAATATCCAGCCTCTATATCCTATATTTAAGGACATTTAGTCAAAGAGTCATTAAACTAATAGAAAGAAACAGTTATTAATTACTTATAGGTGACACATAAGATTATGTCGTTTGATCAGTGCGACAAAACTGTAACATAATTTCAATTTGTGTTTAACTAGAAGAGGATTAAGATTCGTTTTTTCTTGAATATAATACGTATTGTATATGTTGTCAATGTAAAATATTGATTTATTTTGTCGTATAGAAAAGGATATTTTATAGTTAAAATTAATGTTATCAAAAATAAACTAAAAAAACTAGTAAGTTAAATGTAACAAAAAGTGTATGTAGTATTCATTTAAAATATCATTGTTTCATAAAACTATAAAATATTGTGTTTCAAAATATTGTCTAACATAATATGCAGAATTATAGCTATTTAATTTGATTCAAAATACAAACGAATGTCGATACACATTATGTTTGGTGTCAAATTTAATTACCACAATAAGTTATTACCTTCGATTTATGGAAATATTTTTGTTATTCCTTTGCCAAATTGAATAAATTTAATACAAAAATAATTATTCTAATCTCTTTCAGGGCAGGTATATTATAGGTAATATATGCCATGAAAAGTTTCATCTTCCATCTAAAATGCCGGCTTTGAAGGTCTGTTTACAACTTATCTTCTATGACACGAAAACCCAGAAACCACATATCCTTGTCAGGGTATATGCTTCGATCAAAGATGTGACAGATTCAAGTAGAGCTCACACGAAGGCGCTTTTTAATAAAAAATAAACCTTTATGCTTTCTAAAAATGATTAATAAAATTATTTCGTGTATTTCCAAAGTTTTTTTTCTAGATTGCCTTCAAAGAATCGATGGATTCTCATTTATCAATTTTACAGTAGCGTCATCAATATTCTATTAGAGTGGAAGAAATAGCAAAACACCCGTGACTACATCTGTGTTAATCAAAATAAAACTCTCATTACCAATTTGTTTCTTTTGTCTGTATATAACTGCAAATAAATAATACTCAATAATTAATTCTGGCCTTTCAAAGTGTGTATTGAACCCCCTTTGTCATTTGTTTTTATTAAAGTATCACTTCATCTACTAATATTTCATCAATAGTGAAAATTTCGACGATGTATTCTCAAATTTCAAAGAAATGTCATGGTCTGAAAAAATTATATAATACTGATTTTCTAAATTCCTTGTACGCTTTAAAACAGGTAATAAAAAAAATATTTCTTCAGAATGTAAATTGCGAGGACAGGCAGGTTTTATTGATAAAATTATATTTTAATAGCATGGAAATTATGAAGTCTCCGATAATTCAATTATATTTTAGCATTACAAAAACATTAGTAAAATTATGCATCAGTTAATTTAAATAATGTTCGTTAATTGACAATGTATATAATTGACAATGTAATACACAATGTATTAAACATTGTGTAAATTTATTAAAAAAATTACGACAATCTTACCGAGCCCTAGAAAAATCTTCAGATTATATCTTACTGAAAATATATTTATAAGTATTATATTTCGTACACAATTAAAAAATAGTTTCTTCATTCTATGAACTATGTCGAAATAATCCAAAGATGATATTCTTAAAAGTCAACACATCCGTTTGCATTTTCTTTTTCTTTAGGCAGGTTATATAATTCATTATTGTAATTTTAACTTAACGTGAATACTTTTCACATTAATAACGACTTTAAAAGAAAAAAAAAGAACTACATTTTTTAGCTTGCCCAAAAATAAAATTTTCCGCAAACTATATATTATTACAACAATGTTAAACAGAAAAGTTACCTAACTGAATATTCAGAGTCTTAGTAGTAAAACATTATTTCCTAACTTGTCATGCACAAGCTGCCTATCAGAGACTCGTTTTTGTACTAACACGTCAACATATCATTCATAAATTTTTGCGTAAATCAAAAATAAATTTAGTTCATTGCATTTATGAAGTTAATGCCTTTTAAAACATATGTTCATCAATTTTAAAATAAATATATTTGTAATTCATCTTGCTGCTTTTACTGAACCTCGCTTTTTATTATAAAATGATCAAGCCATTAATTTCCAATCTACATGTGCAATATTTTTTTGTCGTACATTTATTCACATCTCATACATTTTTTGCATAAATTAATACGGGTTATTAAGAGACTTTTTTTTATTGATTTTTTCTATTTTGTTAATGAATATCTTGCAAAAAAAAAAAATATATATATATATATATATATTTATTTATATATATATATATATATATATATATATATATATATATGTATATATATATATATATATATATATATATATATTTTTTTTATTTTATTTTGGCCCTAATTATTTTGATTTACTAACAGGCCACGGGGCAGCGGCGAACTAAAAATTTCATGACGTATAAATTTTTTCTCTTAAACCTGTGTTTAGTATTATATTTCAATGTTCTAATTTTACATTACTAACTACAGTGACATAATATTTTTTTTAAATATTCAATTTTATTAAAAATAAACACAATGAATATCCTATAATTAGCATAACAATAACAGCTAAATATATTTAGAAAAAACAAAGTTCTAGCTACAAATTTAGCAATTTATCTGACAAAACATTGAACAGTGTAAGCCATTTTTTCTCAACCATTTTTATGTTGCAAGCCACGAAAAAAGTTAAAAAGTTAAGTAAAAAGTCTTGCGACCTCTTAACTATACTACAAAAATAAATTAAAAACTTCAATTAATATTTAAGAAATTAAGGCTTAATTATTAAGCTATAAGTTAGTTTTTTCAAGTTGTTATTATCTGGTAATATTTAAAAATTAAAAAAACGGATGTTTTGTATGCAGATCTTAGTTTATTGCACTGATTGCGACCCCACTTAATTATAAACGCAACCCCAGGTTGAGAGAAGATGGTGTAAGCTATAGGTGTTTACACAGATTATATGTATTGGTTTATTATCTGCTTTGTAAACAACAATCAGTCAAATGCCGCGCTTTGAATGTAACGTATCGTTTTCAAATTTAAATTCAACATATTTCGATTTTCTTGGATTATTAGCCCATGTTTTTGTTAATTTGTATTGTTTTGATAACCGTTATTATGTCTACTGCTATACCCATTCGAAATATTATGACATGCTGTTGTGTTGAAATATTATGACATGCTGAGGTGTATTCGACTATTTATTCAAATTGCACCAGAAAACCAAATAAACGGACTATCGCAAGATTGGCTACTCGGGTTCATAGTATTGGTCAGGAAATGCTCTCGTTTGGTAGAGGACGCTCAATTGGTAGAAGATGTCACGTGGCTGAAAATTTTATCGTCGATGCATTTGCTGAAGATCCTACTCGCAGCCATGTCTCTTAGCTTACCGAAAATACGCTCAAAGAAGATGAACAACGTCCATTTTACTATAATGCTGTACAATAATTGCCCGAAAAAGATTTCGCCCGTCGTCGTACTTTTTGTCCGTGGCTCATTCACATGAATGACGATTTGCCATCATTTGTTCGACGTATTTTATGGTCAGATGAAAGAACATTCACGCGGCATGGAATATTAATGTGCGTTAATGTGCATAACTAACACTATGAACCCATACGAAACCACTTTTAAAACGGCCGAAAAGTTGTCATCACTAATGGAATTGAAATATAATTGGGCGGGAAATTAGGATAATCAGCACGTAAATCCGTTTTTCCTAAATATTTGTATGTTTTGCGTAATGGAGTGGAATACTTTATTTCAAACTTGCCTTTGAGCGTAGTCAGAGATATATGGTGGCAGCATGACGGAGCGCCTCCTCACTTCGATATTCGGTTACGTGAGTATTTAGACGAGCAATATTTTTATCACTGGACCTGTACCCTATAGAACGCAGTGGACCTGTACCCTGGCCGCCTTTAGAATCAACACCACTTGATTGTTTTCTTTGGAGTAGTGTCAAATATGATGTGTACTCAACTGAATACCCAGACGGTAAGTAACTTTACGAGATAGGATTATTGACAGTTTTAATAAAATTATGAGAAATGCTCAAATGGTTGATAATGTTATTAATTATAAGGAAATCGCGATTGTGTTTAGAACAAAACAAAAACCATTTTGAACATCTCCTATATTAAAAAAATAAGTAAAATATTTTTTATGAACATTAAATTAACAAAATTTTTTACGAAATAATTGGTTCTGAAATGACTTTTTTGTGTAATACTTTACAACCGTAAAAAAAGTCATGTTTCATGTTATTTAACCAATCATTTAAAGGAAGTACTCGCTACGTATAAATTATTTATTAATGTTTATTGTGTACGAAAAGAAGAACAAATTTAAAAAATGCATCTTTTAAATTTTATTTTAACGACAATCAACTATTTTTGAGCCAACAAATAACGTTTTTCTTTGTCCGAAACTTAATTCCGGATACTGTATACACACACACACACACACACACGCACATGCACACACACACGCACATGCACACACACACGCACACACGCACACGCACACACGCACACACGCACTCACGCACACACGCACATACGCACACACGCACATACGCACACACGCACATACACACACGCACACGCACACACACACGCACACACATGCATATATCAATAAACTATTTGATTTCAGATGTTCGAAAATATTCTTTGAACAGTCCAGAATAAACTGGGCTAGAAGGTCCAAAATATTTTGGAATAGTCGTGAACTGTGTGTGGGTAATGGGGATGACTTCTGAGACTATATAAAAAATTCCATAATATTTTTGAATCTCTAGTTCATTCTAGACCATTCTGAATAATTTAGAATATTTTCGAACATTGTAATTAAAATATTTTATTGAATTATTACCGAGAAAATAAAATTATTAGCTTATAATTCTAGGAAAAAAGTTATTCAGAATAAAATTAGTCGATTATTAATTAATACAAACGCCGTAATGCGTTATTAATTTTAAAAGAAATGAAAAGTTATGGGTTATAGAAATAAAGGAAAAGGATGAGGACAATAAATATGTGTGAAAATTTGACAATGTTCCAGAACATTGCAGAAGTTTCTTCAAATTTCCCGAACTTTCTAGAAAAAACTGGAACTTTCATATTGGAAGTCACACATTTTCTAGGTCGACTATTTTTAACCCTTACATCTTCCAGTTATCCTTATAGTTATCATTGCGCAATCAGCATAGTGTACGACAGGAGGTTTGGGGCTACTACCACGCACAAATGCCATTCGTTTGCGAATGTAGTTTTGAGTGCAGAGTGTCGGTATTTATCATCAATCAAGTTGTTGTGAACTTGAAATAATTTTTGAAAATTGATGATGTCACTCACAAAATTTACTGCAAATCTATGCCGTGACGTCATATGTACGTTTATTACTTGAAGTACACAGTGTGGCGAACTGTACTATGTGCATATCACTAAACTACCGTAACATACTAAACTCTAATTAATATTAATACCTACCTACATAAAATGGCCTACTATTGATTAAAAAATCTTTATGACCCAATGCAATCAAGAGCGGGTTGTCAAGCCTAGCCTTTGGCATTGTTCTTTGTTAAAAAAAATTAAGCTTTATCATAATCGTGTTTCACTGTTATAATAGTGTATTCCCAAGTCATAATTGCTTTAAGTTTCAAATACTTTTTACATGAACTTAGTGCGACACATATTTCGATATTGATTCGTAAAACATGGGTTGAAGTTAATTATATACACTGAAAAGATCCATAACACATATTCTCGATGACAACCAACACAGCACTCTTTGCCGCTTCCCAACACTCCTCCCCGTAGGAGGCAACGTAATAGATAATAAATAAGCATTAATTCATTCAGTTTCTTTTTATAATAATCGGTATTGTACCGACGAATATAATTACTTTGTGGAAATAATAATATTGTAAATAAGGAAATATAATTAAAATTGTTTTTTCAATGAATAGAATTTTTGAGGCTATAATAATTTCATTGAAACAGCACCTCTAAACTTCGTTCTTATTTAAAAAATTGAATTACAATTCTAAATAGTTGTTAGATTTTCTGTAACATGCGCCACATAAATATAGAATTACGAAGCATTTTAAGACTCGCTTCGATCGTCCTAATAATACGTACATTATTAATATTAATATAATATTTATTTATAGCAGTATTTCAGCACAGTATGCAAATAGCCTTGTTATCAATAATTTTCATTCCTAACATATCTCTTTTTTTTCACAAGTATGTTTTTATAAATATTTCCAAAAGCAATGAAAATAATCCTTTCATTTTTTGGGAAAATATGTCGTTACTTAATAAACCTTAAGCAAAATAAATCTGCATAAATTATTTTTATTCGTTACAAAACAGCTATTAAAAACCTAATCTCTTCATCGCATGGGCATACTTTGCTTAATGTTAAATTAATTACGATTATGCTAATAAAACTGAATTTAACTTCATCACTCATTTATAAATACTTCGTATATAAATACTTCTGTTAACCATTACCTGTAATGACATTAATATTTCGAACAAAAAGGGGGAAATTTTGTGGCAATGACAAGAAAATTTTATTGCTTTTATGAACATTTTTCTGAAGTGTTTTACGCTAATTTAGTAAATATTATTACATAAAATGAATCTACGCTTTACTACAACTGAAAATATAACGAAAATTGAAATAGGCTTACTTTACTGGTTTTCGGCAACTTTACCGACGCAAGAATTAACTGACAATGCAAAGAAAACTCTATCCATCACTCGCTCTCGCATGTTTAAATTTTCGCCATTTCTCAACATGCGAACTTACAGTACCATGGCAAAAAATGTTCATTTAACAAATAATTCTATTTCAATTATTGTTATTATTATTGAAAATACATTTTGTTTCTAAACAAAAATTGTTACGGTAATGTCCAATGTATTGATGTCGGGACGCCTTTGCACAATTTATATTATTTTTTATAAATACAAATTTAATACGCAGTTTGCGTCTTTTGAAGCCATAAAAGCGGAAGGACACAAAGAGGAAGGCAGGGTGAAATCTAGGGAAAAAAATGTTGTGTTGCTAATTTATTAATTTCATTTTTAGTGTTACGCATAAATGTAAATAGGTCGTGCTAAGGGAACAATCTCTTCCGGTTAACCACGACTAACGAATGTAAGTAGATCAGTTCCAAGGTAAACTGCAAAATACTGTATTAAGTATTACATTTTTGTTAAATAAAATTTATGAAAAAAAATTATACTACAATGAATAGTTTAAATTTAAAGTATCGAGGGAAATAAAAAAAAGGAAAACAGAATACAGGAAGAGAAAAAATGTGAACGGAAATAAATATGTCTGGACAGTCATGTTTATCAGATAATTTAAAAAACGTACGTAGACGGAAAATTTCTTATGATGAGATCCAATGAATTTTTAATTAGGGATGTAAACAGAGAAGGTATATTCATAAAGAATAAACAATGTTGAAGAATGAAGAGCGAAGAATAGTTTTAATATAAACCCAGTCCGTCGGTAGATAAGTCCACGAATATGGCACCTAGAATTAAATAAACCTTAGAATTAAAAAAATATATGTAATAGCGAATCCAAAAAATGCGCCGATCCCGAATTTTTATCTATCTGATTCGTGGTCTAAACTCAGACATTTTATCATTTTTAGGCCAAATATGTAAAAAACGGATTAATTTTGAAAGCTTGAAAGCTTTGTTTGATAAGCTATTGATCGATAAGATCTGGACAACAACATATTGCTTTAGTGAATAAAAACATTTGAAAGAAGTCGACTTAAATTTTCCAATGTTTAAACCAATGAAGACGTTTTAGAGAGTCTATACTAAAGAATCGATAACTGATGTTATTTAATTGGATCTGCCGATTAAGATTTTGATAAGTCGATAGATATAAGTTCCTTACAATGTTAAAGAAATTTATGACTTAATTGTTTGAATAGAATTGTGGTAAAAATTTTTTGTTATTTTAGTAAGAAGTCTCTTAAGGCCGATAACGATAACCGGTGTATTTAATTAGCTTGACTTATAAACTCACGTTTTCAGGTCAATGATCGATCAGCCACCAAATTAGTTCTCTATGCAAAATTAATAACCATTAATTTAATATTTTGTTTTTGGCCATGTAAATTCCCTTTAAACCGTTCTATATCTATTCTTCTGCAAAAAGTTAATTCTTTCAAGTAAGTTAAAAAGACATTGAAATTCTCAGATTCAAATGCATTACTGCAGCCAAAAATGACATACAACATACGTCTATCGCAAGATGTACGTCGTCAGTAACATTTAGTACTAATCTACCTTGTTTTGAAGTCAGATTTAAAAGGATAAAGAAGACGGCTTCTTTATCCTTTTAAATCTGATGAATTAAATAAATTTTTAAGTGAGCAACGGTGCTTACTTAAAAATTTATTTAATTCATCATATACGACATATTTGAAAGCTTTATGTAAAAATACTAAGAATGAAAACTGATTGAAAGTATTTCAACTAGGCGGCTGCAGAAATTTAAGGCAATAAATGATATTAAAAGTTTTTTCCAATGAGAAAGCAATATAACAGTTGTGACTGAAGTATTAAATTTATACGAAATTATGAGAACTATAACGCCGAATGGCAGTACAATAACATCAATGTGCTTACCATCTCTGCTTCTGACTTTATTTAAAAAAATTAATATCAGAAATATATCATAATAATATATCCCCGATTTTAATTTCGCAAACAGCGGAAAAAGGATCACAGATAAGATGGAGCCATGCTATTCAGGACAACTTGGTATGTGAGTCAAGGAGAGTTGGGGCTTGGCAAAAAAAAATTATTTATGTTCAACTGACAACCCGTTCCCTTACTTGACTTCCCTTACCAAGAGTGCAAAGAGTTGAATGTCACATAGAGAATTCATAATAATTATTTACATCAATAAGAATATATTTTTTTTATTCAATTTTTACGTGAATTATTTTCTCTTTGGGATTCTGACTATATAAATAAATTTTAAATCCAATGGGCATCGCTGCTGTATACGCTTTATTTTATTTCAGAACAAACTTCTTATATATCCCCACAAAATGGATCAGTTTATTTCCATGATCTTCTCAAGTGTTAATACTTTAATTTTTTCGTAGATGATCAGCTTGCAAAGCATGTGTTTTAGTCGAAAACACTATGACTATGCTTATTAATGCTAATTCATATATCCTTAAAAATATAATTAGTGGGTCGCTCGTGTGCATAGGCAAACTTATAAAATGAATAAAGGATTATAACACAAATGTTATGAAAATAAAATCAGTTAAAAGTTGAAAAATTACAAATGAGAATGTAAGGTTCCCATCTTCTGTTGCAACTGTTGGATTTAATTTTTTTCTACATTTTTCTTTTTAATGAATAATAATCAAGCTTAGATTTACTACATTTTTCTTTTTAATGAATAATAATTAAGCTTACAATGAATTTATAGCAACTCATAACCTTAAATTAATGAGTTGTTTTTCTTCTCTACGCTACAGCCAAAAATACAAATATTATGTCTGTTTACTGAAAATAAATTTTCAAAAGTTTAAATTCGAATACTATCTTAAGCATAATATAATACTGCTGTCACTGTAACAGAAAGGTTTGTTAATTTAAATGATTAAATAAGACTGCATTTGAACCTACAATTAGCACCAATGCATTACCACTGTTTTCATATATTTAAATCAGCCCAGTAACATTTTTAAGTAAAGCAGATACAAAGAATCTTAAAATAATTAAATGAAATTTACATTTATTTACGTGACATTAATTTATTCCCAGCCATCATTATATCTCGCGTTACATGGGTAAAAAACGTGCCATACACGAATCCAAACTCAATCTAGAAACGCTTCATAATTTACTAAATATGACTATTAAAAAATCCATTAGGACACCAATAAGTAAACAATCACTAAATCATGGAAAGGAAAGATGAACTTTATTCGCCTGCAATCCATTGTCGCTATTTCAGTTACTTCTAACATCCGGCATTCTGCTCCCTCGAATGAAGAAATTCACCAAAGACACCGAAACGTACGACGTGACGCACCGAAAATACAAGTATATGGGAAGAGCTGTGCAGTGCAATTTGTCTGTTCTTTGTTAAGAACGAAGCGAGTAATAAATTACTCGGGAAAAAATTGCTCGACGCAGATTCTCTTTGTTTCAAATGTTTACGAAGTGGTGAACATTAATTACCAAGTAGAAACGTGCAGCGCGAAACACCGCATCTGCACACGCTTTATTTATTGTCATTCTACATTGGTGATCAACTCGATGCAATTTACGTTTAAAGTCTGTGTTTTTATTGAATGACGTCAGTATATCCCTTTATTATTTCAGAACAATGTGTTTGTACGCGTTTTTTCGCTTTTTATTTTTACTTTGCAGACATGAGCTAAACAATATAAAAATAGTCGATTTCTTGGATATCTGTAGTCCAAAGTGAGACAATTAACTCAATCCAATTTAGAAACTTTTCAAATAGATCTGACAAAAAACACTATATTTTAGCCAAATTTGAAAACGATTCATTAAAATTATTGTTTCTCTTATCTATAGAAATCTTGTCAACACATACCCTTGCTGTGTGCAAGTGTATGTGTTGACAAGATACGCACACCCATACGCGCAAACGAACATATGTGCGTTATAATTTAATCAAATCCTATCAAACGAACTTAAAAGCACGTTTTTTCTTTCACGATTTTCATAATAATTTTATGAGAAAACAAATGACGCGCATAATAAATCCAAAAAAAATATGAAGAGAACCCTTTCTGTGTGAGTATATAACTTTTTCAATATTTACAATTAAAGAAAACTACATGATGTAGTATTATTTCTACTTTCTTTAAGTTCTTTACCACGACCTACGTGTCGTTGTATTACAATATTTTCAAGTACGCTATTAGCAAAAATCTTTGCTAACAGCCCACCTGAAAATGTTGTAATACAACAAAACCTAGGTCATGGTAAAAAAACTTAAAGAAAAAAGAAATAATACTCCATCACGTAGTTTCATTTAATTGTGAATAATGAATTTCTACAAAATTAACGCCAAATATATTCAATATTTTTCAATATTTGTTATCGTTTCATCATATTGCTAAAAACAGAATAATTTGTATTGTCGATATAAATTTTATGAAAGATGTCAATAATTTTGATAATACGTTGTAGCTTTTTGTTTACTGTCATCTTTTTACCTTAGTAAAAAGATGACAGTAAACAAAAAGCTACAACGTATTATCAAAATTATTGACATCTTCATAAAATTTATACCGAAAATACAACATATAATAGTAAGCTAGTCAGAAACATTTTTACAAACCGGGCGATTTACGGAGCTATAAAGGAGACAAAGGGACACGGTAAATATTTGGCATGGTAAATAACGGAACGTTTGCTTTTAATGACATTTAACTCTTTTAATATATATATATATATACATATATATATATATATATATATATATATATATATATATATATATATATATATATATATATATGTATATTAGTTTGGATATTATTTTATAAATATTCTAACATAGTTAACAATAACTTACTAGGAGATTAAATAGGGTAAATAATATAAGTAAAATAAATTCATTCTGAAGACAATTTTTAGAGAGACTATGATTTGTAATAGAGAGAAAAATTAGTATAAACATAATACACGAAAAGGTCATAATGATAATATATGTTAACTTCTATTATTAGATATTACTGCTTCAACAAAATAACGAAACTGGCATTTTCTTCTTCTATTGAATTTCACTTGGTGCTGATCAGTTAGCTGTTAATAAATAACCGTCAAATTGCACAAGTATTGTTTTACAAAAGAAAATACATATGTTATTATTCAGAATGTGGCGTAAAATTGTAAATTTGTAAGAAATATTTTCATAAAATTAAAAGTGACACTTCGTTTGAAAACTCTTAAAATGCATTATTCTTTAAACCTTCATGTAAATCCGCAATTTTTTAACGTTTTTCTTCTATATTTCGAAATATATAGTTTTAAACAATTAAAGAAAGTTGTGGTACATTTTACGTACTGTGATCTTATGAGCATTTGAAGCATTATATAGCAGAGTTTTATATGAGGAATCGTACAGACGATCCTTGTTAAACAAATAAATTCAAATATTGTAAAAAAATTAAAAATATAGTAGTTTACATTTTTTACGAAATCAGTGTATTTAACAGCATTACAGCTGAGAAATTACTAAACAAATTCTTTACAATTCTTTTGATGAAAGTTCGTAGATGGTTAACAAGTTTGCTACTTTTGAGGGAAGTTATGTTTGAACTGTCAAACAAGTGATAGCTGAAAATAATACATTAAATGTATAAGTAAAATAAGCTTTACTTACGATGACCATCGCAAAATATTTCATTCGACCTATAAGCCGAAAAATATCATCAGGCCAGATTCCTTGCCCGACGTATAAACAGAGTCGATATCGACGCACTTCAAACGTGCCACCTTTTTTAGTTTATAAATTATTTTAGACCCATTCATTTTGTATCGTATTACAAATTGAGTTTAATAATAGGCAATCTCAATACATTTATGTGTAATTGAAAAATAGTAATTTCAATGGGAATGTAATAAAATATTGTCATCGTCGTCGATCGTCGTGTTGCCCAGCGATAATATCCTATAAATTGTTGCTTTCTGACTGACTATATTCGCTTCTGTTCAGTTTCGATTAGCAAATTATTTTAAAATGATTGTATTTAAATACTGCAGCCTATTTATTATTGGCTTGGAGCATTTGATTGAATCTCAAAAGTCGTTGATAAACTTTAAAATAATTTAAATAATTTCTCGTAAATAGTTTGATAGTATTAATTTAAAGTTTGGTGATTAATGCAGCCTCGATATGCGTATTATATTCGTATTTGGACATTTTCTGGAGAATGCGGTAAGATTTATATCATACAGAATTATGTTAGACACTTGGTGTAAAATGTAAGTTGTAATGTATTGCTACCATTTGTGTGAAACATTTGTAATGTGAAAAATATCTTATACATTATTAGTAATATTTTTTAATTATCGGGTTTATTGTCTGATGTATCACTTAATTGCAAATATTGATATTGAAACCATTTTCCCTTGCCATTTCCGGTAAAAAGATTGGGTATTAATAAATCTGTAAGATTGCTTCAGCGTCTAGTAAGAAAACAGTTTTGCTATTCCACCTATTTTATATTTTGATAATTTGTTTATAGTATTATAATAATAAACAAGAAGTGAAATGAAGTAATCGTGAAACATTTTTTTACAATTACTGTGAAAAATATTGTGAGAAAATCGTTATTAATTTGTAACACCGATGATTAAAGCCATATAATTAAAAATGTAAATTAGTTTTTCACTAAAACACACTCAAGTAATTAGAAATAAGGGTACTATATCTTAGTGCAAAAATATTTAACGATGACAATGTGAAATTAATTCTTTCAGTAGCAGGGCTATGTACGTCACTTATGAGCTTCTTGTATAAAAAAATAGGTATTAATAAAGTTTGTAATAATTTTTTTAATAAATCGAATCAATGCAATTATTTCTAAAATTTCATTTAATTACAGTGTTGAATAGTATCCCAGTTTCTACAGGCCGCTCCGATTATTAGAGGTGCCATGACGCCAAATCTCTTAATTTTCGGACACTGCTATACATATTATACACATCAACGACAGCAGCGAACACAAAACAGAACACGATTTACTCGAGTAAGTAGAGAGAACACTGAAAATATATCACATATATCTCAATTTATTAATGCTTTTCTATGTTTATTTTAGTATTTAAATTAAGCAAATGCCTGTTGGTTATAAATATTAATGTTATATCGTTAATGTTTAAAATTTATTTTTTGAATAATTGCTGTGAATGTTACAATGTTTAATTACTTATCTCTTTGATCAGTGCTTTAGTACTATTAAGCATCCAGTACTATTATAATTTAAGCATGAATGATTGTATCGAGTATGATCGAACTTTATTTTACTTTAATAGTAAGATGCAAATGAATATTTTGGTTTAATGGTTGAAAACTCTGGTTTTATTTTATTTTGCTGTTTTATATTGATGTCTGTAGCAATCATTGCCGATTTTTTTCATGCTAGGTTTGACAATACTAATGGTGAATATTTAAAGAAATTTTTTTTAGGAAATATTGTCATCTTTTCTTACAAGGAGACAAATTATAAGTAAGGGCGGAGTCGGTCGTTTCGAACCACTTGCATTGTTATATTTATAACTATTCTCACGGGATCCCTGTAAATTCTGAAATCTACTCTCTCCAAGGCGATTAACAGTACCTAGCAAATAAAGAAAAGAGTCAAAAACAGATGCCATTAAACACGAAACTCTTCTTTTAAAAATCGACACAGTCTATAATAATAAACATTAGTCACACGAACATTAAAAAAATTATATCGTTTTTTCTCACCAAATTAGATTAAACAATAGCAGTTGCTTAAAGGTTGATGATCGATTCCCCTAAGAGAAATACATTTCACGTAACTGTTGATATTCCGACTTGTCATCCTGAAGATTTTGTTTTTGTTGGATGTAGGAGCAGTAGTAATTTCTTCACTACATTTGTGGAACTATGGTACTGGTCACTACGTCAAGTCTTTCACATGCAAAAAAATAAAAAAATTTGCAAAAAAATATTCCTGCTTTAAAATTGTTGCGACCCTTATTATGCTTTATGTATCCTCTAGATTTTATCAGCGATAATTATTATTGTTGACTAATGCTTTATTAATTATCTCAAGGCAAATTGTAATAAAAATAATTATATTCAGATTTCAATTTCTATCACTTACATCAGCTTCGGTAAGCCCGAAGAGGAAAACCATTGAAATCCATTTCATAGTGCATTCGCCAATGCGTCATCCGGGATGTGTCAAGACGTTTCTCAAACAGTACAATGGATGCAAATAATATATTGATCCAACAAAGGATAATGACTCGCGCTGTAATTAACACAAACTTAACAATAGACTTACGTGTATACATGTTGTAGATAAATATTTAATTGTCAGTAATAATAATAACATACATTTCCACCAGACTGCAATAACAGTTAATTTGTGTACCGAATTATATTTGTACTCAACTGAATATCGTTTGTTGAATTTACTCCGTGCGTATCGATGTTAAATTACAAAGGAGTGTGTTATTTTACATGTTTATAATTTATTTTCGTAGTAATTTATCCTTTATGTAAACGGGGGGGAATCGTTAGATAGATCTTAAAAAGTGATGTAGAGGTTCTAAAATAATTTTTTTTGTCAATATTTGGTGAAATATGCGCTTCTAAAGTGTTAAAAAAGTATCCTCCTCTCTCTAATTTTTCACCTGACGTTACATTTAGCGATAATTGGTTTGAACAAGATATGTTGTGTAGTTTTGGTGATATGGGATATTTTCAGTATCGACCACAATAATAATTTTGTATTTCGGTGTTTTTGAGAAATACAAATTAATTTCTGCAGTCAATACAGTAAATATGGAGTAAGCGTAAATATTTAATTTTATTCTAAGTCCAAAATGTTGATAAGTAAAATAGACCTCATCACATACTTAATGAAGTTTATATATGTCAATATTACAATTTTAATAAAGTTACTCAGGTAATATACAGACACACATACACACATAATTGATTACGCCTACAAAGATTTTTTGAAGGAGAATCGCATACCTACATTTATGCAGAATGCCGGATACACATCTTTACCTTGTATTACTACGCGGAGGGAAAACACTTTGATAATGTTTTTGGAATATTTACTTATGAAACTAGAATATATCACTCTTTGCTAACCTTTCACAAACCTTTCACAAACAAAATGTGTAAGCATGTAGTTAAATAACACGATACAGCATGTAGTTAAATAACACGATACCTGTTAATAAAGTCATCGACTTAAGAAAGGCTTATTTCTTGTATTTGGGAAATTATGTTTAATTTAAAATAAAAAACGATAAATTATTATTAAATTGACTATTAACTTCAGCTAATATTGTATTTATTTCGATCAAAATATGACGATAAGATAAGATATGTACTTCTAAAACCGTCGTTCACCAACCGCTCCAACTATCAAATTATACCCACAAAAGTCAAAAACACCTTATCGCTTACGAAATAAGTTTATTACTGGTTGGTGTTACGGAAGCCTTGGTATGCGATTCATTTTAGTCTGGAAAGTTTTGAAGTTTATCCAATTCTAATGTTTCCGCTACCGGTAGGTTATTTTTTTCTATTCAAGGCAATTCTAGAAGAACAACAATCAGCGTGCGTTCCGCGTGCTCATTAATTCACTGCAAGTACGCAATTAAAATGATGATGAGTACTGTGTATAGTACATGGTCAAAATAAACGAAAATAGACAAAATTATAAGTTACATATTTTTACCTCCTTTTTATGTACCTCATGTAAATATTATAATTTTAATTTTAAACTGTCATGTTAGTAGCTATGAGGTTTTCCGGGTTGGAAAGTAGCCTATCTCATTTTCCGGCCCGCCAACTACCTTCGTGCAGAAAATCACGTTGATCTGTTACTCCATTTCATCGTAAAAGGAGGACAAACTAACATACTTTGCAATTTATAATATTTTTTGCGATCGTTATGTCAGTTGGGATGAAATTTCCCGAGTTAGAAAGTTGTCTATGCCATTTCCTGATCCCAACTAGCTAACCAGCTAACCAACTATTAGCTGACCAGCTGTGTGTAGAAAATTATGTCAATATGTTGCTTCATTGCAACTCGAGTTGCCAGAACTGAATATCTAAATATCTGAACAAAGTTTCAAGTTATCGGGATTTGGGGATCACTGTCAGGAGAAATAAAAATTACAAAAATCAAATATAGCTTTATCTTAAAAATCAGTCCACAGGAAAAGATTTTATATTCTTGACTTTTATTTAAGTTTTACGTTGCAACGAGTATTAGGTAATAACTTATACAGTGTCCACTAATTTGGAAGGTGGTATGAAGCAGAGATTTAAAATTTGAACAATTTATACCTAAGTTCAGTCTAATCAACGACTCAGCTTTTATTAAATCAAAGGCCATTTGTCATTTGGCATGTTTTTTGGAATTTGTTCGAATATTTCTCGAAGGCAGCAATAATCTGTATAGAGGTCGTCCTTTTCATTATTATATGAAATATTAAGAATTTCGGGCATTTCAAAGAGCTTGACCTATGTAAATACATTTGCAATTTTAGAGACAAAACATCAAGCTTCTTAAAAGTCATAGCGTTCCTTCAAGTTCCAATCTGTTTTTCAGGTGGCTCATTAGTTTTGTCATTATAGTATCTATTTCTACGTATATTTGCCATTATAGTATAGTATTTGTCATTATAGTATCTATTTCTACTACTAGTATCTATAGTATCTGTGGACGAATCACTTTTCAATACTAAAATTGCTGATTGAAACAACAACATTACGTTATGTACAAAGTAGAGATCAGCTTTTGAAATTCTTTTCTGTCTACATTCGTCAATCCCTTCACATTTATTAAAATGAATTAGACTTTTATATATAAATTCCCATATCTCCTTTTGACATTGATTTTCCTCTTTTTACAGCAGGCCGGTAATGTGGTAAACGATCTAAAGCAGTGAAAAGAGATAGCCATCTTGTGGGGATATGTCGAAGAAAATTTTTGTTCTCGACACTTGCAAATAAGAAACATTCCTTTAGTATTTCGGTTTTTGTAGAAGATGAGCTAAACTCATTGAATGTTTTTATTACGATGCCATCTACATCTGCTGATAAAAATGTAAGGGCGAATTTGATGCAATTATTAATTATATAGCAGTTGCAATTTGCTTTGATCAAATGACCGTTTGTTTCTTTTAATGTTTGAAGCACCGAATTGTTTACTCCATAATTTGCAGAAGTCAGTTTTCAATTAGTCTTTTCTGTCACTGTTTTGATTTTTAAAATATACCCTTGGATGATTCATACGGGTCCTCATAAAAATCCAAGAGACTTTTAGGTATTTCTGTCTCTATATTAAAATATGCATGCGTACGGATGTTTTCATGTTCGCAACATTAGAGGCATCGCTTTCAATCGAAAAATACTCAGATTCCTTAAGTTTAGTAACCACTTATTTATGTGCAAGTGGAGCGAGAACATCCCGTGATATTGCTGCAGCTTTAGCCCGTCCACAAGACATTTAACTGCAATTTTGCTATCAGAATACACAAAAGGAGATAGTTTCTTCCAGGAGTCGAGACTGTTGTAACTAGTGCCGCGAGTTACATTGTGAAATACGTACATTAATGCAGCTTTTAAAATTTCATTTTCCTCGTTGCTTTATTTTTTTGCAAAGAAACTTTAAAATTAAAAACTTTTTTCTTACGCCCAGGTCCGGTTTCCTTCTCCATCTCTTCTGATGGCTCAAATGCCGATAATGGCTATAACAAAAATACCATTACCCGCCATCGCCACATACACCACCGTAAACCGTACCACAGGGACACACACAGCACGCCACCACGTAATGATCCCCGTACATGATAAAAGTTTTACAAATTTAATTAAAGCATGAAGGCGCTTAATTTTTATTATTGTTAATTGCAAAATATGTTGCATCATCGAGAAAGTTAAGCTATTTCCCAGTGAACACCTCAATATAAAAGTAATATAACAAAATGTAGCACAGTTTACATCAATGTGATATACCAGTGATATAAAATGCGATTTAAATGTGTCATAAAAATTAGTCATATTAATGTTACATAAAAGTGATACAGTTCAATTATTTTCATGTAACATTTAATTTATATTACTGTAATATCAAGATTTAACATAAGTTTTATTTCTTCTAATATTATGTTGCAACTACATCGCATTCTACTTTCATTATAAGGTTGAATTAGTTATTTGAATTTTACCTTGTTTAAACCTAAAATTACAGACTGTGTTTCAATTGTAATGTTATATATTATGGTTATAGCGTGCCATCAAATCTAAACTGAAGAATATATATGTCTTAGACAAAAATATAAAAAAGTAATTATTGGTATTTTTAATTTAAAAAAACTGATGTAGGTATATTACAAAATTAATAAATTTTTTTTTATTATACGCGAATTTATATGAAACCCAAATTTTCAGATTTCGTTAAACGCTGTATTTAGTAGAAGTGGCGTGTAGAATTAAAAATATGCTCACAATATTAGAAGTAATATTGAGATAAAGTAATGAGAATACATAGTAAAATATTTCACATAATTTACAAACAGAACTTAATCGTAAAATAATATATTTTACTACTATTTTCAGGTTCGTTTGTTATGTTTATACAAATATATTATATATTAATAAAATATGAAATATTTTTTACAATAACAATAATATTAAGTTGTAAAAATAAATAATTATATCAATACAAACGTTAACCATAACCTAAAAGTGTAAAATCTGTTTCATCATGTCAATCCTATGTCTCCATCAATACTAAACTGTAATGTAACAGTAATGCAACCAACATGTCATTGCTGTAATACTAAAAAATGTAAATGTGACATATTTTAAACGTAAAATAAATGTCACGTGAATATAACTTTAATGTTATTATATCGAAAAACTGTTATAAAAATAAGTGTGAAATTCTCACACCTTTTTGACCCTCGATATATATTTTTTACTTATTTGTGACGTTCATGCTATATGATATTCTGTTTCTTCGTGATAGAACAATTATATAATATCTATAATACTGTCTTCACTGGGTGATATTTTTTCAAATAACGCTTTCTGTCCGCGACTGATGATTAATTGACATAATAATGTCATTTAATAATAATGTGATATGTTTTAAAAGTAACATCATAACATAAATAAAACGCAACACAATAAACTAAACTTTATCTCTCCATCAGCCTTTGAATGTACTGATCCATTTACGACACCACAAATTATATTATATACTGTACAAAATGAACAAATCGGGCGAATGACGCATGCGGCGGTGGGGTGTTCCGCGCTCGGTGCTTTCCGAATGGCCTACCCCGTTCCGGTCCGATCGACAGTAAAGTGATAGTTAAAGTGCGCGTCAATTTGAAATTATTATTTACGGGAAGTTGGACATCATGTGAAATTTCGGGAGAATCGAAACGAATCCCTACCATCTGGTAATCGTAAATGGGACATGAGAGAAGAAAAAACAAATAGACTTTCGAATTGATGATATTTTTTGGGATTGTCATATTAGTCAGGATGAGATTTCCCGGGTTGGTATTTTATTGATGTCATTTCCTGTTCCCCCCAATATCTCTGCACAGTAAGTTACATCGATTTGTTGCTCCGCTGCGACGGGAAAAAAGGAGAAACACATATACTTTCGAATTTTTAATGTTATTTGGGTATATCTCATTAGGTAAGATGAGTTTTCCCGGATTTACAATTAGCCTATTTCATTTTCTGATCCACCATCTAATTCTATACAAAACGTCACGTCGATCTGTTGTTCCATTGCGACGTGAAATAAGTAAAAACAAATACACTTTTGCATTTTTAATATTAGTTGGGATTGTAATATTAGTTTGGATAAGTAGTAAGGATTATAATATTATTTAGAACCGTACGAAATGAAGCCAAGGACTTTTTCCGGCTGGTTAACTACCGCTGTGTAAATTTTGTAAACACGGACACGATTTGATTAAAAAAAAAAACAAAATTTTAAGAAAATAATAGCAGTAAGAGTCGCCTAAAAAGTTTTTAGATGGAAACCAAAATGGTTATTTAAAAAATATATATTAATCAAAATAGATTACGTAAACAAATGTAAATGTAGGTACTAATTAATATACAAAAAAAAGAACAAGATATCCAAAAATTCAATAAGAAAAAAGGGTCGTGTAAAGAAAGTTTACAAATAAAAACACGAATAGATAATTAAAAAAAATAGACCCAAAACATCCAGAATTAAGCAGCCAAAAAGGATTCTGTAAAAAAATATAAATACAAACACGAAGTGATAATTAAAAAAAAAACAATCCCATAACATTCTAAATTTAGTGAGCAAAAAGGATTACGTAAAAAAACATAAATACAAACATGAATTGGTAATTAAAAGGAAACCTAAAATATTAAAAATTTAGTAAGCGGAAAGAATTATGTAAAAAAATATGCATAAATACAAACACGAATTGACATATAAAAAAAAACAACCAAGATATTCAAAAATCGAAAAGGTCGCGCAAAAGTTTATAAATAAAAACACAAACGGTTAATTAAAAAAAATGAACCCAAAACATCCAAAACTGAATAAGTAAAATGGATTATGAAAAAAAAATTATAAATAAAACACGAATTGATTTGAAAAAAAAACTAACTCAAAACGTTCAAAAATTTAATAAGCAAAAACTATTGGGTGAAAAAAATGTATAAATATAAACTCGAATTAATATAAAAAAAAATACAAACCGAAAATACTCAAAACGAGTAAGCAAAAAATATTTAAAAAAAGTGAATTACGTGGAAGAAAAAAGATTAAAATATACGCAAATTGAATATATTTTAATCTTATATCGCGCAAATAAATGGATGAAAATTTTCAAATCGAATTTTTTATAATAAATAATCGCGAGCTACAATGTATATTCTGAAATACACGACATATTTCAAAATATATATTGAGATCAATATATAATGCATATTCTTTCATGTCCTATAAACAATTTCAAAATATCATTGATGCTGAACTAAACTTATTCTCACAATATTAAAATACAGATCGAAATCCAAGATTAAAATTAACTTAATTATATCGCTTTTTTTATTCTTTTTAATTTTGTTACTTTTTGAGCGGGTAGGAAAACAAGCGACATAAGTCCAACTTGCACCGCGCCTCAGTGCACACTGTCGATTTGCACGCAAGTAAAAGGAAAGTGATAGACATCGCCAAAACGGGTCTTTGTATTCGAGAGAAATAATGTGTTTTATTTTTTTTTTATTGGACTTCTATTTACTTTATTTAAAATAAAAATCAACCAAGATTTTAAATACGACGTGAACAGTAAGTATTTTTAATTCTATTCATAACGTGTTATAAATAATGGAGTTAATTTGGTTCAAAATTTATATAACGAGATATTTTTGGATTTTTTTTCATTTACAAAAGATATTTCTGTCGTGTTTTGGAAACAACGAGAAATTTAGAAATATTGTCAAGAATAACATATATTTTTTCATGGCCCTAAATTTAGTAGATTTTAATAAAAAAAATTTAAATAACCTCAATGTGTTTTTGTCAGCTCATTAAACATAAAAATAACTAAAGTTCTAGCAACTTCTTAATAACGTTTCTAAAGCGATCGGTATACAGAAATCCCTCACGTATCAGTTCCGTTTATTTAAAAACGGGGCATCGAATGGACGCGTAAGCGGGAACATATAATCATTGCACAGTTGCTCACACTAAAATATGGCTTATGGTTCAGAGGCCATTGGAATACTATGTTAGTATAATTCTAGAGCAACCTATGATAGATTCAACCCTCACGAAAAATCTTTTGTAGAAAATAAATTTTTGGGAAATTCAACATATTTTTACACATGTAAAAGACGCGGTAGTTAATACACATGCAAATATGATGAAAAATTATATTTTATTTCGAGACAGATTTACACAACTACCTTCACATAATTAAATGAACCTAGATGCTTATGGAGCCCTAGTGAGTTCCACTCGTACCTGAATGGTTTATTATTAGTTTTTTTGCTTGCCAACGTATCAATTTCAAAAATAGAAACTATATTGTTACGCCTAGGAAAAATTCATTAGGCAATAGATAGATATGCACGTCGTGAAAAATATTATTTCATTTGTAGTTTCATCGAAATATATTTAGATGTTTATATGTACCTAGGTATATATGAAACCCTGTTAAGGTCAATTATATTCATCTTTCAAAGGTTTGTTATTACTGATTGCGTTTGCTTGGTGGTATGGCAATTTATAAGTTCGGAATTTCTTTCTGAAATAATTTTGTATATTGACACCTTGAGCCAATGGAATGCCCTGGAATTTATAGTTGCATAATAATACGTCGAGGTTATATATTTAGTTGATTGAAGTAGAAGTATTTCATTCCATATCCATAAAGAAAATGGTACTTTCTTCTTCTTTTTCATTTCGACTTCATCTTAGATTTATTTTTTCCTTCTTCGTGTTGAATAGATAGATAGTGTAAGATTAAATTTTTTTAGATTACATTAAAACATTTTTTTTTTTAAAAATGCATGTACTTCGTACTCAATACTTTCCTATATTCACATCATTACATAAGTAAAATTAGTATCTTTAGCCAAATTATATTGGGACTGTCGCTTTCGATAATATTCAGTCACTTAATTCCATAACTTTAGACAAGTGAAACTGAAATTATGGAAATGTTAAAATTATACATTGATTGAATCAACGTTTGCAATACTTTAAAATTTTAATTTAACGTATCTAATCAAATAAACCCTCATCATAAGGTAGATGTAGCCACCATACAATAAGGTTCAATATGAAAAAGCCGCACACACATTTATAAAAGACAGTCTGGAAAACAATGTAAATCTTCAACTCTGTTAATAAACTTTATAATTTCGTATATAATGATTCAAATCAATTATGTAATGATTAAGTTGTCAATGCATCGTAATTTTGATCACTGCAATCGACATTTTTTAATTTAAAGAAAAAACTTAGACATACAAATTATAGAAAGCTAATTTATAAATATATGAAAAGCGATTTACTAAATAATACTCACAATGTACAGTTCCTGTAAATCTTTTTGTTAATCACTTAGTTTAAAAAATGAAAAGTTTTAATCGTTTCATTTGTCAAATTATGTACAATTTAATTTAATTCAAAATGATAATTTAATTTGACTCCTTAATAAGCCTCTTGTCTGAATGTAGATGTCATAAGATTCGTCATATTTATCTGATATTTATTACTTTCATTTACCATATTGTTATGTTTATGCTGTAAAAATTATTAAATGAAATTCATACTCGGCGACAGTGAGAGTGAAAATGTAAAATAGCTTTCCTTTGAATATTTTCATATTATAATTGTTGTAAATACAAAATAATAATAAAAATGGCATCATTTTTTAATGTTTATATTAACAAAATAAATAAATATGAAATATTAATGTTGAAAGTAGCATTACTAATACGAAAAATGCCAATAAAGTGTTGGTTCTCGTTATTTCATAAAGAGTACCTAATTATGTATAAAAATTTGGTTAACCAAAATAATTTTATCATCGTATATGATACATTTTTGTAGCGCTTGTTCATCAACTGTGCGAATAGTCCGAATTGTAATTTCAAAGATTGGAACTTATTCAATAGAATTAAATATAATTAACGACATTCATAAATATAAATTTTGCAATCGTATTTAATTTTGAATCTGGCCAGTTTCCTTCCCAGAAAGTAATTAGGGACATTTGAAATGAAATACCGGTCATTGGAACCCGAGCTGATCTTATTGGCTCACGTTTACTACGCCCTCCAATGTATCCGCTACCCGTTATTTTAGTATTACCTAGTCATGCGATTTATTTCACAAAGTTCTGAAGGACGCATGGTTAATAGAAAGGTAATCGAATACCGGGCTATTTTGCTTGAAATGGGGCTGTAAATTAATTTATGGTCTTGTTACATTTTTTGCTGCCAATTTGTATGAACATTTGGAACGCCTTCATGCACAAAGCAAATATAACTGGATTTACATAAGTAATAACAGTAAGAATACTAGTACAGTAACGAGAAGAAATAAGAATGTAAAAAGACTTTCTAGTTGTATTATGCAGTTAAATGATACACTAAACTTTATATAATCGAGTATTATACGAGTTTCTTACAACACTGATCATAAATACCACGGTTAGCACTTTGTTAATTATTTGGTTTATTAAAGAAGCGATAACTTATAATTTCATCGTAGTCGCCGATTTCTTCAATATTCTTACATTAAACAAGCGATAACTTATAATTTCATTGTAGTCGTCGATTCCTTCCATATTCTTACATTAAACAAGCGATAACTTATAATTTCATCGTAGTCGTCGATTCCTTCCATATTCTTACATTAAACAAGCGATAACTTATTATTTCATCGTAGTCGTCGATTTCTTTCATATTCTTACATTAAACAAGCGATAAATTATAATTTCATTGTAGTCGTCGATTTCTTTGGTGCTATATATTTTCTGCCCGGAGTTCTTAAAAAGAACTTCTCAATATTTCTCGTAGATTGATCGGTAATCAGTTTGTATCGGATATAAATATTTTGTAAACTTTTGTGTAAATACTTTAATAACAATACCGAAAAGTAAAAATTTATACTAATATTATGTTTAAAAAAACGGTAAAGTGCGAGTCTGGCTCGTGTAAAGCGGGTTTCCATAAGTCGTTTAAAGTAAAATAATTTTTTTTGTCATAAGACACCGTTGATATGAACTTCTTAATCCAATAAATATTTAATAATATCAGATATAATTAAGTAGAGGTACTAAGTATCCGTGATATTACATGGTATAAAACGTATATCGCGTATAATATAATTAAGTAGAGGCGCTAAGTATATGCTATACTACATGATATAATAAGTATATCGCTTATAATAGAATTAAGTAGAGGTACTAATTATCGTGATAATACATGATATAATACGTACGTCACGTATATTATAATTAAGTATCACGTATTTCGTGAATATCTCAAAAAAACTATGCCATTTAGAATCATCGTTATAGTTTTACTTCTATATTTGCGTCGGATTCTAAAATCTCGTTTTTTATAACTTATGAAATAGGGGAAAACGAGATAAAGTGATACCTTTTTTTATATTTTCAGTATACTTTTGATGTTATACTGCCTAAAATTATGATATTTCATTCGTAACTTATATGAATTCCCCCACTTTAAAGTACTTTGCTTAGTGACCGAATATAAATTTCTTTAGCTCGACGTCATGAGGCCCAAGATACACATTATAAAACGGATTCTCTTATATTTTTCACACAGAAATATACATTTATTTATGCTGATAAGTGCAAAGGTAACTCTTAACGTAGTTCTAAAAGTTTTCTGAAAAAATAAGGAATCGAATTTCTATAAATAGTTCACTTAACTTCTCGTTCATTGATTTCGTTAACGTTAATCCGAGTATTAATAATAAAAGTATTAATATAAATTACGAGTATCTTTCAAGTAGTATGCAGAATATGCGTTCGCCACTGACTCTCATGGTAATGGAATTGTGGTCACGATTGTTATTTCTTTATTTACAAATTTGTCTACCGGTCGCAGTTTTTTTGTTGAATTAACGCCTGTGCTTCATCACTTAGGAGGGTAGTAGGTATATTGGAAAAAGTTGTTTTTGATCAAAAGCAACATTTTATTTAAAGTAAATAAAATAATTCACAATTTCTAGAATTTCACTTTCTAGTTAGTTGAGTACTGATTTGGTGTTGGGCTTTATGGCACTTTCCTTCATATGAGGGCCTACCTAATGACAGTGTTTATTTAACTCTAACAACACCTATTGTGGAGTTTGCTCTTTATTACTCAAAAGAGAAATATCGTTATCGAATGGAATATTTGACATAAATTGGCCATTTATTTTAATGCACTACCATTCCAGTTCAGCTGCTTAAAATATACTCTGGTAGTGAGTTAAATTGTATAAATAATAAACAGTAAGGCTTTTGCATCTCTCAACGGTAAAACCATATCAATTTGGTTAAGTTTGATCCTCGCTGTCATACAAATTTTTAATTAATCGTGTATAGTTTTGAAGTACCCTGTCTCTATTTAACACTTGCCATAGAAAACAGTGTCAAGAAAATTGTTTGATGAAACTCTTTAGATATTGTTCGTGAGCTTTATCGAACAGTAGTCATTGATATCATAAATAATGCCTTTATATGTAGTAGTCATTCAAAATATTGTTCTTTCTCAAAACTTTTAATTTTTTGATTTATCAAGCGAAGGTTAATCTCCCCTTCTTTCTTCTTACCTATTCTTCTGACTATATCCAGGGGTTAAAAATTCATTTAAAACATTTATTATTGTTTTTTCGGATATTGTTGGAATTTTCCCCCTCTTATTCCGAGAAATATTCAATTTCTTTCGTTGATCTGCTTCTTCAATAACCAAAATGAGAGTTGCAGGTATCTGCTTTTACTCGAATTTTTTTAGAGTGAGAAGGCGTTCTGGAAAATTTTACGTTTCCAAAACAGATTGTATTGAGAGTTCATACTTTTTATTTTGTAAAATATTTCTTACGAAATATCTTTCACCGTTTTTTTAATGTTTTATAACTATTATTCTTTTTTATCCTACTAACTGTATAGAATTCGTGATAGCTGCACTTCCGAGATTGTATTTCCTCATTTTGGCAAAACATCTACGACGTCGATGATGAAAAAATTTCATATATCAGTGGATTGATTTTTATTGGCTAGTTTTTTACAGATATTACTGTGACGAACGTAGAGATCTCGCAATAAATGATACTGAGATTGATGATTTTCGTTCATATTTAGTGAAATTAAGTTATAATTATTCATCTTTTTGACATCTTGAAAATGCCTAATAATCTTTCATGTTAATATTTCTGTTGATATGTTTGTTGAAAGTATAATATCAAATTACAAAATAAATATCAAAGTATTGAAACAAGCCTTAGCAAAGAAATGGAGATATGTATTGTTAATAAATCTTTTCTAAATACTTTATAATAAATTAATTGCAACCGAAATCTATTTGTTTAAATACGTCACTTTTTATAAATCGTCATTCATTAGTAAATATATAAACAAATATACATATATATATATATATATATATATATATATATATATGTATATATATATACATATATTTTTTATATACAAATATATATATATATATATATATATATATATATATATATATATATATATATATATACTATGTAAAGTTAGGAAACTTAGGGATTTTAATTTATGTTATAATACTACATGGGTAGATTGCAATAAACCTATTTTTTTTAAATCATACCACTTTTTTTTATATTTAAAAATTGTCATGAATCACTAAAGTGCAAATGCATCAACTATATCTTATATATCGATAAACGTAATAAATGTGGCAATATTGCACAGTTACATTTCTTAGCGATCGATGGTGAATTTGAATTTTCTAACTATCCCTTTCGTTTTCATAATTTTACAAAAAAAAGTTCTTAATAAATTGGCGTATTTCAAAAGTTATCGGTAATCCAATCTTGGGTAAACTCTGGGTTATACTTGGCTAAACTCTGGGTTAATAACAAAAAATATGTTACTTTCTAAATACACTAATAATAATAGTTAAATTCAATGACCGTTACGCCATAAAAAATTCGATGAATACAATGTAAACACCAAAAAATTAATTTTCGGGTCATCATTAAAACGTTTTTAATAACATGAAATATACTAACGTATAAAATATTCAAAATATATTCATGTTTTATAGATAAATACCTTACAATGTAATAAAGTAACATCATAATGAACTTAAAGTTAAATGGATTAATAAATAATGGATTTTATAGTGATTTATTAAGGCGTACGTTCGCCCCGACATTGATTGTGACACCTTAACGACATTAATTGAGGGCTATCAAATTTTAAAGTCACAAACCTAGATGTGAATCCCTCAATGTTAATATAAATCTCTCCTTCACATAGATGCTATGAAGATCTCCAGTTGCTTTCATTCTTTGAGCCCACGGTCTATACATTTCCACTTGGCTATAAGAATTGTTAATGATAATTAGCCATTGCATTTTCTTTCTCTCCAAGTACTTTCATTTACGCCCAAATCATCTCAACTGGGAGCAATTCATAGAGATGTTCCGGTAATCTTATTAAGATTCCTCAATACATTTTTCTTCAGTTTTCTCATCGACAGCATTAATGAAACATTTGTTTTTCTCGGCGAATCGATTGCAATACAAGAGGTACTAAAATACAGTAATGTTCATATCGATTATTCATCATGCGGAATCAATTTTTAACTCAACCACTTTTTGTATCTCCTTTTCTCCATAGTGATATTTATATGCATCCGAGACTTCTTGAATGAAATAGAGGGTTATCCAGCACCACAATGAAATTGTGGTTGATGTTTTATCTATGTAAAACGATGTTGTATCTATCAAATGATGTTGTATCTATCAAATGATATTGTATCTATCAAAGCGTTCTTCAAAACTATATGCATCCATTTTTGAGGAATAATCGATAAAAATTTCCTTTCACCCAAAAAGGAGGATATTCATTTTTCTCATAACCTTTTTCATTATAAAAGTGTGCAATAATTAAACGTTTTCCATTTCCTGAAGGCATCTTCGAATCAGTTGATAATATTACATAAAAACCTGCCTTGATTATTGCATGGAAGTTGCTTGGCATACATCCTTATGTGGCTTTCATAGGCCCTACCCTCACACAAATATTAGGCTATTGCAATAACTTACCATAATATATAATTAATTCCCACTATTAGTTACGAATTAATATATTTGCATATTCTAGTAATGTTGAATATCTATAAGGGATTTTACGATCTCAATATGATTAAAAAAATAGAAAGAAAATATTTTTTTAAACTGTAAAAAGCAGGTTTCCTATTTCAATGTGTAAAAAAATATTAAATTGAATCTGCCACTTAAAATAAAAAACAAAATGTGGAAGCAGGAATTATTGTGTTCATTGTAAAAAATGTGATAAATTATAAAATCCATGTTTCCACCGAGTTTTGTGCAAAAAAGTGTTGAGACAAGAAAAGTGATGGTACAATTGTTTACAAAGTGTGAAGGGGTGCGTGTGTGCGTGTGCGGGTATGTGGACGTTTGCGTACGTGTGTATATATGCAATGGCTAAATATCATTAATGCTTCCACATTTTGTTTTTTATTTTAAGTGGCAGATTCAATTTAATATTGTGCAGGTCAAACGTATATCCAAAGTTAAATCTAGAAATCTTTCTGTATGGAATCTTATAATTACTTTAATATTTTAATCAGTATTGCATATATCTTTACACGACATTTACATTAACGATTATATTCAATAGGATTAGATATAGGCTCTTTCTGTAATACAGTAGTATAACCTTTGATATCAAAAGCTTTTTCGACGAAATTCCATAGAGTGCAAACTATAAACTTTTAATTAATTATGTATTCGTGCTTTATTCCGACTTTTTTTAAATAATGTGTCTAAAAATCCAAAAGTTCACGCAAAAAAATCGAGATTAGAGCTAGTTCTCTTTATAAGTCCGTCATGTATACATTTAACTCTGGAAATCTTGGTAGCATTTAATAATAAAAATAAATAAAATATTCTTATTATGATTTATTATTTGGCTATATAATAATTAAATAATAATTAAAATACATAACAATTTTTAGAATGCTTGCAAAAGGAAAATTATATTATCGAGATTAGAGCTAGTTCTCTTTATAAGTCCGTCATGTATACATTTAACTCTTTAAATCTTGGTAGCATTTAATAATAAAAATAAATAAAATATTTTTATTATGATTTATTATTTGGCTATATAATAATTAAATAATAATTAAAATACATAACAATTTTTAGAATGCTTGCAAAAGGAAAATTATATTATCGAGATTAGAGCTAGTTCTCTTTATAAGTCCGTCATGTATACATTTAACTCTTTAAATCTTGGTAGCATTTAATAATAAAAATAAATAAAATATTTTTATTATGATTTATTATTTGGCTATATAATAATTAAATAATAATTAAAATACATAACAATTTTTAGAATGCTTGCAAAAGGAAAATTATATTATCGAGATTAGAGCTAGTTCTCTTTATAAGTCCGTCATGTATACATTTAACTCTTTAAATCTTGGTAGCATTTAATAATAAAAATAAATAAAATATTTTTATTATGATTTATTATTTGGCTATATAATAATTAAATAATAATTAAAATACATAACAATTTTTAGAATGCTTGCAAAAGGAAAATTATATTATCGAGATTAGAGCTAGTTCTCTTTATAAGTCCGTCATGTATACATTTAACTCTTTAAATCTTGGTAGCATTTAATAATAAAAATAAATAAAATATTCTTATTATGATTTATTATTTGGCTATATAATAATTAAATTATAATTAAAATACATAACAATTTTTAGAATGCTTGCAAAAGGAAAATTATATTATCGGTATACTGAAATTACATATAAAACTACTAAGCATAAAATTAAACTATGTTGAATTAATTAAAAAATGTAAGAAATACTAGTAAATTATACAGATAGAGAAAATGTTATAAACATCGAGATCGAAGTGAAGTTTGAAATTATTTTAAACTCTCATCGCTTGGAGTATATGTACGCAAACCGGGTCTATTAATATAGGAGAATTAGTAATTTATTTTGTCATTTTTAAAGAGCTATTTTGCAATTTATTTTTTCATTACTACACGAACATTGTATCAAAAATAACCTTCAGTTCAATTATCATAAAAAATGGTAAATTGCAACGTCTAGCCATAACATAAAATTACGATGAATTTCAAGTTGTCGTTTGTTATCTGAACAAACATAATAAGAAAGTTAATTGTTTCAGTGGGAATTTTTTTCTGTCATTATTTAATTATTTTATTGTTAAAGCATTCGTGGCGGTGTGTTGTGCGATTAGTTAATTAATTAATTTCGGCACTTTAAATTAGGAAAAAAATTAAATGTCTGCATTTTGTTAATAAATGAATTACGGATACCTGGAAAAATCAGACATTCACCATAAGTCTTTAACCTCATTTTCACAAAAAATCAAGAAAGGGGAAAAGTACATAACAATTATACTTTTATTTGATTCCTTTTTAAGCGTCATTGACGCAGTGTAACAGTACAGGAGTCTGCATTGCAAAATTTGGTTTCGATCCTCGGAATGAATCTTGTTTTATACTAATTTGAAACCTAAACGGATTGTAACCTAAATTCTGATTTTAAAAAAAGCTGGAAAAGCTGTTTTAATGAAAGCTCTGCAAAAATGGGTACATTTACATTTAAGCCTTCTATAATATTTCTAAAGTACACTGTCTATTGTTGGGTTCCACATACCGCATTTTTGCGGTAAAATCTGTAATACGTTAGCAAAATTACGTATTTGGATGGACACAATAACGTCGCCGTGGTGATCACAAGGCATACAGCCTTTGACGGCGCTGCGCACCCCGGGGACCAGGGTTCGACTCCCGGCCGCTCGTTAAGCCGGGCCGGCCTGGTGTTATGGTTGGCTGTATTGATTGATTGCTTTCGTATCAATAAGTCCGCCATATGTATCAATTAGATACATTAAAGTAGATAAATAAATAAGTAAATAAATTGTCAATCAAAGAAAACTATATAGATGGCGCTAGTAGTAAAAATACGTGACCTAATTTAAATCAATAAAGATTTCAATATAACATTTATCGCGAGTCAATTGGCCCACTGAAGAGGAACCCGCAATAATTTCGCTGACTCCACGCCTGATAATGTATCAGTAGACGCTGCACACGAGACCATGATCATAAAGCTTCTTCAAGCCGCCCATACGTCTTTGGTGACCCTCCGACCCAACGCCTGATAATAAGTTTAATAGACACCAGATGCGCCACTATTTTGAGAGATATGTTTTAAGTTGCCTGTGTATTAGTGGACTAGAAATGCGAGACTGCGATAAAAAACCATTAGTTTGGATATTGGGACTGACAAGGACTTCATCACGAAGCAACTTTTTTGAGAGGAAACTTCGCAAATACAGACACATTCAGACATAATTAAGTTTAGTTATTAATCGGCGTACCTATTACACTAATTTAATAATTAATTATTTTTAAAGCCTCTCGTCCCACCGAATTCCTTACACTGGCAAATTAACGACACCCAAACAGTGACAGCGCTCCTCTAAGATACGCTGATACTACAACGCTGTAAATTGAATCAATTTTATTGTATTGTGCTCATTCTGACCAAAATGCAAAATACAGGAATAAATTTGCAATTTTAATTATTTGGGGATTTTATTAAATTATGACGTACCAACAAAATAATATGTCGTTTCCTGTGATATAAAATCCGTCGAATATAAGTAACAAGAAATGAGATTGAAGCTAACTTCACTAGAGTAGCTTGTATACTATGTGTTACTCTAGACACCTTAATACCTTTTTGTAAATATTATTAATCAATTCCTAGTTAGTAGAGACAATTTGTGTTCTTTACATACAAAAGTACCTGGTAGAATCACTGTTATTATGTCTACGGAATCAGATAATTACCACGTAAATTTGATAGTTAGGTTAGGTTGTATGGATTTGATAGTTAATAGATAGATTTAAAACACGAGCGTGTAATATACAAAGATTTAAATAGGTTAAAAAAAGAAAATTAAAATTTGAGAAAGACGAGGAATTTTGTGAAATCATAGTTAGAAATTAAATACAATTTCTTGTTAATGATAGAGCGGTAATATAGTAGGAAAGTTAGTATAAACGTATATTTTTATTTAAATGCATATAATATGTAAAATTATTGCATGAAGAATATTAAAAAAATATGACATATGACATAATAATTAATATTTAAAAATAGCCAATTTTGTAATAATGTTATTTTCGCAACCTTAATTGACATAAAAATTAGTAAATCTATCGTTATTATTAATCTAACCGAGTTAATGTATCATTAATAGACAAGTATTTTTAAGACTGATGTAAATAAATATACCTATGTTCTTAATACATCTCGCTGAACAAATTTACAGACCAAAGTATTGTAACGCCCGTGTTGAGGAATTGTGCGGCAATAATGAAATGAATTCGAAATTCTACGTCTGTAGTTTTTCTAATAATTTTTTATACTTTTAATGATATATTTAACAAAGTATGCTAAAGATTAAACTAGATACTTGAAATATTAAAAATACTACTAACTACAAGTCCATAGAATTAAATAATATAGAAACACACAGTTTAATATATTATATGTTCAATAGACCTGATAACATGTTTATGGTTCCAGGATCACATCACAGTAAATTATTTTACTTACAGGTTATTTTTTGACTTTGAAAAAGATATATCATTTTACTTACACTTTATATTTTGGCTTTGAAAAAGATCAAGTAGATTATTACTTTAATGTGTAAAAAGTTCGCTAAAGTTATATTATTTATTAAGAATATTTATTTACTAAACAATTACGTATCTACCTTATAAGATAATCCAAAGCGATAGACATAGGCAATCATCGAAACGCAATTGCATTTAAAAGACAATATAAACGTAAAATAGGTAAACACCAAATAACTTAAATTAAGCATGAAACGGACTAATTATCAAACGTGAATTTTAAAATCACTCCACTATCGCATTTTTAAAGTAGTGATCCCACTGAGATCTCATATATTTCAAGTGAGTCCAACCAAGTGAAGATATAAGCGGGACCATTTCAATATTGCAAATTTGCTCATATTCAAAAGAAGCTTATTACTCAAGCTCCATTAAAATACTAAGTAAATAGCATTTTAAATAGCTCGCCACTAAATTAGTTTTTCACTCCAGAGGAAAGTGCTAAATCATCGCCAAACAAAAAACGAGTGTGCTTTAGACCACCCGACTGAAGTAAAACTTCAAATTCACAAAATATGAATTTACAATCGCGTAACGCTAGCAAACTCGCATATATATATATATATATATATATATATATATATATATATATATATATATTGCTTTTCGCCTACCCCGAATAATTTATTTTTGAAACGAAGTTCCTTATCGCATGTTAAACACTTGACATACGACAGCTAGCCCGAGAAAAGTATAAGATTTCGACCGACGTTTACTACAGTATAAAAGTATAGTATTTCGATCGACACTTTTGCTACATTATAAGTGTTTGTATGTTTATAAGCGTATGTCAATGCATAGGTATGTTACTACGGTATAGACGTGCGGCATGCGCATCAGCTGTATTCGTTTAAGCATTTGTGTTTAGCAATCCGTGCATGCTATAATACTTATAACCTCTCTTCACTATTTTCAAACTCGTGTTACTGTCATCAATAAAGAATTAATTCTGAAAGTGATTCTGTAGAAGTTGAGGATGGTGATTTTGAATTTCATTTAAAATTTTATTTTTGGTATCGTCTTTTGTTTGCATAGATAAAAGTTTACGCATATATTAACTGGTACCAAAATTAAATCGTGCGATACTCTTCGCGTATTCTGCAAGTTTTGTTTGTTTGAAAGACATTATTATTTTTTTCATATCTTACGAACGAATTAACTAAGGCATCTACGACTGAGACACAATTTATAAGATCAGTCCTACTTTAGTTACCACAAATCGTTCAATATTAAGATGAATGCACTGATTGAGTTGATAATTAATTTATATTTTCATTAATTACAATGTCATTACCATTCTTTCATTTATTTCTCTTAATTTTTCATTTAATTACTCTCAAAAGTTGTTAACTTATTTCATTTTGCCTGTTATTTAATACATAAGACATAGCGAAAGACACTTCGTTTCAGCCGGGTGTCCCACGACACCTCTCGTTCTTTCTTCTTCTGGTTTGACTTTTGTGATTATTCCAGATGATCGATATTGCCGAATCTCACTTTTCAATTGATCAAGTTGTTAAGATTATGTCTGAATAATTTTTAATCGCTGTATTTATTAATGAGATTACCCCTTTTTTTTCTTAATTATCGTTGCGCTCAACATCAACAGGAGTATGTTGAAAGTTAAATGACCTACTACTTCTGTATAATCACACGCAGTTCAATATAAGATGAACAAAATTAGAAATGTAAGAAAATAAATTTACTGGAGACGTGAATAAATATATTGAATCGAATTCGAATTTTTTTCTTTAATGGCTTCTTGTCTAAATGTTAACGTGAAGGATAATTGCTAGTTACTTGGTAGAATTGTTCTTCAGTGTTAACGACTACTTCTTTTTATATTCTTAATGGTTAAACTTAATTAAAACGAAGTTAACCTTATCATAATTGAATCTAGTTTTAGTTAAACAAAATTTTTATTTTGATACACTCTGTGTTACAAATAGCAGTCTTCGTATTAGCATATTTAAAGATAAAGTCAATATTGTGTTTCTAAATAAGTCATTTACTATATATATATATATATATATATATATATATATATACATATATATATATATATATATATATATATACATATATACACATATATATATATATATATATATACATATATATATATATATATATATATATATATATATATATATATATATATTTATATATATGATATTAGAAGTTTTAGTGTGATTGGCTACATTTCAATATGACTTTGATTTCAATGTTTTTTAGCCGCAATGGGTTCCGAATAAAGGGTAAATTACAAGAAAAATATATCAACTATATTTTGACAATTATCAATCTTTTTATGTTTATAATTCATGAAATGAAATGAAATTATTTTTGCTTTTATTTACAATTTTGACTGATAAGTCTTTCTGATCCATTTAGCAAGAAATGAGAACAGCAGGCACTCTTATTTTATATCATATAGAATTATTGTTTATTCTTTTTCATAAATTCATTATTGTTCTTTTTCAGGCTGAGAGTCATTCAATAATTGTCCAATGATGTCAACTGATTTATTTATTACTCCACCGGATAGTAATATGCTGAGCATCGAGGAAAACGCTGGAGATGACTCGGGAGATGTATTTGAATTGCTACGAACAAACGGTATATTAAGTAAAGTGATAGTATAATAACAAGAAAGTAAATGTGGATCAAACTCATCATGTTCAATTAGCAAGAAGTGTATGGGAAGTGTAGACCGATTCTATCGATCAGAGTATTAGCAAGTATAACATAACTATAACAGTGAGAAGATGGAATTAGCCGTTGATGATGGTTCACATAAATGTAAGTATGAAGAATGCCATCACGTTGTAAAGAATGTCTTAAGCAGTAGTAGAGAGGAATGACACTCATGCTTATAATTACTTTTTATTAGGTGCATAGTCAAAATATATTTGGAAACAGGTAAAACCCTGTCGTCAAAAAACAGTCCCTGATTTTGTAATACTAAATAGAAAGGACAACTTCATTAACAAAAAAATAAACTCAAATTAGACGTGATCTAAAAATGTAATGTAAGTTTGCATCAATATTTTTTTCGCATATTGCACGCTACAAAATAATTTTCATCACTAACTCATTTAAATTATGCATTTACCAGTCGTTGTTATTTTGTTGTCATATGAATATATATATATATATATATATATATATATATACATATATATATACATATATATATATATATATATATATATATATATATATATATATATCCAATTAATGTCTCTATATTAAATACTATAAATTTGTGAAACAATATAAATCCGTATATTTTTCTCGCCTGTAATAAGCACTTTATGTAACGTGAAATGCATACCTAATCAGGTTCCTGGAAGGAATTGTGCAATTTTGACTTTTGTTGCATCATTTTTTACGTTTAACCGTTCAAGGTTTGAATCAAGAGGTAGTGGGTGCTGTGAACTTTACGTGGTAAAAAATGTTACGAAATAACCTAATAGTAACATCCCCGATGTTAGTTCGCATTTGTTACATTTTTTATATTGAATCGACTAGAAAAAAATATCATTATATAAAAGTATAATAGGTTGATGTACTGTTACTCTAAAATTTAGAATAAATTATTCCATAAAATTCATTACACCTAACAGGTGACAAATCCTTTGACGTTATCATAATAATCGCCAATGTATTTATTAAGATAATTGTGAGTTAACGGTTCCCTGTGCTATATTCACACAGATTCGTTAAAATTGCGAGAAAGATAAGAGTGGACAGAAGTCAGTGGCATGCAATGCTTTTTGGGTGGGACAAGCTACAAAGAGAGGGTTCGAGATTACGACCATCCCCGCGCCCTCGCCAGCGTCCTCTCGCGCCCCCTGGCCCCTCGTGCGGCGCGTACACACATATATCTAAGTGCATAACAAAAGAAGTTTATTTTAAATATGAAACTTTATTCTTATAAAAATTATTTTTATCAAAGTTCATACCAATCTAATATTTGTCAATTTTGTGCTTCATGTTTCTTTTTCGTACCATGTCAAATGATGATCAAAGACCAAAAGTAAAACCTCATAAGTACATATGACATGGTACTAAATTGTATCATAAGCAGTGGTATTAAATTGTGAACCAAAAAAACACATTGAGGATCATACATCCATACTATAAAATGCACCTTGCTGCCTTTAAAAAAGCCTCGTAATATAAAAATGCTGGAACCCCACATTAGTAAGAAAGTACTTACTTAGGAAGGACATATATTATATTTTAATTCATTAATTTATTATATTAACTAATTAATATATAACCAATAATTTATTATTTTTAATTGTAGAATTGATGATCTGTAGAATTTAATGAAGCTAAATTAAGAACATGAGTTTAACAGGGTACGAACATTGCTAAAGCGTATTTATTTATTACTTTTCTTTGAACACCATTTAACTTCGATGACATAACCAACACGTAACACTGCGCTACTATTTTACTGCTAAGGTCGTGCTTATTTACTTGCCGAAAAATGTGTTCCCTTAATATTTTATCGCTTGCAACCTTATGTATGCAACTTAAATATTTATGAAACCAAGAAAATGCTCTTCAATGCCACTATTTGACACGTACCTTATTATAGTTACGAGCAATTCCATCCTAATAACGTCCGGTGTTTCATCTGTCATTATGGAAATAAATTTAGTGTGATCAATTTTTAAAATAATTTCGTCAACTATAACGTCAGCCACGGAAGAAATTAATTCATATTTAATTAGCCCCGATAGCTTTGAAAATGGCATTATAATGTAATAGATTGAAAATGTCTAAGTAATTGAATCGTAGGCACCCAAAAAAATAAACTCTAAACATAATTAACCCCAATTTACCGATCTATGAACTTCATCGTGACTACAAAAAGCTGATTCTTGGTTACCTAAAGATAAACTGGTATCCTTTAACATTTTCAAAATATTTTTGTTTCTATTAACCCTTACATTATGTTTCGGATTCCAATATCATGTTGCCCTCGACACAAATTTATATACGCAAAGAGCCAAGTGTTTGTAGCTTCATTGTGGACGACGAATGTCTTTGATCAGAGTTTGTCAAATTACTAACATGATCAAAACCACCTTTATTTCATTTACTAATAAGCAAGGCCAGTAAAACATGTTATTTAAAATGAAACTGCCACCTAAGCATTAATACTTATCGTACAAATTACTTTGAAAATGCTGTAAACCAAATTTATTAGTCCCTTTTACTTTCGAAATTTATTTTGATTTACCATTTATAATTATACAATTTTTTTTCACAAAAAGATAAATCGGAAAATACTACCTTAATCACACTGTCAACATTGCAAGACTCGACCACTTTTGTTAAATTTTACAACAGAAATGCACATTTCCAAAATTAAACCAACAAAATATTAATTTCTTTGGATAAGGGAACGGGTAGCACTACGTAATTTGTTGACAAAATATAATACGTATAGTTAAAAACCGATAATTACAAGCTGACTGCAGAGATCTTTATAAAAATACAGTGAAGTAGTTTATATGTGAATGTCATAAACACGAGATGGTTTCAGTTTAAGTAAAGCCGAAGGTAATCGACATCATAAAAGATGGATGCTGTCTCTCTGGTATTTCTTCAGACTTTGAGGTAAAAAGATCATATATTAATCCAGACTGAAATCTACTCATATGACATATTACATTTCGGTGCTTTGAGTAATTACGGTTTTATAGAGTAACAAATACACTTCCATCCATTTTTTTAAAACAAACTTTATTTTAAAAATTAGAATTTAAAACACTGAAAAATATATGCCTTTTATGGAATATGAAGAACATAACAGCAGGCTACATCGTTAGTGGAGACTTAACGTTTAATTAAGAGCACGTAAATTTGCTTCATTTTTTGCACTAGGACTTTTTGAGAATTTTAGTTTCAGACTATATTAAAAAATATGTTAAATGCAAAGCTCTGGGCTATTCGCGGGCGGGGTACGCCTTATTTTATATGCCAGTGTATTTCTATTTAGAGCGCCGGTGAATTTAATCAGTTCAATGTTTCAAAGGGTTTTCTTACTATTTATACACTCGCAACATCTTATAAGGTTATAACTTTTCATTGAATACTTTCGCTATTACAACATTTAATGAAGAGTTTGTTATCGATAATGCATTAAAAATGTAAACAATTTCATCTTCTTTTTGTATTTTATGTGAGTGGTCGTTGGTAATCTCGTAGTCAGTTGTTATATTTTAGTATTATAGACATTTTGAATCCCAACTAAAAATAGCCTACTAAGCTACATTTTGAAACAACACTAATTAGAAGTTACAGTCACAAAAACAAATGTTATTTAATTTTATTTAACTGATTTTTAATTTTGAGAAGATATCTATCTTTATTTTAGAGTTCATAGAACTGTGAAACAAGAAATCCCAATCGTTCCGTCAAGTCCATCCGTTTGCTGCCACAGCCATATGACACAGTCTGAATGTGCGTGGGTATTACAGATATGTAATACAGAAATACAAATTAAAAAAAAAGTGTATTGATCTAATTCGTTACTATTGAGAAGATGTTCCCATATTTTTAATGTAATGTTATGTATAATGACATAAGGAGTCTTTATAAATTTGTCAATTCCGTTCGTACGCTGCCACTATCATAAAATTAGGAGATGCACGAATATTGGAGAAACATGGTAAATAACTACAAATATAAATTTGTATTGAACTGATTCTTTACTTCTGGAAAGATTTATTCATATTTTTAGGTTTCCGTAACGAAACAATTAATCCTTACATATTCATCAAGACAATCTGCCCGGTGCCACAGTTTTACAATTTATGACATGCATGTCAGAGAAATATAAATTTACAAAGAAAAATGTATTAGACTAATTCGTTACTCTATAGAAGATGTACCCATATATTTAGGGATTTATACTGAAACAAGTAATCTTACAATTTCATCAAGTCTATCCGTTCGCTACTACAATCCTACGATTCGGAAATACATGGGGCACAAAACATAAAAAAATGTCATTGAACTGATTCATTACCTCTGGTAAGAAGTACGAATCAGTTCAATTCATCAAAGTCAAAAAATCAAGCAACCATTTCAGGGTTTCGTAATAGAACAAAGAAACCTATGATTTTGGGTTGCTTACTGGAGCACCTACTATTCCCGCACCATTCCATACTTCATTTATGGCCACGACCATTTCATCGAAATTTGTTCGAGTGGAAGAAATCATTACATACATAAGTACCCTAACCAATTTTGTAATTACTACGCGTGTAGTAGCTCGATACAATATTAAATTCGCAAATGTTCTGTTTGAATGAACGGATTTTCATGAAATAAAAATTGAATATTACTTTAAGTTATGTCTTAGATAATGCAGCCCAAAGCGAACAAACCCAAAATCAAAGCGAACATACTAATAACAATTTAAAGAAAGTATTTTTATATTCTATTACTCTTATTATGTCGCCTAAATAATTTTTTCATAAACATCTTCAATGTACAGTCACGTTAATTCTATAGTTTCAAAATATGTTTAGATATTGCAGATATTTCACTTATAAAGAACGAACTTAATTCAAATGATAATATATGATAGTCAATTAATCATTATTATTTTAAGAAAAAACAAATTTAGAAATTCTTGAAAAATGGTTGTAGCATTAGACTATCGTTATTAATATTAACTTATTTACAAAACAATAAATGTATGTCATTCGAAATTTATTTAAAAACTTTCAGGAACCATTTCCTGTATTTCTTGCCAATTTTTAATCTATTATGGCAATATTTTATATTTAAATAAAAAAATTTAATTTAAAAATTCCGAAAATCACATTTGTTTAAAATAATTTTTTCATATTATTGAAAACCGTTTTATGGTTTTATGGCTCAACTTTATGTACAGAATTTTGCATGTATTTTTAAGGCACGATTTTCCTATTTTCTATTGTAGAAGTGTTTAATCATTTTGATCGAAAGTATTCTTGTGTATCTATAATTTCAATAAATATTCATTTGAACAAGTCATTTTAAAGTTGCCGTTAACTTCGTTCTACTAAGACTGTTAAAGGGTGACCTAGGTCAAATTATACGATGGCTGTAAATATTAAAAGAAATTTGAACCGACTTTTTACATACCGATACGGATTTTTTTCGAGTTAAACCTATCAAGCGTAAGTATAAACCTGGTTTTGAACGAATTTTTTAAATCTAAGGTCTAAAAAGACCTTCCGAATCATACACTTTTTCTTTCATACGTATAACTAGAATATACTAAATGTCCTTCTTATTTATTGGTTTGCAATGTTTTCTGATGCAAAAATTAGATTAAAATCATAGGTTTCTTTGTTCTATTACGAAACCCTGAAATGGTTGCTTGATTTTTTGACTTTGATGAATTGAACTGATTCGTACTTCTTACCAGAGGTAATGAATCAGTTCAATGACATTTTTTTATGTTTTGTGCCCCATGTATTTCCGAATCGTAGGATTGTAGTATCGATGCGTTTTTAGTGATTTTTGCTTACGTTATGTATATAGTAAATACCGAGTAAAAGAAGTTGCATTTTTTTAGATATTACACAAAAATGAATAAAGGTAGTAGCAATTTTTCTAGAGACAATTGCTTGAGCAATGATAGTTTAGCAGTATTTAAACTACCGTGTTAATAACTTTTTAACTGAATATACACATGTGAATGCACATACTTTGTCTGTTAATTGATTTCCAAAAAACTTAAGTTAACAGGATCGTATTCGTCTACCATCTAGGCGTTTGTATTATTTTTTTTTCTGATTGCAAACAATCGAATAGAAAATTAATTCGACTTTCTCATAGCTATTGATAAATATTCGAAGACGAAATATTTGTTAATAGCTATGAGAAATGCGTGCGATCATAACTTACTTTTTAATATGTTCTTTTACCAATTTAGTCCAATAAAAAATCCTAATACTAATACCGTCACTATCATTTGCCGGAAATTTGCATGAAGTTTTTTTGTACTTTTCGCCTACTTTCATTATTTTTCTATTTTCACCTATTTCCACCCAACAAAAAAAAGCACGTCTTACTAGCTATCATGATAACTTTATCCTTAAATTAAGCAAAAACCTACACGCTGCTCTTAGAACAATGAAACGAATATTCTGTAAAAATGAAAATCAAACTGAATTTCAAACTTAAACATATAATAATAGAGGACTATTAAATATTTTGAATATTTATTTTTTCCTTAATCTTTTAAAAGCATCGAGTCTCATTGAAAATTAATTCTCTAAAATTCATTCTAAGTGTAAATTGTTAAATTGTTGATGTAAATTGTTAAATTCAACACGCGCAAAATTTTTAATTATAAACATTGTCAAAAAATTGAGAGATTTGTCGTCCCGCGTAAGACTTACACTGCAGAAGTCTTGAAAATCGGGATGGGTGATGGTATTTTTTTCAAATTCACATGTACTTATAGTACTTATAATATGTTATTTAAAGAAAGAAATTTTTTTGCTTTAAAAGCGCAATAGTCTTCGGCGATATTGACTGAGTTTTCCTTATATTTTAAACTAAGAACTATCTGTCTCCTAACGTGACATAGCAGTGACTCGTGCTTATTTTCCTGACCATAATGATAAATTACTGGGAACAATTTTTAGTTTACTTATTCTACGACACTTTTTCCACAGAGTTCAAAACTGCTGAGAACAGGCAATACCCTTCTGTTTATGAAATAGTATGAATAACATGGCCGTATTTAACTCGATATATTAATCTGTAGCAGAGACGCTGGCCAACTTCTAAATGCTGTTCATGAGTTGGTTATTATAATCAGTATAAATAATATAGAGCACATCACCACTGTCTATCCATGTCATGTCTTTCCATTGACCAGATTATTTTGTTGGTAAATGGAAGTTGATACCGTTAACAATACAATATTTAATAGCTGGGCAATGAAAATAAATTTCCTCTTATTTTCTAAGTTATATTTTAAATCGGGTTCAGGGGAATGCCACGTCCGCATTGTAATACCCAGTTAAACAATTAAATAACGTAACCTCAACAAAAGCGTAAATCTAAAAGGTTCAAGAATTTTGCCGGCCACTCCATTACCTATGCAAATTCAACTATGTATTTTCAATTGAAAGTTTTAGAAGAAAGGACCAGCCACGAGCGCTCTCCGGCGCCCTTTTACATACATCACCATCTTAATGCGTTTGTAAATAAAGGAAACAGAGAGCGCCATTATTGGGAACTAACTCTCAATCTCATGAATATCTTGTTAGGTTTTGCGAGTATATGTATGACGCAGAACACCTTTTTATAGCTGTAGTGGCAGGGACACCTTGAATAAATGTGAAATCGTTTAATTAATATAGTGTCAGTTTTTCCTAAATGGCGTTGTTGTTCCAATATTTCCTTTAATTTGTTCAACGGATACAAACAAACCTATGTCAGCCACTTTTCGAAATTTTCAACCTCTTGTTATATTACTATGTAAATGTAATAGCAATATATACATATATATATATATATATATATATATATATATATATATATATATATATATATACATATAAATAAATAATATAATGAGTTTAGCCATGCTCTAATGAACATTTGTTTTTAAATCAGTAAACGACTCAGCAATACAAATAATCGAGTATTATTCGAAGTGCTATTGCTGTTCTGTATTTACGTACTGTAACCGGGCAACAAGGGAATTATAAATACTAGTTTTCATATTAATATTGTCAATAAAATTACACATAGAATTACTCATATATTTATTCTTGTTAATTCTCTAGAATTCATCATTTATTTACACAAAAACAGTGTCAATGAAACACTTAAAACAAAAAAAAAATAAAAAATGAATGAAGTTGTTTTGAAAAATGATCACTTATCTAATTGTACAAGAATTGTATGATCTCCAAAAATAGTTACTTGAGATGATCACACAGAAATATTGGAATAAAGTAGCAATATTGATTTAGTTTTTTTCTTTTATTTTTAAGGAAATAAATTTGTGGAAAAAAGAACTATTGTAATTATATCAAAAATATACTGCTGGTTAGAACTAAAGGTCACTTACTACTTGACAAAAGGATTGTGACATATTGAAAAGAATCAAAAAGAAGAACGAAAACAATTTAGTATCCTACAGCCATTGTCTCCTTGCATGCGAAGAAATAAAACCCGTTCTGTTTATTAATTTGCACATCAGTTACGCGCTATCAGTAAAAAGAACACCTGGTCAGTGATTCACGCGTTTTCTACTATTTACTATAAATCGAACAATAGATAAATCGAACAACAGAATGATAGACATTCTGAATGAAAATCAAATTTAATCAGTATTGATAATACCAGTTACCACGCGCAGCAAATCATTCGAGCATCTAAATCAGCGTCAATGGTAGACGAAATACTAAAATGGCTGCAATTGATGCATCGGTATGACCAATGACCGATAAACCAACGTGGTCATGAAGTTGTTCTTTGGTCACCTTATTACTGAGATTGTTGTGGGCGCAATTAAAGGGGGAAGTGACAATGAAGAACAACACATTAAAACAGCAGATGCTGAGAAATTACTCCATCAGGCCATTGCAAATATGTCAAAATAAAATTGAAGAAACTGTTCAATATGCATGATCCCTACAAGACTAAGGTGTGAGAAAATCACACATCCCACAGCCTTTAGTTATTAATTAAAGTTGTTATTACGATGATGACGATTCTGATGACGAATTTTATGTAATCGAAATAATTAGTAATTAATTTGTTGGTACTTGTGACCTTCTCAAACCTTTGGCTTGTAGCCCTTTGAGACATTAGCAATGATCTGATGGAGTAAATGCATTTCTTCCTGTATTTGCCCGATACCAAATGTTGTATTGACAGTAATAATTAGTAATTAGTTAAAAGTAAATATTAGTCACATAATTTGTTACAGTTAACTAATGAATTAGTCATTATGAAAAATTTATAAATATTTAAATTATACTAAATAATAGTATAATTAAAATATTTGTAATTTTTTTCAAATGTTTATTGTTACCTATTTATAACTCTGTTTTATATGCATACGAAAATTAAATATATTAATTATATTGTTTGAGTTTAATTTTATACGTAGCTTGTCGATTACATTATAACGCGAGCCTTACACATCACTAGCCGTTACTGTAAGAACTGAGAGTGCGAGTAATCGCGCAATATGTTCCATTTTACTCATACATTTTATTGCTCCACATGCAAGGACTCAGCAGCACTAGTATTGAAAGCTCATAAATAGAACATTCTACGAAAAACACAGATTACGGTTGGTAATACGATTCTACGAAAAACACAGATTGTGGTTGGTAATACGGTCTTCGAGTATCTATTCTGTTTGAAATTCTGCGGATGCATTACATAAATCTAAATCAATAAAATTCCCTAATATGTTTGCATGAAAACTGGAAGATGAGCCGTACAATTTTGTTTGTTGCTGCAATATACTTTGCCTTTGAATACAATAAAAAACACTACAATAGAGAAATGTGCAAATTTCTAGGCGGAGAATTTAGCAAACTATAATAACATTTAAATATAAAACTTTGTAAAGGAACGCTTTATCAGCTAACTTTAAACCACTTGTGACTCATTTTGTAAGGACAAAATGATACATACTTTTACTTAATACTAAAATTTTAATTTAAGACAATATTTATACACTTAATAGTTATATAATTGAGATCCAAATTTATTTTTAAGATTTGAAAATTATAAATTGAAAAATTTCCAAATCCTAAAAACGAGCATTAAATTAAAAAACATGTTATTACGCCAGTTTATATACGTGCGTATAGACTTGCGGAAAATAGTTTGAAGCTAATTAGGCTATGTCCTATTAATAAACTGAATATGATTACACAGAGAGAGAAAATGAAAGGATCAAACTTGGTACTAATTCTCCGGTCTGAAGTTGATGGTATATATTCTGTAACTAATAACATACAGTTCTAAACTTCCAAAAGACGTACTAAGTGCTTTTGGGACGACGTATCAGTTAAGAGCTTCATATATAATGAAATAGTTCAATAATACTGACTTTACGCTGACTTTGTATATTTTAATTAACAAAATCTAGATGAAGTAAAGCTCGACTCGTAACAAGACAATTATTTTTTGGAGTTATATCTTCTAGCCAATAAAATGTATTTTTTTAACTTTTAACAGTGTCTTCAAGTGATAAAATGACCACATTTCGTATCTTGTGGAATGATCGTATCCAATATATCGAGAATAGCATAGTTACGTTGTTGATTTTATTTTCGAACATATGTTTTTTTGTACTTCATAATAAAAGGTGGAGTAGAATCTGACATTGTTTTTTAGAGATTCAAACATCCCTCCTAGAATATTCTTGTGGAAGTTTTACTGATTCAAGGCTTATGGGGGTCTTCGTTCTCTACATACTTAACATTGTTTAATTTCTATCAAGTTTGGCTTACCTTGAGCAATGTTGATATAATATTTACATTCATTTCTAGTCACTGTTTCATTCATTTCATACATTCATTTAAACTAATTGCAGTCATTGATAAGCCCCAGCATCGTAATACTGGCAACATTAAATCAAAAATTTTAAATTATTCACAATTAAATGAAACTACGTGATGTAGTATTATTTCTATTTCCTTTAAGTTCTATACCACGACCTAGGTTTCGTTGAATTACATCTTCAGGTGGGCTGTTAGCAAAGGTTCTTTGCTAACATAGGTCGTGGTAAAGAACTTAAAGAAAGTAGAAATAATACTATATCACGTAGTTTCATTTAATTGTGAATAATGGGTTTCTAGAAAATTAACGCCAAATATCTTCAAAATTTTAAATGATTTTGCGAATTCCTAATTGAATTTAACTGTCAAATCGATGACTTCCTTACATCTACATAGATGACTTACATCTGCATAGATATCTAATTTGGAAAATATACGTAGAATTACACATTCAATCAACTCCACTGGCAGATAATTATTTGTATTTAACCAATAAATTGCAATATTTGATGTCTATTCACAATATTTAGAATCTAGAAGACATAGATCTTCCATATTAGTCTAGAAAACTCTAGTTAACGAAGGAGAAAAGATATAAAAGAATGTTAGACTCTAGTACGCCCCACCACCATAAAGATAATTACATTATTTCTTCTTTATATAATTCGATCCAACTCTAAGTAATAAAAAGGTACGTGCGTGCGTACGTGCATGCACAGAGACTAACAAGATATTCATGAGGTTACAAGTTGGTCCCGAATAATGGGTGTTTCTGCTTCCTTTATTTACGAACACATTAAGATGGTGATATATGTAAACGGGTGTCGCGGGAACACTGGCAGCGCTGAACTGCGCGACCGGCGCTTCCTTCCTAAAACTTTCAATTGAAAATACATAGTTGAATTTGCATAGGTAATGAAGTGGCCGGCCAAGTATTTTGGCCTTCCGGGCTTATACTTTTGTTGAAGCTACGTCGCTTAATCGCCTGACTGGTGTAGTGCAGCACGGATGCGGCGTTTTATCGGACGCGAGTGAAAATTTAGCTTTATATATAAAGGGAAATCTATTTTTATTGCTCGACCGTAAACTTTTCAATTGCTAATGGAGCAAGGTTTCTTTTGTCGGTGAATGTACTTTAATATTCCCAGGTGACCGTCCCTTTTACGTTACCCATTGTACGTTTATTTATTTACATTGAGGTTGCCTCCCAACGAAATCGAGTAGTCAGAGACTGCGATGGATATTGGTTATTGCGAGTATCGCAATGTTATCAACTTTATGCTGTCATTAAACTGGACATTGAAGGTAACTAGTCTATCCTCTACAACCATATACATATATGTATCTCATTATGTACGTAGCACTCATTATTAACTAATGTATATTTTATGTAAGTACGCGACTGTTTATCAGGAAGAAGTGCATTTAAAATCTTCGGAGCTAGAAACGTCTTAAATACAGCGTAATTTTAATAATTCCTTGACAGAAAATTACAGTTATTGCTTAAGTTTACTGTATCACACATTTAATATTGATGACACGTATTCCAACGATCGTGGCCAGTTTGTCCACAATATATCATTCGTGATATAATTTATCAACATATTTACATGGTAATTATTATCGTTAAAATGCTACGCAATAAAATTTGGTAGATACATACAAGAGTAACATCAAAGATATTTATTGTGAACAAAGTTTAAATTGTATTGTAAGATATTAGTATAACATAAGGTCCGCAACAATCAGTTATATCACAGTAGTAAGTGAGTTTTTTGGGGAAGAAAAAATGAGCGAATACGTGTGGAAAATTTTGTATAAGGGAATGAGGCATGAAAATTAACTATAATTTAATTTTAATGTCGACCAATGATGGAGTTTTGTAGTAGTTTATCATAGTTATGATATTGAGACAATTGTTAAAAAACTTAAGGTAAACAACAGCAAATGACTACATCTTAATTGAAATTAATAAACTGATTATAATAAGCAGATATACGATATAGAAAACGACATATTCGATACAGTCACCCTTAACAAACTAAGTTACTAATTAAATATCGGTGGTTATAAGCCAACGAACAATCCGGGAATCTTAGTGATATTTACCTTAAAAATTCCCAGAAACTGTAATATTCCTGCGTAAAAAAATTAGTTTATTTATTAATTGTGTTTACAACTTTAGACAAAAGTGACTACAGAAAGATTTAAATTTTTTTTTCTCAGCACAAACAATTTTTTGCGGTTTCTGTTATTATAAATTCAGCTATATTCACTCTCAACATAAAAGAGCCTCAAACATTCATACCAACTAGCACCGCTAAAAAATATATCGAAATTTTAAATTGATTAATATACACTTATTTCCATGAAGTCAGTATATTAAGAATAGAGGACCAAAGCATACGAGTGAGAACAAATTCTTTATGACATTTCTGCTAGTGGAAAAGAGATGACAATACATGCACAAATAAAACTATTTTGAAGGATAGATGTTTCCGATAGTCTCCTACTTCGATAGCGTCCCGCCGTATTTTAGCATTTTCATATATTTTCAAATAACATTTCCAGAATATTATTTTAGAATAAGCAATGGTGTTGAATTGTGAAGTGACGTATACGAATAATCCGAATAAAAAGTCATTTCACAGGTAAATGCGATGCACAACCTTACTTTTTTATCATTTATTTTCCGCTAAATTATTGTTCAATTAGACTTTGAGAAATATACATATTATACTAAATATGTTCTGTTTTACGTTTTATTGTTTTTTTTTATATTTTGTGACTACAATTACGAGATATGGTATCCGTGAAAAATGACATTTTACGGATCGACATATCGGGATGGGCATTATTTTATCGACAAGTCATATAGATATTTTTCTATAATCAAAATAAACGTAGATTCCCATAAAATGTTTACTTCGTGAAATAAACGAAAAAAAATATTAATAACATTTACGATGTAACCGTTCAGTGATAAATGTGACAAAAAATCAGCGTAGGTTCAAATCATGCAGAGATAAGAAAAACATTTTCAAACTTAAGAGAATTGAGGTATCTAAATCATTAGCACTTAAACTAAGAGCTGAACCTAAATAATGTTCATACGTAAAAAAATAGAAAACAACTGGTAATTTGTGAAAATGTGAAATTTGCGTTCGATCCTTTAATAATGGTTTCCGTATTATTACTCAAAATATCACCCAAAAATATACTTTTCAGCTCTCCAATAAATTCTATACGATGAATAAAAGAGCCAAGAATTCTTAATAGATACAACTAGACTCCCCATAAAAATGCTAAGTTTTGTAGTAAACATTTCGATAAAAAATATTTTGTGGAAAGGGCACATACCGATGTGTTTGTCAACATCCTAATTTATATTTGATTATTTTTTAATAAACGTTTAGTGTTTTCACAAAGATTAGGTAAGCTACGCCTCTAGAGAAAATTCATGTCATGTCTATATTTTTAGTTAAAACAGAACGAAGTTTTCTTTTTATTTAGTTTAAAATATTATTGTAAATATTTATCTGTTTTGTATGATATAGTAATGAAATATTAATGTATCATAAAATTAGTAGCTGTTGTTCACATTAACATAATTTTTTTTCCGATGAAGTTAATGCCAAAGAGACCAGTGTCATTTTAAATATACATATATATATATATATATATATATGTATATATATATATATATATATGCATTTCATCTGAGCCATCGACATTGCAGCCACCATTGATGCCAAAAAAAGAAGATTATTTTAAAATGTAATAAGTTAAAAGAAAAATTAAAACATAAGACAGATTTAAACATATCCACAGAATATAAAAATAAACAATAAAACGGATATCAACAAATTGACGGCTAAATCTAAGAGAATAAAGAAAAAAAATAACAGCACTGCAATAGGTTTTTGAAGAATTTAATAAACGACCTTACCGCATCATGCAATAATAAAACGTTGCAATTTTTAGTAGATAGGGTAAATGAAAAAAAGTTGGTAAAATAGCCCATTCTACAGAACGTAGTAAAGAGCTTAGAAAATTGGCACTAACTCTCCATTTCAAAGGTATTATAGTTATGTACTTGAACATTACATCTTTATTTAACTCATACTAACAGGCTTAAGAAATTATATCATACAGTAAGTTGCGAACCGTATTTTACAGCTGAATCATTCTATGCAATAAAGAAAATGACTAAAAAAAGAGTTAGTTTTTAGCATATCTTTTTCATGACATGAGAGTTAAAGAATATAGTATAATAATATTTTAGCTATATCAATATAGGTAATAATTTGCATGGAGACGAATCAGCAATTGCAAATCAAGTTCTATTATTTACGGTTGTGGCTATGAATAGCTTTAGGAAACTTCCAGCTGGTTCGTTCCAGGAAGAAGTTTTACTGCTTCACAAAAGGTAAATTTATTGAATATCTACCTTGATTTACTTAATAAGACTTCATGTGTAGAAATTTCATTCAAATTATATCATGTGTAGTTTACTTGGCGTAAAATTAAACAGCAAACTATATACTCCATATTTTACATGCAAAGCCAAAACATATTATATTTTACTCGATCTGTGTCACCTTTTAAAACTTGTGGGATATATGTTCGGTGACAAAAAGTTTTGATCGACGAAAATGGTAGAAAAATTATATTTATATTTATTACGTAATTAGACAATGTTTCAATGAATAAAGGTCTGAAATTGGGGAATAAAATTACATTTAGGCATTATTTGAAACCAGAAATAAAAATGGTAGTAGCGGTACAATTACTGACAGATATTCAGTACTGCCATGATTTTTTGCATTTATCACAATTTTAGAATTCAGAAGCCACTGTGCTATTTATTACCTTCGTTAATAACATATTTGATATTTTTAATTCCATGAACTTTCTTTCTTCTAGGTTTAAGAAACCTTTGTGCTCAACTAACAAACAAGAAATATTCGCCAAAATCTATCAAGTATACAAATATTTAAAAAAATTTAATTTTAGGATTTCATAAACTCTACTAGATGTTTAGGTTTACCCGAGTTCTTAATAAACATAACAAGTCTAAAATATTTATAAATAGACTACATTCAAAAAGGCCATTTGTAATTTTTACCTTTTTATAAATTATCACAGGACCGTTTGGAAATACTTTTTAGTGCCGTTCTTTCTAGGGATGGTTTCAATAATAGCCCAACGATCAGACAATTTACTTCTGTAAACAAAAGGTTACTTGGTCACGCAGAATTAAAACTGAGTGAAAGTGGAAACTGCTTGGAAATTTTAAAAAAATATTATTTTTTTCGGTATAGTTTTCAACATAAAAAGTATTAATACTGCAATATTACATGATAAAATTTTAAAGGAATTTTGATTGAGCGATAATTTCCCAAAGAACAATCCAGGTGATTCTGAAACGTGTACTTGATATTATTTGACAGACTACCTAACACTTCTGAAGACTTAAAAAGACTAGAAAAATATGTACATTCTGAAGTTCGTGTAGATTCCTTGGCACAATCACGAACTAAAGAGTTATTTATAAGTCGTAAAGATTTCACAAAACAAGGTAAGATCTTTTTGACTTATCCATCACAAGATGTATTTAGTTTATATTTAAAATACGAATATTATTTTAGATAAAATTTAAAAACTAATGCCAACTTTGATGAGATGATTTTTAATAGAACTGTTGTAGAAATCATAACATTTATTTGCACTAAAAATTGTTTTGATAATATCGATTTGATTGATAATTTAATTAATCAATCATTCATATTAGAAGGACCCTCCTAATAGCCACATATATCTATTAATAAAATATATAATTGAAAATTATTTGACAATAAGGTTAAGATATAGATGAAAAGAAACTTTGAGAAGCCATTTGAACAAGATTATTTTATTGAAAAGCCATTGATTTTCATAATAACTAAGAAAAGGATTATTTAGAATCGTATAAATACATTTTTAAGTTTTGGTGTCATAATATCATTATATAAGGAACTGTAATAAAAAAATTTTCTTTAATGAAAACACGCTTAAGATTCTTTTTTCATGTTGAATTGTACAATTTTTTTTCGTAGTTAATGCGTAATTGAAATCACTAGAATGTATCACTAAAATTTTTCAATTTTAAAAACGAGCATCATTTGTTTATAATAAATACTTACTGGTTTTTAGGTATTATATTATTTTTTTAATTTTAAAATTTCTACATTCAACTGTATATATTTTCTATATAGAACTTATTTTCTCTGATACAAATGTTTTAATCTTTAGCCTACATTTAAGTACTTTTGTAGAATTTCTGGCCGTGATATTCAATTATTTATACGACTACGTTTGGATCGACATTTTTTCAAAGTAGAAATAACATACTCAAAATGTTTTGAAGTTAAACAAGTATTTAAGGCTACAAAATATAAGAGGTATTGCATAATCATTTTTGAGAACGGAGTTACTCGTATAAAATTTAATAATCTCAAAAAATATGTTAACTTGGAAGCGAATTAATAATTATGGACTCTAGGAAATAAATTGTTACAAAATTTGACTAAATACGTGCACCTTTATTTTTATATTATCGACATAACATCGTTAGTGAAAAGCCACCACTAAAAGTCTCTCATATATACAATTACGCACACAAGGACAATTCAATTTCGGTGATGCAAGACATGTCGAGTATGTTCGTCAATTCGTTATATGTTAAGTCTATGCTTATTTTAAATCAAGGATTTAATTGTTTAACTACCAACAGTTTGAGTAATAAAATGCCGAATTTAAAGTACCCGTAATGCATCATAATTTGCTTAAATAACGGACAGCAAATACACTGGCACGCATTGATAACGTGAGCACCCTGAGTTCTAATGCCATCATCAAAACCATCATGCTTCGTTTTGGGTCATAAGACATATTCGAATTTCAATATTCGTGGTATAAATTTTGAGATCAGTTAACTTTATTCACGGAAAACTTGTCAGAAATGAAAACCAAAATATGGTGCTGAATACGGTACCCTTAGTTTTGTATGCTATAACATTATATTTATTTCTAGAAAATGAGAATCGTAATTTCTTTCATCATAAATTTTTATCGCGGAAACTAATATAAAAAAATAGCACTTTTAAAGGTATTTCATATTGTATTAAAGCGCAATTTATTGCGCTTTACTTGAATATAGTGCAATTACAACACGTCGAATAGTACTTCCTTTTTTAATTATAATTCAATCATTCGCCGATATCAATTCCTATGAATAAAGGCAAAGGACTTCTTCCGATAATAATCAACGCTGCAAACAATTACTTTACTCGTCTCTGATTTATAAATGAAAATAGACTCTTTTTAAATACGTATCAATGATTTATAAAAAAAAACATAAAGATACATTGAAAATTGCAGATTAGCACAGACTATACGAAATAAATAGCTGAACAAAGAAATGTAAGTTATAAGGAACATTGAAAGAAAAAGCCGCGACTATATTAATTAATTTTATATTTATTTGGTACCCCGATCGCGACTCTATGGGATAAAAAAGGTACGTCCGGGCGCACAGTAGTACACAAAGCCTAACAATATATATTCGTGAAGAACACATTAAGATGGTAATGTGCGGAAACGGATGTCGAGGGAGTGCTAGCGGCGGTGGTTGGCGCAAACGGCTCTTTCTTTCCTAACTTTCGATTGAAAATACATAGTTGAACTTGAATAGGTAATGAAGTAACCGATCAAGTTTGTGGGTCTGATTTGGGTGATGCGGCGACCAATCCGCCTTCAGGTATAACGGAAAATCTATTTTCATTGCTCGACCGTAAAGTTTGAATTACTAAGTTAACTTTTGTTTTATTCGTGAAAATGTTTGTCTAATTTCAAAGGGGAAATAGCACATTTATTTATCTTATTTCTATATATATAAATATATATATATATATATATATATATATATATATATATGTGTGTGTGTATATATATATATATATATATATATACATATGTGTGTGTATTTATATATAAACGATAAAGAACATTTAAAAAATACAATAATTTTATTCGCTCCGTCTCGAATTTCGTGCGAAGATTTTTAAGTCTCCGTTCAAAAACAACTTAGGAAATTTAACGCCAGTTATTTTTATTACATTCATTTATATTATGTGGTAGATACGTAATGAAAATATTTAAAACCTAAGATAACTGAAATCGTGAGAAAACATGTGTACAAAATTAAATGCCATAAACGCACAAAAATTTACTTCTTTGTTACAGAGATTATTTTTGGGAAATTGTTTAATCAATAATAACTTATATCTAACGGCCAGTGGAATCAAATTTGTGAAAAATAGAGGACTAAACATTTATCGTTGAAATTTGTAACATAAATAACAATTTACTGTTATTCCTGTTACAAAGTCTTGATACAAGATAATTGTACCTCTACAATGAATATTAGCTGATAAAAGTTATAAATTGCACGTTGATTATCATAACCCATACGTCATTCAAAATGTTCAAAACAATCTTTTTTTCACATTATTTAAATAAACATGCAATTAAATTTACTATTTCTTTTGAAAAACATTTAAGAATTGTAATAGCCAAAGCGAAAGTTATCACAATAAGTTAAAAATTAAACGCAAATCTACTAATTAAATGAAACATTATTGCCATGCCTGCTATTTAAATATTTTGGCATATGACAAATATCTAACTTTCTGTGTCATTTTTTTTTGTTTTACAGAAAATGTTTGTTCCAATAATGGAAAATACCAATAAACTATGCAAATTAGCTTTTTGAAACGACTATTGAGACGATATTACATCGTTTTTTAAACTTAACAGTGCTGGAAAATGTTTATAAACTGCATGCTAAAGTAATTAAGAAACTAAGCAACAAATTGTTAATTGTATTTTATTGTTTTTTTCTATCTCAAAATTTCGTTGCTTCCCTGATATATTCTTTGATAAATTGTACGAATAAACACTTATTTTGTTATGTTGGTATAAAATTTTGTCACCTTTTTTAATAAATGAGGCAACTGAGAAGAACTCGTCGAAAACTTTAGGGAAGTTTTTGGAAAATGTTTCTACCCATATGTAAAAGAAAATTTGAAGAAGTTTTCTTTTGCATCTATCGAAATTTAATTTCTTTCTATGTAATGATGTTTGAAATGTTAAAACGTCTCAGGAAAAGTATTATTTGATGTTTTTATATACAAATGAACCATTGTATGTGCGAAGGATTTGCCAGTTCTAACTACGCATTATTATTTACAATATTATTATTGTAGTTTGTAAACTTGTATTTATGTTCATTTTGTATGTAAAAGTCTCATTAATCATCTTAACTTAATCGATAGGCCTACTTTAAATAATAAAGATTATCAGTTGACTTGCTTGCAAGTTTAGCAAGCTTGCAAGTTTATTAGGTCGATAAACCTAATACCTTCAAAATTAAGTAATAAATCGCCTAATCAAAGTTCGCTTAATACATCAAAATTCGCTAAGTAAGTAAAATTCGCTAAGTAGCAGGGTCAACGGCGGGCGTCGGAAAAGCCTCTGTCTTGCTCCTACCCTTAGAACTATTGTCCTTTGCCAGGTTTAGCAGAACTATCTCCAGTTTAATGCTCGTTAATAACTTTCAGATTATTATTTACACATAATTAATTTAAAAAAATAGATTAAATTACATTTTAAATGGGGAATCTTATGGGATTATTTATAAGATCATGAATTATACTCGTAAATGCGTATGTGTCATTTTTAATTTTAACGAATACATTTTACTCGATTTTGTATTATTAATCGTCCAATTCGTATAGTTCAGCAACTACTGTTACATACACATAACAAAGTGCCAAAATTTTGTACGTTGCAAATCAGAGAGAACGAAATTGTCTCAAATTCTTTACTAGGAAATATTCTTATGTGCGTATTATGTATCAATATAAGGTAATAAATGTAAATTATCACTATTAAATTTTGAAAAGTAATAATGTACTCTTAAATCATCATAGACGCTTTGAAACATATTACAGTGAAATATTTCATGTTTGTTACATGGGTGATTTTTGTGTTAAATCTTAGAAAAAGACTTATAATAAAATTATATTTTCCAAAACCAAATCTTGCCAAAAATTAATCGATCTGTGCTCTATAAAGTGTGATAGAATGCAGACACACTTTATCTTCGTCATCAAAAGTGCGAATAAGAAGTGTCGTGAAATATTTCCATTCCGATAATCCTCATTAACGAGTACGCGATGATAGATTACTGGTATACTGATATCACACCTTTTAACAGAAAATAACATAAAATGATATCATAACTCATCCTATGAATATGAAAGCATCCGACGAAGGCACCCTTCGTTGCGCGTATCTACGGAATAAGTTATGGTATAATTAAATTATGATAATAATTGCTTAAATGTAATCACTAAAATTATTTCCAATTATTATATTAACGGACAATCCATTGAGAATCTCACAAAAGCAAATCGTAAATTTATCTTTACACGCAATCCATTACCTTTGCAGGATCCGGCATTCTCTTTACTTACAGCATCCGGCATTCTACGCAAACAAATGAAAGAATTCACAAAAGATTCGCGGAGAACTAGGGCAATGCAATTTGTATGCTCTTTATTAAGAGCAAACTTATATCACTTAAAATTAAAGCATCCGACAAGGGCTCCCTTCGTTGCGGATATCTACGGAAATATTATGAAAAGGTGACAATAAGAATGAGATATCACATTTACTCACACATCATGTGTAGGGTATTTACTCACACATGATTTGTGAGTACATACCGTACCTCGCTTAACGTAGCTCTGTATCCTTAGTTCACTGAATCCCATCCCTTGTACGTTAAGGCATTTTGATTTTTAATTAGAATAGCGATTCACTCAGTGCAAGTAGAATTACGACAAAGAAAGTAGGAAATGCTCCAAATTTTTGGAAAGATAAGTTTATTAATACATCGGAAATATTTTTGTAATCACAGCAAACAAGTACAGGTGAATAAAATCGGCATCACAATTTATTTATTTCGGAGGAATTTATCTAATAACCAAAGCATAGCAACTTCGCAAAATTTTTGTAAAAATTTTACTACAAATTATACAAAAAAACTATATATAAAAATTGTTTTTCAATCTGTTCACGGTAATACGGTTTAACATATAATGTAACTCTATTATCGAGTGTATTGGAAAGACAATGAAAAGACTTTTAAATAGTCAATCCAGTGAAAAAGAAAAACATGTCCACTTATATTGATTACTTCCCCTATTTTAAAATCGCTACGAATTAGCATTAAGGGGATCAGATTATTAATTTAATATTTTCTAAAATCATATAAATATTTTCATTGTTGACAAAGAGGTTGTTTACCGAATAATATTTGATCGTGCCTTAAAATACGATGCATAATATTGTGAACCAACATATTTGGTATATTGTAATTTGTAAACTAAAGTTCTAGTTAAACGATATTTTCAACAATATTGCTATTAATACCAAAACAAAAATAATTTTCGAATGTTTGTAATTTTTACTTTTAATTTAGGTCACACACGACTTTCAAGATTAAAAAAATTAAATACTTAATTTGTCTCATCTAAAAGATTTTCGTATTAATATTTTTGGATGTTTGCAGTTTAATATGCTACATTGCTCGTCAGATTTATGCTGGTTAGTATGATTTGTCGCTGTGCCAAGTTTTAAATTTTTTTCGTCGAACGGTTTTTGAAAAAATTTTCTTACATATTTTCAGGAAATATCTACAAAAATATGTTTTAAAAAAATTATAAATAATTTAGAAATAAAAAGTTGTTAGCTGGAAAAATGAAAAAATATTTATATTTTCAATATTTATTATTGCAAAACTTTTTTTTTTACAAATTCAACAAAACAGGAAGTTAAACATATTACCCCTGTTGTATTAACCTTGGAGCATATTTTAAAATCCCAATAACGAACGTTAAATTCATAGCAAGATATGACCTATAACTTACCATTTTCAACAAAATATATGCTTTAATTCAAAGTCGGAGGGTACAGTTAGAGAGATTAGCGTAAACGGGCAAAGAAAAAAAATTTTTTTGCAACGTGATTACATAAAATTTTCCTTGAAATATGGCAATTCCAATTAAAAAATTATTGTTTAAATCAGACGGGTAGTTCCAGAAATAAGTGCGGACTTATTAGATAGACATAGTAAAATTAATGACAAAAATCTTTATTTTAAACAAAGTTTAAATTTTATTGAATTACAATATGAGTTTAACATAATATCGATGTGTAACATAAATTTCATCACACTAATATGTTTATAATTTGAGAGAGAGAGAATGTACGATTATGTGTGGAAAATGTTGTGCTAGAAAATGAAGCATGAAGAGGAACTATAAAACACTTTTCATGTCATCCAGTGATAGCGTCTTGTAGTAATTCACCATAGTAATGATACTAAACAACTGTCAAAGAAGTTAAGGTAAACTATTTATTACTTTATTTAACCATTGGTTGAAATATTGTTAATACCATGAAATTAATAAGTCGAAGTTAATGCCGATTTGCATATTATATAAGAAGATATACAACATATGGTACATTCAACACAGTCACTCTTAGCAAATTAAATTATAAATTGAATATCGGTGGTTATAAGCAAACGCGCAATCCGCCAATCCTAACGGTATTTACGATCAAAGTTTCCAGAAACTATGCGACTATGTGTATATATATTAACTATAGTTACGACTTTAGACAAACGCGAATACAAACGACTCAATTTTTTTAAATTTTTCTCAATACTAAACAATGCTTTGCAGCCATCAAGTATCAGAATTCAAGTAACCAAACGTGTAATTTGGACTTCGATAACATATAATTTGGACTTCGGTAACGTGAGAACCCTGAGTTCTAATGCCATCATCAAAACCATCGTCTTTCGTTTTGGTTCGTAAGACCAATTCGAATTTCAGTGCGCTCTTAATATTCGTGGCCTAAGTATTGAAATCAGTTAACGTTATTCACTGGAAACTGGTCAGAAATGAAGGCCAAAATCATCTTACCATTAGTTTTGTATGACATAACGTTATGTTTATTTTTAGCAAAGAAGAGTCATAATTTGTTTCATCGTAAATTTGTATCGCCCAAATTAATACAAAAACTAACACTTTTACAGTCCTTGTTGTTGCATTACAGTATTGGAATACAGTTCAGTAACAGCACGTCAAATAATAATCCCTTTTTTAATTATTCAATCCTTTGCCGATATCAATTCATAAAAAAGAAGGCAAAGTTTCAGCAAGGCTAAGTTTCAGGACTACTTTTCCAACAATACTCGACGCCGAAAACAATGATTTCACTCATCTCTGACGTATCATCGTGGTGTGTTGGGTTGATCACAGGGCATACGGGCTTTCAATGCGCGCAGCACTGCGGGGACCCAGGTTCAATTCCCGGCCGCTCGTCGGGCGAGGCTGGACTGGTGTTCTGATTAGCTGTATGAGATTGCTCTTGTAGCAATAAGCACCATGTGTGCCAATTAGATGCATTAAAGTATATAAAATAAATTTATAAATAAAAATAGACTCTCTTAAAATATGTATGAATGATTTTTTTTAAAAATTCTCATTCAGAATTGCAAATTAGAAGAGACTATATGAAATAAATAATTAAACGAACGAATGTAAGTTATAAAAAACATCGAAACAACAAAGTTGCGAATATATTAATTAAACGATTTTATATTTATTTAGTACACGGATCACGAATCTATGACATATAAAAGGTAAAAAGAAAGGAAAGGTCCGGGCGCATAATCGTGTACAAAGCCTAACAATGTATTCGTGAAGTTGCGAGCTAGTCCCGCACAATGGCGCTTCCTGCGTAAATAAAGGATTACGTACGAATTAAGATGGTTATGTACGCAAACGGATGTCGAGGGAGTGCTAGCGGCGGTGGTTGGCGCGAACGGTTTTTTCCGAACTTTCGATTGACAATACATAGTTGAATTTGAATAGGTAATGAAGTAATCGGTCAAGTTTTTGGGCCTGATTTGGGTAGTGCGGCGCCCAACCCCCAACCTTCAGGTATAACGGAAAATCTATTTTCATTGCTCGACCGTAAAGTTTTGAATTAGTAATGAAGTTAACTTTTCTCTTATTGGTGAAAATGTTTGCCCAATTTCAAGGGGAAATAGCATAAGTATTTATCTTTATTATATATATATATATATATATATATATATATATATATATATATATATATATATATATATATATATACATATATATATATACATATATATACTGTTCTGGCATCAGACTGGCGCGCGTATACACCGACACATTGTATACACCCGATTGTATGATATGCACGTTGGACGCTTGGATGGGTAAAATCTTGAGTTCACAAATAGTAATAGCAGTCTTTAGCTGTAAGGATAACGTGTTATGCAATATTAGTCCCCTATATATCCCCTGTATAAACACAGTTTAAACAGGGCATTGTTTAAACTGTCGTTTAGTTTGATTTTTATTTTATTTGTTTAGTCACAGGATCACTGCGCAGTACAAGAGTGAGTACCAGATAAGTTAATATTGTTATATTGAAAAATGAATAATAAAAACAAAGTATTTATTTACAAATGTTTCCAATATTCGTGTGAATATTTGCTTTCAAACATTTTATATTATTTATTTTTTTTAATATTGGAGCTCTGCAATACATCATGCAGTGAGTACTTTATAGTGGTTAAGGAGTTATTTTACTAGCGCGTTAAAACAGATTTCAAGTTGTTCGATAATATTTCGGTCACAGATTTTAAAATAAAAATTTTTTTATTAAATTTTTTATTTGATTATTTCATAGTTTTCAAGTTTTCACTTCTGTCGGCAGTTCCTATGACAGCGGATATTTTTTTTGAATAATTTTATTTTAGCAGTTTCGGATATAAATATGGAAAATGTAATTTGTGTACCTATTTAAGAATATCTCTTATACTTATCTGACATGATTTTACAAAAAAAAAATATTTTGAAATCTTCCTAAGTATACGTTTTAAATTATATCTACACATAGCATCAAATTTAAAAAAAAAAAGCGTATTTAATTTGTCGCCTCTAAAATTTTGGTATAAATATTTTTAATGTTTATTACTGACATACATTTATATAAATATATTATGGTCCTTACTTTATATTCTAATTTCTATATCAAATGACTTTTCATTAAAAATGATTAGGCATTTTCAACAATATCTCTGGAAATGTCTTGCGCGAAGTTATAAAATAAATAATTTTGAAATACCTGTAACTTTCTCTCCAAAATGATAACACAATAAAGAAAATTTGAGAAAAACATTCATTTTATTTGCTCCATTTCGAATTTTCGTATGAAAATTTTAAGTATTCATGCAAAAACAACTTAAAATATTTCTTATGTTTTTAATATTTAAACATACTCTTCAGTAAAACTTAACGCCAGTTACTTTTATTAAATTTGTTTATGATAAGTAGTAAATACACATAATGTATGGAAAAAACATGTAAAACCTAAGATAATTGAAATCGTGAGAAAATGTATATACAAAATTAAATGCCATAAACGCACAGCAATTTACTTTTTTTGTTACAGAAATTAATTTTGGGAAATTGTTTAATAAGTTATAGCTTATATCTAACAGACAGTAGAATCAAAATTGTCGTGAAAGATAGAGAAATAAACATTTATCGTTTGAGTTTGTAACAGAAATAATAGTTTGCTATTATTCCTCTTACAAATATTTGTTACAAGATAATTGTTAATCTGCTATTAATGGCAGCTGATACAATTAAAAATTGCACGTTGAATATTATGACCCGTACGTCAATCGGAATGTTCAAAGCAATTTTTTTTACGTTATTTAAATAAACGTGAAATTAAATTTACAATTTCTATTGAAATACATTTAAGAATTTTAAGCCAAAGTGAAAGTTATCGCAATACGTTAAAACGTGAATGTAAATGTACTGCTTAAATAATCTAAAATTATTGCTTGGCTGCTATTTAATAAATAATATAATTTAAGTTACTGTTTTTATTTTTTCAATTGCTTTATAAAACCTATTTGTTCAATAGTGCATAATATTAAAAGAAACTATGTAAATAAGCTTGTTGAAACAATTATTGACCTTGATATAGGATATTACATTTTTTTTAAACTTGACAGTGCTAGAAAATATTTTCAAACTGCGTACATTGAAACAAAGAAACTAAGCAACAAACTGTAAATTATATTTAACTGCTTTATTTTCTATCTCGGAATTTCACTCCCCCTCATAAATTCTTGGATAAATTGTGCGAATGAATATTTATTTTGTTACGTTTATTTCAAATGTTGGTACTTTTTGAGTAAATGAGGCAACTGAGAAGAAATCGTTAAACATTTTATGAAAGTTTCAGGAAAACGTTTCTACGCACATATAAAAAAAAAATTTAGAATTTTTTTTTTCTGTATCTATTGAAACCCAATTCCTTTCTGTGTATTGATATTTGAAATGTCAAGATGTCTCAGACAAAATATCTATTGAGTTAGTTATATACATAAGCATAATAGGCTATTTGACAACATGGAAAATATACTAAAATTCGGGGTTATCCTATTAGATTATAACGTAAGTAAGCGTATTGCTTTTAATTTTCGAAAGAATAAGTTTATATTATATAAAAAAACGTGAAGAAATCTGAACATTTTTTCGAAATTTAATTAACTTCCCAAACGCCCTGTTATTGGTTAAAAGTCAAATGACATCACAATCAAGTTTTTAAATCTTTAAATTATGGTCCTTTTCTAATTTTTTTTAAAATTATAACTATCACCTTTTGCAATTAGTACAAATTTTTTTATAATGTGACTTTATTACGTATGTTATTCATTACTATGTTATTCTCATGCAATGCATATGCTTATATACGAATATATATATATATATATATATATATATATATATATATACACACACACACACATATATATATATATATATATATATATATAAGCACTATAATTTTATTCCAAATATAAATGTTGTTGGTTAAACAAGATGTTATTGCTAAAATTGGCAGAATAAGTAAATATTCAAGTTGGACAATTAAATTTACTATATTTATATAGTAAATACTTAAAAATGTATGAGAAATTTTATTTTTAATTGTGTAATAAATGCTTAGTGATAAAAAATAAAGTGAACCAACTGGAAAAAAAGGTTAAAAAATATTCCCTCTCAAACAAAAGTCAGTATGAAATTTTTTAAATTGATATTTTTATGATAAATAATCGTCTGCCGCAAAATTTTTTTAAACATATCGTTCTTAATATATATTCTTTCATATCATATGAAAAATTTAAATATAGGTAAATGCTAACAATTGTCAAAACATCATTGGTACTAAAACCCATTCATATCAAAATGTAATATTCTTATTCTTTTGGTTTATATGCATTGATATCGATAATAATGTTTAAAACACAAATATTACTTATATCGAAATTATCTTCACACATAAAAACATTTAAGTGAGCTACAATGCTATTTGGATCTCTTTGGGCTGAAACGAACACTTTGAAATGTCGACGTTTTATAGACGTATTTGTACATTGTGTACTACACACCATTTATACACCATTAATATGAAATAAATCCCTTTAGCGGGCAGGACTGTTTGTTAAGATTGCGTGTAACGTCACATTAGCCGCCATTAAAGAAATTGCATTTTTAGCACGAGTTTCAAAATTCAAACTGTAAAAGTGATTTATGTAAAAAGTACAGCATATATTCTGGAAATATAAATGTAGTGTTAAGCAGGAAATAGAACAATTTAAAACAATTTACAAATTTAAGTCAAATAGCCTATTAGATGTGCAGTGATTTTCTTAAAACGGGCCTGAGGTCGAAGTTAATATATGTGTATATATAAAAATGTATTCTCTTATTTATTTATAAAATTTTCGAGTGACTTAAAAACCTACGAGAACACTATTTTTAATACAGGCAACCACAATGATACAGTGATAACGACGAAAGCCCAATGACCATATGAAGAAGCATACTACCCGGTCTTACTAAAATAGTATCTATAATAAATGGTGTTGATCAGATGCCTGATTACAGTTAATGGGATTGCCAGTTCTACTAGGCATTATTATTTGTAATGTTGTTATTATTGTTTGTCAATGTGTATTTAAATTCACGCTGTAAATAAAAGTTCCATTAACGTTCACATCTGTCAGCAATAACCAATTTAATAGTCATAAATTAATCGATAGCCCTACTATAAATATTAAAGATCGTCATTCAACGGTCGACGTACTAAATGTACATCCTTAAAAACTAAGCAATAAATCGCCTAATTTAAAATTCGCTTAATGTATCACAATTCTACTTTCTGTACTAGATTATCAATAACCAATATACACTGACATCCAGATACGCTTTCTCTTTGCCATCAAGATCGCGAAAAAGTAGTATCTTGAAATATTTCCATTCCATAATTCCTATTCATGTGATGTTAGACTACAAGCATATTTATAATATTAAAATGGAAGTAACATAAAATCACACTATAATTCAATGTATAAATACCTGATAATTGCTTAAATGTAACCACTAAAAATACTTCCAATTATAACGTTGATGGAAAATCCATCGTGACAAAACAAAAGCGCAATTTTATCTTCGGATACAGTCCATTGCCATTGTTTCATTTACATTAAGCATCAGGTATTCTACGCATAGAAATGAAGGAATTCACGAAAGACGAAACATACTTAGTGGACCCTGGAAAATATACGCGAAGAGCTGGGCCAATGCAATTTATGTGTTCTTTGTTAAGAGAATATATCACTCGACAGAAAAGTATCCGGTTAAGGCTCCCTTTGTTGCAGATATTTACGGAAAAATTACGAAATGGAGGCAATAAAAGCGAGGTGCGATATGTACTCACATCATGTTTAATGTAGCTCTGTATCTTTGGCCGACTCGTCCCAATCCCTTGTACGTTAGGGCATCCTGGTTTTGGCGTGTAACTTTAATGAAACCTCAATTTTATTTCGCATTTGTATTATAATTTTATTGAGTTATGGCGCTAGTTATACCATTCATTTTCTCAATTTCCCTGTGGCTTTTTGGTTGAGTATTCCAATTATGGACAAAAACTGATTTGCAATGTACTTGGATCAATTTTATTTTTATATCACTCTTTATGCACGGTCCATGTAGATGCTGCTGAAGAAATTTGTTTTAATTCTTGTAGTAAGTATTTTAATTTTTTCGCTGGAAATACAGGTGGAGAAACATATACAGGTGGAGAAAGTCGACATCGTAATTTAGGTGAAGGAGTTCATCTATTCACCGAAGCTCAGCGACTCCTTAAAATTTTCCTCCACACTTCACGCATAAACCATGAACATACAATTTTACTTCTTTATAATCACTTTTACTATAAATTAGTTATTATACTATTAATTTATTTATATTAAGTGGAATGAAAATTTTAAGTATATTTTTTACCAGATTAAAATTTTTCCAGACAAAATTACTAATCTAGTTCAATAGCTCTAGTTTGATTTCGTAATTTCCAAAAATATTTCTTTTGCTTTTGTTGCTTTTCATTATTTCACTTAATAATATTTTTCTATGTTATATTAGAAGCAAAAAACTTCAATTGTTTTCTTTATTGACTTAATTGTAGAAACTATTTTTAATTGTAAAAAACAAAAAACCTTCATTGTTTTCTTTATTGTTTGATAGAACAAATTTTTTTCGCGAAAGGGTAAAGTGTAAACAAAAAATAAATTTTTTTTCTTCCCTAAATAAACTTCTCCCTTTATTCGTTGACGAAAGAAAATTTGCTCCGTCATACAATTGGTTGACTAACGGGCAATTAAATCAATAAAGAAGACAATGAAGATTTTGTCTCTTCCCTTTTTTTGAATTTTTATTTCTAATAATACGATTAACATATAATGTCACTGAATTATCGAGAACACCTTCTTTATGACAAGGAACAGTATTCTGAAAATTTAATATAATGGAAAAAAAACAGGTCCACTTACTTAAATGATTTCCCCTATTTTAACGTCGTTCTGATTTAATATTAAGAGTATCAGATAATTTTTTAAATATTTCCTAATATAATATTCATATTTTCATGATTAACCAAAAGGTTGCTTACCCAAAAAGGTATGATTATGCCACAAAATACGTTAACAACATCACTTCATTTTGACTCGCATCACCATCCGCTCAACCGACATTAAAATATATTTTATAAAAGGATTAAAAGTCATTAAAATTTCAAAGTTTAAATTTTATGTCTCCCTCAATAGCCTCACCTGCGAAAAGGCTTTCAAACATTAAGGTGAAGAAGACAGTAAACAAAAAAGTTGCATGCTGCTCTGTGTCAACGTTCGAAGGTTAATGTGATTTTAAAAGCTTTCTTGCCTTTGCTAATAATATTTAAGTGGGTAATATAATTAAAGATTAAACAAAACATTTTAAATTAATCAAAAGGTTTGGAATCTTCAAAAGTAACGTTAAGTACACAAGCAAATCATAAAATTTGACAGACATTTCTTGATCCTTTAGATAAAATAATAGATCACTTCGAAGATACAAGTGACTTAACTACCGTATTGAAGAATACAAGTGACTTAACTACCGTATTGATTTATTTGAGTCTTGAACACTTTTGGAATCCTTTAATAAAATTACTTTAAACAAAAAGGAAGAGAAAAATTACACATAAAAATTTCTTTTTGAAATCATAATGCTATAGGTGACGCTAGTTTTCTTCTAAGGCTATTTTAAAAAGGCCTGTAACTATAATAACTTTCTTTTTAAATTCCATATTTTAAAAAGAAACTATTTTAGGGTTATATTATGAAGTTGTGAAATTTGAAGTTGTGAACTTTAATTCTGATCAAAAAGAGATTTTCACCAATATCGCTATAAATATCTAAGAAAAAATCATTTTGAATCCTTGTAATTTTCACTTTTAACCTGATACGCTAAAAATTAAAAAGAAAATGAAGTACCTAATTAGTAAGTCAAACAGTTTTTCAGAAAAATTTCTTGCATATTTTCTGGAAATATGTTTAAAAATATCTCACAACAAATTTTAATACATAATTATGAAATAAAAAGCCGTTGGCTGATAACTTTAAGAGTTCTTTTTATTTTAAATATTTATTATTCATAAACAAAATTTTTTTTGGTGTTAATTCAACATAATATAAAATTAAACTGCTACTTTTATTGAAGCATATAATATTGAGATACGAAAATATGAAAAGAACGAAAATATTTTGAAATATCAATAACGAAAGTTGAAGAAGTCATTTACATAAATACGATAACTTTGAAAGTTGAAGAAGTCATTTGCATAAATACGATGAAGTCATTTGCATAAATACGATAACTTTGAAAGTTGAAGAAGTCATTTGCATAAATACGATGAAGTCATTTGCATAAATACGATAACTTTTTAATATTTCACTTACTGTTGCTATTTCCCCATCATTTCACGAAAATCGTTGGTACAATAATATAAAACGTAAATAAATAACAATAATAAGCTCCTTGAAATGGTTAATTGTATGTGTTATGATTTTTTTCATTTAGCAATGCTAGAACATATCTAAAAACTGGAGTAATTAAGAAAAACTTTGTATAACTAAGGAATAAATTGCACATTATATACATAACTTTTATTTACTACCTCGAAATTTCTCTGCTCGCTTGATTGATTCATAAATAAATTGTGCCAAGGATATTGATTTTGTGATATTGGCTTCAATATTGGCGAACTTATTGAGTGAATAAGGTAACTGATATGAACTCGTGGAAACTTTATGAAAGCTTCAAGACAATTTTTCTGTTTACACGGCAATGGAAAATTTAATACTTTTTTATTTATTGAAACCGAATTCTTTTCTATCTAATGATGTTTAAAAAAATAAAACGTCTAGAGGAAAATATTTATTAAATTAATCACTCATATTGAAAGCATGTGATGGATCTTTTGTATATTGTTTGATATGTTGATCGTTTCTTCAAAAAAGAGCTAAGAAATAAGTTAACGTTAATGTACGTAAGCATACTAACACAGTATTTTTATACTATTTGTGAAGCGCGGTTTCCCTTGTAAATAATAATATTGATTATATTTCTCACCTTCCCCCTTTCCCCTCATCTCTCTCCTTGCAGTCACTAAAGCAATTAACTTCGTTCACCAAAAGGTATCCGTCATCGTGGTTGAGTGTGTATCGACTGAAATACTCGGAGTCAAAAATACACCCTTAAATTGGACAACCCTCAAATTGGAAAAAGATATATTGAAGCATTTACAATATTATAATAGGGTAAAGTTAGTAAATTATGTTATTGTGGACGTAATCCAAAAGATAGATTTAAAAAATTAAATAAAAAAACACGATGAAAATCTATACCATAACCCGAACATAAAACTACATTTCTGCTCTATGAATTAGATGAAAAAGCGTAGAGTTATGCATGAATTTAAAGACACTCATTAGGCCCAGTATTAACAGCGAGATTTGCCTACTTTGAGAAAAAGGCTCCTTGAAATATTTCCGTTGTGATAGTCCTTTTTCAGGTGGTGTCAGACTTCAGGCAGGTTTAATTGCATTAAAGGCTTTAGGCAAAATAATAGCATGCAATCGTATAATTTAATCTGTGAACGCATGATAATTGCTTAAATATAACTTTTGAAATTATAATTTCAAAGAAAATTCATCGCAAGATCTCAGAAAATAAAAGTGCTATTTTTATCGTCGCACGCAATCTATTTTCTGTATCGTTTATTTCCAGCATCCGACGCTTTACGTACACAAATAAAAAATCCACTAAACCCAAAATAAACAGCATGAGGGCATGGAAGATATACGCAAAGAGCCGGGCAATGAAATTGACTTGTTTTTTTTAAGAGCAAAGCAATTAATATATCACTCCGAAAGCATCCGGCGAACAAAGAGAGTATAAGGGGGAATTAAAATTAGGTACGGTATCTATCTTTATATTATTTAATGACGTTATAATCTTTGATCCCCTCGGTTCTATTCTTTTCTGGTAAGGCATTCTGGTTCTGTCAATCGTCTGTACAAGATCATTTTCTTTCTTAATTTACTGCTCTTTAACGTTTAAATATAGCCAAAAACTAACTGAAACGCAAATCAATTGAATCAGAAAAATATTTTAAGGAATTTTTTTATGCATAAAATATATTGACAATCTTCAAGATTCAAGCTTAGTTCACATGGTTCTACGGTGATCACACACAAAATGTGTAGTAAAATTCACGTAAAAATGTTTATCCAATCATCGAAATTTAGCAATTTTATCAAATTTTAGACGAAGTTTTAGTGCAAACTTTAAGAACAAAGAGTGCGTAAACAGTTTTTCTTTTTTATAAAAACTTTTACTTTAAATATAATATATAACAGCTAGATAATATTAAGTAGATCAGCTACCAAATTATAGTTTTCACTGATATTCATAATCAATATGATACTGAATACATCACAGAATTCCGGATATAAAATTTCAGGTATTCTTTGAAACAGCTTATGTTCAAGTTAATACCACCTAATGTATATGTAGAGCATTACTATATATTTCGTGGATACTAAGTGTACAAGGTAATATTATTTTAGGTAATAATGCAAGTAAATATAAAGCCAACGTACAAATGACTGAGAGAATATAAATATGTCTTTTTCATTTTTGAACAAAAAATTTATTAATTTTTTTTACAAAATTTCGATCCTATATTTTTAAATAACTGAGAATTATATTGTAACAGTTTTAATTTTATTTTATTTTTACATTTCAAGAATTTTCTTTTTGTGGTTGTCCCTCCAGTTTTTTAATTTAAACATAGAAAGGTTTCTACCAAGGCAGTCGATTCACTTCACTTTAGATCTACATCTTCATCTTTTTTGAATAAATTATTCAAAAATATTAAATGGTTTATTCAGAAAAAAACAAGAAATCATATTTTTTTAGTTTTACAACTTTTTTTGTTTAATAGGTGGTTCGATGATTGATAAACAACTAGACCAATAAATGAAAGCAATGACAGCTTTGTCGTTTATTTTTATTTTTATTGACCTATAACTACACAAATCAAACATAAAATTTCTCTAACCCCTCACATGTCACATATTTATTTCAATAACATTCTGTCTGCAACAAGAAACGATCTCGATAAAAAATTCACTTGAGTGAGAAAGAAAACTATTTCCAATTAGTTAAACAATTTCCATAGTTTTAACAAACGATTTCACTTGTTATTTACAGTGGCAGATTCTTCAATGAAAATTCAGTAAAGTAATATTTATATTTTTATAGTTAACAAAAAAAATATTGATCAATCAGGGTATGGTCATCCCACAAAATAGAATACCTGTGAAATCATTTAAATTCTAAGACAAAGAAGACAGTTAAAAAAAGCGATAGATTGCTCTGTGTCAAGGTTTGAAGCTTAAACTGATTTTGAAGGTTTTGATGTCCTAATTAATACTTTTTAAGTCGGCAATATAATCAAGGATTTGAAACTGTCTTTTAAATAATTGAAAGGTTTAAAATCTTTAAAATTAATATTGGGCATAAAAACGAACTTTAAAATTTTGCCGATGTTTTACAACTATTTAGAAAGAGTTGTAAAATGTTACCAAAATATTTCGAACAAAGACCCAAGTAACTTAATTGATTTTACTGATTGATTTGGGTCTTAGAGACTACTTATAAACATGGACCCTTTGAAGAAAATAGCCTCTCACGAAAATGACAAATTTTTACTTTTCTTAAAGATGTTTTGATTATAATTCTGATTTTTGCTCAAATCGCAAAAAAAAAGGTTTGCTCAAATCTTTTTGCTGCATACAAAAATAATCACTTTCTAACGATAAACAATCTTAAAAAGACCTGTAGATATAAAATAATATTTTTTTTTGCATTCTATAATTTAGAAAAATAAAATCTAACAATTTTATGGTTATCGTTGTATTTAACCGTCTATAAGTCTGGTACAGTTATAAACTTATAATATATATTCTGGCATTGCCAGTTAAAATAGTTGGAAAAATTATAAATTAAAGAATTCAGGTTATAGAATAAAAAGAGATTAAACTTATTGAATTAAATAGACAGGGATAATAAAAATGTATTCACGAAAGGAGTCTCAAATGAAGATCATAAAATTTGTTATTATGAAAATGCAATATCACCATAATATCTTTTGAATAAAATCTTAAGAAAATTCTAAATATGTCACTCAGTTATTTCCTTAAAGATTCGACAAATTGATTCTAAAAAACATTCTGGGTCTGAATAAAACAGTTAAATTATATATTTTGATACAAAATGAAAAACGATTTATTCCCATTCAAATTAATACAAAGGGGAACTACGAAAAATTATAACTAACCGAAGATTATTTTACTACACCAATATTTATTTGTCCGCCCATGGTCTAGGTCTACATATTGGAAACCAGTTCAGTGTTTATTCTCCTGAACGCATATGATAAATATTTTCAACTAAAATTATTTTGGAAAAATTACGTTGTCTAAAATGATTTTGGAATAAACTACATCCTGATCCCAAGATCTCAATCTCTATTCTTATTTCACGAATTTTATGGAAAATTTCTTGCTTCCTTGCGGGGAATACCAATCCTTAATTTCATTCGTAACAAAACGGAATCAATATTTTTTTGTCTTTATTTGTATCGACGATTCCTTTTTCGATTTTGTTTATTCTATCCTCTAAATCGCACGTATTTTTGGTATATACTTTCACAATTATTTTGAAAACTTCCATAAAAATAAATTTTAAAATATATTTCGTGGTAATAGTGATAAATTTCAAATTTTAGTCGATGCAGTTTTCCCGCGAAGTTTAGATAAACTTCAAATTATTATTTTTTCATAATTTTGTTTTTTGGTAACTTCGGAGATAGAGAGGGTTTATGTTTTCTGTGCACATTTCCAAAAATATCGCTGTAAATTATCGGATATAAAATGTAAAAGAACAATAATTTTGTAACCTTTGTATTTCTTTACATGTATTGAATTATGTTATCAATTTCAGTAACGAACTTGAAATCATCGTAATATGTTAAGAAGAGAATACAAGTTTCTTAATTACCATACGGTTGCTAATTTTTTGGAACTTACCACAAATTTCGTTTACTGCTATTTCTCCCGTCACTTTGCAAAAATCGTTTGTTACAATATTTTACTATAAAAATGAAATATAATAGTGGGCTTCATGAAAGGATTATGGACCTGGAGAAGATGTTACATGTTATCGTAAGAAAATATCTTCAAGTTACAGATTAAAGTAACAAAGAGAGAATACATAAAAAAACAATAAATTCTATGGTGGGTGTGATAACTTTTATTTCCTAAAACGAAATTTCTTTATTCTTTTGATATATTCAAAGATAAAGATACTGGTCTTGTAATGTTTGCTTCAGTATATGGAAAACTTATTGAGTAAAATTAGGCAACTAATATGAGCTCGTCAGAAACTTTATGAAAGTTTCAAGAAATTTTATGAAAGTTTTTCCACATTCATATCAAAGAAAAATTCAAGAAGTTTTCTTCTGTATTTGTCGAAACTCAATTTCTTTATGTATATTGATGTTTGAAATATTAAGACATCTCGAATTCTATTGAGTTACTTTCATATATTGGCAGCGTTATATATACGATGATTTCCTCAAAAGAAGCTAAGAAAAAAATTAACATTGACGTATGTATGCGTAATAAAACAGTGTTCAATTCAGTTGTTTATTTACTAGCTATGCTTCAGTTCTTTATTTATTTATTAATTTTTTTTGTATTCACTATATAAATACTCGCATATAATCATCTAAACAATGCTTCTCATTATTTAAGCAATATACGGAAAAAAAATTTTCTTGTCGTAATAATATAAGGCCTGTAATCTTCCTCAAAATATGAGAATCCTTACACAAAATAATATTTTTGAAATCGGACTTGCGGTTACAGAGATTGGCATGAAAAACAAATCAACAATTAAAGTTTTCCGCTTCATATATATTATTTCAATCTTACATTTATTTTATTATACTTTACTACTAACTCGGAAAGCTAAGAAAACAACCGGATGACCTTATTGAGATCATATTTTGCCTTATCACAAGCGTATTTAAAAAAATTAATAAAATGTCGAACGTAGCTTTATGAATTTCCACTGCCAGTTATGTAAAGAGTATGGTAAGACACATTTACTCTTCTCATCACCTTGTATCTCTGTTATTGTCGTAACCGGTTGTTATTTCAATCATAGTTATTTTATTTACCAGTGTTACCTACTGGCAGGATAAGATACGGAGTTTCCCATATTTACGACAGGAAACGTGAAAAAAATACAAAAAAACAGTAAAAAATATTGAAATAATAGAGCACTTGTATTGCCAGAAAATAAAATCAGGTAATTTGCAACTTTCAAATAAAAAAAACTGACCAGTCTCCCGTAAAAAAATTACTTGAGTTCATCTCTCTTTAAATTATTAATACAAGTTAACCAAAATAGCTTTGCATTGAATTACTTACTAAATGACGTCATTCTGTTTTTTTTCTGCGTGTTAACGTATGTGGCTAAAAAATAGAGAGGGGAGGTAGACGTAAGTTGATTGCGAAAAAAAAGATCAAGACTTTGTCGATGGATTGTACTATTACCTATAATGAAGGCCGATATTCACTTATCAATGTATTAAAGTTTGTTTTTCGAAACTCTATCACGTAATTGTTTTCTGAATTATTATTATTTTTAATTTTAAACTTAGATAGCTTACAGCAGGCACATCGATGGTTATCGTAAACTCCTGCGTCTTGTTCCTATCATCATAACCGTCGTCTTTTGCGAGGTTTAGTAAGATTATTTCGAGTTTCAATGGTCATTATTACCTTATGAGGCACAATTTTTAGATTAATTTGTATTGGATATTGCGTAGTTGAAATAGGTATCGGGAATAAAGACGGAAAAATATGGCATCAAAACACACGATGATAATTTGTACACGTGAATATCTTTATGTAATTTTTAATTTTAGTGAACAAATTTTATTATGTTTTAAGGTATTAGTCATTCTATACACACAGTTGATAAACTACTGTTAGGAAAGTTATAAAACGTAAGGTAAGATTCAATAGTTTTGGTAACCAAAAAGTTGCTTTTTACAAAATAGAACGAATAAGCGGTTCTCAAATATTCTGTCAGGAGACATTTTCGTGTTCTTATAATTAAGAATAATAACTATTCTGATTTTTTCGTTTTCCTAATTTTATTTAACTGTCGCTAATAAAAAACTACTAATGTTTTTATTATTGTCTAAAAGTCATGTCTAATAATTACATTAATTTCATAAAACCTGTTGCGAAAATCCCCATTTTTGAGTTTCGAAATTATTTCATTATTTTCATTATAAATTATCGATCATGGCTATCATGCACCAATCCAAGACTACCTTGAAAATTTACTTCTTGCATATATATATATATATATATATATATATATATATATATATATATATATATATATATATATATATAAACATGTATATATATATATATATATATATAATAAAAAAATCAAATATAAAATCTTCTTAATTTCCATCAAGTTGTAATTCTGTTATTTAATAACAGACATACACATATACATATTTATACCTATATGCATTGTATTATTATTAAGTTAATTATGCAGTGAAATGTTTCTTATCAATGAGACTGGCTCTAAAAAGCAAACACGGATTTGGCTATACAAAATGATTGTAATAAGTATAAAGTAGAAATAAATAAAATAAAATGATATTTCCAATAACAAATCTTATTTGAAACTGAACTAATCCATGCCCCGTTTCTGTAACTGCTCTTAATGTGTGAAAATCTATTCCATTAGACTATTATAAACTTTTCTACACTTCGAAATCGGAAAAAATGTGTAGAATTATACATGACTTTAAAGACACCCAGTAGATCCATTATCAACATTAAGAAGTGCAAAGTACCATAACAAAGCTCTTTGAAATATTTCTTTTTCAATTTACCTCATTCATATGATGTCGGGCTACTAGCATGCATAATTACATTACAAGTTTGTGAAAGATAATACCATCAAATCGTACCATAGTTTAATCTGTGAACGCTTAATAATTTTTAAATATGAACTTTGAAAATATTTTAAAATATAACTCCAATAAAAAATTCACCGCAAAATCTCACAAGAGAAAAGCACAATTTTTATCTTCGCACGCAATCCTTTGTATTTGTGTCATTTATTTCTGGCGTCCGGCATTCTACGTACACAAATGAAGAAATTCACGGAAGACAAAATAAGCGGCATGAGGCACGGGAGATATACGCGAAGAAGTGGGCAATGCAATTTATATGTTCTTTGTTAAGAGCAAAGCGGCTAATATATCACTCGACAGGAAAGCATCCGGCGAAGGCTTCCTTTGTTGCAGTTGTATAGGGCATTACGAAACGGAGGCACTTAAAGCAAGGTACGGTAGTTACCCACAGTTAATATACCTTTGATCTGTGAGCCACTCAATCCGACCTCTTGTATAGTAAGGCATTCTGGTTCTGATGGTTGATCTTAATGAGACCCGAGTTGGATTTTGCATTTTGTATCAGAATATTTTACCACATTCTGCTCTATTGCATAATTTATTATCTTAATTCTTCTGCTGCTTAAGGTTTAAATGTTCGAACTATGGAAAAAATTTAACTGATTTGCGATTCATTTGAACCAGGAAGTATTTAATAAAAATTTTTATTGCACGCGCAATTCAAATAGCAAAAAAGAAAATGAGCCGAGGACGAAACATATGAATTCTTGCAAATATGAAATTCATTTCACATCGAAAATATATAGTATAATTCCGAAGCTTAGAAACTTCTTAAAACTTTAATCGAAGTTTTAGGGCAAACTTTAAGCGCAAAGGCAGTATATACATTTTTTTTATGTAAACACTTATAAGTGCCATTTTTTAGCTTGACAATTTTAAATAGGAAACGATTTATGTTCAAATTAAGGTGGTCGGAAATATATGCAGATTATTAGAACATATTAAGCAAAAACTGACAGTACAAAAAAGGCAGTTTTTGCGAACTAAATGGAGACTATATTTTAATTTTATTGGTATATTCCAAGAATCTAACTTACTCCTTCTTGTAGTAGCCTTCCAATTGCTTAACTTTACACATAGTAAGGTGACTTTCAAGGTAGTCGAATCGTCGGTGATGTATATATATTCGTCGCATGTCAAAAAATATTCAGAACGGAACAGAAAATAATATTTTTTCAACTTTTTCAGAATTTTTTGTTCAATCAACAATCTGTTGATTGGTAAATAACTAAGTCAATAAAGACACAATGAATGCTTCACTTTTTTTACATTAACCTCTAATAACATAAAATGACATTATCGTAATATTTGTAATGATATCGCCATCCTTATAACAAGGAACAATCTTACTTTGTGTATTAGAATAATTATAACAATATCACTGTCTTGCCAAAAATCACTTTGCGGAAAAAATATGCCCATTTATTTAAACAATTTCCTCTATTTTAACAATCGCTCAGACTTGGTATTAATAGTATCAGATTATACATTTAAATACCCTAAAGTAATATTTATATTTTTATGATTAACCAAAAAATTTGTTAACTGATAAAGGTACGAACATCCCAGAAAATTAGTTGCGCAATCATTTTCATTTTCGTTGTTTCGAGACGTCCAACAACTCAACGACATTTAATATATTTTAAAAAAGGGCTAAATATAATTAAAACCTCAAGATTTCCATTCCCGATCGAAGATGTGCCTCAGTCAGGAGTAGGGCATACGCGAAAATTTTCTAATATTAAAACAAAAAGAGAGTAGAGAAAACGCTGCCCTACGTCAAAGCATTGACCACAAAATGAAATATTAAAACCCATTTTTAGAACCATTTTTGTAAAATGACGGAATGTGTCGATAGAATGACGAAAAAGTCTCGAGGAACTTAAGTAATACATTGATTGAGCCTTTTAGTAAAATGACATTTATTGACATTTTTGAAAAATATTTTATTTATCTATTTTGGATAAGGAATAAAACAATTTTTGAAAAGAAAATATTAACTAGAAACAGACTTTGTCGAAATCTCTATTCTCCGTGTAACAGCATTTTACTACTATTACAAACAATTTTAAGAAGTCCAGTGCATGAACAGACAATAATAAAAAAAAATTGGCTTCCATAATTTAGAACAGTGTCACTCGTTTATTTTTTTACTTTATCTTCTGAATTGAAAATTCCTTCTAATTGGTGTTAAATATTAGCTTTGAGTTTGCCACTTAAGTAAATGATGTTAATCATATCTTCAGCAGAATGTACTCCCTAAAGCATCTTCAAAATTTTCTAGATGTTGAAACTAAAGCTCAGATTTTTTAAACAATTATACTGTCATTGCTTAATTACAAAGATGTACACGGACGCTGCGGCCTTCAAAAATTAGAACGCCTTCAAAATTTGTGCACCATCTATATTTTTGGTTGCAAAAAATATAATTATTTTTCACATTTCAGAACGCAACTTAAATGGGCGGAAATCTGCAATCAGCGCAATACGTATATTTTTTTTCATTTCTTTATAATATTTTGAACAATCTAACTTATCCTAGAAGCAGATTTAGTTACTGGTCTGCATAGAGTATAGGGCTACGCCCTAAAAACTAGCTCAGTCCCTTTTTTCCAGTCACGCAACCACGTTTTATGAAAAATCCTTCACTTTACAAGCTATAAGAATTTAGAATCGGCTGGAATCGGATACCAGGAAATCGCCTTGTATAAAGGCGTTCTATTCTATAGAATTTATAGTGTAGAATTTATTATTAGTTTGAAAGTAGAATTTACACCTTTATATGAAGTTTTGGTCTGAAGTTGGTAGATATTTTACCAGGCATAATCACATTAAAATAATTGTAATTTATTCACCAGGATCATTTCTATAAGCTTACTATTATCATTTGATTATATTGTACATTTTAGTAACAAAGAATTTTTGTGAATGGGAGAAATAACAAAAGAAAGTGAAATATTTGGGATATTCCAAAAAAGTGGCAAAAGTTTTAGGTTATGGTAATTAATAAACTTGCATTCACTTTTAATGATAAATTTAATATCCGTTGCTGAGATTTTAAAACATAATTGAATAGAAGTAGCAGATTCGATTGTTTGTTTTATTGAATATTTTCAGAAAGTAAATGTGTTTTGTGAATAGCACATATTTAAAATAAAAACGAACACTTAATATTGGCAGAAACTAACAACTGATTCCCAAATTATTTACTTTATTATTTCATATAAGACATTTCTACTCGAAAATTTTTTTAATTTTTTTTCAAAAACTTTTGGAGCAGTAATTTTTACATTTAAGAAGCAAAACTTTTATTTTAAGATTTTATTTTAAGAAGCAAAAACTTTTATATTCATATAAAAATCTTAAAACAGACTCAAGAGACTTCCAAATTTTCATTTTCATTTCGCATATTTTGTTGGACACAAAATTTAGAAAAGTACTCAGATTTCCACATCATTGTTATTCAGAATTTAATACCTGATAAATATAGACATATTGTTGGAAATGTTCACACAAAATATATCTCTTATATCTCTCTATTTCCGAAGCTGCTAAAGATAAAATCATGAAAAAAAATAGTCATTAGAAGTTTATCTAAACTTTATCGGAAAACAGTATCGATTATTCTACATTTTATACTTTTTATTTGCAATATGTTTACATGGTGAAAAACAGTATTTCTAAATATACCCTTAAATGTTAATAAATGCCAGAAAACGTATGAAACCCTCATAGCGCGTATTCCATTCTATATTTGATAGGCCGTTTTTTATAATTTTCATTTCGCGATTTTCGGAGATGGAAGCGGAACTTGTTTTTGTGAATATTTCAAGCAATATCACTAAAACAGTCTTCCTTAAATCTTTGGAATAAATCGTTTTTGAATCCATACAAATTCATTTGAGTTCCAAACGACGCAAGGAATTAAAAAAATAAACTACTTAGTTAAACATCAATAATAATTACACATAATATTTATACAAAAATATTTCATAAAATGCAAACTATGACATTTAATATGTATTATAATTATGCAAAATTTCAAGTTTCTACCCCGAACTGTTTCAAAGAATAACAGTTGTGAAAGGCAGGCAAATGGATATGTGCCGTTGCAAGAGATCCATTTTTTTGATGTATGCAACTTAACAAATTTAAATACAAAAGTTGCATTCTTGTTTTCGCAAAAAACTGTGAATATTACTTTAATGTAGTATTTGTTATACATACTTTTAAAATTATTATGTTTTTTATTTACCTAAATAAACACAGGAAAAATACATAAATTTTTGAATATTTAAAAGATCGATAACGATGAATAGCTTTTCCATTTTATATTGATAAGAATTTCCTATAGTGGAAGAGTTTACATCTGAAGTCAAGAAATAACCGCAATTTACAGATGGAAACGATTATTTAAAATTTTTGAAACCATCGAAGTCTTCGATGCGTGATATATATTGGGTTCTCTAATAAGTTTTCAACCGCGGGTTGTTGTCAACAAATTTTATTAAAAAAATTATGTTACACTAAATTTAATTTAGGTATACGCCATTATTATCTACTACTTGCCGCCATCTAGTGGGCAGTGACAATATGCCTTTCTTATAAAATTGCGGTGACTGATTTAAAAAACTGTGCAAGATCGTTTTGGAGATCTTCTTTAACGTCGAATTTTTATCACAAAATGGTTACTTAGAGCCCCGAATAAATGGTAATCAGAGGGCGCGATGTTCGACAAATATGGTAGACGAGTGAATAGAACCCAGCCTAGCTCCTCTAATTTATCACGAGTACGTTTTGCAATATGGGGTCTAGCATTATCATGTAGAAAATAAACTCAATGCTGTTGTCTACTTAATTTGATTGCTAGTCCGATCAATTGTTCACAGTAAATATCTGCATTAATTGTAGATCCCTCTGGAAGTAACTCCCATAAATAATGCCCTTGACTTTTTGCCAGCAGCTGAGCATCACCGTTTCATCATGTTTGGCATTTATTTCAGGTTTGGATACAGAAACTCCTGTTTTGCGATACACAGCCATTGACGTTTTGCATGTATGGTTAACGTATGTAAGCCACTTCTCATCGCCAGTTACTAACTGATTCAGCTAGTCGAAGTTACGTTTCAATGTCAATAACTGTTGGCAAGTATCAACTCTGCACTGTAGGTGATATGATAAAAACTCGTGGGGTATCCACACACCGTATTTTTAAATTTTTCCCATTTCGTGCAAATGTGTTTCTATGGTGCCATGATTACAATGTAGCTCATCTACCAACTGACAAGTCGTTAGTCGGGGATACTCCTCAATTAGGCGTCGTAATTGTTAAACGTCCAATTCAATACATATATTATTTGTGGCAGTCTTTGCATCGTAATCCGGACGAAATTCATAAAATAATAGAATACGTATTTGATATCGACTTAAATCTATTATATTTGATATAAATCACTTAAAGCTTCGACGCTGACTGTTGTCAACTGACTGCACTTTGGCCTTTTTATATCCTACAGTAAAATCGAATAGAAGTTTCGAGAATCTTTCTAGGAAAGTCTCGAATTTGTGGTTAAAAACTTATTTATATATATATATATACATATATATATATATATATATATATATATATATATATATATATATATATATATATTATATATATATATATATATATATATATATATATATATATATATATATATATATATGTATACACACACATATAAACTATGGCGACTAAGTTAATTGGGTCAATTTCACAGAAATAAACCTAAAGAAGAAATCTTAAATTCTGAATTTCGATGTAATTTCACTAAATATTTATCGATCGTTGTCCACAGTACTACATCCAAGGTAACCTTGAAAGTTTAGATAGATATGCAAGTATGCATATATTAAATTAATTTAAAAATAGTTATGATGATTTAAGGTTTATCATAAAATTATCACGGTACCCTTGAACACCATTCATTTAAATTGTTGTTAAAGTGAAATTATTGACATCAAATGGTGATCATCCATTATTCATATTCTAAAAACTAAATGCGTTTTCTTACATCCACTTAGGCACTATAAGATATATGAGATTAAAAATAAACAAAAAATAAAACTTGTACTTTATTAAATTTTTATGATAAGCGAAAAATACGAATAAATAAAATAAAACGATCTTTTCTAAAAACCCATCTCACTTCAAACTGAACTAAGCCCTGCTCTATGTATTGAATCTTCAAGAACCAATGAACTAATCAATAGTTCTCTACCACCGCTTCCGCTTTTAATACAATCACAAACGATAGTTAAATTTAAATTCCAAAAAACGTATTGAAATATTTATAATATAAGCTAGGGTATACACAGTCTAACAGTGAGGTTTAAATTATTGAACAATAAAAAGCTGTATTCTATAATTATTAAATAAATGATTACTATATAATATAAATATATTTCTATATTTCTGCTCGTTCAAATGGACTAAAAATATAATAATAAAAATAATTATTTCAGAATTTTTCTATTTAGATGAGTCTTATTCATGTTGTGGAAAACTGCCTACAGACATAATAGGGTCGCAGGTTTTAAAATAAAATAATGCATAATAATGTCATAACTTAACCGTAAACGTTTAGATATGATGACTAAAAATAATTCCAATTATAATAAACGAAAACTCCATCGCCGTCTCATAAAACCGCAATTTTATCTTTGCATGTATTCCATGGTCTTTATATTATTTACTTCCGGCATCCGTAACTTACGCACACAAGCAAAGAAATTCACGAAAGACGAAATAAACCCCAAGAGCTGGACAATGCAATTTATCCGTTCTTTGTTAAAAGTAAAGCGTGTAATATATCACTGGACTGGAAAGCATCCGGCAAAGGCTTTCTTTGTTGCAGTGGTTTACGACCATTTTACGATACGAAGGTACTTACAGCGAAGGACGGTAATTACGCACGTTATTTTCAATATAACTTTAATCTACGATTCACCGAACAAATCCCATGTACGGTAAGTTAGGTAAGGCTTTCAAACCCGGAGTACGTTCTGATGAGAGATTTCTGGGTAAAGTTCTACTATGCCACATGATTTATTTTCTTAACTTATTTACTATTTAAGGTTTAAATATTCGAATTGTGAACAAAAACGAACATCAAGAAATCACGAAGATCAAGAACCCATTTTATAATAGTTTTTTATGTGCAGTACACGTAAAACGTCGAAGAAGAAAATTGGTGACACACGAAATTTTTCATATTGACTATTTTTGTGAATGCACCATTTAATGCACTGGATATAATTTGTTGATTACACACAGAAACTATCCTGTGGAAGTGTTTATCTATTCATCTAAGCTTAGCAACTTCCTAAAATTGTAGTTGGAATTTTAGTCCAAACTAACTGTTTACATTACTGTATAATATGTCGACTATAAACATTTTATTTAGAAGCATGAAATTTTTTAGAAGTTCCTAATGTTCAGAATCAATATAGAACAGGAGATATCTTACAATTTTGGGGTTATAAAATCACAAGTGTTGTTTAAAGCGGTTTATAATCTAGTTAATACCATCAAAAGTTCATGGAAAGCATTATTATATATTTTGTAGGTACTAGAAAAAGCAACATAATAATATTAATGAAATAAATCTACATATTGATCGAATATTGATTAGTTTATTCAAAGAAGAAAAGAAAATCATTTTTTTTCAACTCTCGTAGAATTTTTTTTTTTCCTTTTTTAACAGACAATCTGTTCACTGATAAACAACCAAGTTAATAAAGGATAATGAGTATTTTGTTTTTTTTTAATATTTGCCTTAAATAATACGAATTGATACATAATGACACTCTCTCTCCTTATGTACATAATATTTTTGGTCATATTGTCCTCTTTGCCACACGGAAAGTCTGCCAAAGAGAAAAAACAACATTCACATAGTTAAAAAGGGTCGTCCATTTTAACATCGCTCTGAGTTAGTATTAATCAAACGTGATTTTGTAGTAGTAGCATTAGTGTGGTACTAATATGCAGGAAATAAAGACTCCTAATATCATTGCAGTCAAAAGTCAAAATGCTTTGAGCCCATCTTCACCCGATTAATGTTTTGATAGCCAATGTAGCTTTGCCTTATCATTTGGCGTGAAAGTTTTTAGTTATAAATCGTTTTAATCAACATCCTGAAAATGTGTGGTACAAATACAATACCGTAGTAAGGATGGTGTGCTACAGTTTTATACTTGAAATCGATGGTAGTAGTGTTATATGTACTTCAATTTTCCTCGTTATAATATTTGTAAAGCATGTAACTATGAAATCTACTAAAAAAACATAAATCAAATAGAAAATCCTTTATCTGATCAATGCAATCTCGGAATTTTGCTGAATGAAATCAATCAGCATAATGATCAGAAAAGAATTTTACTCAAATGTTCCATAAACGTACATTGTGTCAAGTGTTCGGAAAAGATACTACTTTACTCGGAAAATCTGTTAAGTATCCGATTTTAAAAAAAAGAGAAATGTTTTTAAACAAATGTAATTAAAATATGTTGCTCGGATCGCTTCACTGCCTTTAATATTTTTTTACATCTTACATTTAAGAATGTTTTATTATGCTGAAATATTTTTCTTCCTTTCTTTTCTAATTTCGTTCCAACCGAGTGTCCCACGACACCTCTTGTTCTTTTTTAATGTGTACTTTATTGCAAATATATTCTATTTTCATTTGTCGAAAGTATTTAGACTAGAGAATTTTAAAATTTATCAACCGATTAAGAGGGAATTAAAAACGCAATTGTCACAAGTATGCTACATGCATACTTTTTTATTATTTTTATATTTATATATATTATTATTATTAATATATATTATTATATTTATATATTATTTTTATTTTTAATTGGAGAGCTATTTCTCACAAGAACGCATACAATAATATTTTCGAATACCAATGATACGATATCAATGACAAGATTTGGACCAAAGTAGTATTAGTAAAATAAACTTACGTATGTTTGTCATTACGTTCGCTGCGTGTTATATAAACTACACAATATTTCATGAAGTTAATGTTACAATTCACAGCAAAATATTTTATTTTATAATCGTTCCAATAAAAACAATCCCCGTGTCTGATCTAAAGTATTTTCTTCAAACCTGCTATGACTGACCTAAAGTATTTTCCAAATTGAAATAATATCATTATTACGAATATTAACAAGGTGGTAAGTACAAATGGGGATAATGTCTGCATCAAAATCTTCAAGAGTATGCGAACCTAGGATAAATAATTCAGCTGGATAGAAACGACTTTGATAAAGAAGAAAATTTGACTGGACTTTGCAGCGTTTGGAAAAGTGTGTCAGATTTTTACGTCGCCGATTCTGCAATTATTATAAACAGCCACCAGTAGTTTCTGCTATAATTAGCTGTGGTGTTGAAACCTGGACACTAATAGTATGCCTGATCAACAAATTTAAATTCACTCAATAAGCAATGTAAAGAAGCTACGCTTTGAGTGTATCGGTACAACAAAGCCTGAGATAAGCAAGTCTGACTTAGAACAGAGAAAAGTTGTCAAGGAAGGGCTTAATGTCGGCGAGCTGACAAAGAACAGATAAACGATAGAATAGATGGGTTCTTGAGCAAAGACCGCGAATATGATTGGGTAGAGTAGAACGCCCCTAAGTCTGATTTATTTATTTATTTCTTGTCCGACTTAGAGATTTACCCAAAGCGGTGAGCGGAAGAATATGATAAATGGGCTGATACAATGGGCAAATGGGATATAGATACAATGGGCGCAAACTAAAGTACTTTGAGTCAAACTTAATGCTACCTTTCGCATTCCTAACATATGCACTATGCAAGGCTTTCATGTCATATTTCACTTGTTTGCGTCAAGAACCAAATATTTTACGATCAGAGTAGAAACCATACTTTCTGTTCCGTTTATGGTAAAAGGATGCCGTCTAATATATCGACGAATTAAAAAATTCTGCTGGAATCAGCCGGATGTGAAAGACGGAGGACCCTGTATGATGGAGTGCCTTCGGAAAGTCCAGCAGTCCCTTTGGAAAAGTCCTACAGGCCGATAATGATGATTAGCATTATTAGGAGACCTATAGTCTGCGAGTCTTTCGTGAACTTGTCCCTTGTTAATTATTAATAATGATTAAAGTAGTTCCGTACTTTATTTTTTTCAATCTTTAATTTATATATAGTCATTCTGTAAATAAAAGTTTTCTTAACGTGTGCAATAAACTCAACGTTTTAACATTTTTCGTAACGCTTGTAGAAAATATGAAAGCTAAATAATATTAAAACTTAAACAATAAATATTAGCACTCGACTATCAACCAATTAAACGTGCGTTTTCAGAACTGTAACCAATAAACTGCGTAATTTGTGACAAGCGTCGTGCATCACAATTTGCTTAAATAACTAACAGCAGGCACATCGACAGGCGTCGTAAATGCTGTGCAAGACAGACTTCGTAATCTCGAGCTTCAATAGTCTTTATTAACTATTTCTCAATTTTGAGATCTGCCTATAAAGTAAGTTGAAATTGGAAATTAAGGCTAAAATATGGGATTAAATACTCATATCCTTGAATGGCTTTATGTATTTTATAAGTTTAAGGAACAAACTTTATTTTCTTTTAAGTCGATTTATTCGGAAAATTTATGAACTATTGCCACAAGAATTCATTACAAAACAAAAAGAGGATAATTTCCTCAAATAGTTTGTGGGGAATAATTTCAATTGTTTTATACTTAACGAAAGTAATTTTACGACTTTCTTATTAATTAACTCTTCCTTTTAAAAATCTACTATGGCATATTTTATTGTCACTTATAATTTGGTGACTTTTGCAAAAATAACTTTTTCTACTGCAAAGATCTCGCATTGCAATTTCAGTTGATTTTACTATGTATCCATCGACATATGTATATATATATATATATATATATATATATATATATATATATATATATAGTAGATTTAAATAAGTAAATGATAATACACTAGGAAAGTCTAATTCATGGTACAATATATATGCACTATTTTACTGCTCTTCAAAATCTACGTAAAATAATGGGTGACTTTAAAGACATTCAGTTGATCCCGGTATCACCATTGAGATATGTGCAGTATGACTAAAAAGAAGGATCATGAAATATTTCAATTGGACCTTATTTGAGTGTTGTTACCCAAATGGGAGTCAATTGTATCCCACGCTTTAGAAGGGAATAACTTACAATCATATCATAACTTAATGTGTGAAGGCTTGATAATTGTTAAAATATTACTACTCGGGATACTTCCAATTATAAAACTAACAAACGATATATCTGAAGCAAGGTCTCACAAAAGAAAAGCGTAATTTCAGCTTCACGTGCAACCCATTATCTTTGTGTAATTTACTTCCGACATCCGGTATACTACGCATGGATTAGTTTACAAAAAAACAAAACAAATCGCACGGGTCAGGGAAAATTTGCAAGAAGAGCTGGTGCAATGCAGTTGTATTTTTTATTAAAAGAAAAGCTTAAACATATTACTCAAAAGGAAAGCATCCGTAGAAGGTTTTCTTCGTTTCAGATATTTACAGCAAATTTACGAAACTGAAGCACTAAGAGCGAGGTATTTAACCTGCTCATCATATTTAATATAGCTCTATATTAAATCATTCATTCGATATAACCTCTTATACATTAGATACTCTGGTTTTGATGAATTCTGCTTTTGTTGATGAGACCTGAATTGGATTCTGCTTTCGTTTTAAAATTTTACTGAGTTTTACTGCTAGCCACGTTATTTATTTACTTAAATTCTTTACTGCTGAAACTTTTGATTTAAAATTTATTAAAAATTCGTATATTCACCTAATCCCTGAAGCTTAGAAACTTACTAAAATGTTAGCCAAAATTTTACTACAAACAAAAATTTCCTATAAATACGCATGAAATCTCTGTACACAATTTTCAAGCTTCGGTAGGCAGATTCGAAAAGCTTTTAATTTCACTATGTCAGTCCGTCCATATGTTCATCTATATTTCAAATCTGCTTTAATCGCTATCTTTTAGTGCTATAAAACTGGAATGCTTATAACGCCTAAAAGTTATGGATTAGAAACTTCCAAAAAAGTTTAAAATACAGTTCCCACGCTTAAGTAGGGTTGATATTCTTCGCATAGCCCATTATGTGGGGATATTGTTGATCAGGTCTTTCAAAACTATTTGGGATATATAATAAACACTTTATCGATACAGGGAAATATTTTTTTGTTAGTTTCGTGTCCCCTCTCTATACCAGCGAAACCGTTATATTGGAATATACGAAAAGTATTTATAATAATAGTATATGTGGAGAAATTGAAAGAAAAATTATCACAGCTATATAGATTCTACTAGTTTATGAGTATCACTCGACTAATTTTTGTCATGCAATTTGGTCTGTAAAGTATAGAATTGCAAGAAATGTACTGAAAAAATAACTTTGCATTTCAAAACATGTTTTTATTATATCTCTGAAAGATATACTAAGCAATCTGTCTACATATTTACATGAAGAAAAATAATATTATTTAAATATACACCATGTTTTTGGCCCGTAAAAGATATAACTATCAATATATTTACGTTGTTTAAAATAGTAAAGTGTTAAAACATTAGTAAATATTTTATACCCCCTTCATGTATTTATTGCGACATTACCATCTTTACAACAAGGAACAATTTTCCTAAAAATTCACTCTATCAAAAAGAAAAACATGTCCACTTACATAAAAGATTTTTCCTATTTCATACATCACTTTAACTTAGTGTTAGCAGTTTCGGATTAAATTATTCATAAAAAATTCTTTATAAAAATATTTATAATTCTATCGTTAGCAAAGAGGTTCTTTACTTATCGAAATGCAATCATCTCATAAAACACAATGCGCCATTATATTCATTTTGACTCACATGGTCCACCGAAACATCGGTGTTAATATATATTCTATAAAAGGTTTCAGTACAAATGGTTAAAATTTTGTAAAACCACTAAGTTTCTGTTTTATTGCCCTCTCGACAGCCCTACCTCTTATTAAGGCAAAAAAGATAGTAAATAAAAAAGCTGTAAGCTACTCTGTGTCAACACTCGAAGGTTAATGTGATTTTAAAATCTTTAATTACATAGTTAATAGCATTTCAGTCGATGGTATAATTAAGGATTAAATCTTTAACTCTTTAGAGTTTTTAAGTTAATCGAATGTTTGCAACCTTTCAAATTAACGTCGAGTACACAAAGGAATAGGAAAATTTATCAACTTTTTTCAACCATTTAGGTAAAGTGACTGAATATTTTGAAAAAAGACACTATCTCTAGTTTCAATGCTCGATATTAACTTTGGCTCCATTTTGAGATTTATCTATAATGACATTACGTAATGAAGATAGGAATTGGAAACAAAGGCTAAAATACAAGGTTAAATTTAATGTGATGTTTTAAGTATGTAAATGACATTACATGATGTTAGACTTTAGAAAAAAAAATTGACTTTTTTTAGTGATTAGTAGATCTATTATAGCACTTGTCGAACTATTGCTATAAAAGTTATCAAATACAAAGCAACACTTTTACAAACTAAATTTTTTTTCTTTGGAAAATAAAAAGAAAAAACTTTCCTTAAATATTTTGTTAGGAAGAAATTTAATGATAAGTTTTCATTTTTTTTATTTTGCTTATTTTAGTTATTAACTATTCCTATTAAAACCTACAATATACATTTATTACATATTATATATATATATATATATATATATATATATATATATATATATATATATATTTAAGAAATGGCTGTATGTGTATGTGTGTGCGTGTGTGTGTGTGCGATGAAGCTCCTTCGGAAGGTCCAGTAGTCCCTTTGGATAAGTTATACAGACCAATAATTATGGTTATTATTATAAGGAGACCCATAGTCCGCGAGTCTTGCGTGAACTAGACCCCCGTTTATGATTAATAATGATTAAAATAGTTCCGTACTTCAATTTCTTCATTCTTTAATTTGTTATATTAATTCTGTAAATAAAATTTTTCTTAATGTTCGCAAGTGACTTGCTGTCAGTAGAAAATATTAAAACTAAATGATATTCACTTGTGTTGTACTACGCTGTATTAATTTATTTGAAATTTGGACACTTCTTGTAAATATGAAGAATATAAACTTTGACGAAAATAACATTTCCCAACTTTTGTTGAAGCACATTTTATTTACTATTCGTGGACAAGGAATATCAATTTCAAAATGAAATGAAAAAAATAAACAGAAACAGTTTTCTTCTTCACTTTATGCTGCACGCAACAGTGTTTTTCTTCTAACAATATTAGGAACAATTTTAAATACCTAGGACCAACCGTTATTATTCTACACCAATACCCACATATCGTCTTGTGATCTAGACTACTCAATTTCTCCTCTCTTGAAAGCATTATTATTTCAATGAAAATGTTTTCTCTATCCAAAATAACTTTGGAACCAACTCAATTCCGATACCAGAAATTCAATCGGAATAAATGTTTTCTCTGATAGTTTGAAAAATTGTTATCTTTTCATACGGGGAATAGGCTCATGTCAATCCTAAATCCCATTATTAACCAAACAGCATTAATATTATTCTTCCCCAATTTTTTTCTTTTTTTTTGTTAGTTTTATCTGTGAAAATTCACATATTTTTAGTTTATTCTTATAAAAATATTTGGGGTCTTCCACAAAAATATTTTTTCAAATGTATTTTGTTTCCTAGCAACAACTTTCACATTTTAATGGATCTTTTATAAAATCATATTTGAATTCAAAAAACGATAACGAAATTCCCATCGTGTTTATTTAAAGCACGAGTCAGATAATTTTCCAGTTAAACTTTTCAATCAAAAACTGAATTAACCAAAAACAATGAAAAAATGTTACGTTAATCATTTTCCAAATAATGACTTTAATTTTGAAATTTTATCCTGAAAACTTTGAAGTATTTTGATGTGAACAATTTAATATCATGGATTTTGTCATTTAATTATTCAAATCGTACAAGTAATGAGCTCGTATAATGATTTCATAATTTTTCTGTAAATTAAATTCGAAGATACAACCACACAAATACAGCTATATGAAATTTTGTATTCAGCGTTGACACAGACTGACGTTTTGTATTTTACAGAAATAATAAAATTTATGCCGATTTAATCATCACATTAATAAATAAGCAAGAAGAAAAATAAATAAGCAAGACCAGACAAACTTTCCTAATTACTCTTTACCCTTACACAAGGAAAATTTTAAATTAACTTTAAAGTAATATAGTACTATTATAAAAACGACCTAGATTGTTCACTTTATTCTTGACATCTTAACTAAAACTTTGATAAAAGTTAATGCTGTTTATTTTATGCATTATAACGAGTGGTAGATATAAAGTACATATGGGAAGTAAAATTTTAAACGTTTTTAACGATACATAAAACCGTGAAAAAATGTACGTACGAAATTATACGCTACAAATACACAAAAATGATTTACTATTTTATGGGCAACAATTTTCCTTAATTGAAAATAGTTTCATTTAAAGGTCATTAGACTCAAACGTACCCATATTGAAAGAGAGGAAATTAAAATTCAGTAATTTCACTTGATAACGACGACCACAGTCCAATGCAAACTAGTCCTGATTATTTCTTTCTAATTATTGTTAGTTGATATAGTTGAAATTGGCTACTGGTGAATAATTCAAAGCTCACAAGCCAGAACTTTCTTGTGAATGTCAAAATCATCTACAATTTCGATTGAATGGTGCGGCGCAATGAATCACCCTTTAAAATTATACTATTCCACCTGAAAAAATGCGATCGATATATTGAATGTGTGGGGATGAAGTACATGAAACTGATCATATGAAAAATGTATTGTCAATTTTATATTATTTTACACGTCAGACAAAGGTATTCCTGTTTATTTAGTGCAGTTGCACGAGAGCCCCGCAAAGGACATATGTCAATTTCCATAAAAAACATGCATAGATATATCTGTAGCAGTAAAACGATCGTGAGTAAATCCGATATTATCCTTGCATCCATTTAGAGTTGCGCTGAATGGATGCGCTCCAAACGGTGTATCTCACCCTAAGAAAAACTTAAGGTCTGCTTAAGAGATGGCCAGCTTAAGAATTATGATCTGTAAAATTTATACCAATTCTTTCATATTTAAAATATGTATTATTCCTAAAATATCTTATCACACAATACCCAACAAAATTAAATTAAATATGCCGCCCCTACTGCAGTCGATTTTAGCATTTCAATAACCAAATTTCAAGTCATCCCGATATGATAATTAATATGAGCTTAAATTTTTACCAAATTTGCATATTTCTCTAGTTTCTCCCCTATGTTTTCACTTCTCACAAATTTTCAAAAATTTTTGCAATAATGTACTAACAATATAAATTAATTACATGATTAACTTATTAAAACATTGTTGGCCTTTGGAAGACATTACAAAGTTACATTAAATTTGAAAATACTAGAAAATATCTGCGAAATAAAGTCTAAAGTAACCTGCAAAAACATCATATAACTAAGCAATACACTTTACTTTACCTATATAACCTGAACTTTCCTTACTCTCGTGTTAAATTCTTATGTAAATTGTGCTGGTGAATACCAATTTTGTGATGTTGGCTTCAGTATTAGGGGAACTTTTCGAATAAGTGAGGCAATTGGAAAAAAACTCACCAGAAACTTTATGAATGTTCGAAGAAAACTTTTCTGTGTACGTGTCGAAGAAAATTTCCAGAAAGTTTTTCTGTTTCCATTGAAATCTAATTCGTCTGATATTTGAAACTTGAGACGTCTCGAAGAAAATATCTATTGAGTTAATTACATACCTGGAATGCTTTCTCAAAAGACCAACAGAAATCTATGTTAATATATACACATATATATATATATATATATATATGTATGTATATATATACATATACACTCACATATATATATATACTAAAACAGTATTCATCTCTTTATTTATTTCTTTTTAAATTGAAAAATCAAAAGAACACAATTATTCTACCGCCTACCAAAATTTGACTGTGATAGTAATGACAATGTAACGTCCATATTGCCGGTTACCTGGTTCTATTAAAATTTTATCCATAATATGTAGTATTGTTCAAAGCCCATTCACAGGCAATGCCTTGTGCCTGTTCTAGCTACGTACAAATCATAGTAAAACACATTTTTAATTATGTAATCCCAATAAACTGAGCTGTATTTCAATGACGGTTGTATTTTTTTCCTAGACAGTTAGACGTTGAAATTATAAGATAAATGAAAAGAAACAAAAAAGGTAAGTTAAATACTGTCATCAAAGTCTTACGTTATTGTCAATATTAAACTATAAGCACAAAACTATTACTAAATAACATAGAATAAATGTTGCAATTGAATCAAAGCGCACAAACTCACAAATAGAAAAAGAGTGGAAAACCTAACTTAAAAGTAACATGAAAAAATCTAGCATTATCTATAAATATAAATATATATATACTAGCTGACCCGTGCGAAGTCTTTGCACTATATCGCCATCTAGCGTGTTCCAAGTATACAATTTGGCTAAGATATTTGATATGTCGCTCATGCCAATTGTTATAAAAATTAATTTTTTTATTAACAAAAAGATTTTTTTCGAATTTTTTTATATTTTTCGCCCAAAGTAGAAAACATAAGCTTTAAGTGGGTATTTTTTTTATTTTTTTTGGTGCAGTAGTTAAAGAGATCGAGACGCTCGACCAAAAAACACCTTTTAGAAATAATATATTTAGATATATATATATATGTATATATATATATATATATATATATATATGTATATTTATATGTATATATATATATATATATGTGTATATATATATATATATATATATATATATATATATATATATATATCGTCAAACATATTCAAAAACGTATTGAAATTAACTTAGCTGCTTCTGTATCTTTAAATAAGTTATTAATACAAGTTAGATAAATAATTCTGCATTGAATTGCATTGAATTAAATGCTGTTATTCTAATTTTTCTATTTGTTATTATGTGCGGTCAAAAAGTTGGAGGAAGCGTATGGATGTTGATTATGTAAATGTATTCTTTATAGAAAGCAGTTTATCTTTATCTAGCTGGTGACTGGAAAATTGTGTGAGACTATTATTATTTCTTTTAAAAATGCATTTATATTCACTCTGTAAACAAAAGTCTTCTTAACATACACTACTGACAGTAATAAAAGAAAATAAAACCTTAATTTGGTCCATTGCCCTACCTTAAACAATAAATGTCGACGTCCTATTACCGACCTATTAAAACTACGTACTTCAGAACTGGAGTAACCAATAAACCGAGTGATACGTTATTGGCGTAGCGCATCAAAATTCGTTTAAATGAAACTAACAGCAGGAATACCAGCAGGTGTCTTAAATGCCTACGTTCTGCTCTTACCGTTCTTCACAAAGTTTAATATCGCAATCCCTATATTCAATGATCCTCATTATTTCCAGAACTTAATTTTATGATTGCCACTCATTGACTTTATGTAAAGGAAATTATAACTGAAAATAAAGTCTAAAATATCCAGTTATATACAGAGTGATGGTTTATAAACGAGAATGCCTTTAAGTGATTTTAATTTTAACAAAAAAAATATTATCTCTTAAGTTACTTATCGAACTTTTCACATAGCTAATGAGCTCTTATTGTATTTTCAAATATTCTGTTGAATAACATTTCAGTGTTGTTCTAATTAAAGATAATGCTGTTTCCCTAATTTTTATTAACTTTACCTAATAAAATGTTATTACAATTTGTTTCATTATGACTTTCAAGTTATGATAATTAGGTGAATTCCGTAGAAATATATCTCCTCCAGAAATTCAGATTTAGGAATTTCGAAGTGCGAATTTCCTCTTGTTTTCATCGATCATAAATTTCAAATACCATACAAAAGGTCACCGTCAAAAGAAATTAGACATGTATGTTTATATTTTGGGTTATCATGAAATGAATTTGAATGTAGATTAAAAAAGATTATTTTAAAAATATCACAGTCATACTTAAAATACCTTTACATAAATTATTATTAAAATCGAATCATTGGGGTTATTCAGTATTCACAAGTTCTAGAAGGTAACCCTTAAATCCACCTAAACATTATACACTAAATGATTGTAAAATATTTCATGTTGACCAAATTAGCCATTTTTGTGTCAAGCTGAAAGAAAAAAGAAAAAACCATTACTCAAAACCGATCTTACCTTAAACTGAACTAATCTAAACTCTACTGGATTATCCATAGCCATAAAGAGTCACTGATTCCTTCGTCTACCTTCGTTCTACTGCGCATTTCATCTCTGCTGGCATTTCGCCATTTATACGAACTAGAACGATAACTTTTGAATTCCAAAAGAGTTCTTGAAGCGTCTACAATATTATAGCGTGGTTAGGTTAGCGATTTACGTGATGGTAAATTCAGTTCAAATGTGAGTATAAACAATTAAATAAATAAACACGATAAAAATCTTTAAATGGCAATAATGCATAACTGCATTCCGCTCTTTGAAACCGGTAAAAAAGCATATAATAATGAACTTAATTACTCCAGTATCAAAACTAAGATTTGCATAGTATCACGGAAAAGAAGTGTTTTGAAATATTTCTTTTCAAATGGATCTTATTCATGTGGTATAACTCCACTGGCGGGCATAATTATATCACAAGCTATAAAAAATAACATAACATCACATCATAACTTAATCTATGAATACTTAGCTATTAGCCCAGCCACTTTAACATTAACCTCTGGAAAATTCCGACTGAAGATTTTCTTTCGGAATTCTCTTTATTTCGGCATTGAAAATAATTCCACAAAGGTCTGTAAAGCTAACTGGTGAGCTAAAAAAGTTTTAAGAAATGAAAGAACACGAATATCGGTTTTCCTCAAATATTTTGCAAATTATTAGTTTTACGTTAATTTTAGTCATTATCAAATTTGTTCGTGAGATAAATCTATACGGAAAAGACACTTTACAAAATTTACGTATAACCAACAGTTATATATATATATATATATATATATATATATATATATATATATATATATATTACTGAGAAATTTCGTAGAAAAACGCATGCTCCAATATAATATACATATAGCGTGTATACGGATAATAAACCATAGATACATCGATTAGGTATATATACTCATATAATTTCTATCTAAATGGTAGCACATATAAAACACAGAATATAATAAATCACATTTTTAAGAATAATGTTGATAAATATTTTAAGATTAGGGAATATAATGTTAAAACTAGGTTAATTTCAAACTGTAATATCAAAAAAAACAAAGACAATGTGTATAATGATTGTAAAATTTATTTTAAATAAGTAGTTTATGTATAAATTAAAGCACATATAATATAAAAAATTATAATGAGAAAACTAAAGACTAGTTGATAAAAAATTTCCGCTCCAAAAATATGGAATTAAACAAAATTCCACAAATTTAAATGGACATAAGATAAGATATCCCGTGATAACCTGCAACACTTTTTACAATATCAATGCTGTGCAATGCTTAAGTTTTCTCATAAAAAATCATTGATTATACGTAATTTGTGTAGTATTTTTTTTGTGCATATTGTCTCACAAACAAATCTGTTAATGATTAAAATTAACGTATAATCCATAGCTTGGGTGAAATCTCACAAAAACTTATTTTCGTGAGATTTGACCTCTTGTAACTTTTTAGCTCATCATTTGGATTTATGGAATATTGTGGGATTGTTTTTGAGACCAAAATAAATAGAATATTGAAAAAGATCCACAGTCGAGTATTAACCTTTTTATTTAAAGTCACTGCTTCCAGCAGTCAGCAGTCAGCAGCCAAATTCGTGAAGATCAAAAAAACCGCACGAGCTGGGATAGCGTTCTTTGTTAAAAGAAAAGTTTATATCACTCGACACAAAAGCATCCAGTGAGGGATCTCTTTGTAGCAAAATTACGAAATAGAGTCACTAAGAGCGGGATACCGCATTAACCTATATCATGTTTAACATATCTCCATATCCAAAATTCATTAGATCCCATCCTTTTTACGCTAAGGTATCTGGTGCTATTAGGTGACTGTGATGAAACCTGATTTGATTTTGGGTTTGCACTAAAATTTCACTGGGTTATACTATTCTGATACTTAAGTTTTATGTATTCTAACCGTTGACAAAACTGAACCGATTTGCATTTCGTTTGCATCCGAGTAATATTTTAAAACATTTCTTTATTCACGATGCAAGTAGAATGACGACAAAGCAATTGAAATTTGCTCAAATTCTTGGAGAAAAAGTTCATATAATATCCCGGATATATATTTATAATCTCAGCAAACACGCACAGATAGAGAAAATCGATAGCGCAATTCACGTTTATCCAGTCCGAAAAGCTTTGCAACTCCCTAAAAGTCCCTTTTAGTTGTAATTTTATTCCAAACTTGTGCCTAAACTTTGTATGCATTTTTTTTTCTTTATCACTTTTACCATAAATACGATGCTTAATAGGATATGAGTTGATAATTATATTAAAGTTTCTACCGATGTTCAGAATCAAAATAAAACTGAATATTTCTTAAGATTCTACATTATAACATTATAGCTGTTGTTTAAAAATGTACGCAGAACAATGATTTATATTTCATAGATATTAACTACACATTCGATGACGGATATCATTTTAGAATAGTAATTAATAAAAATATATCCAAAATACACTAGTCACGAAAAGATAAAGTTTCTTCTGCATCTGAAGTTTTATTTAAAAGGAGTGTGTCTCAAGTTTTATTTAAAAACTTTGAACCTCTATTGCTAGCATCAAGTGAAAATTATATTGTAGCAGTTGTAGTTCAATTTTGACTCGTCTTCCAGGAATCTTTTTCTCGATACGGCTGTTCTCCGGATGTGCATTTTCCTTTAAATATAGCAAGTATCTTTCGAAACAGTTAATCCATATCAGGTTAAATATATATCTTTATAGAATGCCGAAGAGTTTACTGAAAAAAGCGAAAAAAGTTTGTACAATATAACAATCTGTTGAAAGGCACCAAAAGAAAATAAACTTTTATTCTCTCTAGCAGAAATTACCTTGAATGTCAGATTGAATCCGCGTTCTTCGATAATATCTGCTCCAAATGAAGTCATTTGGAAACATTCCTTGTATCTATGAACGTTCGATTGAAAATGTCGTGATTCTGGTTTTTCGGTACGAAGTAATAAATGCAATGCCTCAGGTGGCAGAAGCAAGAATGGCAATTTCATCTTGCCACTGAGAGAGTACAATCCAGGTGTTTCTCCAGCGAACTAATTCAATGCACCGCAATGGTCGCGCACAATATCCATTAGGCCAATTCGAACGAAAGGATGCAAGCTGTAGTCAATTATATAAGCATATTGAAATGCTACTCGATTCAAATCAACGCTTGAAGCATTTCTTCTTGCGCTTTGAAGATTATTACGTTATTGATCTGTGCGATTTCTTGTTTATCTGCAGTGGATTGATTCGCAATATTCCTAAGTCGAATCGCACTACAGTTTCGTTGTGAAAGATTAGACTCTCAGCATTATAAATAACACTTTAAAATTAATCACATAAAAATTAATCACGTAAATTACATAATGAAGCAATTATCATAATTAAATTAATAATCACAAATATCATAACCTCACAAAGTGAACATCTTCATAAAACTTAACTCACCTATTTGAAATTACTCTTCGCTAATGAATTTCAGAAAAAATCGTTTAAAGGGAATTAATTTAATCAAACTCAAATGAAATAACGGTCGAAAACTGAATAAGAATTATTGAAACCAATTATCATTTTCGTTCGGGTCTGTCATTTATGACATACTTTTTTCTTTTTTTTCTGCCATTTATCACATATATTTTATACACAATTAAATTGTTTGTTATTTTTTTACTTTTTCAATGCGCGAGGAAACTTCTCGAAGCCGAGATAAAAATAATAATCAATAAATATATAATAATCATACACATTTTCAATGAAAAAAAAATATCAGTCAATCCGTTCTCGATATATCATCAACAAAGCCGTTCCATACAAAATGTATGGGAAAATGAATTTTCTTCATGAATTTTTTTTTCGTGAATTTTTCCAATGTTTTAATACTTATGATAATAAGTATTAAATCGAAGCCGATGAAGACAAATCCAAAAATACAAAAATCAAACAAAATTGTCCAGCCGTTCTTGAGTTATAAACGGTGTAACAAACACCACTTTGTTTTATATATATAGATATCAAAAGGTAGGAAAGTAAAGTAAGAGATCAAAGTAGTAAGAAATCAATATGTCTTCTATCGAATGTTCAATATAATTTTCAAAAACCCTTAAATAGTTGGTTCCATCTGTAAATTTAGTTTATTCCTCGATTCCAACGATAAATATGTGTACTATAGGAAATTCATTTCAGTATAGAAAGGAAAACGTATACGTTGTTAAAAATGTTTTAAATCTCGCAATAATTTACATATCTTCATTATTTCCTGTATTGTTTTAGGTAAATAAAAAAATTATATTTCCTCAGTGACGTGTAACAAATACCACAATGAAATTATATTCACAATTCTAATTAAATTCGAGAATAAAATCTTTCAATAGATTTTTTTTATAATTTCGTATCTCAAAAGGAAAAAAACTTAACTCTTATAAGGTAACTGTAGAAGCCCCCGTTCATCCATATGCCTGTAATAGCTATTATCGTTAACTAAAAAATATTTTTAAATAAACGTTATGTGAAATTATTTTTGGGGTCTAATTAGATTTTTTAATTCTCTTTTAATTTCATGTATCTTTTGGATCATTGAATTGAAATTACTTTGTTTGAATTTTTAAAAGACTTGTTCTAGAATTTTACAAAAAACATTAGTAGAGACATTACTTGAAATATTAAAAAAAATCCCATTCTTTCTCCGAAACTGCTAAAGTGAAATGTATAAAAGAGTACGGGGAGAATGCGCACTACGAGAGTTTTGTAGGTACTTAGACATAATATGAAATTAGTTAAGAATATATTTATAAACATTAATATTATTTTTCACCGCGTAAATTGTTTGCGTAATATACTTTTCGCATAAATAAAAATATAAAGAATATTTCAGAAATTAAAAAAATAGAATCGTTGATGGAGTTTCACGGGAAAACTAAGTTTAAAAAAATTGGTGTAATGAAGACCACACTATAGAGGTAGAAACTTGGCAGACAATATAATAGTAGAGCACATATTGAAAATTTTAAATAAGGTTATTAAAAAAAAGGAATAATTCCATTAATAGCAGTCGTGTCTATACATTCACAGAGACACGTGAACAAACCAAAACAATGCAGTGCCTGTTCAACTGATCATATTTTTATTTAATTTCACTCCAGGTATTAAAGTCATAAATATAATAAATTAATGATTGGAAATACGTTTGATACAAAATTCACCACAGAATGAAAAAATTCTTTTGTTCGAAGCGAAACGTAAATATTCATTATGAACGCAGATTTTATATACTAAGTATATCACAAATATAGGAGGTAGAGAATTTTATATGAATTCTATTAATTAATAATATTATTTATAAAATAATACAAAAAAATCAAAGATGTGAAAATGCAAACATCGAGACTTTAACTTAGACTTCTGTCGCCTTATCTATGTGATCCAGTATTAACCGCCGGGCCAATGACTCACTGTTAAATATATAAGTGTAATGTGATTTGTAATAAATTGAAAAAGAAAAAATAAAAAGCGACGCATTCCTTTTTTGTCGTTGTGTCAGTCGATTTCTGTGAACACGTTATACTTTAAATTTATTGTCGAATCATTTGATTCACATAAATTATGAATTTTAAAAAATTCTTCTGAACAAACTCATTACGTAACATAGGTACAAGACGTGGAAAGAGATTAAATGAACAACGTTTAATTCAAAACTTTAAAAGTCACCAGCAAAACACTTAAATGTTATTTTTATTTGAGTTCATAAGTATATAGGGAAAAAAAACATTATATAATTGAAACCGTGACAAGACTTACGCACGAAATTGAAAACCACTAACACAAAATAAATATTCCTTTAGTTATAAATAATAACTTGCATTAATTGAAAATAAGATAAATCACCAGTAGATTCCAAACCGCACGTAAATTTGAATTCATCATTATGGAAAGAAGAGACAAAAAATGAATCGTTTCAATTGATAACAACGCTCTCGATGTAAAGAAAAATAATAATTTATCTACAATTGTTGTTAGCTTATCTAAAAGGTATTCACTGACAAATAATGCCATACTCCAAACATCGCGATCGCAAACGGAAATCTACTAGAAAATGACAAAATCACCTACAATGTCGGCCGAGTGGCACGGCACAATGGATTTCCAAACTTTTTAAATTCTAAACAGCGCGATCTGTAGATGCAGTCTGCATTCTGCGCCTTCATCTGTCACCTTCACTCTGGAGAAGTATTGCCGAGAGAGCGAAGCAAACTGACATTATTCATAAATGCATACAGGTAAATCCGACGTAGGTATGGCACGATAAAGCGATCATGAATTTAGTCGATGTTATCCGCACATCCATTTAGAGCTGCACTATATTAATGCACTCCGAATGGCGCGTCCATTAGCATAACGCTATGTTGAGAATTTTTAAGGCCAACTAAAGAGTTGCTTGTTTGAACGTTATGATTCCTAAACTCTATTCCAATTCTTTTACATTTGAAATATGTATTTTCAGCAAAATATATTTTCTCCAAAAGTTGAAGTTGAAGTTGACTTCAACCAAAGTTGAAGTCATCATAAGGTGCTAAAAATAAATGTAAATTTACCAATTAAAATCGTATAAAATTTTTGACAATTTTTTCGATAATGATTAAAGTGCGTGACTTTATAAAATTGTTCGCAATAATAGCATGCGATTTAAATAAGTGATGAAAGAAAATTTATTAAAACCACTATAATTGACCTTGGTAAAAATTACAAATTTGTATTAAATATGAAAATGCTAGAAAATAGCTACAAACTACAGAGGAAAGTAACCAAAAAAGATTTCGTATAACTCAGCAATAAATTCTACATTATCTATAACTTCTATTTACTCCCTCCAAAATTCCGTGCTTTCTTAATATATTGATAAAATAAATTGTCACGATGAATACTGATTTTGCGCCGTTGGCTTTACAATTCGGGAAACTTTTGGATTAAATGAGGCAATTGAATTCAAAACTCGTCAGAAAATTTATGAAAGTTCCACGAAATTTGTCTACGACCTTCCTTTATATCTATTAATATTGGAAATATCAGGAAGTTTCAAAGAAAGTTTCTATTGAGTCTGTGACATATATTGGCAGTATAACTGATGCTGCGATGGTTTAATACTGACATTGCAATAGTTTCTTAAAAATGAGTTGAGAAAGAAATCAATATGTTAATGTATAAATACATATTACGCCTTATAAAATTGAGCCTTATAAGTTGTGTTTGTCTGTAAGAAAAAAATGTTTTCTCTTAACTTGAAAAGTTAAACACAACTTAACAACAGCAAAAAGGCAATGACCATATTGAGAGTTACGTGGTCTAATTTTCTTCCAACTGTTTCTATAAAAAATTGCGTTAAATATAATGTGCAATTATAGCTCAAGGCGTTGTCAATTCCTGATATATGGAGAGTTTCGTGAGACACATTCACTTTTCTCAGCCCTTTATAAATGCTTAATTTAATAAGGGCAATTGTATTTTATTCCTTATTGTTGCACTTTGGAACTACAAGGTACAGAAAAAGACACAAAACGGAATATTAAATACTATCATGAAAGTTTAAAAATACTGTTAAAACAGAAAAAAATCAAGAAAGGAAAAATCTACAACAATATTTAAGTACTTATATCACAATTAAATCAAGGCAGACAATCAAATGGAAAAAGGATAAGAAAAAGTAAATTGGTTGCTTGTGACTGTTTGAATTAATTATTAATGCGTTAACATTAATAGTCCAGAGAACTACAACATTAGCAAGAAAAGTACAATTTTGTATCGAACTAATACTAATCTGAATTTAAAAAAAAACATCTTGAAGTATTTAGACTACTATATAATAACGATATTAAACTATACAATGGTAGCTGTAGTTCAACAGGGTATTTAATAATTAAATTATGAAACACGATAAAAATCGATTCAATGATACTAACGTATAACTATATTTCTGCTCTTCGAACTTCGGCAAAAAAGTACAGAATGTTACGTAGTTTTAAGTACATCCAGTAGGTCCATATCAACAACGGGATTTTTCTTATGTCACCTAAGTAAATGTCTTGAATATTTCCATCAGAAGAACCTTGTTCGAATAGTATTAGGCTAATGGCAGGCCTAACTATAATATATGATTTGAAAGAAAATATCTAACAATCAAATCATAACTTAATGTGTGCTCGCTAGAAAGTGCTTAAACCAGTAAAATTAGTTGACTAGTTCTTTAGTGTTATAATTGAAGTTACTCCAATTATAACACTAATAAAAATTAATCGCAAATTCTCACAAAAGAAAAGATCAACTTTACCTCAGCATGCAGTCCATTATCTTTATATCATTTATTTCCAACATCCGGCAATTTACGTACATAAATGAAGAAATTCGGGACAGACAAAATAAACCGCATAGGACATGAAAGTTACACGCGGAGAGGTGGACCGTGCAAATTATATTTCTTTTGTTAAGAGCAAAGCGAGTAATATATCACAGCAGAGGAAAGCATCCGGCGTAGGCTTTCTTTGTTGCATTTGTGTACAGAACGGAGGTAGTTAAAACGAGGTGCAGTATTTACCCATATCATTTTTAATGTAGCTCTCATATGTAATACATTTGATCTAATCCTATATGTACAAAAATATAATAATTCTACATTAATATGCTCTGGTTCTGAAGGCTGACCTTAATGAAATCTGAATTTGATTTTGCAATTGTATTCAAAGTTTAATGAGTTTTGCTACGCCACGTCATTCATTTTCTTCGTTGTTCTGCTTTCTAACCTTTAAGAATTCGACTTCTGAACGAGCATTAACGGATTTGATCAGGAAAACATTTTATAACACTTCTTTTATGCACGGTTCAAATGAAATGCCCGGAAAGGAAATCGACGAAAACGAAACGAAGCGAAAACTTATTTCTTTTCTTGAAGATATGAAGTTCTTATAATTCACCGAGTATGCTTTGGTGGTCATAAACAAAGTGTGTACCATAATTTATGTGGTATTTTAAATCTAATCATCAAAGTTTACCAACTTTCTAAAATATCAGTCCACGTTTTACTCTGAATTTTAAATAAAACTCTATTTACATAATTTTACTCTAACAATAATCTCTGTTATAAATATGAAATTTAAAGGCATGACAATTTTAAGTACATCTGGGACCAGATAACAGCTTTTAACACATTGACTTTCAGAATAATATAAAACAAGAGATATCATACAATTCTGGATACAAAGTTACAGGTGTTGATTAAAACACTTCCCTATATCCATGTTAACACCGTTGAAAATGTATGCAGAACAGTAGTACGTATTTCAAGGGAACGAATTATATAAATAAGGAGATGTTATTTTAGTGTAATACAATTAATAAACTTAAACTCTAACTTACAAATGGCTGAAAAATTGCAATTTTCAAATATTTTGTATCATAGATATATCATATATTATTTCAATATTTCAAAGTATATTTTTCAAATTAAATAAAGTTTACAGAAGTAATATTTTAATTTTGTTGTTCCGTTCCAAGAATCTTTCCATTTTTTAAGTTTCCCAATTGTTTTACTTTGTGTATAGCAAGTTCTCTAAACACGATAAGCGTTTTGTTTTTTTTTTATATCGAACTCTAGTAACGTGAAATAAAACATAATGTCTTTATGCCCCCTTCAGATTTCATAATATTTATTGCAATATTACATATATTTAACAAGGAAAATTCTACCTAATTTACTATAGCAAAAAAATAAAATATGCACACTTGCACACTTGCTTAAATAATTTTTACTATTTTAACTTTGCTCTGAGATAATATTAATCTGATCCTAAAAATTTCCTAAAATAATGTTTATATGTTCACGGTTAACACAAAGTTTGTTTCCGATCAAGATACACACCATATAATAAAAAGCGCGGTTTCTTCCATCTTAACTCGAGTCCTCGCCAACGTTCGACACGTTGGCGATTATTCAAACATATTTCACAAATAGATTAAATGTCATTGTGTCTCATTATTTAACCTACCGAACCTACATCCGGCCACCTGGTTTATGGCTCTCTTGATCGCCTTATACTCGGAAAAGCTGCAAAATATTAAGGCAGAGAAACAAAAAAGCGGCGCTATTAACATTCTAAAAGTAAGGTAATTTTACGAGATTTACTGTGATAGTTATTAGTATTTAAGTCGATAATATAGCGAAATATTTAACAAAGCTTTAAAATTAATTGAAAACTTTGAATTATTTAAATTTAACTTTGAAAATACAAGCAAATATTAAAACATTATTGATGATTTTCAACCATTTAGGTAAAATTACTTATTATTTGTTTATTGTTATTAACATTAAGGGTACGTAGAGTTTTTATTAGACTATTTATATGCAATTTTCACGAGGTAAACATATTGCCTACTATATCTTTCACAGGTGTAAAAATGTGAGTACATATTTAAAAAAATTATTAGATCTTGGATTATCACTTTAGTTTTTCTACAACTTTCCAAGAGTTTCTAAAAATAACATTTTTTATAATTTAAGATGGGATAATTTCAGAAATAAGGATGAATATGCTTTATTATAAAGGCAAATTTAATGTTTCTATCTCCAGCGGTTTCTGATAAGAGTATCGTTTTTCTTGTGAGGTACGGAAACCTAAAAAGGGAAAAAAAAGAACTTTTGAGGAATCTTTATGCTACTACAATAGTATTTTCTTCTGAGAGTATCATAAAAAAATTACAAAGGCTTGTGAATAAAAGTTTTCCTTTCAATTTGCATGATTTGAATAAAAAAATAAAACCATTGCGATATTATCTGTTTACCTAACTGTTCATATATTTGTTATTTGTAATTTAAAACTTATATAGAATTTCTGGCTAATTAATCAATAATCAACATATAATTCCTTTTCTCTTCATTTGTATTGTTTACTTCAGTATGGTTTATTCTAAATTACATTCATTTTTTCTTTAAACTTATGAAATTTTGCGAAGGTCTTAAAAAACAAAATGTTAAAATTTATTACATTGTAACAGCGATAAATTTTAAATTTTAACGGATCGTTTTTATCAAACCACACTTAAGAACTGAAAAGAGACAAAAATTTAAATTTCCATCGTATTTAGTTAAAACCACGATACAGTAAACTTTTTAAAATCTTCTCTTCAAACGTATCAAATGCTTTACAAAATTAACAAATCAAAGTTACCATAAATGTTTATATTACTTCTTCGCCAAATAACATTAAAAGTGCAACATACTGTCAAAACGTATTTTTTGTTAAGATAGCCAAATATTTGTGTTAAACCTTTAGAGTGTCAATCAATATTAAGCAATTAGTTTAGTCTTTTCGATGTCGAGGCGACGTCGAACAGTTAGTTTAATCTCTTCCTACGAAGAACATTGACCGTTATGAAGAGTTTCTAATAATTGTTTTCACCTCTAAAGTATTATTGTTCGGCTCCAATGATGAAATAATTCATAATACGAAATTCAAATCAATATCGAAAGCAAATATTAATTCAGTATAATATGACCAGTTCGATTAAATGGCCAACCAAAAAATTTCACTGTTTTTGCTCTAGATGTCATGAGCTAAGACTGGTAAGCGGCTGCTACCTGAATGTGTACGTTGCTGAATACGTTGTTATATTGAAAAAACAAATTGAGCAGTAACTATTTTTTAATTTCAAAGTCTCAATTTATCTCGAATTTTTTTATCAGGTTAATATTTTATGTTGTAGTGTTGATATTTTTAAAATTTGTTATGTTTTTTATTGAATACAATAACTTGTCGATAACATAATCTCAAGTCGAACAATAAATTCATAAGTGGCACTAAATTTAAATGTGACCATATCTTCATAATTTTTGGATAATATGACCATATTTTTTTTTTATATTATGACATTATTTATTGAGATGTTTTGTATTAACTATTTACGTTGAAAATACATACTGAAGTATATTTTTGTTGCTTTCAGATGACCAAGTACGTTCGGAAAACAAACTGTGAAAATTGAACTCAATGTCAGTTATTACAAGCTTTAAGACATGAAAATATGCCCATTCATCGTGCATCCATCACTTTGGCATACCTAGAAAACATTGGAACGATACCAGAAACAACATAAGGAATCCAAAGCAATATTAGGTCCTTCTTCTAAATTTGGATATAACAATGAACGTATACTGGCTCAATATATCATTCGAAGGCAAAATATGAGCTTTCCTATTATTGGAAGAGAACTGAGTAGTATCACTCTTAGGTTTGCCATGCAATTAAATCAAATTCAATACTGAGAAAAAAAAAGCAAATTCAATACTGAGAAAGAAAAAACAGGTTGTGATTTTAATAATGAATTCTTAGCTCGTAATAATGATATGAAAATTCGCAACTCTGAAGGTACTAATCTAGCTAGTATCTAAAGAATAAATAGACACAAAGTTAAACATCTTTTGAGCTTGAACGATTTAAATGGAAACCATCTAATATCTTTAATATGGATGAAACTGTTCTTCACCTGAGACCTGTTCTCAGGAGAAGAACAGTTTCATCCATATTAGAGATGTTAGATGGTTTTTCATTTAAATTGTTGAAGAGAGATGAGTAATTATGTATCAAAAATAACACTGATAGAGAAAACTGAGACCATTAGTGTATAGCATGTAATGCAGGGAGTATATTTCTACCACTAGTATGTATAATTAAAGGAGGGAATAAAAAATAGAATAAGAAGTTGATATACCTTCAGGCGCTGCTCCCTACATGTCACCGAAATCAACTAACATCAATGGAGGTATATTTTAAAGTTGATTAAAATATAATTTTATTCCAAGTAAACCAGGGTGTAAAGTCATATTGATTGTTGATGGGCATGTGTCACACTATTCAGTCGCAGTTCTAAAATTAGCTGACGAAAATGACATTATTTTTCTTTGCCTAACGACGCCTGAAATACGATGCATTTTCTTCAGCCACTAGATCGATCTGTATTTAAATCTTTTCTTTTACGAGGAATTTCGTTGGTTGAGTAATCCAGGGATCAATTTGGAACTCATTTACCAGAATCTTGGACGAAAACTACTATATAAAGAAATGCTTCAGTTGATTTCAATTCAATGGAAATAGTTCCGTTTAATTTGTCAGCGATTTCTAATTATGCTCACATATCTGTTAATCTTGAATATGACAGAATTATCGAAGACGTTTCAACGATGCTTGAGGATCCTATATTAAAGAATCAATCCTACATCTAAGATCTCACAAAAAACTACCACCAACCGTGCCTTCAATATCAAGATCTAATAACGATGCACATGAAAAGATATTGCAAAAAGACACGCCTTCAAAGTACCTGACTAACTTGTGCCTAGTTGTAGCACAGCTTACTAACATTGGGAAATGGTCCAAGCCAATAGCAAAGGTAGTCACAGCACCGCATTATATTAATGAAAAATAGGGAAAAGGAAATTAAAAATAACAAGATTATAAAGAAAAAAGTTAATATTAAAAAGAAAAAAATTAAATTAGATTCAAGTTCTGAGGAAAAAGAAACGATAAAATTAGGCAGTGAAGATTCCGGTCCCGAAGATAATATATATATATATATATATATATATATATATATATATATATATATGTATATATAATGGCGTAGGATGTAGCCAAAATTACCGCGAGACTAAAAAAATAGAAGATTAGTTGCAATGTATTGTTTGTAAATTAGGGCTGCATGAAAACTTGCACTCCATTTAACAATTCTTGCAATTCTTGTGGCAAGCAAATGAAGAAGCGTGAAATAGAAAAGGAAAACTTACACGAGCAAAATGAAAAAAGTAACGAAAAAGGCAAAGGGAGAGGAAAACAGAAAATGGCCATCTTATCTTTACATCCGACAAGATGGCCAATGAGTTTATATTGATATTTAATTATTAACTTGTGAACGGTTAATTTAAATAGTAACAGATGATCTCAATTTCAAAAGCTAATTAAAGTAACATTTAATAAAAAAATATCATATTATTTTACGTTTCTGTTTTAGGACTTAAAATGACTTCAAAAATACATGGCCATATTACCCTGAATTACCCTAGTATTTGTGAACAATATTTTAAATCTCACAAAACTTGACGTATGAGAATTAATACCCATGTTATTTAGTTAAATAAATAAAATTTAAATTTTTTAAGGTTTTTAAAAAAATATTACAGCGAAATCGACAATAAAAAGTATTCATTAAAAAGTCAGAAATAAACATTTAATGTTGTAATTTTGTTTACCTCTTTACCCCAAAAGGAAAAAAGTGTCTGTTGGTCACAACCCTTGTTTTCTAGTAGCCGATCAACATAGAATTTTAACATAATTATTAACTGTATTCACAACTGCTACAATATAGTATTTTTTTTTTAATAAAGGGAAACTATATTGTAGCAGTTTTATATGACTCAAAAATATTTTAATGAAAATAACAAATAAAATTATTATTGGGGGTTGAGTTAAATTTTCTATTTTCTTTTTATTTCATTCGTCGTTTGGATGTTGACTGATATTTCGTTATAAGCGTTCTAAAACGATTTATTTCAAGGACATTTTTAGAGATATTACTTAAAGTAATCACAATATCCCCCTTCCAACCCGGAAGTACTAAAGTAAACGTTACAAAAAAGTCTGTTATATGGGGATAGAAATCGCACTACGAACATTTTGTATGTAAGTTGATATATAAAAACATTTAAAGTATATGGTATTTTTATCGAACTATTTACAAATAATAATATTGTTTTTCAACATGGAAATGTATTACGTTGCACATATTACACATGCTTGGAAATATTCCATAAATCTCAAAAAGTAAACAATTAAGAATCATCGCTACAGTTCTCTGGTAAAGATAAGACAAATAAAGTCTAATATAGCAACTCTTTCTTTAGTAATTTCGACTTTACCAATTATGGAGATAGAGGGGCGTATACTTTATAGACATTTTCGATAAAATCACGACAGCAATTTGATACAAAATTATAAGAATTTTTAGGAAAAACATTTTATAGCTTAGAACTACATTTTAACTAATATATGAACGTTGGATAATTACTTAAATAGGTATCACTGGTAAAAATACTTCCAATTTTAACACCAATGAACAATTTGCAGCAAGATGTTACAAAACAAAAGAACAACATCATCTTCGCGTATAGTTTATTATCTTTGTGTTATTTACTTGCACCATTCTATATACACAAATGAGGAAATTAAATATGAAGCCCGGAAAAATACACGAAATCTGGGCAATTCAATTTATCTGTCGTTCGTTAAGAGCAATGCTTAAATATGCCATTCGCAATAAAGTACCTGGCAAAGGCACTCTTCGTTTCAATACAGCCAGATTAAGAAACGGAAGTACTTAAAGCCAGGTACGGTATTTACCGACATCATCTTTATTATAGCAATAAAATCAAATCCCTTTTATGGCAAGGTATTTTGGTACTGATGGGTGATTTTTGGGTGATGTTCTGTTGCTTAACATTTAAGTATTCAAACTTTGAATAAATATAAATTGATTTGCATTTCACCCGGGTTAGGAAGACATTTTATATTATTCTTTTATGAACGACATAGGAAAATGCCGGAGCGATGCATGAAATTCACTAACATTGTCGATTTTTTTTAAATTTTTATGTGAATACGCCATTTGATACATTGGATATGCTATCATATACAAAAACTACTCATGTGGGAGTACCCCTCGCTGCTTAGCAACTTCCTAAAATTTTAGTTGAAGTTTTGCTGCAAACTTTAAACACATGCGTTGTACATACAATATTTCCCTGTTATTAACACTCCTATAAATATAGCATTTAAGAACATAATAATTTTAAGTAAACCAACTATCAAACTACAGTTTCTACTCTCATTCAGAATTAATATCAAACCTGAGATATCTTAATATTTTGGATTACAAATATACAGGTGTTCTTTAAAAGAGCTCAGGTTCGAGTTAACTTCGTCAAAAATATATGCAATTAGTATATATTTCACAAGCACTAAGTATATGAATAAGGCGATAATATTTTAAGGTGTAATCATTAATAAACATAATCTCTAAAATACAAAAGGCCGAAGGATTACATATGTTTTAATTTTGTACTAAATGATGTCATATTTTGTTTAAAAAATTCGAACCTACTTTTTTTTAATTAAGTTGGTTTATGTTGTAGCAGTTGTAGTTCAATTTTATTATTCCCTTTCAAGAATCTTATTCCTGTTGTCATAGCTTCCCAATTTTTTACTATATGGTATCTTCTTCTTGATGCAATTTTCCAATTTTTTTTATTTTTAGTAAAGTATCTTTCAAGGCAGTCGTTTCATTTCAGCTTTAGTCTACATCTTGATTGAATATCGAATAGTATATTTCGAAAAGAACAGGAATTTTATCAACTTTTAGAGAATTTTTTTTTAATATAAAATATGTAGACTGATAAACAACATGGTATACAAAGATTTTTTTATACTGAGCTTTAGAAAATACGAATTAAAAAATATTTTACCTTACTTTCCGCATGTTTTGCTATATTACTGTCTTTAAAATAAGTCTGCCTAAATACTCTAATATATTTATATATATATATATATATATATATATATATATATATATATATATATATATATATATATATATATATATTTATATATATATATATATATATACA